>JARQOD010000001.1:975271710-975590168 GCA_033576555.1 Oophaga sylvatica | reverse complement strand
TTAAATAGCATTTAAAAAAATTTTTTTTTCAGTACTTGTAAGGGCCCCGCACCAAACCTTAACGTGGGCCCTGGGGGGCGCAGGCATAAAATGCAGACCTCACTAGTGACCCACAGGTTTTTTTGGTTAGAGGGTGTAAGGGGGTTCATGAAAAACCTAAAAAGGTACTTTAGGCAATTTTTTACGGTACAGTTTTTGGGGTGGCTTTTTTCCCCTTGAGTCCTTGTTAAACGAAGACAAATAGGAAAAAAACATTTTTTTTTGGATTTCAAAATGTTCACTAAAATTTTCTTTTAATCACTGCTGTATAAAAGGGGAAATTTTCCTTTTGTTTTCTTTGTTAGGGGGTTTTATTTCAGGTATAAAAGTTGGTTTTCTGCACTGCGTAACGGAAACAAAAAATTTTCCCTTAACCCCTTTTATGGTTGGAAAAGGTATGATGGCTGGGGGGGTGTGGTAGTTCCCGGGGATCCCTAGTAGGGGCGCGTTCAGATGATCCATCTTAGGTTAAAAGGTTGGGTGTTGCGGAATGGGAAAACTCCTGGAGGGCTCAAATGGCACCAGGGGAAAACTGGAGGTAAAACTTTCTTGTGGTGAAAAACTAAAACACTGGAATTTCAAGCCCCCAAAGGGGGGGAATCCGCAGGAAAATCCCAGATCGGTGTGTTGACCTCTTCATTTCTTCTCTTTATTGGGGGACAGGGTTCTTTTCCAACTCTTTAAGTATTTGGACACAACTTCAAATTCTCTGGACACGTGTTTTTGTTTTCCTCCCCTTATGACGACAAAACTTTTTGTTGTGTTTTTTAAATTTGTATGACGTGGGTTCTTTCCCACTGTTTTTTCCAGTTTGTGGCACTTTTTTTTTTTTTTAATACTCCCCCCCCCAGGCTCAGGGGTTGGCGGGCATTTGGGGTTTTAAACTTTCCTGTTTCTCCCCCTGCCTTTTTAGACTTTCCTCTACACAGATTTGTACTTTCTGTATTGCTCTTGCCGTTGGACGCCCCCCTTTTCCCCCCCGGGATGTCTGCCCCCGGGGTTTACCACCCAAAAATTTAAATCCTTGGGGAGTTTTTTCGGGCCTTGCTCTCTTTAAAATAGGCGGGGGGTGCGTTATTTTACTTAAGGTATTGGTTGACAAACAAAAAATCAGGTAGAAAAACCGGGGCCCTGATTCCTGTTTCCAACGGTAGGGGTCTCAAAAAGTAAAAACATTGGTTCATCTTTTCACAAAGACCTTTTGGTTTGGGGGTGTAGGGGGTTTTTTTATTTTCTTGCAACCCTCATTTGACGAATTCCCTTTAATAAAACAGCTTCAAAAAAGGTCCTGTTGGTTAAAAACTTGTGGAAACAAATGGGTCTGGAAGCTTGCTTTTAAAAGGCTTCCGGCCGTCATGGGTCTGGTTTTAAAAGGAACGACTACCAGAAAAATTTGGGTAATGGTCCCCATGGGGAAGGGTATGAGTATCCGATCTACTCGGCGGGGGTTTTGGGGTCCAGGGCCACAATCCAGGGGACAGTGTCCGGTAGGTTCAGGGGGGGCCCTTTGATACCTTCCCCTTTTTCTGAGCCCCCGGGGGCCCCTTCCGACACCACCCCCCGACGATGCGAACCCTACCCAGTAAACCGGATTCACAGGGCTCCGCTTTCTCCAGCCCCAAGTGTCCTGTTGATGTGGTTTGCTTCCAAAAACCTTGGGATCTGCCCCTTTGGGGCCACTATTTGCCCGCCATTCTGGGGGTTTGGGGTTTTTATCTTTGCACAATTCTCAGGTATAGGAACAACCCCCTTTTCTCGTTCCACAGGAGCTTGGCTGACATAGGTGCATCCTTTTCCAGAGAGGAGCCTTCCTGTCTTAACAACTCCTTGATGCGGCTGACCACTGGATCACTGTCCTGAGTCTCTTTCCAACTATGATGGGGTAAAGGATTTAATGTTGCACCATTCTGCTTTCTGTGGACTCGATGCTCGTGGACTACCCCATTTCGATGGAACGCGGGTAGCTCAATTTCTTCCAGGTCGTCCGATTCTTCTTCCGTGTCAGAGTCATGCGGCATTCGGGACAACGCATCAGCATTAGCATTCTTTCGACCTGCCCGGTACTTGATAGTAAACTGGTAATTGGACAACCGAGCCATCCATCGCTGCTCCATGGCACCCAGCTTGGCGGTTTCCAGGTGCGTTAACGGGTTGTTGTCTGTGTACGCCGTGAACTTATTGGAGGCCAGATAGTGCTTAAATCTTTCAGTAATGGCCCAGACCAGCGCCAGAAACTCTAGCTTGAAGCTGCTATAATTTTCCGGATTCCTTTCAGTTGGCCTGAGTTTTCTGCTAGCATATGCGATGACTTTTTCTTGTCCATTCTGCTTCTGACTGAGAACGGCTCCCAACCCTTCATTACTGGCGTCGGTGTACAACAGGAACGGTTGGCTGTAATCAGGATAGGTTAAGATCTCATCACCTGTCAGGATCTCTTTCATCTTTTGAAATGCTTCAGCCTGTTCCTTACCCCAATTAAAGGGAGGGTTTCTGCTCTTTAAAGATTGTCCTACAGGAGGTCCTGTAAAGGAGCTGCCTTCTTCGTGTAATCTTTCACGAATCTCCTGTAGTAACCCGTTAGTCCAGGAACTGTCGCACTTCCTTAAGGTTTTTCGGCTCCGGCCACTTCTGGATGGCAGTGACTTTCTCTGGGTCCGGCGCTACTCCTTCCGAACTGACGATGTGCCCCAAGTATTGTACCTTCTGCTTGAGTAGATGGCATTTTGAGGGTTTCAACTTCATCCCGTACCTGGACAGGGACTCAAACACTTCTGCCAGGTGCTTCAGATGGTCCTCATATGTCTTGGAATACACGATAACGTCGTCTAGGTATAGCAGCACGGTTTCAAAATTGAGATGTCCCAGACAGTTTTCCATTACTCTCTGAAATGTTCCTGGGGCACTACTGAGCCCAAACGGCATTCTGTCGAACTCACAGAGCCCCATTGGGGTGGTGAAAGCCGTTTTCTCACGATCCTCCTCAGCCACAGCCACTTGCCAGTAACCACTAGTCAGATCAAGGGTAGAAAAGTAGTTAGCCGTTTTCAGAGCAGCTAATGATTCCTCTATGCGTGGTAGCGGGTATGCATCCTTGTGTGTTATGCGGTTCACCTGCCTGTAATCCACACACATTCTCATACTACCATCTTTCTTTTTAACCAGAACTAGAGGGGCTGCCCAGGGACTACAACTATCCCTTATCACCCCAGCTTTCTTCATATCATTCAACATTTCTTTAGCCTTCTGATAATGAGCTGGAGGTATGGGCCTATACCGCTCTTTGATGGGAGGATGACTGCCTGTAGGGATATGATGTTGTACTCCCTTAATTGTCCCAAAATCAAGTGGATTTTTGCTAAACACTTGGGCGTACTCTTGCACCACCCGTAATACCCCTTGCTTCTGGTGAGCGGGAGTGGTGTCCGTCCCAACATGGAGTTGCTGACACCATTCCGCCACCTGAGTTGCTGGGTCATTGTCCTCCGCTATTTGACAGGAGTCTAAGGACTCAGCCGGGAGAATAGAATTATTATCAACAGCATGAAGTTTAGCAATGGTTGCATAACGGGGTAAATTTACCTCATCATCTCCCCAATTGAGAAGCCGTACCGGTACTCTTCCATTCACCACCTCTACTACTCCTCTAGCAGTCATAAGTGTAGGTCTATGTTCTGAATGGTGGGGTTCTACTACAGCTTGGTAATTCTGTCCTCTCAGACCTATGGCTGCCCTGCACCAAATGATCATTTCACTCATTGGGGGTATCACAATAGGATCTGAGTCAGTGACCCGTACATTACCAATTTCGCCGTCGGTAAGCTTCGCTTGCTGCTGACACACCAGGGCCCGGATCTCTCTTTGGATTACTCCTCTCTGCCTTGGTCGGGCAATCTCAGCGAGCTGTTGGAGCAAGAACACAACTTCTCCCAAACAATTACCGATAATGTTAGTACCCAAAATGATATTTAAACCGTTCTCCTCATTTACAGTCTTTACTACCAGAAGCCCTTGGTCTTTCAACTCCTCTCTGCCCACCTTTACATCTACACATTTTGTTCCGAGTACTTCTACAGGAAGACCATTCGAAGCATACACAGTAAAGTCAAGGCTCGGAGGTTTAAGACTGTCCATTGACCAGTACTTGGTATATAGAGCATCAGGTATGAGGGTCACCTGGGACCCAGTGTCTAACAATGCTGGAACAGCAATACCATCTAGAATAATAGACAGGTAGGGTCGCCCGCCCACATACCTGCGGTTCCAGTCTAGGGGGCCTGACGGGTATTCTCCTGGGTGTTGGCCCTTGGACCCAGGTTCTGCCCGTTTAAAGGACACTGTGTAGACAGATGACCTTTCCGGTTGCAGCGATAACAGATGATCTCTCGACGAGAAGGGTGTTGATCAGAGGTTGCTCCTGGGGGTGGCGTTGTCCTCCTCCGGGGGGGCGACGTCTTCTTTCTCCTCCGGTGCATCCACGGAACGTCCTCTGGGCAGTCAGCTAGCAAGATCTTCCCTTCCTCTTCTTTCCGCAGCTGTAGGGCACTCATCACAGCGGCCAGATTTTTAGTCAGCTGGCGCACCTCTGAGCGCAGACAGTCCAATTCACTAGGAGGTGTCACCTGCGCTTTGGCTTCTGCCACTAGCGGGGAACAGGGGGTTACTGCCGGTTCCAGAGTGACTCCACCCTGATGATGTTGGGTGGCCACCTCGGGTTTGCCCAGGGGCCGCAGCCCTTTTATTGCCATGTCCTTTAGGGCATCAAAGGTAGCATCCGGATGATCTAAGGACCACCAATTTACAGTTCTGCGTTCCTCTGGGGATCTCAATCCCTGTATAAATTGTTCTTTCAGCATTCTATTCTCGTCGATAGCATTTAAATTGTTAATTTGCTTGAGGGCTCTCAGGGCTCCCTGTAGTCGGCAAGCATAGTCCCGGATGCTGTCACCTGGCTGTTGTGAACAGTGATAGAAGGCCATCCGGAGATCCGTTTCTGTGCGGTCTTCAAATATGGCATGAAGCTTCAGGAAGATCGCAGGCACCGACTCCTGATCAACGGTATCCCAAGTCTCCACTTCCTCTCAGCAGCGCCAGTTAGCTGCCCTATTAGCACAGCAGCTTTTTGTCTCTCAGGCATGGAGTACATTTCTAGGATGCTGCATAACTTCCGCTTGAAGCCTGCTAATGTGCCTGGCTCACCGCTGTATTGGGGAAGCCATTTCGCCCCAGGCATATATGGGAGCGTTAGTGGCATGATCGGGACTACCGGACTGGGTGCAGGGCCTGCGCCCCCATCTGGCGCTACAATACCAGACGGTGCGGGATTGGGGACTCCGGCCGGGGCCGCACTGTCAGCCGGTTGTTGTGACATCTTAGCGCCCCCTTGGTTAAACGGAGCCTACCGGTTTCAGATGCTGCTACTTCACAGGCACCGCAGTGGGAACAGGACCTTCGTCGCAGGCGCTCTGATGTCAGAGCGTTCACTTCCTGTCGCAGGACCTGCAGCTCTATTTTGCGATGCAATTTGCGATGCGGATTGCAATGCAGATTGTGATGCAGTTTGCTATGCGGATTGTGATGCAGATTGCTATGCAGTTTGCGATGCGGTTTGCGATGCAGATTGCGATGCGGTTTGCGATGCGGTTTGCTATGCAGTTCGCGATGCGGTTTGCAAAGCAGATTGCTATGCAGTTTGCGATGCGGTTTGCGACGCAGATTGCTATGCAGTTTGGGGTGCAGGTTGGGGGCGTGTCCAAGACCTTGCGCGCTTTTTCAGGTCCGCCCACCTTCTTCTCCAGCGCCTGAGGGCGCGAATATGGCGGCAAAATGGCGGATTTTAGCGCCAAACATAGCAACAGTCTTTTTCATCAAAACACTCCACAGGCACGCAGGGCTCGCAATTTTGCGAGTTTCGTATCCTGTTCGTGACGCCAAGATTTGTGTCGACCCGCCACCACAATTGTGGGTTACCAGGGCAATGGGGTACTCAGAGCCGAGCCCATGGAAGTCTATGGGGATTTTGTCACAGGTAGCTGTGGCTCGGTCTGTGGCCCGGCGGTCTGGCGTATGTTGGGGATATATTTACAGGGGATTGATTTATGTACAGTTCGTGACGCCACCTGTAGTATTCTGGTAATTAGTACCAGCGCTGCTGTAGATCTCTGAGGGGATGGTGAGGCAGCTAGATGTCGGGTCCCCTACAGGTGGGACTCTTCCCTCAGGTCGGTAGTTAGGTGAGGATTGTGCAGGCATGCAATAATAACTCAGTCTCACACAGTCAACGTCTTTCCATACCTTTACTTGCAGGATGATAAGGCAGGTCCCAGGGAGGCTGATGGGGTTGATGGAGGATGAGCTTTGAGGCAACAGATAAGCAAGTTAGGGGCCTCCTTTACTGTCCAATGAAGCTGAGTACGACCAGCCTGAAGCGTAATCCTCTCTATGATTCCAGCTAGTCTTTAGCTGTTCTGCCCAGTCAAATTTGTGTTAGAAGCCTTCCTACGAGGGAGCTGAATCCTTTTCTTGTCGTGCACAACTCAAAGTCTTCACACCCCTGACTCCAGCTACGTTCTGACTATAAAGGGGCTTGTCTGCCGCGACCTAGGGTCCGGTAGATTCCTGGTTTTCTCTTCACTATGCTGTACAATAGTGATCCTTCGGTCCCCAGTAACCGGTTGCAACGTGCAGGACTTTTCCAAGTCAAAAGCACTTTTCCAATTATCTTCCTTCCACTTTGCCCTTCGCCTTGCTTGTCTCTTAATAGATAGTTCAGTCTTTCTTCCAGTGGGGCACAGCTCTGACTAGACTAAGGTGTATACAGACACCTACACCAGACTCCACTTTCTGAACTGATGATAGACTTAAACTGGACACGTCTACTCTGTCCAAGGACAGGAAACTGACTTCTCACTCTGAAGTCCGGACACAGACTGACTAAATCACTCCCTTCCACACCCCTGCTGGGTGTGTCAGAAGTGTACATGATGTCATGAAGAGACCTTAACTGTTACCTCTCCACTCATCCTCCTGGTATTGTGTACCAGGGCTACACACTAACCACACATACACCGCCCACTGGTGGTGGGAGAATGAATGTTACATACTGGTGATTGTAGGTGTTGTTAAGGACCTGTGATGAGGTCATGACAGGTGACCGGACCATGTGCTTCATACCTTAGATGGGGGAGTGGCTACAGGTATGAAAGGCAGTGTTGGGCACATGGTGAGGAGATTGTGTTGGAGACTGAGGAGTCTCTGGAAGTCTGGCTGAAACAGTGGAGAGTGTGTCCTGCATAGGGCTGCCTGGAAGGTTCCTGGAAGGTCTGTCGGTGTTGGAAGATCCTGGGGTTGGATCGGATTACTGGAAGCACGTGTCTTCAGTGGTGAGACTTGGAACTTGGTGGCCGGAGTGTTGGACGGGGGTCCTGAATAGCACCCGGACAGGACACATGGGTGTGCGGAGCCTGTGACGGTCCCACACTGAGAACCACGCGGTTCTGTTGAGGAGTTTGGCTAGAGTTAGCCTGGAAGTGTGACTTTCTGTTACAGTGTGTCAGTAAGCACTGGAAGCGAGTTCCATACCACCCGGGAATGGCACCTGGCGGTCCCTGCTGGCTTGCAGCCGCTTAGTCAAGCCCATCCCATGCAAGGGTGAGTATGGGAACAGTAATTTTCCAAGATGGAGTGAATTTATGTTTAATGATGTTTTGTTACCTGGTGTCAAAAGAGACAGTAAACGATTGATTTTTGGACTTAATGCCTGTGTGTTGCCTCATTACTGCGTGCCCGGCCTCGGCCTACCAGAGCGAATCCCTACAATATATAATAGATAGATATATAATAGATAGATATATAGATTAGTAATAGATAATATAGATATATATAAATAGATATGAGATAGATAGAGAAATAAAAATTTGTATTCATCCGAATTCACCTTTCAGCTCCCATCTTTTCTGGTCTTTATGGCAGGCAATATATTCTTCTATGTCTTACTGCCATGAACACCAGAGGAGACTGGAGGGAGCCAGAGGAGGAGCAGACGGGAGCTGTGCTAGTAGGACAGGTGAACGCCGAGGTAAGTAGTATCCTTTTTCCCCCCCTTTTTTTAAGAAGTATGTTTATTATGTTCTGGGGTCTTCACGCTGAGTAATATTTGCTTGCCAGTTTTGAGTGAACATCTGAGATTGAATTTCGCGCACAAGGAACAAAACTTATAAGGAGAACAATAGCTCCATCTGCTGGTGAGACAAGAGAATAAGCAGAGGTGGAAAATGGCACAGAGTACCGAAGCAGCAGAAAGGCTGCTCTCTAATTTTACACCAAAGAGTAAGAATCAATCATGCTCAAGATCAGCAGTTACCCTATAGCTACATAAACCCCTAGACGTTAGCACTGCAACAAGGATTATTATATACATTTGTATGTACAATTTGTATCTACAGTGGGGAAAAAATCAGTATTTCCCACACTGCCGATTTTGTTTCCCTTCCTACAAAGAATGGAGAGATCTGTAATTTTTATGGTAGGTACACTTCACCTGTGAGAGACAGAATCACAAAAATAAAATCCAGAAAATCACATTGTATGATTTTTACATAACTAATTTGCTTTTCATTGCATGAAATAAGTATTTGATTACTGATCAACCAGCAAGAATTCTGGCTCTCACAGACCTGTTAGTTTTTCTTTAAGAAGCCTCCTACTCTGCACTCATTACCTGTATTAATTGCACCTGTTTCTCGTTACCTGTATAAAAGACACCTGTCCACACACTCAATCACACTCCAACCTCTCCACCATGGCCAAGACCAAAGAGCTGTCTAAGGACATCAGGGACAAAATTATAGACCTGCACAAGGCTGGGATGGGCTAAAAGACAACAGGCAAGCAGCTTGGCAAGAAGGCAACAACTGTTACCATAATTATTAGAAAACAGAAGAAGCACAAGATGACTTTCAATCTTCCCCAGTCTGGGACTTCATGCAAGATCTCGTCTCGTGGGGTAAGGATGATTCTGAGAAAGGTCAGGAATCATCCCAGAACTACATGGGAGGACCTGGTCAATGACCTGAAGACAGATGGGACCACAGTCTCAAGTTAGTAACACACTACGCCGTTACAGATTACAATCCTGCAGCGCACACAAGGTCCCCTTGCTCATGAAAGCACGTGTCCAGGCCATTTGAAATTCACCAATGACCATCTGGATGATCCAGGAGGCATGGGAGAAGGTTATGTGGTCAGATGAGACCAAAATAGAACTTTTTGGTATCAACTCCACTTGCCGTGTTTGGAGGAAGAAGGATGAGAATAACCCCAATAACGCCGTCCCAACTGTGGCCTAGCCAGTCTCCAGACCCCAGACCTGAACCCAATAGAAAATCTTTAGAGGAGCTGAAACTCAATGCTGCCCAGCAACAGAAGCAAAGTCTGAAAGCTCTGGAGAAGATCTGTATGGAGGAGTGGGCCAAAATCCCTGCTGCAGTGTCTGCAAACTTGGTCAAGAAGTACAGGAAATGTCTGACCTCAGTAATTGCAAAGAAAGATTTCTGTACCAAATATTAAGTTCTGTTTTTCTATTCTATCAAATACTTATTTCATGCAATAAAACGCAAATGAATCATGTAAAAATCATACAATGTGATTTTCTGTTTTTTAATGTTAGATTCTGTCTCTCTGATGAAGTGTACGTACGATACAAATTACAGACCTCTCCATTCTTTGTAGGTGGGAAAACTTGCCAAGTCGACAGTTTATCAAATACTTATTTTCCCCACTGTATATATATATTTTTAAAATGTTGAAAGAGGAAGACAACGGAAAAGGTTCCATGGAAAGATGAATTAGTGTCCCATAAATAGAGCTACAGCGGCTAATCGAACGGTGTTTGGTGCTCTGCATAAAGTGTACACCATTTACAAAATAGAAGAAAAAAAATGCGGCACTCACCACTTCGAATAAATGTGTGATAGTCCTTTATTCTATTCCTTGGAGTAGCAACGCTATAGCGGGTCCACCTGGACTTGCACGCCATGTTTAAGTCCAAATCCCACAGAATGGAATAAAGGTATATATATTTTTAACTCAGATGGAAGTAGTCTAGATGATACTGCCTCCCACGCAAAGCACACTGACATCTGTATAGTATTATAATAATACAACACAAAAAAAAAAAGAAAATGCCGTCTCACCTGTAATAACACGGATCGGGCCCTTCCTCCAGGAAACAGCTAATTTATCGTGTGAGGACACAGCATTGTATCTTAATTAACCAGATGTCTATTTTCAGCAAGACGAAGAATAGACTGTTGTCTGTGTGTTAAAAGTCAAAAGTTATGTGTTACTTTCTGGTTCATCAAGAAAACAAACCTTTTCTCATGTAAGCATGTAATATTGACTTGCAAGTTGACAATTTATTGTAACTAGAGATGAGCACTTTGCCTTTTTTAGGGTCGAGTCGAAAGAAATCGGCCGACCATCGGGAAAAGTCGGAGGTCCGACTGAAACACGAAACTCAATGCAAGTCAATGGGGAAGCAAAGTCGTCAGGGAGTGGAGGACAGTAAACACACCTACAGTGCCCATTTCAATGCCAACGACATCAATTCTTATTACTTAAGCTTGTCAACCTTAATTTACTTTATAATAATAGTAACGCATTGAAAACTGGGGATTATTTGGCTAAAGTTGTGGGGGGGCAGGGCTGGCTCCAGGTTTTCGTGAGTCCCGGGCGAAAGAGTCTCAGTGAGCCCCTTTAACACATAGCACAATTCATGATACTCCGATACGGCAGAGAAATATAGGTATAGTACAATGACAAATACTTCACTTCTTACATTACATGAGTGATATCTATTGTAAATTCTACAATAGCTCAAAAACCGGACAGTATAGTCCTCATACAGTATTATGGCACCACATAGTGCTCCATACAGAATAATACGCCCCATATATTGCTCCATACAGTATTATGGCCACCACATAGCCCTATATATTGCTCCATACAGAATAATGAGCCCCATATATTGCTCCATACTAGGGTTGAGCATTCCGATACTGCAAATATCGGGTATCGGCCGATATTGCTGTATCGGAATTCCGATTCCGAGTTCCGATATTTTCGTCATATCGGATACCGGAACCGGAATGTCACTGTCAGTGTCCGTCTGTCGGGTCTGTCAGGAGTCAGCGGCACTTACCCGGCAGAAGATCTCCGGCGGTCACGTCCTGGACTGCTTGATGGCCGCCATCCTCTTCTCCCTGGCGGTCACATGCAGTTTCTCGCGATAACTGCAGTGACTGCCGGGTAATCGCGGCCGTAAAGCAGTCAGTCCGATGACGTCACCGCCGGGAAAGCAGGTAATCAGCTGTGCTGCGCCGGGATGTCAGGCTCTGCCTGCATTCCGATGTAGCAGAGCTGGATCGTCGTGGGACAGTGTTACTATGGACTGCGTCGGACAGGTGGTATACTGTTGGTTTGTTTTTTTTCTTTTTTTACAGGAGATCGATGGCATCGCAGGAATGAGTGTATAATAAAATTAATGAAAACTGTGTTGTCTCTTTTATTTCATTAAAATACTTTTTTCTGGCTGTGTCTTTTTTTTAAACATTTAAAAACTTTGGGATTAATAATGGATCGGTGTCTTATTGACGCCTCTCCATTATTAACCGGGCTTATTGTCACCGTGCAATCAACGGTGACATTAACCCCTTATTACCCCACTTGCCACCGCTACAGGGCAAGTGGGAAGAGCCGGGTAAAGTGCCACAATTGGCACATCTTTTGATGCGCCAAATGTGGGGCTGCTGCAGCCTGGTATTATCAGGCTGTTGAGGGCCAAAATCCATGGGCCTTGACAGTCTTTTAATACCAGGCCGCAGCAGTCTGCATTTTACTTGGCTGGTTAACAAAAATAGGGGGACCCCTATGCCGTTTTTTTTTCGAGGGGATCCCCTATTTTTGTTAACCAGCCAAGCTAAGCAGACTGCTGTGGCCTGGTATTATCAGGCTGGCAAGGTCCATGGATATTGGATCCTTACCAGCCTGAAAAACCAGGCCTCAGCAGTCTGCTTCATCTGGCTGGTTAACAAAAATAGGGGGGACCCCATGCCAATTTTTTTCGAGGGGATCCCCTATTTTTGTTAACCAGCCAAGATATGCAGACTGCTGTGGCCTGGTATTATCAGGCTGGCAAGGTCCATGGATCTTGGCTCCTTAACAGCCTGAAAAACCAGGCCTCAGCAGTCTGCTTCATCTGGCTGGTTAACAAAAATAGGGGGGACCCCACGCCAATTTTTTTCGACGGGATCCCCTATTTTTGTTAACCAGCAAAGATAAGCAGACTGCTGTGGCCTGGTATTATCAGCCTGGCAAGCAGGGTCGGACTGAGCCACGGGACACCGGAGAAACCTCCGTTGGGCCCCAGCTCCTGCGTGGTGGGCCCTGATTTGAAAGGATAGGTCGCGGGGCAGAGGGGGCAGTGGCCCCGGGCCCCGCACTCTGAGGGGGCCCACCCGGAGCTACGCTACAGTAACTGTATCGGCGTGCACAGCACGCCGATACAGTTACATTCTGCGGCAGAGCAGGGAGAATCGCTCTCCCTGCTCTGCCGCCCGGAAGCTATGGGGCCTGAACAGGCGGTGGGGGGCCCGGTGCCAGCAGTGGGCCCCCAACCGTCATCGGAGGGTCAGCTGTATCGGCATGGGTACGGTTGGGGCGAGGATATGGGTGTGATTATTGTGAAATGGGTGTGGTCGGGGCGTGGCTTAAAATTTGCAGCGGCGCGCTATGCGCGCCGCAGCCTTTGACCCTCTTTCCTGTCTTCAAAATTTGGGAGGTATGCTGTATGACCTCCCTACAACTTCTGGGCATGCTCCTGATGAGCGCGACGGATGGTCTCCTGAGGGATCTCCTCCCACACCTGGACTAAAGCATCCACCAATCCTGGACAGTCTGTGGTGCAACGTGGCATGGCCTAAAATTTGCTGCAGCAGGCACAGCGTGCCACAGCCTTTGTCCCTCTTTCCCTTCTTCAAAGGTTGGGAAGTATGATGGTGGGCCCCAAGAATAATTTTTCTCTGGTGGGCCCAAGGTACTCCAGTCCGACGCTGCTGGCAAGGTCCATGGATATTGGCTCCTTAACAGCCTTAAATACCATGCCTCAGCAGCAGGGGCGTACATAGAAATCATGGGGCCCCATAGCAAAAGTCTGAATGGCCCCCCCCCCAAAAAAAAAAACCCAGAGCCATTGTAAATGTAAAGTGCCAGCACAGTGAGGGGACACATTAAACAAAAAAATGTATTATGCCCCCATAGATTGTGCCCCCATAGTTGCTCCATAGATCATGCCCCCATAGATTGTGCCCCCATAGATGCTCCATAGTATAGGCCCTTATGCTGCCGCAGCTGCTGCAACCAAAAAAAAAAAGACATACTCAGCTCTCGTCGCTGGGGGCCAGGTGCCCGTGTCCTGAGCAGGGGGTGACACCAGGTGCCGATGTCACCGCTCGCTCAGGGCCCCGGCACCTGAGATATTTACCTGTCCTCTCTCCACTGCTGAGCGCCGCTGTCTTCGGGGTCCTCCAGCAGTGAATGATCAGGCAGAGGGCGCGGCGCGCACTAACGACGTCATCGCGCCCTCTGACCTGAACATTGCAGCAAGAGGACGCGAGCAACGGTGGAACGGGACAGGTAAATATCCCTTATACTCACCCTTCCACCGGCGCGGTCTCTGCAGCCCTTGCACTTCTCCCGCCGTCTCCGCCGCCAGTGTTCAGCGGTCACGCAGGACCGCTCATTAAAGTCATGAATATGTGCATATTCATGACTGTAATGAGCGGTACCACCTGACCGCTGAACACAGGCGTCGGAGACCGTGGGAGAAGAGCAGGGGCTGCAGAGACCGCACCAGGAGGGGTGAGTATATAGAAGAGCTGCGCTCCCCCTCCCCCGCCGACCCCCTGGTAGTACTGTGTCAGCACAGCTACCCGACCGTCGCGGGCCCCCTCACCTGTCCGGGCCCCATAGCAGCTGCTTGGTCTGCTTCATTCACGGTACGCCACTGCTCAGCAGTCTGCTTCATCAGGCTGGTTAACAAAAATAGGGGGGACCCCACGCCATTTTTTTCGAAGGGAACCCCTATTTTTGTTAATCAGTTCCCTCTGACGTCACTGATTGTGTCCCTGGCTGACCTGAAGTGAAAGTGGAAAGCAATCAATTAAGCTTTCCACTTCCTCTCCTGTCAGCCAGGAGAGGAGCTCATTCATTTGGGGGTTTACTGTGAGGCTGCAGCATTAGCTGCGGTCCCTGCAGTAAACATTAACCCTTTCTGAAGGATTACACCGTGGGACCTGACTGTGCATGGGATAGGTAAGAATAATTTTGCTTTTTTATTTTATTTTTATTACAGGAAATGGTTTTTGCAGTAAAATAAAAGATGGTCAAAAACATGTGTCTTTATTTCATTAAAATGATTTTAATTAAAGTGTGTGTGTTTTATTTTTATTTCATGCAATAGGATTAATAATTGATAGTTGTCTAATTGACAGCTCTCAATTATTAACCTGGCTTAAGGTCACCTTTCAATAGCAAGGTGGCTTTAACCCCATATTAACCCATTCGCCACCGCTACAGGGCAATGGGAATAGACGGGCAAAATGCCAGAAAGGGCGAATCTAATTATAGATTCTATGATTCTATGATTTGTCTTTTCTGGGGTGCCTGGGGGCAGATGTTAGTAGCCAGGGGGGGGCCAAAAATAATGGTCCCTTTCTGGGCTATTATTATCTGCCCCCACTCGCTGGCTTTGTCTGTCTGGTTGCGAAAATAGGGCGGGAGCCCACGCATTTTTTTTCAACAATTTTACACCTCATATATATATACATGTCATTGAATTTGTGACACATATATATATATATATTTATATTTATAGTTCATACACTTCTACATAGTATAATAGCCGCTAATTCAATTGCCGGCTTTTGTGAAAATGCAGAACCCGACATGAAATGACACTTGGTTTACATAGAGTTAACCATGTCATTTCAAGTTGTTTGATCTATTGTTTTCACTAACAATTACATCAGTCTATGTGTGCAAAATTTCACACCTGTAGGGGTTAATTAAAGGTGTAAATTCGTAGGAAAAAAGTCCGTTTTTTTTTACAACGAATTTACACCTTTAATTAACCCCTACAGGTGTGAAATTTTGCACACATAGACTGATGTAATTGTTAGTGCAAATCAGATATCAAACTACATGAAAAGACATGGTTAACTCTATGTAAACCAAGTGTCATTTCATGTCGGGTGCTTCTGTCTTTTCACAAAAGCCGGCTTTACCCGGCAATTGAATCAGAGGCTATTTTACTATGTAGAAGTGTATAAACTATAAATATATGTATATATATAATGTCACAATGACATGTATATATATATATAATGTATTCTATGTGTGTTTATTTAGTGTTTACAAGGAAAGAAAGAGGTTTTTTTAGTTACGATATTTCTGTCCCATAGACTTACATTGGATTTCCGGTATCGGTATCAGGTATCGCCGATATTTTTTGGATATCGGCGATACCATTACGATACCGATACTTTTGGATATCGGAAAGATATCGCTCAACACTAGTGTTGAGCGATACTGCTCGATATCTAAAAATATCGTATCGAAATGGTATCGCCGATATCACTAAATATCGTCGATATCCGATTCTGATACCGAAGTCCCATGTAAGTCTATGGGAACAAAATATCGCAACAAAAAAACCCTTTCTTTCATTGTAAACACAAAATATACACAATAGAATACATATATATATATATATATACATGTCATTGTGACATATATATATACATATATTTATAGTTTATACACTTCTACATAGTAAAATAGACTCTGATTCAATTGCCGGGTAAAGCCGTGACATACCCCATAGAAGTCGACGGGCTCGGTGCCGAGTACCCCCAAAACCTCTGGCTCTGTGCGACTCAACTTGGGCGTCACGAACAGGATTCTGTAGCTCGCTATAAGCGAGTCCTGTGTGCCTGAATTGAACTGGTTTTGTGCTTGAGAATTGCTAAAATCATCAGAGAATGTATTTGCCATTTTTTCCGCCATATCTGCGTCACGACGAGGCACTGGTGAAGAAGAAGGGCGTGCTCTTCGTGGTGTACACTCACTCAGTGGCGCAAAAACGATGGCCGACCACTGTAAATGGTACTGCAATGTAAGATCGTGCCCCACAGCTCTTCAGTTTCCGCCTCCTCATCCTCCTCAGTGTGCGGAAACTAACACGAAGGTCCCGCCTCCCTACAAAAGAGGGCCCTCTCCAGATATGACACATGTGACTTGGCAGAGATGGCTAATGGACACGAGCAGAAGTGCGAAGGGATGGAGCAGTCAGAGCTCTCCCCCACGGAAGCGACCCGATCGCCACGGAACCACCGTTGGGCACCCGCCTGGAAACCCTCCTACGCTGCAAGAAGCGGAGGATACCCTAAGAGGCCTGGCCCGGCACCGGGAGGAGGTCGCCAGGATGGAAGCCAGCTGGCGTGCCCTAAAACTAAACTTGGAGCGGCGCCAATCCCTCTTACCTGAAGTGTCTGTACCGGAAGGTGAGGCACCCGTTCTAGTAGAGGAGTCCGTGCGGGCATCCCAGCCCTTGCAATGTGATCCGGTTGACGTTGTCGCAGTGGAGGCACCCGTTCGTGCAAAAAACTCTGCACCGGCAGCACCCCAGATCCCGCTGTCTGCCCCCGTCGCTGAGACAGAAGAAGCGACACCCGTCCTCATGGAGGAGGCCGCGCAGGCACCAGAGCACTACCTGCCTGTACCGGAGCCCCGACTGTCATCTGTTCCAGAGCCGGCTGCTTCCTCCGCAGGTGAGCGCCGCCAGGACTGGGGGGCGCCAGGAGAGCTGCCGCAAACCGACACTGTAAGCTGGCATTTGATGGTGGAGACATGGAGCAGCTGGTGGAGGAGAATTACAACCGGCGTCAGGAGGAAGAGTGGAGACGTTGGGAGCGGGAAGCAGAGCGACAAAGGGAGCAGCGAGAAACCCAAAAGCTTCGGCAACGTAACCTGGAGAAGGACCGGCAGATAAGGACCGGATGAGAAAAGATAAAGGAACCCTGTGGGAGCCGCGGCGTAAGGGTGCAGTACGGAGCTTTAAATTGAAAGGTGGTTGGGGCTTCATCCAGGAGCCTGGACTTTATTTAGAAGTTTTTATGAACCGGCGGGACGTGGAGGCTCACCTCCCAGAAGGACACCCGGGGAGGGACCTGTTGCCAGGAGACTTGGTGACTTACACCCGACACTGGGGTTACAATGGATGGTACGCCCTAAATGTTACCAGGTGCGACCCCTACTCCCCAGAGTGTCAGGAACCTGTGAGACCCTCGGAGCCTTCAGCCTCCCACATCCAGGCCTCTGCAAAAGTGCCCACCCCACGCCGTAAATCTCCCAAGCCTCCCTCAGTGGTCTCCTCAGCAGCCCCAGCTATGGACATGATAAGTATAGCTGGCCCGTACCCGGCGCCTGTTAGGCCCCCTGGGGTTCGTTCAGTCTGGGACATAGGGTTCCAGACCCGGAGGGAGATGAAAGAGGTGGCCACACAGACCCAGATAGCGGGTCACGACTTGACTGTACAGGCCACACGACGTCATCAGGTCCTGGTGGTCCTTGGTGTCTCGGATGTTTGGCAAGCATCAGAAGAGTACCAGGTGGTACCTGGAACACCCCTGCCAAAGAATTATAAATAACCCGGACAGGGTCCCTGTATGTAAATAGTTAAATTGTTGATGTACCCGGACGGGTGAATGTTCATAAAAAAGTTTTTTAATTTAATAAAAAAAAAAAACAACACAGTTTTCATTACTTTTATTACAGTCTCATCCTGCGACGCCATCGATCTCCTGTAAAAAAATGAAAAAAAAAAAAAAGTATACCACCTGACCGACGCAGTCCATAGTAACGAGTGTCCCACGACGATCCAGCTCTGCTACATCAGAATGACAGGCAGAGCCTGACATCCCGGCGCAGCACAGCTGATTACCTGCTTCCCCGGCGGTGACGTCATCGGACTGGTTTACGGCCGGAATTACCCTGCAGTCACTGCAGTTATCGCGAAAAACTGCATGTGACCGCCAGGGAGAAGATAATGGCGGCCATCAAGCAGTCCAGGACGTGACCGCCGGAGATCTTCTGCCAGGTAAGTGCCGCTGACTCCTGACAGACCCGACCGACGGACACTCACAGTGACAGTGACAAATCCGATTCCGGTATTCGATATGACGAAAATATCGGTATTCGGAATCGAAAGGCCGATAGAGCTAATATCGGCCGATACCCGATATTTGCAGTATCGTATCGCTCAACACTACTCAACACTACTCCATACATAATTGGTTTCATATAATGTTCCATACAGTATATGATGAGCTCCACATAATGCTCCAGTATATGATATAGTCCCCATATAATGTGCCATAAAGTATAGGACGGTCCCCATAGAGTAGAATGAGCCCCACATATTGCTCCATACATAATTGGTCCCATATAATGTTCCATACAGTATATGATGAGCTCCACATAATGCTCCAGTATATGATAGTCCCCATATAATGTGCCATAAAGTATAGGACGGTCCCCATAGAGTAGAATGAGCCCCACATATTGCTCCATACAGTATAATGAGTCGCATATAAAGCTCCATACAGTATATGATGGGCCCCATATATTGCTCCAAACAGAATGGGCTCCATATAATGCTCCATACAGAATAGGCCCCATGTATGCCCCATATGATGCTCCATACCCTATATGATGCCCCATAAATAATGAACCCCATATGATTCTCCAGCATATGATGGGCCCCATGGATGATGCTCCAGTGTCTTATGGGCCAATATAATGCTCCATATATAATAGGCCCCATTTATAATGCTCCAATGTATAAAGGTCCCCGTAAATGCTGTTCCAGTGTCTGTTTTCCCCCTTTTAGAATGCTCTAGTATATGATGGGCCCCATGGATGATGCTCCAGTGTCTTATGGGCCAAAATCATGCTCCATATATAATGGGCCCCATTATTAAAGATCCAGTGTATAGTGGGCCCCGTAAATGCTGCTCCAGTGTCTGATGTCCCCCATTTAGTATGCTCCAGTGTATGATGGGCCCTATCTATGATGCTCAAGTGTATGCTGGACCCCATATATAATTCTCCAGTGTATAATTCTCCCCATATATTACTCCAAACATTAAAAAAAAATGAAATACCTCTCCTCGCTTTGCACTGCTCTACTCTGAACTCCTCAGCGTCGCCATCTTACAGCTCTCTGCACTTGGACTGTTCAGGCAGAGGGCGCACAGATGTGACATCATCGCGCTCTCTAACCTGAATGTCACTGTCAGGAAACGTGGAAGACATCACAGCGGTAGAGCAGGGAGAGGTAAGTATTACAAGTGCTGGGGCCCTGAGCAAGCAGGGGGGGCCGACTCGTGGACGACGGCACTGGCACAGGGCCCCTCATAGTATGCCTGTGTGTCTGACGGCGAGTGGGCCCCCCACCATCAGAGACACTTTTTTGTACTATGAGGAGCCCTATGCCAGTGCCGTCACCCACAAGTGGGCCCCCCACCTGCTCAGGGAACCAGCACTTGCCCGGGTGTGCCAGGTGCTGACGCCGGCACTGGGGGGGGGTATTTGTAGGTTTTGTAGTCCGTCCATGCTTGCAAGTGCATGTTCATTAAATGTCTAAGCATGCAACTGGTATTCAAATTTCTGAGATTTTTCCCTCGGCTAAAGGTCCTTCCGCACTTCTTACAGATAACCTTTCCCTCATCAATAGGATTTTGGTCAAAAAAGTGCCACACTGCACTCTTCCTACTATGTGAAAAATTTTCAGGGCTTGCAGGCTGTGCTAATCTGACCGTCTGGCCAAGCTGTCCTGCAACTCTTTTTGTTTTTTTAACACCTTTTCGGACTGCTACGGGGCTGCCAGATAACCCCAGCTGCGATGTCGTGTGGATCCTCCTCCTCTTCTGAGCTATTGCCAGCGGCACCCTCTTCCCCCACTGGATGCCAATCCGGGTCAACCACTGGGTCATCCATCACCTCCTCTTCAATTTCATCTTCACCTTCCTCTGTGTCACCGTGTAAGGTGGTATAGTATGCAGGAAGGGGCACCTGAGTTTCATCAGGGTCACATTCTGGCTCAGTAGACTGCGAGGGCAATGTAGTGCTCTGGTTGAGTGTACAAGCAGAATCATATAGCAGTGGCTGTGCATCAGTGCACTCCATGTCATATTCATCTTGGACTGGGGAATTCAGGATTTGACTTGATAACCCAGGCATGATATGTGAAAAGAGCTCCATGGAGTAATCTGAAGTGTGGCCTGCAGCATCCTTCACTTTTGGTGGAAGTGAAGGACACAAGGAAAGGTGTTGTTCCTGACCAGGAGCCTGCACTGATGACTCAGTGCTTGGAGTTTTTGAAACTTCAGAAGAGGAGGCGATAGAGCTGGAGGCTGTTTCGGCAATGTAAGCCAAAACCTGTTTCTGATGCTCCGGCTTTAAAAGTGGTTTACCTACTCCAAGAAAAGTGAGCCTTCCAGGCCTTCTGGAGCCAGACGATGACGCAGGCTCAACGCCTCCTGCCTTGGGTGCTATTGTGCTTTTGGCACTACCAGCAGATGCACCACTACCACCATCAGTACCAGGTGGCCCCCCATGCCCACATCCGCAGCCTCTTCCACCATACTTCCTCATGTTTGTGAAAATGTACCCAAAATACCAGCAGATACATGGTACTGTATCAGAAGCGTACAGCTGTATATGGTGAAGGTGAAAATTTTTAATCTCCGTATGTATTTGCGGAGTAACAGACACAGACCCTCACAGGCTCAGTATAGATTAGACCAGAGTATAAAAAGTAGAAAAAGGGTAATGTATCAGAAGCGTACCGCTGTATACAGTGTTGGGGTAATTTTAAATCTCCGTATTGTTGGCATATGTAACAGATTAGAACTTATTATAAGTAAAAGGAGGACTTTATGCTGACCTGACAATAGATGGCGATGTTGTGTAACGTTTCCTTGCTTAATGTATAAGAAATAGTCTCACTTATAGTTTCACTTTGTGTTTGTTCCTGTTTCCTGATGCAGTGCTGGAATGACTGTGCATTTTCCCTTTACCTCATGTTGTTAGAAGCAAAAGGTTGTTATCCCATGCAGCATCCTCTGTGAAGTTTTCTACTGCAAAGGTTGGATTCAGAAGCTGTGCAACACGTATATATTTCCAGAGTCAGACATAGACTCTCAAAGGCTAAGATGGATTACACCAGAATATAAAAAGCAAAAAAGTGTACTGCATCAGAAGCGTACAGCCGTATACAGTGCTGGGGTAATTTTTAATCTCCGTATATATTTCCAGAGTCACACACAGACGCTCACAGGCTCAGTATGGATTACACCAGAATATAAAAAGTTAAAAAAGGGTAATGTATTCGAAGCGTACAGCTGTATACAGTGTTAGGGTAATTTTAAATCTCCGTATATTTCAGGAGTGACACACAGACGCTCACAGGCTCAGTATGGAGTAGACCAGAATATGAAAAGCATCAAAAGTGTACTGTTTCAGTAGCGTACAGCTGTATACAGTGTTAGGGTAATTTTAAATCTCAGTATATATTTCAGGAGTAACACACAGACGCTCACAGGCTCAGTATGGAGTAGACCAGATATGAAAAGCATCAAAAGGGTAATGTATCAGTAGCGTACAGCTGTGTACAGTGTTGGGGTAATTTTAAATCTCCGTATATATTTCAGGAGTAACACACAGACACTCACAGGCTCAGTATGGAGTAGACCAGAATATGAAAAGCATAAACAGTGTGCTGTATCAGTAGCGCACAGCTGTATACAGTGTTGGGGTAATTTTAAATCTCCGTATATATTTCCGGAGTAACACACAGACGCTCACAGGCTCAGTATGGATTACACCAGAATATAAAAAGTTAAAAAAGGGTAATGTATTCGAAGCGTACAGCTGTATACAGTGTTAGGGTAATTTTAAATCTCCGTATATTTCAGGAGTGACACACAGATGCTCACAGGCTCAGTATGGAGTAGACCAGAATATGAAAAGCATCAAAAGTGTACTGTTTCAGTAGCGTACAGCTGTATACAGTGTTAGGGTAATTTTAAATCTCAGTATATATTTCAGGAGTAACACACAGACGCTCACAGGCTCAGTATGGAGTAGACCAGAATATGAAAAGCATCAAAAGGGTAATGTATCAGTAGCGTACAGCTGTGTACAGTGTTGGGGTAATTTTAAATCTCCGTATATATTTCAGGAGTAACACACAGACACTCACAGGCTCAGTATGGAGTAGACCAGAATATGAAAAGCATAAACAGTGTGCTGTATCAGTAGCGCACAGCTGTATACAGTGTTGGGGTAATTTTAAATCTCCGTATATATTTCCGGAGTAACACACTGACGCTCTCTCAGTATGGATTTGACCGTAATACAGAAGGCAGAAAAACGGTACTGTATCAGAAGATACAAGCTGTATACAGCTTTGGGGAAAATTGAAATCTCCTTACATATTTCCGGAGTCACACACAGACGCTCTCTCAGTATGGATTTGACCATAATACAGAAGGCAGAAAAACTGTACTGTATCAGAAGATACCAGCTGTATACGGTTTTGGGAAAAAATGAAATCTCCGTATATATTTCCGGAGTCACACGCAGATAGTCAGCATGTATTTGTCCGTGATACCAGCTGGTACACGGTAGTGTGTGAAGAGTGTACAGCTCTATACGGTGTGGGAAAAAATGAACGCTCGGTAACTGTGCAGAAAAAAAATAAAAGTATTAGTGCTGTGTAGGTGCTGTGTTAAAAAGCACTCTACACAGCAGTGTACACACAGCAGTACAGCTAGCAGGCAGCCTAATAATCAGCTCTGCTGCACACAATAAATTCCTCCCCTGTCACTGGCAGGCAGCCTAATAATCAGCTCTGCTGCTGCACACAGGAAATTCCTACCCTGTCACTGGCAGGCAGCCTAAGAACCAGCGCTGCTGCACACAACAAAATCCTCCCCTGTCACTGCACATTAACTGTAATGCTGTCAGCACAAACACAGAATTAGTTTTTTTTCCTGCCTAACGCTCTCCCTACTGAGAACCAGCTGCAGCAACCTCTCCCTACATTAAGATCGGCAGAAGTAAAATGGCGGTCGGCGGTGAGGGCTTTTATAGCCACTGTGACGCCACATAAAGCAAGCCAATCACTGCAATGCCCTTCTCTAAGATGGTGGTGGCCTCTGCCCATGTCATCGCGTTGCCCACAGCGTGCGTCCTTGCTCATTGGCTGAGAAAAGGCCCTTCAAGCATTATGGGAAAACCGACTTTGGCACTTGGGTCGCCGAACGCATGGCCGACCTCACGCGAAACCCGACTTTGGCGAAAGTCGGTGTTTTTTGAATCTGACCAACCTGTTTCGCTCAACTCTAATTGTAACATATTGGGCTCTTATCCTGGATGACTAGTGATACAGGGTCATGGAACAATAATGTTTGCTGATATGTTTATTACACATTGTCCCGGCCAGCTAGTTTGTTGACTTTTAAAATAGAGGAGGAAAAACTATGCAAATAGATTAAATAATCAAATAATGCAACTTGATCTCATCACCATTCTTCCCCTTTTTCTGTGAATACTGAATGAAGGACACTTGTTAACTATAAAAATAGGTTATATGACTCTGTATGATGAGACAGAGATTCAGCCAAGACATTCAAACATCCAAAGGACCAGAGACTCTTTACAGAAAAGCTACTCCAAACAGTCGACTGGACAGACAGCTGTGAGGTGGCCTTCCGGACTTTGAAAACAGCCCTGAGCTCATCCATGTTAAAGGCAGTCGACAGCAGTCAGCTGTTCTTGGTACAGACCGACGCCAGTGAGTTTGGCCTCGGTGCTGTGCTTAGCCAGATCAACTCGGGGAACCAAGAGCACCCCGTGTTGTACCTGCTGAGATAAGTGGCCTATTCCACCATAGAGGAGTGCCTGGCCATAATTTGGGTACGACTTTACCGTTAAACACAAAAGGGGCAGCGAGCATGGAAATGCAGATGGGTTGTCCTGCCGGGGCGAGCCTGCCGAGGTGCGCATAGAGGAGTACCGAGAGG
This sequence comes from Oophaga sylvatica, assembly GCA_033576555.1. Classification (NCBI taxonomy): domain Eukaryota; kingdom Metazoa; phylum Chordata; class Amphibia; order Anura; family Dendrobatidae; genus Oophaga; species Oophaga sylvatica. The sequence goes on along the minus strand of JARQOD010000001.1, from coordinate 975,565,926 downwards.
TCCTGCCTCCGTAGCGTATTCCAAATGGGGGAGGTGTCACGATAATATGAATATGCTCATATCCTAAGTACATTTCGAGAACTTTACACTGCATTTACTGGGACACACACACGCTTCCCTTCGCCCCATTAGGTTTGTGTAAAGTCCACATGCTGCAGCAATGATCTCCCTCTTTCCCCCTCCCTCAGGAATGTGTGTGTGATTCTCCTCACCCCTTACTCCTGCATACAGCTGGGAAATTGAAAGTAAAAAGTAGGAGCACATGGCTTCAGATCTCTTTGTTCCTTTAAACTGGTATATAATCACGCAGATTAGGCCTAGAAGTAGGACAAATAGATTTTTGGCATGTGCTTTGGTAGAACCACCCACCAGTGAGTTTTTAAGCTCTGGCATCAGTTGGAACACCAATTTCATACTAAGAAAATTGATAGTTCTGCCTCCACTTTACGATCCTTGCAGCCCAAGTTATGACGGTTATGAATTTTTAGTAACTGTTGGACAAGGGGAGTACATTCCATAGCTCTGCTCACTTAGTGAGGTCATGAACAGAGGGCATAAGATTATGTAGCCCAATTAGGAGAGTGTCTTTTGCCTGTGGATCCAGCTATGAGAGGCTGTGCAGTTTGACCTGATGAATTGGGACAGTTCCCCTCCCCCACGACCATTTCCACATGGCGTGCCTGTAACTGAAACATGTAAGCTCATCTTTAATCCATCTTTATTTTGTAATTGCCTGAACATACTGTAATTATCTCGTTTGTAACATCTTTTATATACTTTTTGTAAACACTGCCTATTTTTGGAATAAAAGTTATAATATTTACTGGTTTTGTTTTCCTTGCTCTATTAACTTATTGCCACTTCCTCCGAACTAAATCAATACTACTGATTGGGTTGGCTCGTGACCCAATATTAATCATAAGAACTAGGACCTGGTGGCAGCGAAGTGTTCTGGGCTTTTGGGGGACTCTGGCAGAGACTAACGGAGATTTATAAGTGTATTGCCTGCCTGAGACTTGGAATAGTTATACCGCCCTCACTGCAGTGTGCCCAATAGCCAGTACACAGCAAGGCGGCTCTCCTGGCGATTACTTATCCTAGGTGAAAGAAAATATCCAGGAATGGGGGGAGGACACCAAGTGGCAAGACAGCAACAGAAAATCAAAAGTGACACAATGTGAATAATAAAATGTAATTTTATTGAATCAATGGACAAAAAATATATATATATATAACACTACAAAATTGTATATGTATAAAAATACAATGAATATTTATTAATAACAAGAGGCGACAACCCATATAATATGATAGAGCTACAAAATGTGAAGTGAGCACCTCAGTATATAACCATATGTACTTAATAATTCCTGTACAAAGTAACGCAGGTATATGAATATATACACATATGGAAAATAATTAGCTCAATCAAAAACCAGGTGATAACCCTATGTATAGAGGCTGGCGATATGTGATATACCTACAACGTTTGTTGAATGCAATGTGCAGCAACTAAGGATAATTGTGTGCATGTAATAATCAAAAAGAAATATATATAACTATACACATAAGTGTAGGGAAACACATGAAAAATAGTGGCAGGTGAAAAAAGATAAAGAGCACTGCACTTATGAAAAAATCAATATATATATATATGTGCATCCAAAAAAAAGGGTGCCAAAAGGTAAACTGCACTAGTGAAAAATCAATATATATGTGCATCCACACGTGAAAATAAAAATATAAAAATACCATGTGCCACAGAAAATAAAGTGGAAAATTCAAAATACCACCAAACATGGGTCAATAATTGCATCCACTTGTGTAAAGAATAAGCACCATGCGCCACCGTGAATAAAGTAAAAGGTTTCAAAAATGCCGCCAAACAAGGGACAATTACCTGGGAGCTGATATCAAAGGTTGTGGCCTCAGTAGAATTAATTACACCATGTCCCTACTTTACCCATAAATGCAGGCATTGCTGACAGAGGTGCATATTCACCCAGAAATTCAGATATCAGCCTAATAGAGGTATGTTCACATTAGGTCAGGGACTCACCAGTATTGAGACCACCTTGACGATGGTTGGTGGGCTTTAAAATGTTTGGCCAAATGTTTATACTAAGCGTCTCAAATTTTTCCTTATATTCCAAAGCCATATTGCTATTCTAAATTTCATGTGTTCCATATTGTCAAGCTTTAGTATGCTTGAGTGCAGCCTTTTTTTTTGTATGTTTTACATGGGGGTAGCTTCCCTTGGTTTGCACCTAGTTCACATTAGTCTGGATGTGCCAGTCAGGTTTTTTTGTCTATTGAATGTTAGCTTGCTGACCGAGCACTCCGCCCCCACCAGGTGGTGATTTTAATTACACCAGGTCCCTACTTTACCCATAAATGCAGGCATTGCTGACAGAGGTGCATATTCACCCAGAAATTCAGATATCAGCCTAATAGAGGTATGTTCACATTAGATCAGGGACTCACCAGAATTGAGACCACCTTGACGATGGTTGGTGGGCTTTAAAATGTTTGGCCAAATGTTTATACTAAGCGTCTCAAATTTTTCCTTATATTCCAAAGCCATATTGCTATTCTAAATTTCATGTATTCCATATTGTCATGCTTTAGTATGCTTGAGTGCAGCCTTTTTTTGGTATGTTTTACATGGGGGTAGCTTCCCTTGGTTTGCACCTAGTTCACATTAGTCTGGATGTGCCAGTCAGGTTTTTTTGTCTATACATCTTGTTTGTTCTACCCAAGTGCATGACCTTACATTTATCCCCATGAAAGCTCATTTGCCATTTATCAGCCCAAGCTTCTAGTTTACATAAATCCTCCTGTAATATAAAATTGTCCTCTGTATTGATTACCCTGCAGAGTTTAGTGTCATCTGCAAATATTGAAATACTCTGTATGCCACCTACAAGGTCATTAATAAATATGTTAAAGAGAAGCGGCCCCAATACTGACCCTTGTGGTACCCCACTGCTAACCGTAACCCAGTCCGAGTGTGCTCCATTAATAACCACACTTTGTTTCCTATCCATGAGCCAGTTCTTAACCCACTTACACATATTTTCCCCTATCCCCATTGTTCTCATTTTATGTAACAACCTTTTGTGTGGCACCGTATCAAAAGCTTTTGAGAAGTCCATATACACCACGTCCACTGAGTTCCCTTGGTCCAGTCCTGAACTTACCCCTTCATAAAAGCTTATCAGATTAGTCTGAGAAGAACGGTCCCTCGTAAACCCATGCTGATACTTGGTCATTAGGTTATTTTTCTTCAGAAGCTCCAATATAGTATCCCTTAAAAAACCCTCCAGGATTTTACCCACAGTAGATGTTAAGCTCACTGGCCTATAATTTCCAGGTTCAGTTTTTGTCCCCTTTTTGAATATTGGCACCACATTTGCTATACGCCAGTCCTGTGGTACAGACCCCGTTATTATGGAATCTTTAAAGATTAAAAATAATGGTCTATCTATGACTGTACTTAATTCCTGCAGTACTCGGGGGTGTATCCCATTCGGGCCCGGGGATTTGTCAATTTTAGTGATTTTTAGATGCTGCCGTACTTCCTGCTCGGTTAAGCAGGTGACAATTAATGGAGACATTTTTTTATCAATGACAATGTTGTCTGTCATGGGATTTTCTTGTGTAAATACTGTTGAAAAAAAGTCATTTAGCATATTGGCTTTTTCCTCATCCTCATCCACCATTTCACCCAGACTATTTTTAAGGGGACCAACACTATCATTTTTAGTTTCTTGATATTTATGTAGTTAAAGAATATTTTGGGATTATTTTTACTTTCTCTGGCAATGAGTCTTTCTGCCTCAATCTTTGCTGTCTTGATTTGCTTTTTACAGAACTTATTTAATTTTCTGTATTTAATGCCTCATCACTACCTACTTGCTTATATCCCTAAATGCTTTCTTTTTGTCACTTATTGCGCCCCTTATAGCTCTATTTAGCCATAGTGGTTTCCTCCTATTTCTAGCATGTTTATTCCCATAGGGTATATATTGTGCACAGGTCCTATTCAGTGTTGTCATATGCAACAGATTAGGACTTCTATATTATAAGTAAAAGGAGAACTTTATGCTGACCTGACAGTAGATGGCGATGTTGTGTAATGTTTCCTTCTTTAATGTATTGTATAAGAATTAGTCTCTCTTCTGTTTAGTTTCACTTTCGTTTTGTTTTCCTGTTAGCTGATGCAATACTGTAATGACTGTGCATTATTCCTTCACCTCATGTTCTCATGTTCAGAGAAGTAAACGCTTGTTATCCCATGCAACTTGCTCTGTGAAGTTTCCTCTGCAAAGGTGTGGATTCAGAAGCTGTGCAACAAGTTATGGGCCCAGACACCCAGACACCCAGACCCAGGCACCCAGATACAGCGTACCCAGATACAGAGAATCCAGACACCACAGATCCCAGGACACCAAAGAATACAAGATACCCAGGACACTGGAACACTCAGCAAGACTCTGGTGAATGCAGAAGAATTCTTCAGTGCAAGTCTCTCCAAACAAGTAAGATAAGTTAAAAATGATGAATAGCACAGAGCTAAAACTCACAGTAGCTAAACTGAATGATGAGAACTATCAGTTATGGAAGTTCAAAGTAGAGATGTTATTGTCTAAAGATGATTTATGGGAAGTAATCACTACAGATAGACCTGATGAAGATAATCAGACATGGGATAAGAAAAATAGACAAGCAAGAGCTACCATCAGCTTATTAGTGGATGATGCTCAATTAATACATATAAGAAATGAAGAAACAGTGAAAGGAATGTGGGAAGAATTGGGAAAGCTTTATGAGAGACCTAGCTTAAATCACAAGTTATTTCTGCTAAGAAAGCTATACAATATGAGACTAAATGCAGACAGTGACATGCAGAAGCATATATTCTCTATTATGGAAGTGATATTACAGCTAAGATCTATTGGTGAAGATATTAAGGAAAGCCATATAGCAGCAATTTTATTGTGCAGTTTACCAGATTCATATATAGCTTTAATAAATGCACTAGAGACAAGACCAGAAACTGACATTACATTAGAGTTTGTGAAAACAAGACTCATAGATGAATATCAGAGAAGGAAAGAGCAAACAAATGATTCTTCTACTGAAAAAGATAATGGAAATGCTCTTAAAGCTACAGAACTTAAAAAACCCTATAACAAAAAGACAAGAGAATGCTTCAGATGTAAGAAAAAAGGTCATTTAAAGAAAGACTGTACTATATGGAAAGCAGAACAGAAATTACACTATAAAGATAATATACAGAAGGTGAAAAACACAATTTCTGATTCATGTGAAAATAATTGGAATGGCACATTTAAAGTAACTGATAAGAAATCATCACTTGGTTGGTTTATTGATTCAGGAGCAACGAGTCATATGACAAGTGACAAGAATTTATTTACTGATCTTGATTTAAATAAGAAAGTAGCCATTTATCTTGCAGATGGAAGCAAAATAACCGCAGAAGGTATCGGACAAGGTATGCTAAATTGTTCAAACAAGTTCGGACAAGATTCAAAGATACTTGTACAGGATGTGTTGTATGTTCCAAAATTGGAAGGCGGATTATTATCTGTGAAACGTTTAACAGCAAAAGGACTTACAGTAAAATTCAAAGATAATGAGTGTGCAATTCTTGCAGGAAACAAGTTGATAACCAAAGTCAAGGCAGATGAACAATTATATCATTTTGACAAACCAAAGGAACAGATGAAGGTATGTACACATGATCACAAAACTGTATTCACATGTGGCATAGACGTCTAGGACATAGACACCCGGACAGTATAAGGGAACTACAGAGAAAAGAATTGACAAAAGATTTAAAGATATCAGATTGCTCAATTACCGTAAGATGTGAATGTTGTATAAAATCCAAAGCCACAAGGATATCTATTCCAAAAGAAAGTGAGATGAAAAGCGAAAGACCACTTGATTTGGTGCATACTGACGTATGTGTACCCATGAAAGTGACTACATCAGGAGGCAATAGATACATGTTGACTTTTATAGACGACTACTCAAGATACACAGTCACATACTTAATTAAGAACAAAAGTGAAGTTTTTGATAAACTTGTAGACTATGTAACAAGATCAAGTAACAAATTTCAAAGGAAGCCAATTGTCATCAGAAGTGATAATAGAGGTGAATTTACAGGTCACAGAATAGAAGACTACTTAAGACAAAATGGAATAGAACATCAGAAAACTGTTCCATACACACCTGAACAAAATGGAGTAGCAGAAAGGAAAAACAGAACTCTAACAGAAATGATGAGATGTATGCTGACAGATTCTAAACTACCAGAGAAATATTGGGGTGAGGCAGCAATGACAGCTACATATCTACAGAACCGACTTTTTTCCAGAAAACTGAAGAAAACTCATATGAACTGTGGCAAGGTATGAAACCAAGTGTCAATCATTTAAAAGTTTTTGGATGTAAAGCTTTTATATTCATTCCAACAGAAAAACGTTCCAAACTTCAAACAAATCCATGGAAGGAATATTCGTTGGATATAGTGAAAACTGCAAAGGATATAGAATCCTAGATCCCAAAACAGACAGAGTTACAGTGAGTAACAGTGTGACATTCATTGAAGATTTAAATGAAGACATTATGATTTCAGTTGAAACAAAAAATGAGAAAAACAATAGTGACATAACTGATGAAATATCTGATGAGAAAGAAGTAGAAATGAATGAAGAACAAAATACTGAAAGTGAAGAATCACAACTACAAACAGACACAGAACCAAGACGTTCAATAAGAGAGAACAAAGGAAAACACCAAAACGCCTCTCATACAAGACAAGTATAAGAAAAATCTATGAACCTACCTCTTGGAAAGACATATCTAAACTTCCTGAAGAAGAAGCTAATAAATGGATAGAAGCAACAGAAACAGAAATTAAATCCATGCATGATTCAAATACATGGACACTAACAGATTTGCCAGAAGGAAGAAAAGCCATAGGATGTAAATGGATTTTTAAAGTAAAATACCAAACAGATGGCACACCTGAAAGATATCGAGCAAGACTCGTAGCTAAAGGGTATTCTCAAAAATAGGGAGAAGACTATGATGAAACATTTGCTCCAGTTGTCAAACACACTACAATAAGAACTTTACTTACAGATGCAGCAGTGGAACTGATGGAACTAAGACATCTGGATGTAAAGACAGCTTTTTTGAATGGAGATTTAACAGAAGACATTTACATGGAACAACCTCCAGGATTCAAAGATGAAAGAAATCCAAACAAAGTTTGCAAACTACAGAAAAGCATACATGGTTTAAAACAAGCAGCTAAAGCGTGGAATGACAAAATCACGGAAGTACTAACAAATGAAAAATTTCAAAGAAGCAAAGCTGATCCATGCTTGTACACAAAAAAGGCTGAGTAATAGATGGATTTATGTAGTCATATATGTAGACGACATTTTGATTTGTTTTAAACAAGAAAGGGATAAAGAAAACATTCAAAAAATCCTGAAACAACATTTTGAAATCAAAGACTTGGGAAATGTAAAACAGTACCTAGGAATACAGATAGAAAGACAAGAAGTACTGTGGTTAAGGCAATTGTTGACAGAATTAGGACAATCACACTTGGAACCAACAAAACTCAAAGAGGACCAAGGAGTCTTGAAGTTGGAGTATTGCCCTACTGAAGAAATGACAGCAGACATTTTCACGAAGGTGTTGAATGCTGATAAACATCAGAGACTAATTAAACAGTTGGGTTTGATTGAATAAGTCCTTACTGTTGAGAAAGGTGCTGTCATATGCAACAGATTAGGACTTCTATATTATAAGTAAAAGGAGGACTTTATGCTGACCTGACAGTAGATGGCGATGTTGTGTAATGTTTCCTTCTTTAATGTATAAGAATTAGTCTCTCTTCTGTTTAGTTTCACTTTCCTTTTGTTCCTGTTAGCTGATGCAATGCTGTAATGACTGTGCATTATTCCTTCACCTCATGTTCAGAGATGTAAACGCTTGTTATCCCATGCAACTTGCTCTGTGAAGTTTCCTCTGCAAAGGTGTGGATTCAGAAGCTGTGCAACATTCAGGATGCTAATAAATGTCTCCCATTTTCTTTGTGTATTTTTATGTCTCAGGATATCGTCCCAGTTAATTGCACCAGGATCATGTCATCCGTTGGAAATTTGCCTTCCTGAAGTTTAGTATCCTTGTAACCCCTCTACTACACATCTTATTAAAGGATACATGAAAGCTTATTATTTTGTGATCACTATTACCCAAGTGACCCCCAACCCTTATATTTGATATGCGGTCTGGCCTGTTGGATAATATTAGATCTAGCAGTGCCCCCCCTCCTGTTGGGTCCTGAACTAGTTGTGAAAGGTAATTGTCTCTCATAGTTGCCAAAAACTTATTACCTTTGCTGGAACTGCAGGATTTTGTTCCCCAATGTATTTCAGGGTAGTTGAAGTCCCCCATAATAATGACTTCTCCTTGAGTCGCTGCTTCATCTATTTTCTTTACGAGGATATTCTCCGCTGCTTCCATTATTTTTTGAGACTTATAACAAACCCCTATCAGTAATTTATTTTTTCCCCCTCCCCTTATCTCCACCCACAGGGACTCTACATCTTGATTAGATTCTCAGATATCACGCAGGATGGGTTTTAAGGATGATTTTACATATAAACACACACCCACACCTTGCTTATTTTTACAGTAATTTCTAAACAGACTATAGCCCTGTAAATTAACCACCCAGTTGTGGCTCTCATCCAGCCAAGTCTCAGATATCCCCACCATGTCATAATTATGTTCCAACAAAATTAATTCTAATTCCGCCATTTTGTTGGTGAGGCTTCTAGCATTAGTATACATGCACTTTATGTATCTCTCTGAACCTCTATTCTTTCTTAAATTATTAACTGTTTCAACCCCACCCCCCATGCCACCCCCACCTCCAATTTCATTATTTGTGCCAAGGTCTCTATCTGCACTTTCTTCCCCTCCTATAAAATGAATACCCTCCCCCAGTCCCTAGTTTAAAGACTCCTCCAACCTTCTAGCCATTTTCTCCCCCAGCACAGCTGCACCCTCCCCATTGAGGTGCAGCCCGTCCCGAGCATAGAACCTGTAGCCAACTGAGAAGTTGGCCCAGTTCTCCAGGAACCTAAACCCCTCCTTCCTACGCCAATTTTTGAGCCACTTATTAACCTCCCTAATCTCCCATTGCCTTTCTGGTGTGGCACGTGGTACAGGCAGTATTTCAGAAAATACCACGTTGGAGGTCATTGCTTTAAGCTTGCAGCCTAATTCCCTGAAATCACCTTTAAGGACCTTCCACCTACCTCTAACTTTGTCATTTGTGCCAATGTGCACCATGACCACTGGGTCCTCACCAGCCCCTCCCAGTAATCTGTCAACCCGATCAGCGATGTGTCGGACTCGAGCGCCGGGTAGGCAGCACACTGTTTGACGATCACTGTCTTTGTGACAGATTGCCCTATCTATTCCCCTAATAATTGAGTCCCCCACTACCAGCACCTGTCTGGCCTGCCCTGCTCTCCTAATTCCCCCCTTACTGGAGCAGACACTCCTCTGGCTTTCAGAGGACATGTCTTACGGCAGCAGTGCTACCCCTGTACTGAAACTCCCCTCATCTGCCAACTTAGCAAACTTATTGGGGTGTGCCAGATCAGGACTAGCCTCCCTGGCACTCTTCCCTCTACCCCGCCTTCTAACTGTCACCCAGCTTGCTGCTTCACCGTCCTGCAGCTCCATCCTAGCATCCCCCCTCATCTATCCCATTGAGCATCTGCTCAGTGAGCAGAAGACTCCTTTCCATATTGTCTATGGATCTCAGTATTGCCAGCTGCACATTTAGATCCAGTATCTGGGCTTCCAATTGCACAACGTGCTCACATCTCGCACAGCAGTATGCACCTTCGACCAGCTGTTCAAGGACTGCATACATGTGGCAAGATGTACACTGGATGGCATTGGCAATAGTGGAGCACATTCCTAATGGGGATTTTACCAGACAGAAGATAAGTAAAAATAAATGAAAAGTATTACTAAAATATAACAGCAATTCAGTAATTCCTCCCTTCAGTAATTCAGTCAAACCTCTGGTGGAAGATTTCCTATAATGAGGCAGATGGAGACACTGTGGGCGCCTTCTGCCCAATGGTATAAAATTCTGTGACACACCTGTGGTGTCAATATAATCAGAGCACCCCTATATGAATTCATTGAAAGGTTTAGCTTGTAAAATGGGGTACTAATGGGGGGTTTTGGAACTGCAGAGGCTCTGCTAATGTGACATGGCACCCGCAAACCAGTGCAGAAAAATCTGCTCTGTAATATGGCGCTACTTCGCTTCTGAGCTTTGCAGTGTGCCTCAAAAGTAGTTTTTGACCATATATGGGGTGTTATGTTTCGGTAGCTGAGGAGAAATAGCAAAAATAGCCGAAGTAGCAATACAAACGAAAGGCTGGAAACTACTGGGTTGCAGAACCCTAAACTAACCGCAACACTAGAAGTAGCCATGGAGCGTACCTACGGTGATCCTAGACACCTCGTCATAGCCGGAGAGATAGCTACACCTAAAGACAGAAAGATGAAAGCTATCTGCCCCGTAGCAGAACCCCCAAAGAAATAGGAATCCCCCAAACATGTAATGGCGGTTAGACAAGAAGAAAATACGAACACAGACAGAATGAGCAAACGCTGGGGCCCAATACTGTCTAGATAGAAAAGTATAGGAAAGAATTCTGACTGCAACCCAAAAAACCCTGACAAAAATACCAACACTTCTGATTAACAAAAAACCTGAGATCACACGATCTCTACCACCTAAATCAGATCTCTGGTGTAACACACAGCAATTCAGCAAATAAAAAGTGACACAGGAAAAGAGCAAAAGTGCAAACACAAACTGAGCACAAAATGCAGTTCCAGGCCCCAAAAGGGGACCAGGTTGAAGTCCACTGCAAGGCAGCAAACCAGCAAGGGAAATCCAACCAGAGGAAAGAAAAAACAACAAGTCACTTATCTGAATGAGAGCAGGAATGCAAGCTGAGCTCCAAGCAAGACCTGGAAGAGCAATTGATTACCGGCAAGGCTGATGGGAGTTCAGGTCACTTATATCAGACCAATCGGACCCAGCTGAAAGACATTCAGCAATTGGTTCATTACCCTCAGCAACCACCGGAGGAAGCCCCAGCTCTGAAGTCACCTCCAACGTGTTCACAACAGTACCCCCCCCTTGAGGAGGGGTCACCGAACCCTCACTTGCGCAACCAGGCCAATCAGGATGAGCTCGATGATAGGCACTGATCAGTCTCCTAGCATGGATGTCCGAAGCAAACACCCAAGAATTGTACTCTTGACCATAACCTCTCCACTTAACCAAATACTGGAGTCTCTGTCTAGCAAAACAAGAATCCAATATTTTCTCAGCCACATACTCCAAATTGCCCTCAACCAAAACAGGGTCGGGAGGCGCAGCCACAGGAACCACTGGCTCAACAAACCTCTTCAATAAGGACTTGTGGAACACGTTATGGATCTTAAATGTCCCTGGAAGAAGCAAACGGAAGGAAACCGGATTAAGAATTTCCATGATCTTATAAGGTCCAATGAACCTTGGCTTAAAGTTTGGAGACGCAACCTTCATAGGGATATTTCTTGAGGACAACCAAACCAAGTACCCCACTTTAAAACGAGGACCATCAGTCCTATGCCGGTTCGCAAACCGCTGGGCCTTCTCCTGAGAGAGACAACCTCTCCACTACCTGGTCCCAAATCTGCTGCATACGCTCCACAACAGAGTCAACCCCCGGACAGACGGAAGCCTCCGCCTGTCCTGAAGAAAATCGAGGGTGAAACCCAGAATTGCAGAAAAATGGAGACATCAAGGTGGCAGAGCTAGCCCTATTATTAAGAGCAAATTCAGCCAAAGGCAAAAAAGAGACCCAGTCATCTTGATCAACAGGCACAAAACATCTCAAATACGTCTCCAAGGTCTGGTTTGTTCTCTCGGTTTGTCCATTGGTCTGAGGGTGAAATGTAGAGGAGAAAGATAACTGAACACCAAGTTTAGAACAAAATGTTCTCCAAAATCTGGAAACAAACTGGACTCCTCTGTCAGACACAATGTTCTCCGGAATGCCATGTAACCGAACCACGTGCTGAAAAACAAAGGCACCAATTCGGAGGAGGAAGGCAACTTAGGTAATGGCACAAGATGTATCATCTTGGAAAACCTATCACAGATTACCCAGATAACGGTCATTCTCTGAGAGACAGGGAGGTCGGAAATAAAATCCATAGAGATATGGGTCCATGGCCTCTTGGGCACAGACAATGGCATCAACAAACCACTAGAGCGAGAGCAAGGCTTGGAATGAGAGCAAGTCCCACAGGACTGCACAAAGTCCCTGACGTCACGAGACAAAGTAGGCCACCAAAAGGACCGACTCACCAAGTCTCTGGTACCAAAAATACCGGGATGACCAACCAACGCGGAACAATGAATCTCAGACATCACACTCTTCTTCCGCAATCTTAGCTTCTGTGAGGAGGTAAGGACGCAGACTTACTTTCACTAAACACATCAGAAAAATCAGTCAAAAAGTCAGGGACATCCTGAGACTGGGGAGAGGCAGAAAAAACAGGAGTGTCAGTATTAACACATTTGCAACCCCAACTGGTCACAGACACAGATTTCCAATCCAAAAGAGGATTATGAGTCTGTAACCAAGGGAAACCCAGTACAATAATGTCATGCAGATTATGCAACACCAGAAATTTGCAACTCTCCTGATGATCTGGTTCAACCCTCATTATCACCTGAGTAGAAAATTGGGGTTTATTCTCCACCAAAGGGGTAGAATCAATGCCCAGTAAAGGAATAGACTTCCGCAGGGGTATCATGGGAAACCCACAACAGTCAACAGAAATTTAGTCTGAACACTACCCAAGACAACTGAGCGCGCAAAACGTCTTCCCCGCTTAGGACAGACGTAAATAGCATGAGAGGCGTCACCACAGTAGAAACATAACCCATTGCGCTTTCGAAACTCATGACGCTGTGCCCCAGAAGTCACTCCATCACACTGCATGGGCTCTGGAGCTGGCTCACAAGGCAACACCATCTCACGCATACCTCTGCGCTCATGCAGACGTCTGTCAATTTGAATAGCCAATGACATAGAATCATTGAGACCAGAGGGTACAGGGAATCCCACCATAACATCCTTTACATTCTCTGACAGCCCCTTCCGAAAAAGGGCTGCCAAAGCATAATCATTCCATTTGGTCAGGACTGCCCACTTTCGGAATTTCTGACAGTACAACTCAGCGTCTTCAAGACCCTGATTTAATGCCAACAAGGTCTTTTCAGCTTGATCAGTGACATTAGGTTCATCGTACAATAACCCCAGAGCCTGAAAAAATACATCAATATCATTCAAAACAGGATCCCCAGGTGTCAGGGAAAAAGCCCAATCCTGAGGGTCGCCGCGCAGGAGAGAGATGACAATTTGAACCTGCTGTGCCGCGTTCCCTGACGACTTAGGCTTTAAGGCAAAAAACAACTTACAGTTATTTTTGAAATTCAGAAATTTAGCCCGATCCCCCAAAAACAAATCTGGCATGGGAATCCTAGGTTCCACAACCGGCAACCTAGCAAGATAGGTAGCAATACTCTGAACCTCAGTGCAAGCTGATCCACACGGCAGACAACTGTGCAAACTCCATTGAGAGAAAAAAAAAATCCTCCTCAGCACCCGGAGAAAAGAGGGAAAAAAAAATGCAGCAAAACAGAAAAAAAAAAAAATATCTCTGACAACTCTGACAACTTTTTTCCTTCCACACTATTTTTCCCTTCTGTGAGTACCATATAATTTTCAGTTTGGCCGGTGATACTGTTATGTTAGGTAGCTGAGGAAAAAATAGCAAAAAACGGTAATAGTACTCGCATTAGACTTCGTGTGAGTAACCTGAACTACTTTACCCTAACACATTGAAATTACAAAAGTAGGGTATCAGACCGAGCTGGGAAGGCAGGGATAAACAGAGTGTCGTGTCATTTGCCGCCGCTGGTATAGGCAGATTTTCACCAGAAAGAGGTTATAGTCATGTAACCAGGGCACACCTGTATCTGTAATTCAGAATCATGCACCTGAAATTTGAATCTCTGAGGATGTGGTACAAGTCAGTACCCACAGTGAGATGGGTTTATCTCACCAAAGGGTTGAATCAATGCAGTAAAGAATAGACTTCCGCACGGGTATCTGGGAAACCCAAACATTCACAGAAGTTGTTCAGACATCCCAGTGATCAAGTGAGGCGAGAACGCCGACTTAGTAAGGACTCTTTAATTCAATCACACAGTAACAACCATAACGTTAGCTTTCCGAAATCATCTCCAGTGCACAAGCTCACTACCACACCACGCTTGGTGTTGGAGCTCTCACAAGCAAACCAACTCCTATCTCTGGCTCATGCAGACGTTAATTTGAATCCCTGACCCCATAGAATCATGAAAGGGTACTGGATTCCCAACATCCTTAATTCCTGACATGCCCTTCGTAAACCTAGCATGAATAAGTATTCCATTTCGGTCCCCAGACCGTTCGAATTGTGCAGAAACTTCTCAGCCTTTTAAGACCTGATTCAATAACCACTAGGTCTTTTCAGCCTTGATCAGTGAACATAGGCATCGACAACTAACGCCAGGTCGTGAAAAATACATCTATTACTTCCTTCAACTAAATCCCAAGGTCAGTAAAAAGCAGTCGAGGCTCGCCTGACGCAGAGAGAGTGACATTTAACATGTGTGAAGCACTTTCCCTGATAACTTGCTTTAGAAAAAAACACTTACAGTGTTTTGAAATCAGAATTTAGCGTCCCAAAATAACATCATGAACTAGGTTCCACAACCGAACCTAGATATAGGGCAATCTGACTGCTACCCTCAGGCAAGCTTCCCTCGGCCAGACAAGCTGGCAAACCTCCTTGCAGAAAAAAAACTAACCACTGAAATAAGCGTGCAAACAAAACATTGACCAACTCACAAAAAAAAACTTACACTACCAACTTTTTCCTTCCATATTTTACCTTCATGAGTTTACATATAATTTCAGTTGCCGTCGACTACTTAGGGTAGCTGGTGCTAAACAGCAAACAACTAAAACCAGAGAGCCGGATGCTATGGATTGCACGTTAACCTGAACACCCACACTAGTACCTGGAGTTTAACTGATCCCTAGATGCCCGAAGCTGAAGAGTATCTCCCAAGGCAAAAGAGAAGCCCATACTGCATGGGAAACAGAGAAGCCCAAACATGTAATGGCGAGATAGACAAGAAAAAGGGCAGACACAGGCCAAATGAATGAGCAATCGCTGGCCCAATCGATCACACTTCTGATTCCAAAAACCTAGATCACACGTTCTTCACTAAACAACTGCTGAACAAAAGCCACAGCACTAAAAAACAGGAAAAAGCAAATGAACAAATAACAGTGGCTACAGATAAACTGAGAGGAGCACAGTTCCCAGGAGGGGACCCGGCTGAACTCCAAAAGTGCAGAAAACTATGAAAAAAGCAAGCACAAAAAGAAAAGCAAAAATATCTTATCTGAAAGCAGCAGACGAGGCAAGACTCCAGCAAACTTCCAAATGAACCAGGAACCACAATTGAGACAAGACAATTGATCACCGGCAACCATCATGGGAGGGAACCTCCCTTATATCAGTCCAGTCAGTGATCCCAGATTGCCATTCCTCGCTGGAAGGTTCAGTACTGTCTGTAACCACCAGAGGGAGCCTCTGCTCAGAAACCATCTCTAGCACATTCACAACACCAATCCCAATCAGTAGCATTGGCTTAGTTTTAGGATGTGGGGATACGATTAGAGCAAGGAGAACAAAGCTAGTAAAGTTTTATATTTTACTCCAAAAAGAATAGGCAGAGTTTACAAAAGTATAAAAAAGATGTTATAAAATGAGACATTTACAATATGTAAAAAACAATTATAAAATAAAAAGGATGAAAGATGAAAAGAAGCTTACAGTGATCTTATATCATTCCATGGTAAGCCATGCGGCATGGAGGAGGGGCACACGTCCCAATGCATCCGATCAGGATCTAGTAGTTCACTTCCCAGGCAAAGTGAGAGAGATGCTTCCTAAATGGGCTACATAAACTTATACCTTGCTGTTCATGACATCACTGAGGGGGCGGAGCTATGGGATATACTCCCCCTTTCACAAGGACTGAAAACTTACTAACACATTATTAATTTCATATCTCAGGCTGGGAACCTCGTAGAGCAATGACCAAAGTATCATTTTTCTCAGCATGAAGTTGGCGTTCATTTAAATCCAAACACGACTTGGCTATGTGCCTCAGTTAAGCAGTAATACATCTCTCATATTCTGCTGATGTTGGAGGTTAGAAAATTCACTGGTTGTTGGTTCTACCGATGGACATCCAGATAGGCAATTTCACACATATATTTCTAATTGGGGTCAAGTTATTACATCTGGAATAACTGTTTCATACACAATGGAACCAAGTGCTTTTAGAGCTGCCAGGAGGGAGAGGGGAAGGAATCCCACACAGTGCTGGCAGGGAGAGAAGGAGGAGCTGCAGACATGTGTCTGCAGGGCTGTGTGTGTGTCTATGCAAGCCTAATGGGGGAAGGAAAGCCTGTGTCTCACTAAGGCATTGGCACATTTAGGTTATGAGAAGAAACATATTATCGTGACAGATATGTGTCATCATTCAGCTTTCAGTGTCATGAGTGACAGTCCAGTCGCCCATTCAGGGCAGGAGCATGCTAGATTTCCTACAGTTGTCTCCTGTTTGAAATAAAGCCTAGTCTATGTAGCTGACTCCCTGCCTCTTCTCTGCCAGTTGTAGCTCTGCTCCGTTTGTGTGTTTTCTCTGTGCTTTGAGTTCAAGTATTTCGATCTTTTGTTGCCAGACCTTGGATATGCCTTTGACCCTCTGTTTGCCTAGCCCCTTTGTCTGATCCACTACCTTCTTGGAATTCTGACCCTGGACTGTGACCTGACTATGACTTTGCCTCACCCCTCTGTTTATGACATACCCTCCTTGATTTTGACCTCAGACTCCCTGACTTCTCCATCTCACGTCTGGTCCTTAAGTAGTGACTAGCTCACAAATGTTTCAAACACAGGATAAGCAGAGATATATATTAGGGTCTGCGGAACGCACCTAATAGATATAGTAGAGAGGTGCGTTCGCAGCCTGGGGTCCACCGTGCAGGCGAAGCCCGCTGCTAGTAAGATGGCGAAAGTAGGAACTCTGTTATCCCGCAGAGTCGCTAAAATAAATGCCGTAGCACGCTGTGGTAGTAAGTGCGAACTCTATTAATCCCCAGAGCCACTAACGGGAATGCCACAGCGCTATATGGCGATAAGTGCGAACTCACTTAGCTTCAGTGAGCCGCAAAGTAAAACGCTAGGGCGCTGAACCAGCGTTATAAAGCGAACCCTGTTGCATCACAGAGCCGCTGAGAAAAAGACTGTGTCCTGTTAGACTCACAGGGATACACAGATAACTGCTGTGCGGATAGCAGTCCGTGATAATGCAGACAGCAACGCAATCAAGCAATCTCCTCACAGGAGAAACCGGTATTCTAGGGGCTTATTTCAGCCAAGTCCTAACCACGTGCACCCAAATCTCCTCACCGGAGGTGCCGGTATTCTAGGGGCTTATTTCAGCCGAGCCCTAACCACATGCGTACATGATCACACTGGGGCAAAGCACATAATGCAATTGATACTAGCGCATGGCGGCCCAGCCATGCCACCCTTTTATAGTAACAGCTACAGGACCTGCCAGAAACAAGGACCAATGAGAAACTGTTCCGAAACACATGTAGTTTCAGGACCTTCCTGGCGGACCAATAGGAGCTGCTGCAGTACCTGAACATGTGACCCCTGATCTCAAATGAGAGATCTTACCCTGGGCATGCTCAGAAGGGGAAACGCAGGACTTCATCCCAAAGACGTCTGCTCCAGCACTGGCTATAATAGAAGATCCAGGAAGGGCAGCAGCAAATCTCTGCACAGTATTGGAATGGGCAAGACGCTGGGACCGACGTCTCTTCTGAGCAGGTTCCACTGCGGATGGAGATGGATGGGGGACCGCAGCGGGACTGGTTCGAGACTCCCCTTGTGCAGCAGCGGGAACTCGAACCCTAACAGATATATATATAGGCAATCAGGTACCTTTAGAGCAGAACATAGCGTGCAATCTGTAGCAAGTTTCAGTAGAGTTTAAAGAGAAATAGCAATGATTCACTTGGATGAGTTAGTGGTAGAAGGAGTTTTACAGTAGTTGTATTTTAGTACATAGAGGGCAGTTAAATAGTGATATATTAGTTATGTACTTGTATGCTTCAGCAGTATTATAGTCAATATATTTCTGTACAGTGTGGCAGTGTTAGAGCAGTTATATTATTGAAAACAGTGGACTGTATTACTGTATTCTTGACTATAGAAGCAGGTTTTTAAGTTATCATCGTCTCCATAGATAGCATTATTTTAGAAATTTTGTTAGTATAAAAGCCTACAATTGGGAACTTCTACTTGTTCTTCCTATCTTCTCCTTGGCTTTATGATTTTCCGACATGAAAATAAATATTTTCTTAGGATTTTAGGCAACATGTAATCATGCTTTCCAGTGTACAGGAGTGTCGGGAGTGAAGCTGTGAAGCACAAATCTTTTCCATGTGAGGAATTTTCAACATTTTAATGGGGATGACAGATGACAGATTAGTTGGGTGGATGACTTAGAGAAACTAGTCACTTAAACGTTTCCAGCCTGGCGATGACAAAGGATCTAGTCTTAGAAACAACTGAAGGTCAAACTGTTCCTTTCTTTGATCTGAAGTTGATTGATGCATCTGCCAGTACTTTTAAATGTTATTACCTTGTGGATGGGTTTTATCAGTAGATGGTCTATAGAGTAGCCGTAGCTCAGTTGTGTATCTTCTATAGACTATTGAATCTTGTCAAATTCGTATTCGCCAGCTTCTTTAAATTTTTCCCAAAAATTAAATTTACGAGTCTATTTGCCATGAATCGCAAGTACTGTAATGCTTCCAACTGCCCTGAAAAAAATGTGTGAAGCACTCTGAGGTGTACTAGGACTGTATCTGACCCATTTTGAGCACTTTAATGCAAACAAAACCTTATTAATGCCCAAGTAACCTCAACATTTATGGTTATGGGTAAATGGATAGGAGCTGCATTGCTGTCACACACACATATACACTAGCTGTAATATTTATTCAGGGATTTATGACTGTCTTTTCTTCAGGGCTGGTTTTACACAAAGTGTGGCCATGGGCAAAAGTTAAAAGTGGGGCCCCAGAATGATTTAAGGTGCATTTACACAGACTGTTAAAAATGAGCACCAATCAATTTATTTGGACCTTATTTACTCACCTCCTCAAACAGGCTGACAAAGAATGACGAGTGTAGAATGATCACTAAACAATCGTTTTTGTCACCATACATATCATGTTATCGAATGACTCCGATAGAATACATATGAACCTGAACCATATATTTATAAAAAGGTATAAACTTTATTGCAAAGCACAAAACAATTACAGATAGACAAAAAGTTAAAAAGTGGGAAACCCTAATAGGGCACCACAACCCACATTTGAATCGATAAGAGGTTGCACATACCACATAGCCCCAATATGTACAGGCCCCTACGGCTAAACAGCTCAAAAGGGGACACCGTATGAACAAGGTGCAACTACACAAAACTAACAAATAATCACAATAAATTATTAAAAACGTGCAAAATGTAATTTACCTCCTGTGGGTGGTTGTGCCAGCCCCAACGCACGTTTCGGCGTTTAAGCCTTCTTCCGGGGTGGGCATCACAGCAGCAGGAGCAGGACTTTATATACAACCTACACCAATAGGGAACCGCATAGCAAATTACATTATTCTAACATAGTCTCCCATTGGTCCTCAGAAACTAAAGGTTTGGGACCATGATATTCAAAATAGCCTATACATATTCAAGAGTCAAATAGGAACTGTGACTCAGCCTTGTCCGCGTCAGACGCGGGCGAGGCTTGACTCGCGGTCGGGGCACAGTGTTTTGTTGCATCACTGGATGCTCCTGGATTGTGCTCGTCGGAGCGTCAAAAGTAAAAGAAAAGTCAAAGATGCTATAGGATTTTTACAGGATGAAAATGATGAAATGGTAAGTCAGGATGTTGAGAAGGCTGAACTTTTAAATTCCTATTTTGCATCTGTTTTCTCTCAGAAAGGAAATGTAACATCAACTGATCTTCACTGTCCTATTAAAGGAATAGAAGAATCCAGGATATCTATAAACAGAAAGACAGTGAGGAAACACTTAGCTAACATAAATGAATTCAAGTCTCCAGGTCCAGATGAATTACACCCCAGGGTACTGAAGGAGATAGCAGAAGAAATTCTTGAACCACTGTCCATAATCTTTGAAAATTCTTGGAGAACAGAAGAAGTCCCAGAAGACTGGAGAAGAGCAAATGTTGTTCCTATCTTCAAAAAGGGGAAGAAGGTGGACCCAGGGAACTACAGGCCGGTGAGTCTGACTTCTATACCAGGAAAGATCTTTGAACAAATTATTAAAGAACATGTATGCAAGTACCTGGATAAGAATGAAGTGATTAAACAGAGTCAGCATAGGTTTGTAACTAATAAGTCATGTCAGACTAACTTAATTTCCTTCTATGACAGAATCACTGACTGGGTGGATCAGGGAAATGCTGTAGATATAGTATATCTTGACTTCAGCAAAGCATTTGACAAAGTATCTCACACAATCCTTATTGAAAAAATGACTAAGTATGGAATGGACAAGGCAACTGTTAGGTGGATTCATAACTGGCTTAGTGATCGGACGCAAAGAGTGGTTGTAAATGGCTGCACATCCAGTTGGAAGAATGTCTCAAGTGGGTACCACAAGGCTCTGTTTTGGGCCCTGTATTGTTCAACATCTTTATCAATGATTTAGATGAAGGAATTGAGGGTAAACTGATCAAATTTGCTGATGACACAAAGCTAGGAGGGGTAGCTAATACTAGAGAAGAGAGAGAGAGGATTCAAAAAGATATACATAAACTGGAGCAGTGGGCAGCAACTAACAGAATGGATTTTAACAGGGAAAAATGCAAAGTACTACATCTGGGCAATAAAAATGAAAAAAGCATATAAAAAATGGGAGGAATAGGGATAAGTAACAGCACATGTGAAAAAGACTTGGGTATACTAATTGATCACAGACTTAACATGAGTCAACAGTGTGATGCAGCAGCAAAAAAGGCAAATGCAATTCTAGGATGTATCAACAGAAGCATACAGTCTAGATCACGTGAGGTCATTATTGCCCTCTACTCCTCTTTGGTCAGACCTCATCTGGAATACTGTGTCCAGTTTTGGGCACCACATTTTAAAAAAGACATCAACAAACTGGAGCAAGTTCAGAGAAGAGCCACCAGAATGGTGACCGGTCTGCAAACCATGTCCTATGAGGAACGGTTGCAGGATTTGGGAATGTTTAGCTTGAAAAAAAGAAGACTGAGAGGAGACTTAATAGCTGTCTACAAATATCTCAAGGGCTGTCACATTGTAGAAGGATCATCTTTATTCTCATTTGCACAAGGAAAGACTAGAAGCAATGGGATGAAACTGAATGGGAGGAGACACAGATTAGATATTAGAAAAAACTTTTTGACAGTTAGGGTGATCAATGAGTGGAACAGGCTGCCACAAGAGGTGGTGAGTTCTCCTTCAATGGAAGTCTTCAAACAGAGGCTGGATAGACATCTGTCTGGGATGATTTAGAGAATCCTGCTTTGAGCAGGGGGTTGGACCAGAAGGCCCAGGAGGTCCCTTCCAACTCTACCAAATTTTATGATTCTATGATTCCTCCTGCCTAGGTTGGGACTATTTTGTTATCCAATATGGGAGTCATCTGTAATGTTTTGAAGTATGGGATTGGACGATCGATATATGGCACCACCCAACATTAAGATTTCTTATACGCCCATCTCTCACTGATAGGTTCCTATTTGACTCTTGAATATGTATAGGCTATTTTGAATATCATGGTCCCAACCCTTTAGTTTCTGAGGACCAATGGGAAACTATGTTAGAATAATGTAATTTGCTATGCGGTTCCCTATTGGTGCAGGTTGTATGTAAAGTCCTGCTCCTGCTGGTGTGATGCCACCCCCGGAAGAAGGCTTAAATGCCGAAATGTGCACTGGGGCTGGCACCATCACCCACAGGAGGTAAATTAAATTTTGCTCTTTTTTAATCATTAAGGCTACTTTCACACTAGCGTTTTTTTGCGCAGCGCATCTTGCGCTATCGGACGCATGCGCAATGTTCCCCTATCTTTAACATGGCGGGCGCAGGGTCTAGCGCTTGCACGCGTTCATGTGCGTTTGTCGTGCGCTGCGCATTTTCCCGGTGTGCGTCCATACGCGCCAGACGCTACATGTTGCGTTTTTTTTCCGCCCAACCGCTTTAAAAAAGCGCGTGCGCACGTGTGCGCATGCTATGCGCAAAAAATAACATTGCAGTCTATGGGGGCGCTGGCGTGCGCATGGCTTTGCGCTCGTCAGCGCTTTTGTACGCACGCGATTTTTCTGTAAATAATGGAGCCAGAGATGATAGAGCCAGAGATGATGGAGCCAGAGATGATAGAGCCAGAGATGATGGAGCCAGAGATGATGGAGACAGAGATGATAGAGCCAGAGATGATGGAGCCAGAGATGATAGAGCCAGAGATGATGGAGCCAGAGATGATAGAGCCAGAGATGATGGAGACAGAGATGATGGAGGCAGAGATGATGGAGACAGAGATGATGGAGGCAGAGATGATGGAGACAGAGATGATGGAGACAGATGATGGAGCCAGAGATGATGGAGACAGAGATGATAGAGCCAGAGATGATGGAGCCAGAGATGATAGAGCCAGAGATGATGGAGCCAGAGATGATAGAGCCAGAGATGATGGAGACAGAGATGATGGAGGCAGAGATGATGGAGACAGAGATGATGGAGGCAGAGATTATGGAGACAGAGATGATGGAGGCAGAGATGATGGAGACAGAGATGATGGAGACAGAGATGATAGAGCCAGAGATGATGGAGACAGAGATGATAGAGCCAGAGATGATGGAGGCAGAGATGATGGAGACAGAGATGATGGAGACAGAGATGATAGAGCCAGAGATGATGGAGCCAGAGATGATAGAGCCAGAGATGATGGAGCCAGAGATGATAGAGCCAGAGATGATGGAGACAGAGATGATGGAGGCAGAGATGAGGACAAGTGATGGAGACAGAGATGATGGAGGCAGAGATGATGGAGACAGAGATGATGGAGACAGAGATGATGGAGACAGAGATGATAGAGCCAGAGATGATGGAGGCAGAGATGATGGAGACAGAGATGATGGAGACAGAGATGATAGAGCCAGAGATGATGGAGACAGAGATGATAGAGCCAGAGATGATGGAGCCAGAGATGATGGAGGCAGAGATGATGGAGCCAGAGATGATGGAGGCAGAGATGATAATGTGACAAATAGAAAACGCATACGCCAAAAAAACGCAAACGCATGCAAAAACGCATGAAATCGCAGACAAACGCTGCGTTTTTTTGTCGAAATGCGCATGCTGATGCGACTAAATATTGCAGCGTTTACAAGCGTTTGCATGCGTTTTTTTAATGCGCTTCATGTGCGCTCGAAACGCAGCACAAAAAAACGCAAGTGTGAAAGTAGCCTTATTGTGATTATTTGTTAGTTTTGTGTAGTTGCACCTTGTTCATACGGTGTCCCCTTTTGAGCTGTTTAGCCATAGGGGCCTGTACATATTGGGGCTATATGGTATGTGCAACCTCTTATTGATTCAATTGTGGGTTGTGGTGCCCTATTAGGGTTTCCCACTTTTTAACTTTTTGTCTATCTGTAATTGTTTTGTGCTTTGCAGTAAAGATTATACCTTTTTATAAATAAATGGTTCAGGTTCATATGTATTCTATCGGAGTCATTTTATTTCTTGAACCTAGTTATGAGTCCAATTTGTAGTGGTGGCATATTTTTGTTTATTTGATCTTTTGTCATGATGCCTCATATATTGACTTTAACATTTCGGTTAAATATCATGTTATCGGTAGCACATCACACACACAGTGTAGAGGACTTATCGTGCTTCTTCATCTTCAGATTCTCCATACTCTCACAGTGTGAAAGACCTATAGTCACATGACCATGATGTTGCCAAGGGTCCTTCTAGATCTCTAACTTCAGAAACTGCTCTGAAAATCCAGGCCTGGCATTATCTATGTAGATTCTGAGTTTTGAAGACTGAAGGCCAGAAGAGTAGCTACATATGGAGCGAAATACATCTGAGTGAGCCCCTATCATAAGTGATCATGTTTAAAACTATTGTGGTGCACTATGATCATAGAGGGTGAAGGCAAACCTCAGCAGATGACTGCGCTGTTACTGAAAAAATCACTATGCAAAGTCCAAGGCCGATATTGCAGTCATATGATGACCATATAGTGGTAGATAACAGTCCTGCAGAACATATAAGCAATTACAGAACAGTTATAGATAGTGACTTACAGCTGATGTTCTTTCAGATGGAGTTGTTTACTTCTCCCCTGATTTCCATCTGGCCCATGAAATTTTTTTCTAGCCACAACTCATCTGCAGAGATTACAACAATGACACATTTGACTCCTTACATGTCCAGCGCCGTCCCTATCTATTCTCAACTTGTTCAAAATCCTCATCCTACAATCACTCAACGCTGAGCCACTGCTGCTGTATGTGTCCCTATTACTGCACCTACTGTATGGCACAAAAACAGTGCTCCTTTTAGTGCCATACATGGTAATTTCCAGCCAGGGCCGGTGTCACCACCTGGCACACCCTGCTGGGACCCTGAGCATGCGTGGAGGCCATTTCACCGTTGGGGACACGGGCATGCTATTGGGCCCATGAGTCAGGGGAGCCAGTGCCAGCGCCCACATGTGGGCCACTGCACTTACAATACTCACTGTGAAGACATGGGGGGGTAGGCGAGCGCCAGGGTCCACTTGCCGAAGCCGCATGGACCAGGGATCATCAAGCCGAACGCCCACTCTCCTTTTAACATGGGCGTAACGTTACTCAGACAACGCATAGTGTGAGATCAAACAGTGTGGCAACAGAGTGAGGTTCAAACAGTGCAGCAATGCTTTATTGAACCACAAAACAGGCAGATAACACATAGAACAGTCCCAGCAAAATACCCCAAGATGGTGCACATTACAGAGTCTCACCCTTTCTCTGACTCTCCGGGATAATGGTAGCTGTTACTTCAGAGCTTCCAGGGTCGATTACCATACCTGTGGCATGCACGCAGAGAGGAGGTAATGACAAGCTTAGGAAGATGACAGTCCATTGAGGTACAAGGCCAGTTGACCCGAGGGTCACAACCGGGCTTGTTCAAACATCTCCATGGAGCCAGGTGACCGGGGAGTCCCAAACCTGGCTTTCTCCAAACATATCCATGGTTCAGCGATGGTCAATGGAGCAGATCTGTATTCTTCCAACAGGGGCCGCGGTCTGCTAGGTTGTTTCCTGTAGAATAATAGATCCGTGTCCCCCGTGATGTAGCCATGTTGTATTGGCTGCTGTCCTGTCTCTTGTCCTTTGGATGTCTTGATGTCTTGGCGCAATCTCTGGCTGTCTCTCTCTGTCTCACAGAGAGACATGTCACCTCTTTTTATGTTTAACAAGTGTCCTTCAATCCAGCATCACAGATAAGGGGAAGAATGGTGATGACCAAGTTGCATTGTTTGATCATGTAATCTATTTGAACAGATTTTCCTCCTCTGTTTTAAAAATCAACAAACTACCTAGCCTAGAGAATGTATAATTAGTATATCAGTAAACATCACTAGTCATCAAGGATAAGCGTACAATATTTAATATTAAATGCCAACTTACAAGTCAATATTTACAGGCTTACACAAGCAAAAGTTTGTTTTCTTGACCAACACAAACTCAAAAATCAACATATAGATAACAGTCTATTCTTCTTGGCTTGCTAAAAATAGTCATCTGGTTAATTAAGATACAGTGCTGTGTCTCCACACTCACCTCTCCCTGTTCCTCCACAACTCTGGTGTCTTCAGGCAGAGGGTGCGATGATGTCACAACAGTGTGCCCTCTGCTATGAGCAGTCACAGTGCAGAGAGCCGGAAGACAGCAACTCTGAGGATCCAGATCTACGGCCAGCGAGGAAAGGTGAATATTTGACTTTTTTTATGTATGTAGCAATATATGGGGCTCATAATGTATGGAGCAATATATGGAGCTCATTGTTCTGTATGGAGCATTATATGGGGTCCATTATTCTGTCTAACGCATTATATGTGGTTCATTATTCTGCATGGAGCATTATATTGGGTCCATTATTCTGTATGGAGCATTATATGGGGCTCATTACTCTGTATGGAGCATTATATGGGGCTCATTACTCTGTATGGAGCATTATAGGGGGTCCATTATTTTGTATGGAGCATTATATGGCGCCCATTAATCTGTAAGGAGCATTATATCGGGTCCATTATTCTATATGGAGCATTATATAGGGCTTCCTTTGTGCCCGCTAGATGATAAAATTGCCCCCAGAAAATATCAATTCCCTCTGTGAGTGCCCAAGAAATAATTAACATATAAATTTGCACTCTTTAGTACTATAGCATGTAAACATGAAATATGAATTGCATTACTGCTCTAGATAATAGGAATATTTGAAGACACTTGGCACATAATTGGGCCAATTCACGCATGCTCAGCAGCCAACCAAAGACGTTTTCCTGTTGCTAGGACCCTAATGTGGATTCTCTCCTAGGCTGAAGCTTGTATTTATATGGGTAGGAAGGATTCTGCTGCAATTAAAAACTGCCATGGTCTGATGGGTGGAGTGATCAATCAGAGAGCCTATATATAAATAAGACTGACAGTCACTTCCAAGCAAAAAACTGGTGTGTACAGGTGCAAACTAAAAATATAAAGATGTCAGCGGCGCTATAGTCAATATAGTTAAAAAGCGCTGCAAGCTAGGGCACTACCACAATATAATGCCAGTGGGGATTAAATAAAAATATATAAATATAGTTTGCGCACATAAAAAACTAGAATGCCAGGGAGAAATTAATAGCACACAAGTCAATATATTATAAAAAGACTGCACACAATAATAAATATCACAAATATCACACTATCAGTCGAAAAATTCATACAGTTAGATGCAGAGTATTGCACTGGAGGAATATTGCACTAAGCCCCGTGGGAGAAAAGTGGTTAGGAAAGCCTATATTAAATGAAAAGGTGTCCCAAGTAGAATAAATGGACAAAAGACAGATATGTACATTGATTGGTACATCAACTTCTAAATATTAATAAGTATTAACAGGTCAGTTAGATCATAAAAGACGTACTGCACTCAATGCAGTATAAGCATTGATCAATAGACGATCTTATTCTTCAGCACAATAGAAGTGACTGAGACTGCCCCGTAAGCTCATAAGAAGTCGTGCTATTTAAGTAAGAAGCGCATAGCAGTGTTACTTATATCCAATGAACTCGCTGTCGGATCTTCTTCAGCTCCTGTGGCTTCTGATGTGAGTCCAATCTGTACGACCTCTGACTTGGCCTGATGTGGATATCCAATAAGATGTCTCGCTGAGCGGTCTAAGCAGACCTCGTGACGCGCCGATCACGTGTTACCACACGATCTGTGATAGCGGATGGTATCTGATGTCCTGGTGGGTCAAATCCGGTGAGTGTCCTCCTTCAGGCCTCCGGTGGCCGTAATTGGAGTCCGTTGCACGGCAGGGTAACAGTGTCTGCCAGACTAACGCACTTAGATGTGTGCGAAGACAGAGGAACTGCCGTGATGCAAGTGATCACGTGATGTCACGTGGTGAGCAGTGGGTGAATGGGTACGGATAGCAGAAAGGACCACAAAGTTCCAATGCGTTTCGGAAACAAGGTTTCCTTCATCAGGGATGTCCTTTCTGGAATCTGGGTCCTTTTATGTCCGTACCATACAGTCAGCTGACCTAGTAAAAAGCAAAGAGTTTGATTTCGCTATTCATCCTTTAGGAATCATAGTGTCTAATGTAAAAATACACTGAGTTTCTATACGGGACATGTGGGCTATGTAATTCCCCTTCCTCCATGGTATTGGGACACTGACAAACCCTGTTATTTCCATGCACTGCGTGTTGCAATTATGAAGTTCAATGAAATGTTTGGAGTGGGGGTGGCCAGTGAATTTATTTCTGATATTCCTAATATGTTCCCTTATCCTAACTCTCAGTGAGCGTTTCGTGCGACCCACGTAAAATTTTGAGCACGGGCATTTAATCAGATAAATGACTCCAGTGGAGGAGCAGGCGATAAAATCCTTGATTTTAAAATATTGACCATTAACTGAAATCCCCACTTGTTTAATAGTGTGTGTTCTTTTACACATAATATACTTCTGACAGGGAAAGAAACCTGTGGGATGGTTACCGCAGGGAAGAGTAGATGATTTCATCCTGTTGTTGTTCTGTACAGTAGGTGCAATAATGTTGCCCAAATTACGGGATTTTTTGTATATGAACCTCGGGGTAGTGGGAACCAGCCCTCCCAGGATTTTATCTTCTTTTAGTAAGGACCAGTGTTTGTTCACTATTTTTCTTAGTAAGTGGGTGTTTGAGTTATACTGCATGATAATGGGAGTGAATTCATCCTTAATAGGCTCGTGGTTATCCTTTTTATTGTTATTATTTTTATTGCCATTTTTATTGCTACACAGGATATCCTGACGAGACATGTTGGAGACTTTTTGTTTAGATTCTTCCAGAATATTAATAGGGTACCCTTTTTCTAGGAATTTGGACGTCAGTGCCTCTGCCTCCTTATTGAAGTCCTCGGGTTTGGAACAGTTCCGATGTAGTCTCATGAACTGGCTTGTAGGTACATTTAGTAGCCAATTTGGCAGATGACAACTGTCCATGGGGATATAGCTGTTGACATCTGTGGGCTTGTTAAAAGTGCAAGTATGAATAACAGACTGTTCAATAAAAATATTAAGATCTAAAAAGTGGATTGACCGAGTACTTATTTGGGCAGTAAATTTAAAAAAGAAATAATTTTTATTAATGTTGTTTAAAAATATGTCCAGGGACTGAGGGCCACCTGACCAGAAAAAAATCACATCATCTATCAAACGGCGCCAGAGGACCAGGTTCTCAAGGAGGTTCCCCCCTGGAAAGATAAAATCTTCCTCCCAACGTCCCACATACAAATTGGCGTAGCTTGGTGCGAACCTGGTCCCCATAGCCGTACCCCATTGCTGGGCGTTGTAGTGCGCCTTAAATTTAAAATAGTTGTGAGTTAAAATAAAAGACATACATTCTTTAAGAAAAGATATCTGGTCCTTATGAAGGGAAGATGATTTACCAAGAAAATAGGAAGCAGCATTACAACCATTGTCATGTTCAATTACAGTGTAGAGTGAAGTGATATCCAAGGTGCCCAATATAAAGTGATCTTCCCATTTTATCTCTTGTAGTAAGGTAAGGGCATGAGTGGTATCCTTCAGGTAAGCAGGGAGTAAGGGTACCAAAGGTTGTAGATGAACGTCCACAAACCGAGATAAGTTGGCCGTAAGACACTGGATACCTGATATAATCAGGCGTCCAGGGGGATTGGACAGGCTCTTGTGAACCTTAGGAAGGTAATAAAAGGTGGCCAGTCTTGGTACGAGAGTATAAATGAAATCATATTCCTTTTTATTAATGAAACCATTTTGCAACCCCATCGAAATAAGATTCTTCATCTTTATAACATATTTGTCTGTCGGGTCTGTATTCAGTATTTCGTAGGTTTGGGTATCACTAAGAAGGCGTAGAGCTTCCTTATCGTAGTCATCTTGATTAAGTACAACAATGCTCCCTCCCTTGTCTGCAGGGCGGATCACTATTTGTTTATTGTTTTGTAGGGATGTAATAGCTTTTCTTTCTTTGAGTGTCAGATTATATCTAAATTTTGTGCATCTTTTGTCACTTAGTTTCTTTATTTCATTAATGACGTTTTTTTTGGAAGGCTTCCATGGATTCCGAATATTCATTTAGAGGATGAAAATTGGATTTCTTATGTAGATCCGTATGTACAAATGGTTCTACTGGTGTGGCTTCTCGATGTGAATCGTGGTTTGATTTTAGAAAATGTCTTTTAATAGCCAATTTCCTCATAAAAAGTTTGACTCCTATGAAGGCCTGGAATTTGTCAAATTTAGTGGATGGAGCATACTTTAATCCTTTGCCGAGGAGAGCCACTTCGTTATCATCCAGTGTGTGCCTACTCAGATTGAAAATGTTATGTTGGTCCTTATTATGCGTTATTAATTTATTTTCCTTTTTGGCGAGTTTCCCCCCTCTGACGCCCCTCCTGCGTTTCTTTTTGTTCCCAACCGAAAAAACGGCTTGTGTACTCTGATTTTATTTAGAGTTTTTGTGCCCCCTATTTGAAGTATGTGATCTAGTGTCCACTGCACTCTTTTTTGTTGTTCTACTTCTTCTGTTTGTTCCATGTGAGGTAGAGGGTAGATCGGTGGTTGAGTGTCTCCCTTCACTACTGGGATCAGACACTAAGACATCAAAACGGTTGGAAGTGACTATGGGTGTGGAGGGTATGGGAATATCCGTAGAATGTTCCGTTGTGTTAAGATTGACAGTAGGATCATCAGCTTCCCTAGACCCTCTATTGTTCGGGGGTTCAGGAGCACATACGATGTTCCTTGGTGGTGTAGGGTGTATGGAAAATTGGTCCTCTGATATAAAAGAGACTGAGAGACTGCTACCCGTTTCATCAAGGGTTTCAAAGCCTTGCTCATTTTGTGATATATTTTTAAAAGCACCTTCTGGGATTACATCCCGACCAAATTTTTTCTTCTTGCGACTAACAATCTCTTGTTCTTTCTTATTTATTCTATTCCTAATATTTGTAGAGATCTTAATTATTTCTGGGTGGTCCTGGTATGGTTTGAGAGTATCAAACAATGCGGCTATCTTTTGTTTGCTTTCAATAAGTTGGTTTTTTCGTTTCTCTATTATGAATCTTACATGCCTTTTTAGAAAATTCTTTAAACATACTGTCCCATTCTGTAAGAGTATTGGGATCCCCAATATCCCCAGATAAAGCTTTATATACAGTGAGACCTTTTGGTATGCAGTCATAGGCAAGGTATCTCTCGAAAGTGGCCACTTCCCACAAATCCCTTATTTCCTTGAGTAAAAATTCTTCCAATCTACTCAAGGACTCTTTGATGAAAGGGATATTGGGCTTATTAGAGCTTGTGGGGGCCTGCTGATGAGATAAGTTAAAGAACTTATGGATATTATCTATCCGATTTTTACGGTCCCGAAAAAGGTCTCCCATGTTGATAGAGTGTTGAGAGACTAAGGCCTCTTTCACACATCCGGCGGGCGCCTAAACGGCGCCCCCGGCATTTAGCCGCAGCGCCGCATCCGGTATTTTGTATGAAAACCGGATGCGCCGCATCCGGTTCACGAATGCGGCAAAAAACCGCATCCGTCTCATCTGGTGTATCCGGTTTGGCATCCGTTGACGCCGTATGCGCCGGATCCGGTTTTTTAAGAACGCCCTTTTTGGGGTTCCAAATATGATTGGCTACTGTAATCCTATATATACACTGCTCCTACAGCCCATCTTTGACAGGTTGTTGAGGAGCAAGTGCAGTTTGGAGAGAAGAGCAAGTAGCAAGTGATTGGCGAACATGGATGTCATTATCGGCAATATCTTCAGGAATCTTGTTGATTTTACTGCGGAGATGAATCGATTGAGGTTTATCGTTCTGGAGAAGGAGCGAAAGTTTGAGGAGCAGCGCATTAGACGTCAGCGAAGACGCCGCCGTATGTGGATCCACCTCATCACGGCACAGAGATTAACTCGTGGTGTCTATTCCACACTGAACATGGAGCTGCGACAAAATCCAGATAAGTTCTTTGCCTATCTGCGGATGAACAAAGAAAACTTTGATGATTTGCTGGAGCGTGTTGGAGACCAAACTAAAAAATCGGACACCTACTGTCGGCTCTCGATATCTCCGGCGGAGCGTCTCATGGTCACTATAAGGTAAGCTATATGTATTGGATCTGTTTGCTTGAGTGCACTTGTAATTTTATCATTAATTGAACATCACAGGCCAACTAGGAAACCATATGAGTAGCCCCAAATTTAGTTATAAACAGTCTTTGTCATAGATGTGATTATGTTTGGTATCTCCAATAGTCGTAGCTGAGTTCTGGTATGTAATGCTGCGTTTCTGAAATAATTTGTATTTTCTAATTTGTTTTCAGATTTCTGGCAACTGGTGAGACGCTGTCATCGCTACATTTTCAGTATCGGATGGGAATCTCCACACTATCCGGGATAATAAAGTATACTTGTCGTGCTCTGTGGGATACTTTGGTTGGAGAATTTATTCCAGAGCCAACAACAGAGCGGTGGCTTGAAATAGCGGACCAGTTTCTACGCATCTGCCAGTTCCCCAATTGCCTGGGCGCCGTTGATGGAAAGCACATCCGCATTCAAAAGCCAAAAGGAACTGGATCTGAATTCTTTAACTATAAAAAATACTTCTCTATCGTCCTGATGGCTATTGCAGATGCGCACTACAAGTTTATCGCGGTGGACATTGGGTCTTATGGACGGTCTAATGACTCCCAAGTGTTTAAACTATCTGCTATGGGACGTAAATTGTATGGAAACAGTTTTCATTTTCCCCCCCCTAGGCCACTGCCTCAAACCTCAGGCCCACCGATGCCATTCGTGTGTGTAGGTGATGAGGCATTCCAGCTGTCCCAACACCTATTGAAGCCGTATGCCAGCAGAGAATTGACACATAGAAAGCGGATATTTAACTACCGCCTCACAAGAGCCAGACGGATGGTGGAGTGTGCCTTTGGCATTATGACAGCAAAATGGCGTGTCCTTTTGACTGCAATTAACTTGAAGACCGAGACTGTTGATGATGTAGTGAAAGCGTGCGTGGTCCTCCATAATTTTGTCCTAACCAAGGAACCAATTTCTCTGGAGGACCACAATCAAGAAACAACTTTGCACGACTACAGCAACATTACCACTCGCAGTACAGTCGCGGTTTCCAGAATGAGGGACAAGTTTGCTCAATACTTTGTGTCACCAGAAGGTAGTGTTGACTGGCAGGATGACAGAGTGTGATAAATGTATTGTTTCTTTTAATAATTTTCTTTACCCACAATAAACCTTTAATAGTTTTACTTGTCTACCTTCTTGTGTGTTTTCTACTGTAACCTTTTTGCCATTGTTGTGTCCATGGCTGTTTAACAAAAACTATTTCACCTTTTGTCCAAAAAAGTGTACATTGTAGGCCATGGTTCCCCAAATCCAGTCATCAAGGCCCACCAACAGGTATTGTTTTCAGGATTTCCTTTGTATTGCTCAGGTGATAATTGCCTCACCTGTGCAATACAAAGGAAATCCTGAAAACAATACCTGTTGGTTGGCCTTGATGACTGGATTTGGGGACCCATGGCCTACAATGTACCCTTTTTTGGACAAAAGGTGAAATTGTATTAACAAAAGTATTTCACCATTTGTCAAAAAAAAGTGTACATTCTAGGCCATGTTTCCCCAACTGCAGTCCTCAAGGCCCACCAACATGTCAAGTTTTCAGTCTTTCCTTTGTATTGCTCAGGTGATAATTGCCTCACCTGTGCAATACAAAGGAAATCCTGAAAACATGATATGTTTTTGGTGGGCCTTGAGGACTGGAGTAGGGGAAACCTGGGGTAGGGGATAATCTAAAAAAGTACACATTTTTAGTGAAAAGATAATAGAAACCCGGGACATAACTTAGTAAAAAAGTTTGCATTTATGAACCTTTTAGCCAAAGTTAGCTGTACCTGTATAACAAATTTAAAACTTAACATCCTATAAATTAAAGAGAGACAACAATGTTAAACCAATGAACAATTTATTGAAATTTTTTTTTTTAATATAATTGTTATAAAATTAGGCCTTTTGGCCAAATGTTTAACATAGAAATAACCTTTTTTTATATTAAACTTTATTTTTTTTATTAAACTTTATTTATTCAACTTTATTATTTTATTAATTTTTTTTTTTCATTAAAAAAATGATAAACAAACACATATTTAAAGGTCTGTGTAGTGTGGGGTGGAAATACTGCTGGAGGGGCTGCGGGACACTTCGACCGTGGGAGTGTGGAGAGTGTGGAGGGACGAACGGGATGGTGGTGGGGAAGGAACAGGAAGAGGTGAAGGGGTGGAAAGACCAAAAGAATGGGAAGACAAGGCAGAACAGGTGGGTGGTGGTGGAGTGGAGGGTTGTGCATGAGGAGCAGGTGACATAGTAGGTATTTGGAAGGGGGAAGGAGATTGGTAGGTAGAAGTGTGGTAGGGGGTAGGTGGCTGGTAGTGGGTAGGTTGTTGGTACTGGGGAGGTGACTGCAGTTGGGGAGGTGGTTGGTACTGGGGAGGTGGTTGGACCTGGGGAGGTGGTTGATATAGTGGAGGTTGATGGACCTGGGGAGGTGGTTGGTATTGGGGAGGTTGATGGACCTGGGGAGGTGGTTGGTATTGAATAGGAGGGGGAGGAGGTATGGCAGGTGGAGGGGGGGAAGATGGACGGCGGCTGTAGGGGGGGGAGGTGGTGGAATGACTGGGGTGGATTGAGGATGGGAGACAACCTGCGCTAGAGCAGCGTGGCACGTGTGCATCACATACATCTGCTGGTCATAAGATAGCGGATCTATGCGCTCCGCAACCGACCTAAAAAAGCTGTAGTTCGGGGGTGTTCTTAACTCTGAACGCACAGTTTCCAGAAGTGTCTTGACCTCACCAACTAGTGTGGTTATCTGACGAATGCCTGCGGCAACTTGTTCAGATAGCAACTTAAGGCAGTTCTGGAAATATGCGTTCATGTGTAAGAACTCGGGCGCATAGTTCTTTTCCTGACCCTTCTGACGCTGCCGCCCAGTACCCGCAGCTGTACTAGAGGTGGCAGGGTCAGAAGGGTGGGGTAAAGGGAAGGCTATATCCTGACCAGCAGATTCATGTAATGCAGCCGGCCACGATGCTCCAGCGCTGGTAGAGGGGACAGCGGGATCAAGTGTGTGTGAAGTCTGGGAAGGGGCAGATGTGGAGGGTTGGTCAAAGTGTCCCTCGGTGTCGGTCTCCTGAGGGATCGCTCTATAAGGCTCCAACTCTGCGGGCGCCCGAGTGCTGCTCACCGTGCTGTGGAAGAAACAAAAACATAAAATTAATATACAGATGTGGAATGGCCCTGGCTGGAAAAAAAAAAAAGTTAGCATTTTATGGTGACCATTGTTTCACGCAGGAACGCCAGAGCTCGTGCATATTTGTACTTGCTCTGTTGTCCTGAAGATCCACTCGGGGCCCGCATCTCTTTGTTAAATTCCTTCTTAAAGCGATCCCTCACAGACCGCCACCGCTTCATAATTCTCTCCCCTGAAACGAGAAAGCACACATTGGTTACTATACAACAACCACACTTTAGTCCTCGTGTCCCCCAGAGTTAATGTTTTCATTGTTTCCATAGTGTTTCACAAAAGAAAATAAGGAAAACAAGAAGCGTTGGTTACACGAGGACAGAAGTTTTGAATAAACACCTTTACAGTCAGCAACATGAACTATACTTACGTAATTTAGTCTGGGACCTAGGATTGAGCTCCTCCCAGCGGTGCACCATTGCTGCTGCCACTTCCGTCCAGAGCCGTTGTGTCACAATTTGATCCGCATGCTGGCGGTCCCCCATGTTCCACAGCGGCTCCCTTTCTCGGACCAGGTCGATCATCAACTCCACGTCCAATCCCTCCTCCGTGTCCGAGTCGGGAGCACGCTGTGAAGCCTGTGAAATTAACAAAGGAAAAAAAAAAATCATCAGACACATTGTTTGAAATTTTCAAAATTATACATGTTACAATGGGAAAATTAATGCACAAAACATTTTTAGATAACACGTTTTGTAAAAATGAAAAATTATAGAAAATGGCAAAAAAAAAAACTTACACGTTGAGAACCGCCGACAGTCTCACGACGACTCTGGGAGGTGTGTAGCCCTGGTACACAATACCAGGAGGATGAGTGGAGAGGTAACAGTTAAGGGCTCTTCATAACATCACGTACACTTCGGACACACCCAGCAGGGGTGTGGAGGGGAGTGATTCATTCAGTCAGATTCCTGTCCTTGGACAGAGCAGACGTGTTCAGTCTGAGCCTGTTAGCAGTTCAGAAAGTGGAGGCTAGTACAGGTGGTCTAGTTCACCTCAGCCTAGTCAGAGCTGTGCCCCACTGGAAGACAGACTGAGATATCTATTAAGAGTGTGAGCAAATCGAAGGGCAAAGTGGAAGAGAACAGAGAAGTGCCATAGGTCAAGGATACCTGCACATTGTAACCGGTCACTGGGGACCGAAGGATCACTAAAGCTTC
Organism: Oophaga sylvatica; assembly: GCA_033576555.1. NCBI lineage: Eukaryota > Metazoa > Chordata > Amphibia > Anura > Dendrobatidae > Oophaga > Oophaga sylvatica. The sequence continues at coordinate 975,529,237 of JARQOD010000001.1, read as the reverse complement.
ACGCTTAGTGGTAAGAAAACCAGAGACTTACCGGACCTTAGGTCGTGGCAAGCAGCCCTGAAGAGTTAGTACGTAACTGGGGTCAGGGGAAGTGAGGACCTTGAGTCTCTGCAGGACAAGATAGGAATTCAGCTCTCCCACAGGAAGGCTCCGACCACAAAACTGACCGGGCAGAACAGCTTTGGAATAGCTGGAATTATAGAGGGAACTACGCTTCAAGCTGGTTGGACTCATCATCATTGGACAGTAAAGGAGGCCCCTAACTTGCTTAACCGTTGCCTCAAAGCTCATCCTCCATCAACCCCATCAGCCTCCCTGGGAACTGCCTTACCATCTTACAAGTAAAAGGTATGGAGAGACGCTGATGTGTGAGACTGAGTTATTTATTGCATGCCTGCACAACCCTGCTTTAACTACCGACCTGAGGGAAGAGTCCCACCTGTAGGGGACCCGTCATCTAGCTGCCTCACCATCCCCTCAGAGATCTACAGCAGCGCTGGTACAAATTACCAGAAGACTACAGGTGGCGTCACGAACTGTAAATATATCTATCCCCTGTAAATATCCCCCCAACTTACGCCAGACCGCCAGGGCCACAGACCGAGCCACCGCTACCTGTGACAAAACCCCATAGACTTCCATGGGCTCGGCTCTGAGTACCCCATTGCCCTGGTAATCCACAATTGTGGTGGCGGGTCGACACAAAAATTTGGCGTCACGAACAGGATACGAAACTTGCAGCATTGCGAGCCCTGTGTGCCTGTGGAGTGTTTTGGTGAAAAAGACTGTTGCTGTTGTTTGGCGCCAAATACCGCCATATTTGCCGCCAGATTCGCGCCCTAAGGCGCTGGAGAAGAAGGTGGGCGTACCTGAAAGAGCGCGCAGAGTCTTGGACACGCCCCCGGCTCTGACTCAGCGGCAGGTCCTGCAACAGGAAGTGAACGCTCTGACATCAGAGCGCCTGCGACGAAGGTCCTGCTCTCACTGCGGTGCCTGTGAAATAGCATCGTCTGAAACCGGTAGGCTCCGTTTAACCAAGGGGGCGCTAAGATGTCACAACAACCGGCTGACAGTGCGGCCCCAGCCGGAGTCCCCAATCCCGCACCGTCTGGTATTGTAGCGCCAGATGGGGGCGCAGGCCCTGCACCCAGTCCGGTAGTCCCGATCATGCCACTAACGCTCCCATATATGCCTGGGGCGAAATGGCTTCCCCAATACAGCGGTGAGCCAGGCACTTTAGCAGGCTTCAAGCGGAAGTTATGCAGCATCCTAGAAATGTACTCCATGCCTGAGAGACAAAAAGCTGCTGTGCTAATAGGGCAGCTAACCGGCGCTGCTGAGAGGGAAGTGGAGACTTGGGATACCGTTGATCAGGAGTCGGTACCTGCGATCTTCCTTAAGCTGCATGCCATATTTGAAGACCGCACAGAAACGGATCTCCGGATGGCCTTCTATCACTGTTCACAACAGCCAGGTGACAGCATCCGGGACTATGCTTGCCGACTACAGGGAGCCCTGAGAGCCCTCAAGCAAATTAACAATTTAAATGCTATCGACGAGAATAAAATGCTGAAAGAACAATTTATACAGGGATTGAGATCCCAAGAGGAACGCAGAACTGTAAACTGGTGGTCCTTAGACCATCCGGATGCTACCTTTGATGCCCTAAAGGACATGGCAATAAAAGGGCTGCGGCCCCTGGGCAAACCCGAGGTGGCAACCCAACATCATCAGGCTGAAGTCACTCTGGAACCGACAGTAACCCCCTTTTCCCCGCTAGTGGCTGAAGCCAAAGCGCAGGTGACACCTCCTAGTGAATTGGACTGTCTGCGCTCAGAGGTGCGCCAGCTGACTAAAAATCTGGCTGCTGTGATGAGTGCCCTGCAGCTGCGGAAAGAGGAGGAAGGAAAGATCTTGTTAGCTGACTGCCCAGAAGACGTCCCGTGGATGCACCGGAGAAGAAAGAAGACGTCGCCCCCCCAGAGGAGGACAACGCCACCCCCAGGAGCGACCTCTGATCAACACCCTCCTCGTCGAGAGATCATCTGTTATCGATGCAACCGGAAAGGTCATATGTCTCCACAGTGTCCTTTAAACGGGCAGAACCTGGGTCCAAGGGCCAACACCCAGGAGAATACCCGTCAGGCCCCCTAGACTGGAACCGCAGGTATGTGGGCGGGCGACCCTACCTGTCTATTATTCTAGATGGTATTGCTGTTCCAGCATTGTTAGACACTGGGTCGCAGGTGACCCTAATACCTGATGCCCTATATACCAAGTACTGGTCAATGGACAGTCTTAAACCTCCGAGCCTTGACTTTACCGTGTATGCTTCTAATGGTCTTCCTGTAGAAGTACTCGGGACAAAATGTGTAGATGTAAAAGTGGGCAGAGAGGAATTGAAAGACCAGGGGCTTCTGGTAGTAAAGACTGTAAATGAGGAGAACGGTTTAAACATAATTTTGGGTACTAACATTATCGGTAATTGTTTGGGAGAAGTTGTGTTCTTGCTCCAACAGCTCGCTGAGATTGCCCGACCAAGGCAGAAAGGAGTAATCCAAAGAGAGATCCGGGCCCTGGTGTGTCAGCAGCAAGCGAAGCTTACCGACGGCGAAATTGGTAATGTACGGGTCACTGACTCGGATCCTATTGTGATACCCCCAATGAGTGAAATGATAATCTGGTGCAGGGCAGCCATAGGTCTGAGAGGACAGAATTATCAAGCTGTAGTAGAACCCCACCATTCAGAACATAGACCTACACTTATGACTGCTAGAGGAGTAGTAGAAGTGGTGAATGGTAGAGTACCGGTACGGCTTCTCAATTGGGGAGATGATGAGGTAAATTTACCCCGTTATGCAACCATTGCTAAACTACATGCTGTCGACAATAATTCTATTCTCCCGGCTGAGTCCTTAGACTCCTGTCAAATAGCGGAGGACAATGACCCAGCAACCGAGGTGGCGGAGTGGTGTCGGCAACTCCATGTTGGGACGGACACCACTCCCGCTCACCAGAAGCAAGGGGTATTGCGGGTGGTGCAAGAGTATGCCCAAGTGTTTAGCAAGCACCCACTTGATTTTGGGGTAATTAAGGGAGTACAACATCATATCCCTACAGGCAGTCATCCTCCCATCAAAGAGCGGTATAGGCCCATACCTCCAGCTCATTATCAGAAGGCTAAAGAAATGTTGAATGATATGAAGAAAGCCGGGGTGATAAGGGATAGTTGTAGCCCCTGGGCAGCACCTCTAGTTCTGGTTAAAAAGAAAGATGGCAGTATGAGAATGTGTGTGGATTACAGGCAGGTGAACCGCATAACACACAAGGATGCATACCCGCTACCACGTATAGAGGAATCGTTAGCTGCTCTGAAAACGGCTAACTACTTTTCTACCCTCGATCTGACTAGTGGTTACTGGCAAGTGGCTGTGGCTGAGGAGGATCGTGAGAAAACGGCTTTCACCACCCCAATGGGGCTCTGTGAGTTCGATAGAATGCCGTTTGGGCTCAGTAGTGCCCCAGGAACATTTCAGAGAGTGATGGAAAACTGTCTGGGACATCTCAATTTTGAAACCGTGCTGCTATACCTAGACGACGTTATCGTGTATTCCAAGACATATGAGGACCATCTGAAGCACCTGGCAGAAGTATTCGAGTCCCTGTCCAGGTACGGGATGAAGTTGAAACCCTCAAAATGCCATCTACTCAAACAGAAGGTACAATACTTGGGGCACATCGTCAGTTCGGAAGGAGTAGCGCCGGACCCAGAGAAAGTCACCGCCATCCAGAAGTGGTCGGAGCCGAAGAACCTTAAGGAAGTGCGACAGTTCCTGGGACTCACGGGTTACTACAGGAGATTCGTGAAAGATTACACGAAGAAGGCAGCTCCTTTACAGGACCTCCTAGTAGGACAATCCCTAAAGAGCAGAAACCTTCCCTTTAACTGGGGTAAAGAACAGGCTGAAGCATTCCAAAAGATGAAAGAGATCCTTACAGGTGATGAGATCTTGGCCTATCCTGATTACAGCCAACCGTTCCTGTTGTACACCGACGCCAGTAATGAAGGTTTGGGAGCAGTTCTCAGTCAGAAGCAGAATGGCCAAGAAAAAGTCATTGCATATGCCAGCAGAAAACTCAGGCCAACTGAGAGGAATCCGGAAAATTATAGCAGCTTCAAGCTGGAGTTTCTGGCGCTGGTCTGGGCCATTACTGAAAGATTTAAGCATTATCTGGCCTCTAATCAGTTCACTGCGTTTACAGATAACAACCCCTTAACGCACCTGGAAACTGCCAAGCTGGGTGCCATGGAGCAGCGATGGATGGCTCGGTTGTCCAATTACCAGTTTACTATCAAGTACCGGGCAGGTCGAAAGAATGCTAATGCTGACGCGTTGTCCCGAAGGCCGCATGACTCTGATACGGAAGAAGAATCGGACGACCTGGAGGAAATTGAGCTACCTGCGTTCCATCGAAATGGGGTAGTCCACGAGCATCGAGTCAACAGAAAGCAGTATGGTGCAACATTAAATCCTTTACCCCATCACAGCTGGAAAGAGACTCAGGACAGTGATCCAGTGGTCAGCCGCATCAAGGAGTTGTTAAGACAGGAAGGCTCCTCTTTGGAAAAGGATGCACCTATGTCAGCAAAGCTCCTGTGGAACGAGAAAAGCAGGTTGTTCCTATACCGTGAGAAGTTGTGCAGGAGATACGTCAACCCCAGAACCCATGAGATGGTCTGGCAAATAGTGGTCCCCAAGGCAGACGTCCCAATGGTGTTGGAAGCGTACCACGATCAAGCAGGACACTTTGGCTGGAGAAAGCTGGAGACCCTGTTGAGATGCCGGTTCTACTGGGTAGGGATGCGTAGCTCCATTGAGAGGTGGTGTCGGAACTGTGGACCCTGTGGTCTCAGAAGAAAGGACTACGGTAGTCAAAAGGCACCCCTGCAACCTATCCGGACGACTCGTCCCCTGGAGATTGTGGCCCTGGACCACGTCAAACTGTCGCCAAGTAGATCTGGATACTCATACGCCTTGACCATGGTGGACCATTACTCCAGATTTCTGGTGGTTGTTCCAGTTAAGGACCAGACCGCAGTGACGGCAGCGAAGACCTTTCAAGCAAGCTTCTGCAGACCGCATGGGTATCCGGAGCAAGTATTAACCGATCAGGGACCTGCTTTCGAAGCTGATTTATTCAAGGAATTCTGTCACATGTACGGGTGCAAGAAAATTAGAACAACACCATATCACCCTCAAACCAACGGTCTTTGCGAAAAAATGAACCATATTGTCCTTGACTTGTTGAGATCCATACCGTTGGAAGACAGGAATCGATGGCCGGACTTACTACCTGATTTGGTTGATTTGTATAACCATATACCTGTAAGTTCAACTAACTGCACTCCAGCTTATCTTATGAGAGCAAGGCCTGGAAAACTACCAATAGATTTAGAACTTGGAGTGGTAGAACCGGAGGCAGACGACGCCGTTGAAAATTGGGACATCAATCGGCAAGAGCAGTACAGACGAGTACAAACCTGTGTAGAGGAAAGTCTCAACAAGGCACGGGAGAAACAGGAAGATATTTACAACAGAAATGCTCCTGCCAAGCCTTTGATGCCTGGAGAGATAGTATTAAAAAGGAAAAGGAAGATGCACAAATTGGATAACCAGTGGGAGCAAGAACCCTACGTCGTACAAGATTCTAAATATGACAACAGAAAAGTTTGTGTCGTCAGTAAGGACGGAGGAAGAACAACAACCACTGTGTCCAGAGACCATTTGAAATTGTGTCCAGAACCCTTAAAGCGTTGTGAAAAGAACCCTGTCATCAATCAAGGAGAAAGAAAGGAAGAGGTCATACACACAGATCTGGGAGATTTTCCTGCGGATTGGCCCCGACTGGGAGATGCTGTGATAATTCCAGTGTTGCAGTTCTATCAGCCACAAGAGGAAGTTCTACCTCCAGTTGTGCCCGTGGTGCCAGTTGAGCCCGTTCAGGAGTTACCCATTCCAGCAACACCTCAACCTGTGGAATCTCAAGAAGGATCATCTGAAGCAGCGCCCCATACTATGGGATCTCCTGGTGAAGCTGACTCACACCGCCCAGCCATCAGTACGCTTGCCAGATCCATAGAAAGATTGAGGCAGTTCTATAGTTTGCCGTTACGCAGTGCAGACAGATCGCAACTTGATATACCTGAAACTACACCACGTAGATCAGAGCGAACCACCAAAGGGAAGTTACCCATTAGATATCAGCAGTGATTATAACGAATTAATGAGAATATTGTAAAAAGTCTATATATATATATGTGTTTTTCCCTATTATGTCTTATAATGGACTCAGAGGCTGAGGACTGAGCCAGCCCAAAAACTGTATCCTGTAAATAGTTGCACTAAGGTGCCTTTTAATGGTTTCACATGAAGCCTTGACTTACCTCTGAACAGAAAACCCGTGTGGTGTGGCACTGAGTGAGGTCTGCATTCGGATGTCCTGCAGCCCACCCAGGACCCACGTTGAAGGTTTGGTGCGGGTCCTTCACAAGAATACTGTGTATTTATTGAATGTTTTGATGCCTTAATACTTTTGTATTTTTCTATAATCAATGTGTTGTTTGCAACGTTCAAGACATCCTCACCTCCCGGATGGGACGAATTAATGTTTATTGTTGATGTTTAATGCATAAACAAAATGTCTCTTTGTATTTTACAGCCCGGGAGTGCTGTCGTTTACCATGGGGGAATGTGTAGCCCTGGTACACAATACCAGGAGGATGAGTGGAGAGGTAACAGTTAAGGGCTCTTCATAACATCACGTACACTTCGGACACACCCAGCAGGGGTGTGGAGGGGAGTGATTCATTCAGTCAGATTCCTGTCCTTGGACAGAGCAGACGTGTTCAGTCTGAGCCTGTTAGCAGTTCAGAAAGTGGAGGCTAGTACAGGTGGTCTAGTTCACCTCAGCCTAGTCAGAGCTGTGCCCCACTGGAAGACAGACTGAGATATCTATTAAGAGTGTGAGCAAATCGAAGGGCAAAGTGGAAGAGAACAGAGAAGTGCCATAGGTCAAGGATACCTGCACATTGTAACCGGTCACTGGGGACCGAAGGATCACTAAAGCTTCACGCTTAGTGGTAAGAAAACCAGAGACTTACCGGACCTTAGGTCGTGGCAAGCAGCCCTGAAGAGTTAGTACGTAACTGGGGTCAGGGGAAGTGAGGACCTTGAGTCTCTGCAGGACAAGATAGGAATTCAGCTCTCCCACAGGAAGGCTCCGACCACAAAACTGACCGGGCAGAACAGCTTTGGAATAGCTGGAATTATAGAGGGAACTACGCTTCAAGCTGGTTGGACTCATCATCATTGGACAGTAAAGGAGGCCCCTAACTTGCTTAACCGTTGCCTCAAAGCTCATCCTCCATCAACCCCATCAGCCTCCCTGGGAACTGCCTTACCATCTTACAAGTAAAAGGTATGGAGAGACGCTGATGTGTGAGACTGAGTTATTTATTGCATGCCTGCACAACCCTGCTTTAACTACCGACCTGAGGGAAGAGTCCCACCTGTAGGGGACCCGTCATCTAGCTGCCTCACCATCCCCTCAGAGATTTACAGCAGCGCTGGTACAAATTACCAGAAGACTACAGGTGGCGTCACGAACTGTAAATATATCTATCCCCTGTAAATATCCCCCCAACTTACGCCAGACCGCCAGGGCCACAGACCGAGCCACCGCTACCTGTGACAAAACCCCATAGACTTCCATGGGCTCGGCTCTGAGTACCCCATTGCCCTGGTAATCCACAATTGTGGTGGCGGGTCGACACAGAGGCGCTGGGAGAAACCCTCTGGCTCCCAGATGCGAGAGACTAAAAATGAAAAGAAAAATTAGGATATTGGCATGTGTTGGCCGCTGTGTGAAGTATGTACTAAATGTTTTTCTATGTGTTGTGTGTACTGTGATGGTGTGTTTCTGCGATTGATGCAGGATACTTACGAATTGTGAGCCCACTCCGGGTATCTCTCCATCCCGTCCTTCTTCCTCTGGGAGCTCCTCGTCATCTTCAGATTCCTGTTATTAAAAAAACCCAATCAAGACATATAGCCCACAGATGGATTGTGGATAGAAAAATTAAAAATACATATTTTTACCGCCAATTCCTGACGATGGCTAGGAGGGCTCCCAGAAGAAGATGTGTCCTGCTGTGGCGGCTCTGGCTCTGGCTGGGAGGGAGGAGATGGCGATGCCGGTGGTGCTGCCGCCGCTGCTTCAGCCGCTGCCTCCTCCGCCAACACCGCCATTGCGGCAGCTGCAGCAGCTGTTTGATGTTGTCTGCTGTGGAAGAAACAAAAAGGGACAGTCAATATATTTCTATATTCCTTGGCCCTGGCTGAAAGAGAAAAACAAACATGTATTTTTATAGAAATGGGGGATGTAATCTTTACTTTCTACTGGCTTCCCTCCTTGCCCGCCTCTCCTCCTCTCGTCTATCTCCAGCCGCCGCCTCCCCCTCTTGTTGTAGTCTTCTGCTGTTAAGTAAAAAGGGACTGTAAATTTTATATTCCTTGTCCATGGCTGAAAGAAAAACAAACATGTAATTTACAGCAAAATGTGTGCTGTAATACTTACTTTCTGCGTGCTAGCCTCCTAGCTTGGAGGTCCTCTCCTCCCCTCTGCTCAACTTGCGCTTCAGCCGCCGCCGCCGCCCGGTGAAGTCTTCGGCTGTTGAATAAGGACACAAAAACGGACAGTGAATATATCTGTATTCCTTTGCCCTGGCTGAAAGAGAAAAACAAACATGTAATTTAGAGCAAAATGTGTGCTGTAATACTTACTTTCTGCTTGCTAGCCTCCTAGCTTGGAGGTCCTCTCCTCCCCTCTGCTCAACTTGCGCTTCAGCCGCCGCCGCCGCCGCTCGTTGAATTCTTCTGCTGTTGAATAAGGACACAAAAAGGGACAGTGAATATATGTGGATTCCTTGTCCCTGGCTGAAAGAGAAAAACAAACATTTAATTTTTAGGCACATGGGGGATGTCATATTTACTTTCTACTGGCTTGCCTCCTTGCATCCAGGATCTCCTGCGCCCTTGGATCAGCAGCATCAATTCTTCTGCTGTGGAATTAACAGACAAAAAGGAATTGTGGTTATATGTATTGATTGTCCCTGTTTTAAAATATAACATTCAAACAAGGACATTATTCCGACCACATGCAATCATTTGTAGCCATCAACAGTACCATGGGTAAACCGTATCCCTGGACAAAAAAAAAAAAAAAAATTAACAGTGTGAATCAACCGATCCCCAATAACAAAAAAAAAAACAGTACAGACATAATGATAATAAAAACATGGACATTTCACATACGAGCATGAGTAGATTTAAGGTCAGAGGCACCCAAAAAAAAAACATTGCAACAAAAAGAAAAGTAGATCAACATTTGGATACTAAACACATGCAAATGTAATAGCAGCATGAGTAGATAAACCGTGAGAGGCCACAAAGAACAAAGATTGCAAACAAAAAAACATTAGCATACTAAACAAATGCAAGAGACCATGAGTAGATAAACCGTGACAGGCCACAAAGAACAAAGATTGCAAACAAAAAAACATTAGCATACTAAACAAATGCAAGAGAGCATTAGTAGAAAAACCATCACAGGCCACAAAAAATAAACATTGGCAAAAAAAATGGAGATAAACATTACCATAGTAAACACATGCACATTTAACATAGCATGATGACTAGCAAAAGCATCATGCGGCCAAGAAAATGTTTAAAAAATTTTAAAGAAAAAAAGATTGAGCTAACAAAAAAAAAAAAAATTTCACATAGCAGTAGTACATAATACCCGTCACAGGCCATAAAAAAAATAAGGCAAAACAAAAATACACAACATCAACATATTAGGATAGTAAACACATGCACATTTCAGATAGTAGCAGGACAAGCAACCACATCACAGGCCCAAAAAACAAAAGATTTAAAAACAAAACAAAAAAAACATTATATGATACACAAATACATACACATTTCATATTGTCGCAGGGAGACCAAGCACATCATTGCAAAAAAACAGTACCAGTAGATCTACATTATCAACATACACAACAGTAGCAGGGAATACACAATAAAGTTCCCAAACAAATGCATTTTAAACTCGGGGACCCACCCCATCATCGGCAATTTAATTTCATACAATACCAGGGGAACCAATCCCCATCACAGAAAAAAGATGAAATATAAAATGTACCAGGGTGCCAAAAATAAACATCAGCTCACACAGCATTGGTGACATATGTATTGTAAATTTTGGATTTTGGGGGGGGGGGGCATATTTACCGTCTGTTTTCCTGGCGCTCCATGGTGCGGATCCTGGCTGCGAGTCTCCGGTGGCTGAGTCTCCGGTGGCTGAGTCTCCGGTGGCTGAGTCTCCGGTGGCTGAGTCTCCGGTGGCTGCGTCGGTGGCTGCGTCGGTGGCTCTCTGTGGCTCTCTGTGGCTCTCTGTGGCTCTGTGGCTTCTGTGGATGTGTCTGATGTCCCACAAAATTTTTTTTTTATATGTTTGCTGAGGGTGGTATCTGTCTGGTATCTGTTTGTTGTGGGCTGGTATATCAATTAAAAAACCGGATGCGGCTACCGGATGCGGCTCAAGCCGGATGTGGCGCATTGCGGCGTCCATAGACTTTCATTGTAAAAAAAAACCGCACGCGCCATGCAACGTTACATGCAACGTTTTTTCCAGACACCGGACGGTGACCAGACACCGCATCCGGCACCAACCGACGCGCCGCAGTGACATGTGGCGCCATCCGGCGCTAATGAAAGTCTATGGGAAAAAAAAACGCATGCGGTGCATACGGTTTTGTGATGCGGCGCTGCGGAAAAATGCCGGGGGCGCCGCAAGGAGAAAAACGGATGTGTGAAAGAGGCCTAAGCTGCCAAGCTGTAAAGTGGTGCCCAAGGGGATAGGGATATAAGGATGTCAGCGCGCTATAGTCAATATAGTTAAAAAGCGCTGCAAGCTAGGGCACTACCACAATAGAATGCCAGGGGGGATTGAATAAAAATATATAAATATAGTTTGCGCACATAAAAAACTAGAATGCCAGGGAGAAATTAATAGCACACAAGTCAATATATTATAAAAAGACTGCACACAATAATAAATATCACAAATATCACACTATCAGTCGAAAAATTCATACAGTTAGATGCAGAGTATTGCACTGGAGGAATATTGCACTAAGCCCCGTGGGAGAAAAGTGGTTAGGAAAGCCTATATTAAATGAAAAGGTGTCCCAAGTAGAATAAATGGACAAAAGACAGATATGTATATTGATTGGTACATCAACTTCTAAATATTAATAAGTATTAACAGGGTCAGTATTCAGAAGAAACAATAAGAAAAGACGTCACCTGCACTCAAAGGCAGTATATAAGAAGGCGATTATGAGTCAATAGGACGATCCTTTATGTTCTTTCAGCACAATAGAAGTGGACTGAGACTGTCCCGGCCGGTGACAGCTCAAGTAAAAGAAAGTCGGTGCTATATTAACAGTGAAAGAACAGCCTGCATGAGCAGGTGTTACCTTAGGACCCCGATGGGTCCGTCGCTGTCGATGATCCTTCTTCAGCCTTCTGTGGCCTTCTGATGATGAGTCCAATGCTGGTAGCCAACCTCCTGAGGCCTCCTTTGGCCTGATGAGGGATATCTGCAATAGATGATGATTCCTCGCTGGGAGCAGGAGTCTAAGCAGGACCTTCCGTGACGCGCCCGATCACGTGTTACCACACGATCTGCGATAGCGGATGGTATCTGATGTCCTGGTGGGTCAAATCCGGTGGGTGTCCTCCTTCAGGCCTCCAGTGGCCGTAATTGGAGTCAGTTGCACGCAGGGTAACAGTGTCTGCCAGACTAACGCACTTAGATGTGTGCGAAGACAGAGGAACTGCCGTGATGTAGGCTTTCCTAACCACTTTTCTCCCACGGGTCTTAGTGCAATATTCCTCCAGTGCAATACTCTGCATCTAACTGTATGAATTTTTCGACTGATAGTGTGATATTTGTGATATTTATTATTGTGTGCAGTCTTTTTACAATATATTGACTTGTGTGCTATTAATTTCTCCCTGGCATTCTAGTTTTTATGTGTGCAAACTATATTTATATATTTTTATGCAAACTAAAAATAGCCATCTCTAAACATAATTAACAATTATTATGTGTTAAGTGTCTCCAATTTTTCCTATTATCTAGAGCAGTAATGCAATTCATATTTTATGTTTATATGCTACAGCCCTACAGAGTGCTACTTTATTTGATAATTATGTATAGAGAATAAAGATGGCTACTCTTAGTTTGCACTTGTACTCACCATTTTTCTGTTTGTAAGTGACAGTAATTCTTTTGATATTTATATGTAGGCTCTTTGACTGAACACTCCACTCATCAACCCATGGCGGTTTTTAATTACAGCAGGGTCCTTCCTACCCACATAAATACAGGCTTCAGCCTAGGAGAGGATCCACATTAGGATAGGTTCCCAGCAACAGGCGAACGCTTTGTCGCTGGCTGCTGGGCATGTATGAATTGGCCAAAGTAAGTGCTAAGTGTTTCCAATTTATATAGAGCTGTAATGCAATTCATATTTCATATTTACATGCTATAGTGCTACAGATTGCAACTTTATTTGTTAGTTATGTATAGAGATGGCTATTCTTAGTTTGCACCTGTGCACACCAGTTTTCTGTTTGGAAGTGATGGTCAGTCTTTTGTTATTTATTTATAGTGCCTGTAGGGATTGTACTCACTCAGGTGCGACAGGAGGAAGACAGGAGGCATGTTCCTTCCAAAGTCCATATGGGTTTATTTGCTTTATAAACCCAGAAGCACCAACAAAAAGGTAAACAGCCTTTAAAGCAGGGAAAAACCAAGCATCAGCGTCCATAGCACAGTCCTTTTGCTCCTCCGAGTGCTATGTGGGAGTTCCTGCTCTCCCAAGACACCAGCTACTGCTAACTCACATGGCAAGGTATTTTCCACCCATGTGATGGTCACATGACCCTGACCTCCCCCAGTCCTGGCAGGATTCTGCTACCTTAGGCCTGTTGGCACACAAGCTGGGGTAATGTCCAACACTCAGGCTCAGTCTGGAGCCACATACATAGGATGCCTTCTCCCTCCCAAGTCACAGACAATGTGACAACAACAGCCTTCACTTTGGGTGTTCAAACACCCCCCCTGGTGTGGGGTATGTAGGTGACTGTACCTACCCATCTCTCCAAGTCACCTGGAAGCCTTCCCGATGTAAAGTAGACCTCAGCAGTAGATTTGCTGAGCCAACACAAGCCAAAACTTCCATAACAGGGCCACGCACCTCTGTGATACATACCTCCCATTAACCACATGGGCAAACGCCATACCACATACCTCCCCCCTCTGCCTAAAGCCGTGGGGCTTGACACTTTCTATTATCTGACCAGAGACCCTTCTCGGTCGTTTCTGACTGTCAAACCGTCTGCCAAAGTCAGACACTGTCACTGAGCCCTTTTGGAACCATCCGTCATTCGACTCCGTCACCTCGTCTGATAGAGTTATCCCTTTGTCAGACCACCCCCATCTCTGGCGGTCTTTACAGTGTTGCAATTTCCTGACACCCATACCTTCTGTCTGGTCTGACTCTTTGTCACCACGTCCACCACAGGGTCTCCCGCCTAGGCCACTCAGCACTGAGCTAACTGAGGAGTCACTACTTCTAACTCTTCTTTCAGGCCACCTTCGGTTGTCTCTCTCTGCTGGCAATTTCTCCTATTGTCTTTGTTACCCAGAGAGCAGTCATTCCATTTATCTTCAGGTTGGGTACTCCCACCCTTTAAAGAACCCCTTCGTCTCTCCATACCTCGGGTTGAAAGTGGCCGCCATCTTCTTGGCATTTCCTGCAGCTGATTATTAATTTGCAGTCTCTCAAGTCTTAGCTGCTCTACCTCTCTTAGGTATGCCATGCGATATTCCAGGAGTACTCGGATATTCTGCTAGCTCTCAATTGATCCGACAATGAAGAATGGAACTATCCCACCTACACCAGCGACCTGGGCTTCGTCATCAGCCGGAATCCTCACTCTCCCCACACCAGACTTATCTACGATCTCCTGCATTATTTTGCCAAGTCTCCCAATGATTTTTCTCACCAGATTCCTGGACACTTGAATGATGTCCTCCACCACTTCCAACTGACTTTAAGCTTTCTTTGCACGCTCTAGACGTCGAGCAGCTTCCTCATTCCTCACCAGGATCATTTGTTTTGTGCGAAGACAGTGTAGCTGCATGTCACTCAGGATAGCCACCCGCTTCACTGTGACTTCCCTAGACGACAGTATAGCCAACTGTTTAATCTCTGGCGTCCAGTTTGCACTGCACGCTTCCACCATCTTCCGAAATTCCTCATGCACAGCCTCACTGGCACAAACTTCTTGCAAGTCCTCGGGCACCTCTACAATGCACCTCTACCATGCCTCCACTCATCCTCTTCATGGACGGACGGCCCCCGCTTTGCCTTGGATATTTCCATCAAGTCCTCTGCCACGACCTGGTGATTGTCTTGTTCTGCTCTTAGCGCAAACTTTCCCTGAGTTTCACACTCTTCAAGACCCCCGCCAAGATGGGCATTTGCAGCTCCGCCTCCTTATAACCCTAGCACTGCTGCTGTAAGTCTGCAACCCCCATCTCCTCCTCCTGTAGAAGTCCTCTTAATGCTTTTCTGAGCAGCTCTATACCTTCCAATATGGCCTTGTTGACAGGTGATCTCTGAGCTCAGAGACTTCTTTCTCCAGCTCAGTCTGGAGCCACATACACAGGAGGCCTTCTCCCTCCCAAGTCACAGACCATGTGACAACAACAGCCTCCACTTTGGGTGTTCAAACACACCCCCTGGGGTGGGGTATGTCAGTGACTTGACCCACCCATGTCTCCAAGTCACCCACCTGAAAGCCTTCCTGTTATGATAAGGTAACCGAGGAGGACAATTTAGAACTAGGTCAAGCAACCAGACACCCAGAGAGGTTGGTAACTTAGCGGATTGCAGACCCCTAAACTGACAACACAACTAGAATTAGCCGTGGCACGTACCTACGATGCCCTAGATGCCATTCAACACAGCCAAAGAGTTAACTAAGCCTAAAGAGAGCACAGGCAGAAAATAGAGTGAGCAAATGCTGGGGCCCAAACGGTCTAGATAGAACAGGACAGGAAAGGATAATGTCTGCAATCCCGCAAAAAACCCTAAGAAAAATTCCAACACGTCTGATATGCAAAAATCCTGAGGCCACATGACCTCTCCCCCACTAAATCAGAACTCTGGTGTGAACTGGACGCAAACAACAGATACAGAAATAACTGGGGACTAGAAATACCGAACAGACAGACATAAGTTGTGGCAAAGGAGAGCTGGACTCTCTGAAAACTAGCGGTGTGGCTGTTTCAAGATGCACAATAAGGACGCACTAGAATCAGAACAATCTGTTAAAGAGAGAGGCTCCCTTATCCAGGAACAGGAAAAAAGGAGCAACTAATGACATCTAATGGTCATAACTGGTACCCGCACTTTGAAAATACTTGCTGCACATAAATGGGCAGAACACTCCCCGCTTGGCATCAACGGATGCCACTATTTGGTTCTTTTGGGGAAAATAACAATACAAGTTCAGTAACTGGTCTGAGGAACAGTTTGTTCTCCCCAAGTTTGCACACTCTGACCTCTACTTTGCGCACTTTCCCGTCCTTGCTGGGGATGGGATTGGTGACTAGGCCGAGTGGCCACTCGTTTCGATGTGACTGACTGTCTTTGACGAGTAGAACATCACCGGGTTGGATGCTTGGGTGGTCTTTTTGCCACTTTGTCCTGGTTTGCAGAGTGGAGAGCTATTGCATCTTCCATCTGTCCCAGAAGACATTGGACATGTTTTGTACTTGCCTCCATTGTCATCTGTAGAGGTCTTTGTCCTTGAATTCTCTGAGTGGAGCTCTTGGGACACAGGTTTTCTGCGTGAGAAACATTGCAGGAGTAAGGACTGTCGGGTCTCCGGAATCGCTGGAAAGTGCTATCAGTGGCCTGGCATTCATGATAGCTGATACCTCGGCCAAGAACGTAGTTAAACTCTCGTGTGTGAGTCTGGTGTTCGCTTGTAAGAACATAGAGTCTAGTATTTTGCGTGCTATGCCTATCATTCTCTCCGAGGCACCTCCCATGTGCGAAGAGTGCGGTAGATTGAAAGTCCAGGTGCATCCTTGCTCACCTAGGTACCTTTCAACATTAGCGATGTCTAGATTGGAAGGGATTTGGAGTTCTCTTGCGGCTCCGATGAAATTCGTACCTCGGTTAGAACGAATATGCTTCACAGGGCCTCTGATTGCGATGAAGCGTCGAAGTGCATTTATAAAACTTGAAGTGTCCATAGATTTGATTACTTCAATATGAATGATTGACAGACAGGTGAATAAAACTGCCCAACACTTTGCTTCAGTATTGATCTTCCTAGTGCGTCGTGTAGCCATGGACCAAGGACCAAATACATCTAGTCCAACGTTGGTGAAGGGGGGTTCAGTACTAAGTCTGTCAGATGGAAGATTGGCCATCTTCAGATTTTGGAACATGCCACAGAGTTTGCCACACATAACGCAGTTAAAGATGAGTTTGCTCACGCTTCTCTTTGCACCAACTATCCATAGTCCAGCCGCCCACAGATTCTCTTCGGTAAACAAACGGCCTTGGTGTCTCACTAAGTCATGATGATGCTGAATGAGCAGGGTTGTGATGTGATGACGTCCAGGGATTATTACCGGGTGTTTCTCTGAAACTTCTACCTCGGCTTCTTGAAGACGGCCACCTACTTCCAGCAGCCCGTCTTGGTCGACAATTGGATTGAGCTGCTTTAGAACGCTGTCTCCAGGAATGGGTTGCCCCTTGTTGAGGTTGTCTATTTCTCTGGAGTAGGTTTCCTTTTGTACAACACAAAGTATTGTAACCTTGGCTCTTTCCAAGTTGAGAGCGGCAAACACATGCTTGCAGTGATGCCAACCTTTTCAAGATCTCTGACTTGTAGGACTGGGCCACATGAAGTAAACAAGCGATGGCTCGAACAAGTGACTTCCAGGTTGAGAACCTGCTGAACCGATGAGATTCCAGGTGATGACTTGAAATTCCTGTATGTAGAGCAGACACTCGAGAACGGAGCTCTTCGTCGGCATCTGGATCCACTAGTTTGAATGTATCAGGCCTGCTGATGTGGGGCATCGAACGGTACAAGGAGGCAGGGCCTGTGAACCATGTAGTGTCCTTAAGATGACTTAGAGCAACGGATCTAGTCACATGGTCTGCAGGATTGTGGTGAGTAGGTACGTAGTGCCACTGATTAGGGCAGGTGGATCTTCTTATCCTCAGTACCCGGTTGCTGATGTAGACATAGAAGCGTTGCGTTTCGTTGCAGACGTATCCCAGTACCACCTTGCTATCGGTGTAGAACTCTGCATCTTTGGTCTCCAGATTCTGAGATCAGCTCGGCCAACTCAACTGCGAGGACAGCAGCGCAGAGTTCCAGTCTGGATATCGTGTGTTCGTGAAGTGGTGCCAGTTTAGTCCGGCTCATCACAAACCTGATATGGCTCTGTTTGTTTACCTCTATGGCTTTGTGGTACGGTACTGCTGCAATCACTTTGACTGATGCATCACAGAAGATACAAAATCTTTGTGTCTTGACTTCTGTGGATGGCACAGGAGCAGACGGTCGTTTCACACGAAGGTCGGTCAAGGCCTTGAGAGACTTCCTCCACTTTGCCCAAAGATCTGCTTTTACTGCTGGAAGTGGATCATCCCAATCAGATGTGTCTTGGGTGAAGTCTCTTAGCATCATTTTTCCTTGGATGGTTAATGGAGCTACGAACCCGAGGGGTTGTATAGACTATTCACGAAAGAAAGAACTCCTCTGCACGTGAAGGGTTTCTCGTCTTTACTGATCTGGAAGGTGAAGGCATCCGTCCTCAGATCCCAAAGCAATCCAATGCTCCGCTGCATGGGAAGGGAGTCGATACTTAGGTCTAGGTCCTTTAGATCGCTGGAATAGTCTTGAGAGGGAAAGGCTTCCATCAACTCTCGGCTGTTGGAGGAAATCTTGTTGTAACCTTAGGTTAGACTGAGCGAGTATTTCTTGAGCCTTTTTTAGTAAACTGATTGCAGCCTCATTTGTCGGTGTAGACTTCAAAGTCAGCTACGTAGAAGTCCTTTTCTATGGAGGATCTGACATCTGACCCATACTCTTCTTCGCCATCTTTGGCGGAATTTCGGAGGCCGTAGATAGCGACTGCCAAGGAAGGCTTGTTCCCAAAGATGTGTACCCTCATCTGGTACTCTGTGATGTATTTGTCCAGGTCATTGTCACGGTACCAGAAGAACCTCAAGTAATTTCTGTGTTCCTTCTTTGATGAGAAAACAGTGGAACATCTGTTGTATGTCAGCCATAAATGCCAATGTATCTCTGCGGAAAGAGAATAGTACTTCTAGAACTCTGTTGTTGAGGTCTGGGCCTGACAGTAGGACATCATTCAATGAGACGTCTTCGCATTTGGCGCTTGAGTCGAATACCACTCTAATTTGACCTGGCTTCTTAGGATGGTACACTCTCCTCTGAGTGCTGAAGTGCAAGTGCAATCTCTGAGTGGTTGTTCTGGAATATCTTCCCCATGAAGGTAAAGAAGTGTTCCTTCATCTCAGGTGACTTCTGGAGCTTGTGTCTGAGGGAGATGAATCGGCTGTAGACCAGTTCCCTGTTGTTGGGCAGGCGCCTTCTCTGAGGTCGAAATGGTAGAGGTGCGACCCAGCTGTTCGATTTGTCTTTGACTATTTGTCTATCCATGATGTCCAAGAACAATCTGTCTTCTATAGACATTGGTTCCCTTTTGTTTTCCTTTGTCCTGTGGAAGACTGTACATCCTATGTGGTCTTGTTCACCTTCACAGGCGTGGTCTTCGTTGGTAGGTACTGAGAAAGGGTAAGGTAGGGGAGTTCTGTTTGGTAATTCCTTTACCAGCAGACTATTGTGACATGGCTGGAAGAGAGACGGACATCCATTTTCTAGTGTGCTGCGAAGCATACTGTTGACTAAAGGCACTGTCACACTTAGCGATCGCACTAGCGATCACGACAACGACACGACCTGGCGAGATCGCTAGTGCGATCGCTAAGTGATCGCTAGTTAGATTCCAAACACATCTCATCAGCGATCTGTATAACGACCTCTGCGGTCGTTGGGAAAACCTAGTCCCACCTGCGACGCTGGTGAAGTCGTTCATAAAGGGTGTCACACTCAGCGATTCAGGCTCACCAGCGGGACACCAACAACCAAAAAACGGCTCAGAACGTTCATAAGCGATCAACGACATCTCAGCAGGGGCCACATCACTGCTACATGTCACACACAGCTAAGTCGCTAACGAGATCGCTACTGCGTCATAAATGGTGATGCAGTAGCGATCTCGTTAGCGATCTCGCTAGCGATCTCGCTTAGTGTGGCATACCCTTAAGCCCGGGTCTCACATAGCGATACACCAGCGATCCCGACAACGATCAGGATCGCTGGTGTATCGCTACATTATCGCTGCTGAGCTGCCAAACAGGCAGCTCAGGCAGCGATCAGCACAGCGACACTGCGGGTAACATCGCTTAGTTACCCGCAGTGTACCTTGGATACCAGCGCCCTGATGTAGGGAGCTGGTAACCGAGGTACACATCGGGTTTCCAGGCGCTGCGCGGTGCCTGGAAACCCGCTGTGTACCTTGGTTACCAGCTCCCTGCATCAGGGCGCTGGTATCCAAGGTACACAGCGGGTTTCTAGGCACAGCCCCGCGCCTGGAAACCCGCTGTGTACCTTGGTTACCAGCAGATCGCTGGTTTCCCGCCTGTCACACGCAGCGATGCGTGCCTGTCAGCGGGAGACCAGCGATCAAAAAAATGTCCAGAACATTCAGCGACGATCAGCGATACCCAGCAGGGGGGCTGATCGTCGCTGAATGTCACACACAGCGATATCGCTGGGGAGCTCGCTGCTGCATCACAAAACTAGTGACTCAGCAGCGATCTCGCTAGCGAGATCGCTGTGTGAGACTGGGGCTTTAAGGCCAGCTTGTGTGCTCCTCCTAGACAGATGTCTCCTATGATGACTCATCCAAGGTCGAGCCTCTGAGCATATGGGGCATTCTGGAAGCCGTTGATATATTCTCTGGCCTTGTGGACTCGTAGTATATCTCTTCACAGGAGTAAAGCTATTGGGGCCTCTGGATCCAACTCAGGTATCAGGTGGGCTATATGCTTCAGATGGGGTGATGTGTTGCCATCTCCGGTGAAGGTATCTCTGACCTGTTGTCGGGAATCTGGTTGCACTCCAGGATGGTTGGTAGCGATAGGCAGGTTTAGCCATCTATGGACTCCACCTTGTATCCGGTTACTTTCCTCCCCGCCTTGTCAACGGTACCTGAACACGTCCTCAGGGAGTAGGGAGAACCAGGGCCTACAATGCTGAAGTTGTCAAAGAAGATGGACCTGGCTAGAGACCTGTTACTTTGGTCATCCAGGATTGCATATATCTTGAGGTTTTTGTCCTTGCAGCCTGCTGGATAGACTCGGACAAAGCAGATTTTAGAACAGGACCTTCCTCCTGTGAGTCCCTTACAGATCTCAGTACATTGAGAGCTGACCACAGGGGTGTCTTTGTCAGTGTTCTTCTGCTTCCCATCATGCTCCTCTGCTTGCGACAACACTCGTGGAGGTGGTTCAGTGTGCAAGGCTGTATTGTGATCTGTGCTGCTGCATTCTGCACATTTCATGCTAGCTTCACAGTTCCTGGTGAGGTGAGAGGTTGTGGCACAACATTTCAAGCAGATGTTGCTCTCCTTGAGGAACCCTTTGCGATCCTCAATGTGGTTTCTTGTGTAGAGGACACTGCTTACTGACATCCTGAGGTTTGTTCTCTTCTAGAGGAGGCTTACTCATATTGTGAGGAGGGCCTATGGAAACAATGTTAATTTTGTGGACTGCCGCAAGTGTCCTACTGGGTTTGACACCATGGGCAGTGGAACATGGCAGCGTGAAGTCAAAACTAGGGTCATTTCTGATCTTAGCTTGTTGGGTGACAAAATCTACGAATACAGTGAAAGGAGCTAACGGTACGTGAACCATATGTAACCCACTTTTCTTGTAGGTTGTAAGGAAGTTTTTGTATTATCGGATTGACACCCCTAGCGGTGTCTAAAGGGTATGCCACACTAAACAGCGTCGCTAACGAGATCGCTAAAAAACGTCACTATTTAGCGATCTCGTTAGTGACGTTGTTCAGTGTGGCATGTAGCAACGACGTGGCCCCTGCTGAGATCCTGCTGTGATCTCGTTCGTCGCTGACATCGGTCCGGACCCTATTTTTATCGTCGGCGTCCCGCTGGTAAGTATATATCGCTGAGTGTGGCACCTTTTTTTAGCGATTTAGCGGTATTTTTGTACCGCTAAAGTCGTTAAGGAGAACGCTAACCGCGATAGCGTCCTTAACGACATCGCTAAATTAAGCCGCTACTAGCGATATTGAAACTATCCCGCTAGCGATCGCATTAGTATGCGTCGTTATCGTGATCGCTAGCGGGATAGTTTAGTGTGGCAGTATTCTAAGAATGCCAATCAGGGCAAGTCTCCCTCCTCCTGAGCAACCTGTAACTCTATCAATAAATCACTCAATTCTCTTAGCTTTTGATAACCTTTAGGTCCTATCTTAGGGAAATCATCAATTCTTTTGTATAAAGCATTCTCTATGACTTCTACTGTCCCATAGCATTCATCAAGTCTTTCCCACACTTTACGTAGACCTGTGTGTGGATGCTTTATATTAATGTCTCTTAGTCTTTTGGCATGCTCGACCGACTCATTTTATAGCCACTTTACCAGGAGATCTAACTCCTCACTACTAGAAAGGT
Organism: Oophaga sylvatica; assembly: GCA_033576555.1. Lineage (NCBI taxonomy): Eukaryota > Metazoa > Chordata > Amphibia > Anura > Dendrobatidae > Oophaga > Oophaga sylvatica. The sequence goes on along the minus strand of JARQOD010000001.1, from coordinate 975,507,220 downwards.
CCAGACCATGAATGGCATTCTGGAATGAGGCTCGCCATGACCTATAGTTCTCGGGTTTATCAGTGAGCTTTATAAGTCCTTTTGTGACTAGTTCTCGGCAGGCAAAGAACTTTGCAAAGTCCTTGGTGGCTTGGTCAGTGCTTGCTCAAGCCGGTGTGTTATAGTCATGTCTAGTGTGTGGTGTATCACCATACCTGTAAGACGCTTCTGGCTTCGGATAATCTGCATAGTACCTTTCCATTGAAGAAGGTGTCTCTTTAACGCGGGATGGGAGCTGTACCTTCTGCTCAGTGGAATGGTAGCTGTGGCCAACATCTCTGTGCTGGGTGTCTTCTTGTCTGTAGTAGTGAAGTTTGGGGTTAGATAGCTGGAAATAGGCAGAAGCTGGTTGATGTAGTATGTCAGGGCTGTCATCCATGCTGGAATGTTGATGGACGTACTCTGCGATGCTCTGCACTGGATCTTGCTCTAAATGTGTTCCAAGGACATTGCTGCGTCTCTCATCATCAGGATCCTCCACTGCTTCCAAGTACTCTGCCTTGGCTATTGCGGCCGCTGTCTCTTTGTCTGTGGCAAGTCTTTCCAAAGACGCTTCTAGACGCGCACTCTCTGCTTATTGCGCCGCCTGCTTCAATTTTCATTGCATTTCTTGTTTGGCGAAGAAGTTGACTCGCTCCACATGTGTGGATACCAGGGCTATGGGGTACTCGGAGCCGAGCCCATAGAAGTCTATGGGAGTTGTCACTGGCAGCGGGACTCGGTCCGTGGCCCTGGCAGTCAAGCGATGGGGGATATTTACAGGGGATTATTAGGATAGGTAGTTTGTGACGCCACCTGTGGTATCTGGTCAATTGGACCAGCGCTGCTATAAGGACCTTCGCAGGGGATGTTATGGGGGCAGCTGGGTGGTAAGTCTCCCACAGGTGAGACGGGTCCCTGGAAGTCTATGGTGATGATGCAGGTGTGTAGATAAGAATTCAGTCACACACAATACAGCTTCTTTTCATACCTTTACTGGTAGATGGTTCAAGAAGATCCCGGGGAGCTGGTCGGGGTGGAGAATGCACATTTGGGTAACCGCTGAGCAGGTTAGAGGCCTCCTTAACTTCAAATATATCTGAGTCCAAACTTGCGTGAAGCGAAGTTAACTCTGCAATCTCCAGCTCTCTCAATAGCTGCCAAGCCCGGCCGACATTGTGGTAGAGCCTTTTCGATGGTAGAACTAAGTCTATGTCTGCAGCGTCCCGCTAGACTCCTGTTCTCCTGACTCCAGTTACGTATCGACACATTAGGCTGCCTTCTGCGACCTGTAGTCCAGAAAGCCTCCGGTTTTCTTATCACTAAGCATGAAGCTCTAGCAATGCCTCGGACTCCGGTGTCCGGTGAATTAGTGCAGGTAATCTGGTACCTGAAGCACTTCTCTGTCCTTCTCCACTGCGCCCTTCGCCCTGCTTTCACTCCTAGCATAAGCACTTGTAGCTTTTGATGGAAATGTCAGCTTTCTCCAGAGCTCGCTGAGCAGCTCTCAGTATCCTCCTTGGTTCAGCTTCTGCTGAGGTACTGATTAAGGGTAGCTCTGACTAGGCTAGGATGATTCACTTCACCCGTACTAGCCTCCACTTCTTTGTCAGGTGAGCTACGCTAGCTCTGCGAGGATTCAGTCCTCTCTCCTATCCAAGTCCAGACTGAACTGGCACTGAACTACACTGTCCTAAGACAGGAAAACTGACTGATCTGAGCTCTTCTCAGACAGGAAACTTGAATGATCTCCGCTACGTGTCACTACCTCCTATACCCCTAGTGGGTGTGTCTGAAAGTGTGAGTGAAGTGAATGATATCAAGCTTTTGCGGTTACCTTCCTGTGCACTCTCCTGGATTTTATGTGTGCCTGACATAGCTGGGCCACACATCCCCCCTTGGTTAAACACAGCACTCCCGGGCTGTAAAAGAGAAAAAAAAATTTTTGTTTTGCATTTAACAACAACATTTTAACTCTTCCCATCCGGGAGGTAAGACTTCTTAATACAAGACAAATTCTTGTGAAGGACCCGCACCAAAAACCTCCCACGTGGGTCCTGGGTGGGCTGCAGGACTTCTGACTGCAGACCTCACTCTAGGCCCACCATACGGGTTTTTCTTCAGAGGTAGATAGTAATGGTTTTGTGTAAAACCAAGATAAGGCACCGTAGTGCAACTATTTACAAAGCAAGTTCTTGGGCTGGCACAGTCCACAGCCACGCAGTCCATTGCATGGTTAAAACACATTTCAAATAATTACATTATATTTTAACTCTTATTAAAGTGCAAATCTTGTAAAACTTTATACAATTTGTCAGTGACAATAAACCCTGTCTGGGTCTTGTTAACTAGTTTACTAGGACTACTCTTGATAGCGAATAGGTAGTTTTCCTTTAGTGATACGTTCTGACCTACGTGGTGTAGTGTCAAATGTAGTAGTCTCTAGCCTGTCTGTTCTGCGTAACGGCAAACTATAGATACGACTCCACCTCTCTAGGGACCTGGCAAGCATGCTAGCGACTGGGCGAGGCGGTACTGCTTCACCAGGGGACTCCATTGCTGGTGGTGCTGCTTCTTGTGGTTCCGCTGCTTGGGATCCCAATAGTTGAGGGTCTGCTGGAACAGGTCCTTCTGGAACTGGCTCCACTGGCACAATTGGTGTGACTGGAGGTAGAGACTCCTCTTGCGGCTGATAAAACTGCAGCACAGGAATAATTACAGCGTCTCCCAATCTGGGCCAATCCGCAGGTAAATCTCCCAAATCCGTGTGTATGACCGCTTCATCATTTTCTTTCTGAAGGACAACAGGTTCTTCCTCACGAAGCTTTAATGGGCCAGGACACAACTTTAAATGATCTCTAGACACAGTTGCAGTCGTTCTTCCTCCATCCTTGCTGATGGTACAGGTCTTTCTGTTATCAAAATTGGAATTTTGCACGACATAGGGCTCCTGTTCCCACTGATCATCCAATTTGTGCGTTCTTCTTTTTCTTTTTAGCACAATTTCTCCAGGCATTAAAGGCTTAGCGGGAGCATTTTTGTTATAGTTCTTCTCTTGTTTTTCTCTTACTTTATTGAGACTGTCTTCCACGCAGGCTTGTACTCTCCTGTACTGTTCTTGTCGAGTTGTGTCCCAATCTTCAGCACTGTCATCAGCCTCTGGTTCTACCACTCCCAGCTCCAAATCCATTGGCAGTCTTCCTGGCCTTGCTCTCATAAGGTAGACTGGAGTGCAGTTGGTGGAACTTACTGGTATGTGGTTGTACAAGTCGACCAGGTCGGGTAACAAGTCGTTCTGATCTTCTTACATCCATACAACCGACAGAATTCCTGAAACAGTTCCGCTTCAAATGCAGGACCTCGATCAGTCAGTACCTGCTCGGGATATCCGTGTGGTCTGCAGAAACTCGCTTGGAAGGTTTTTGCTGCTGTCTCTGCTGTCAGATCTTTGACAGGGGCGACCACCAGAAATTTGGAATAGTGATCCACCATGGTCAGGGCATACGAGTATCCTGACCTGCTTGGGGACAACTTGACGTGATCCAATGCCACAATCTCCAAGGGACGAGTCGTCCGGATAGGCTGCAGGGGTGCTCTCTGACTATGATAGTCTTTTCGTCTGAGTCCACAGGGTCCACAATTCCGGCACCACTTCTCGATGGAGCTGCGCATCCCTACCCAGTAGAACCGACACCTCAACAGGGTCTCCAGCTTTTTCCAGCCAAAGTGTCCTGCTTGATCGTGGTAAGCTTCTAACACCATTTGGATGTCTGCTTTGGGGACCACTATCTGCCAAACCATTTCATGGGTCCTTGGGTCGACGTATCTCCTGCACAACTTCTCACGGTATATGAACAACCGGCTTCTCTCATTCCACAGGAGCTTCGCTGGTACAAGTGCGTCTTTCTCCAAGGAGGAACCTTCCTGTCTTATCAGCTCCTTGACACGGCTGACCACTGGATCGCTGTCCTGAGTCTCCTTCCAGCTGTGATGAGGTAAAGGGTTCAACATCTCACCACACCGCTTTCTGTAGACTCGTTGCTCTTGGACCATCCCATTTCGGTGGAACGCAGGTAGCTCGATTTCTTCCAGATCATCTGATTCTTCCTCCGTGTCGGATTCATGCGGCATTCTGGACAAGGCGTCCGCGTTAGCATTTTTACGGCCCGCTCTGTACTTGATGGTAAACTGATAGTTTGACAACCGAGCCATCCAACGTTGCTCCATGGCTCCCAGCTTGGCTGTTTCCAGATGCGTCAAGGGGTTGTTGTCTGTAAACGCAGTGAACTTGTTGGAGGCAAGGTAATGTTTGAATCTTTCGGTAATGGCCCAGACCAGCGCCAGAAACTCCAGTTTGAAGCTGCTATAGTTTTCCGGATTCCTCTCAGTTGGCCTGAGCTTTCTGCTGGCATATGCGATTACTTTTTCTTGGCCATTCTGCTTCTGACTGAGGACCGCTCCTAATCCTTCGTTACTGGCATCTGTGTATAGCAGGAACGGTTGTCTGTAATCAGGGTAGGCTAAGATTTCATCGCCTGTCAGGATCTCTTTCATCTCTTTGAATGCCTCAGCTTGTTCTTTACCCCAATTGAATGGAGAGTTTCTGCTCTTGAGAGGTTGTCCTACCAGGAGGTCCTGTAAAGGCGCCGCTTTCTTAGTGTAATCTTTTACAAACCTCCTGTAGTAACCTGTTAATCCCAGGAACTGTCGTACTTCCTTTAGATTCTTCGGCTCCGGCCACTTCTGGATGGCTGTGACCTTCTCGGGGTCCGGCGCTACTCCTTCGGAACTGACAATATGTCCCAAGTACTGTACCTTCCGTTTGAGCAGATGGCATTTAGAGGGCTTCAGTTTCATCCCATACTTGGACAGTGACTCGAATACCTCCGCCAGGTGCTTCAGATGATCTTCATATGTCTTGGAGTACACAATTACGTCGTCCAGGTACAGCAGCACAGTTTCGAAGTTGAGATGTCCCAGGCAGCTCTCCATCACTCTCTGGAATGTTCCTGGGGCACTGCTGAGGCCAAACGGCATTCTGTCAAACTCGCAGAGTCCCATTGGGGTGGTGAAAGCAGTTTTCTCCCGATCCTCCTCAGCCACAGCTACTTGCCAGTACCCACTAGTAAGGTCGAGGGTAGAAAAGTAGTTAGCCGTTTTCAGAGCAGCTAAGGATTCCTCTATGCGTGGTAATGGGTATGCATCTTTATGTGTTATGCGATTTACTTGTCTGTAATCTACACACATTCTCATGCTACCATCTTTTTTCTTAACTAGAACTAGAGGTGCTGCCCAGGGGCTACAACTATCCCTTATCACCCCGGCTTCCTTCATGTCACGCAGCATTTCCTTAGCTTTCTGATAATGGGCTGGAGGTATAGGCCTTTACCGCTCTTTGATGGGAGGATGACTGCCTGTAGGGATATGATGCTGTACTCCCTTAATTGTCCCAAAGTCAAGTGGGTGTTTGCTAAATACTTGTGCGTACTCTTGTACCACCCGTAGTACCCCCTGTTTCTGGTGAACGGAAGTGGTGTCTGTCCCTATATGAAGCTGCTGACACCAATCCGCTACCGGGGTTGCCGGATCATTATCCTCCGCTGGTTGGCGGGAGGCTAAGGACTCGGTTGTGAGGATAGAATTGTTATCTACGGCATGTAATTTAGCAACTGTGGCATAACGTGGTAAATTTACTTCGTCGTCCCCCCAGTTGAGAAGTCGTACTGGTACTCTCCCATTTATTACTTCCACTACCCCTCTAGCAGTTAAGAGTGTAGGTCTGTGCTCTGAATGATGGGGCTCTACTACTGCTTGGTAGTTCTGTCCCCTCAGACCTATGGCTGCTCTACACCATATTAACATTTCACTCATTGGGGGTATTACAATGGGATTCGAGTCCGTGATCCGTACATTACCAATTTCACCATCTGTAAGCTTCGCTTGCTGCTGGCACATCAGGGCCCGGATCTCCCTCTGGATCACTCCCTTCTGCTTTGGCTTGGCAACTTCAGCGAGCTGTTGGAGCAAAAACACAACTTCTCCCAGACAGTTACTGATAATGTTAGTACCTAATATCACATTTAGGCCATTTTCCTCATTTACAGTCCTGACTACTAGAAGTCCCTGATCCTTCAGCTCCACTCTGCCCACTTTTACGTCCACATTTTTGGCTCCAATTACTTCAACAGGGAGACCATTGGTGGCGTACACTGTCAAGTCAGGCTCGGGGGCTGGAGACTGTCCATGGACCAAAATTTATTGTAAAGGACATCAGGTATGATGGTCACCTGAGATCCAGTGTCCAGCAGTGCAGGGTTGCAATCCCGTCCAAAATGATGGACAGGTAGGGTCGTCCACCCACGAACCTGCGGTTCCAGTCTAAGGGGCCTGATGAGTCTACTCCTGGGTGTTGCCCTCTGACCCAGGATCGGCTCGTTTAAAGGACATTGCTGAGCCATATGACCTTTTTGGTTGCAGCGGTAGCAGATGATCTCTCGGCGAGGATGGTGTTGATCAGGAGTCGCTCCTGGGGGTGGCGTGGTCCTCCTCCGGTGAGGCGACGTCCTCCATTTCCTCCGGTTCATCCAAGGGACATCGTCCGGACAGTCGGCTAGTAGGATCTTTCCTCCTTCCTCTTTCCGCAGTTGCAGGGCATCCATTACAGTGGCCAAGTTCTTAGTCAGCTGGCGCACTTCGGAGCGCAGACATTCCAACTCACTAGGGGGCGCCACCTGCGTTTTAGCTTCTGCCACCTGCGGGGAAAAGGTGGGTACTGCCGGCTTTAGAGGGGCTTCACCCGGGTGATACCGATTTGCCACCTCAGGCTTTTCCAGGGGTCGCAGTCCTAAGACAGGAAAACTGACTGATCTGAGCTCTTCTCAGACAGGAAACTTGAATGATCTCCGCTACGTGTCACTACCTCCTATACCCCTAGTGGGTGTGTCTGAAAGTGTGAGTGAAGTGAATGATATCAAGCTTTTGCGGTTACCTTCCTGTGCACTCTCTTGGATTTTATGTGTGCCTGACATAGCTGGGCCACACAGAGGACCTCGCTTTGGCCGCTTCGGCTTCGGCATGAGCAACAGCAGCAAGCTCTTTTATTGAAGACTTGTTAGAGCCTGCTCCTGACCTCCTTTTGATTGAGGATGTATCGCATCGAGACATTGTGCGCTTAGTTGCGTACTGCTGAGTATTTGGAGGGAAACTGAGTCTATGCGTGGGCGGCCTTCCACATGGCGGGAATGGTGTAGCACTTATTGGCGGGCTGCAGTCTCGTTCTGTAGCTGTATGGTGGCTGCTGTGATACCCGTATGCGGAACAGTGTGGGTGTTAGTGGTCCCGTACAGTCTGATCAACTACAGCCTGCGATCGGCTATCAGTTTCACTGAAGGCAGCTAATTCATTCTTATTGGGCCTGAACTCTTATACCCCGCAGCTGTATGGCGGCTGCTGTAATACCCGTATGCGGTGCAGTCTGGGTGGTAGCGGTCACGTACAGTCTGTACAATCACCGCGTGCGACCGGCGGTCCGTTTTTACTGTTCAGCATTCCTCCACGTATAGTGCTGTGTGGATTCCAGCATATAGCTAAACCCTCGTCCACTCCTCCAGTAAACAGACTGTATGGATTCTTAAGTCTATATTTATTGGGGTGATGATGTGAACGATATAACTGTGAAAGATGACAATGGACAATAATGATAAATTTGGGCGATATGATATGCGATATGGACAATATGGAACGGGTAAAAACTACAAGAAAATGACAGCGTATCAGTACTTGGCACATTACAGCATGATCCAGGATGAAATAATATGAATAACAGGGGCATTACAGAGATAGCACATAACACAGCATAACACAGAGATACAGTCATCATGGCTCTCTAGAGCTAGTTCAGGCTGCAAGCATAGTACTACTTATACAGACTTGCATCTATCTACATACAGAGAAAACAGCAATATGATGCAAAGCAGAACATGCCTAACTACACAGAATGCTACAACTGTTCTAACACAAACACGTAGGTACATTTTACCCTCACCGGAATCCGCTTGACAGGAGCAGTGATTTGTAGGGAGAGCCATGAACACGTATGTGTAAGACTCAGAGGTCCGGGGGGAAAATGGCTACAAGTTCTCTTGCCCGGGAAAACTAAAGGGGCGGTTCTAATCAGAACATGCTGTTAAAGAGAGAGGCTCACTTATCCAGGAACAGGAAAAAAGGGGCAACTAATGACATGTAATGGTCATAACTGGTACCGCACTATAAAAATACTTGCTGCACATAAATGGGCAGAACATTTGGTATTTTCCTTTATCCCTGTTTGCATTACCTTGTTAGTCTGATTGGTTTATTACGGTACATTACTACTCCCCTCTTCCCTGGGTGGGTAATTGGTACAAACTGAGGATGGATTCAGGAGCTAAGGCAAGGTACGTGGCCCAGGCGTAATCCAGTGGCGTCACTAGTGTTAGGGATAGGGAAGGAGTCCCTGGTCATGGGATACCCAGCAGAGTCGTGACATTACCCGACAATAGAGTCATGACAATGATGTTCCCACAGCCCTGTATATAAAGTATTATTGACCCACATCTCCATACACACAATATGATGTCACAGACCCCTGTATAGAGTACTATGGCCTCTAAAATTCCTCTACCTACAGTATGATGGCTATCACTGTTCCCTATAAAGAGTATGTTGCCCCGACAGCTTTCTATCTACAGTATGATGGTTTTTGCAGCTTCCTATATACAGTATGATGTTCACACAGCTCCCTACACACAATACTGTATGTTGTCCCCTACAGACCCCTATATAGAGTATTATGGCTTCTAAAGCTCCCCTATATACAGTATGATGACCCTCACAGCTCCCTATATAGAGTGTATGTCATGTGTGCATTGCCACGAAGATCGTCGCGGTTGCACATTTTGACTTCTCACAGCTGAGTTGCTGTTTCTTTGTGTTTGGCAGCTAGGGAGTTAATTCTGTCTGTGCTCGGTGCTGGGACTGGGTGCAGTTTCTCCCGGCTGCAATTGATTATTTGTTGATTGGTTTCCTTTAAGTTTCTGGTTGTCTGCTTTGGGAGTTGCCAGTGAAACACTTCATGCAGACCACAGATAGGAATGAATCTGTATAGACTCTAGTTGAGAGCTCCTTAGTTGTTTTAAGCTTAACTTGCTTAGAGTTTATTTCCCAGACCATTTATGTTCCTTCGGTGTTTGAGTGTGTATGCAAGAGAGTGCTATCCTGTCTGTCTTATATGTCTAATCTGTGTATTTAGCTGAGATCAGCCCATATCCCTTTGGTGGTAATCAGGATCCTTCTTTGGACTGATTACAGGGTTCAGGGTCTGATAGGAGACAGGGTTAGGCTGGAGACTTGGACCTCTGAACCATTATCAGTACCTCCAAGGTAAGGGATTAGTTAGGACCCCAGTGTAGGGTCAGGTTAGACCCCGGTCCTCCTCTTTCCTGTTACAGCTCATCAAGTCCTCAAGATTAACCCTGAGTTCAACTGATATCGTTTCTACACATCTAGTCCTCAAGATTAACCCTAAGTTCTGCTGATATTGTGTCAGGTAAATCTATTTTATACTTACATTCTGATGTTGCTAAACTATATGTTGTATAGAGTGTGGTTCCTGTATAAATAGTTTACTGACATTGTAGTCATATCATTAGACAGCGTGACATTTTCACTGGCCATAAAAAATTATCTCTAGTTACCATGGATCCAGTAACCCAGCTGGCTCTGCAGTTGCAGGGATTATCCATGGAGCTGACGGACATTAAGTCCAAAGTTTTGTCTCCCCTGGAGCAAACCAGAGTTGAACCTAAAGTAGCTCTTCCAGATAGGTTCACTGGTGGGCGAGACAAATTTTTTACCTTCCGGGAGGCATGTAAATTGTATTTTCGGCTTCGGCCGCGATCATCAGGGAGTGATGAGCAGAGAGTGGGAATTGTTATCTCACTTCTTCAAGGGGACCCTCAATCCTGGGCATTTTCCCTTCCTCCGGGATCCTCGGCTCTACAGTCTGTAGATCAATTTTTTACTGCTCTGGGATTGGTATATGATGACCCAGATCGGATCTCTCTTGCTGAGACTAAATTACGTAAGATACAGCAGGGAGATCGTCCTGCGGAGGAATTTGCTTCTGAGTTTCGTAGATGGGCCACGGATACTCAGTGGAATGACCCAGCTCTTAGGAGCCAGTTTTGTCATGGGCTTTCTGACAAATTAAAAGACGTTTTGGCTCAGTATGAGTCTCCTCCTTCTCTGGAGGCTGCTATGGCCCTAGCTATCCGTATGATAGACGGCTTCGGGGAGGGGTGAGGTAACTCCACTCCCTGTTGTTACTCCACCTACTACTAAAGTCCCTTATGTTGAGGTTCCCCTTGTCTGTTCGGATGAGCCTATGCAGTTGGGAGGGACATCTTTTCGTAGTAGGGGATTGGCGGCACGCCGCAGGACTAGAAGGTGTTTTTTCTGCGGGAAAGAGGGACATTTTGTTGGAGAATGTCCATCCCGTGTCTTGTTAAGTAAAAAGTCGCCGGAAAACTGCTAATCCCAGGTTGTGTGGTGGATGACAACCTGGGAGTATGTATTTCATCCGCCGTTCTTCTCAATTCCTTGTACCAGTGGAGGTGGTTTTGGTACTAGAGTGAAGAGATTGTCTGTTCTTCTGGATAGTGGTTCCGGCGCCAATCTGGTTGACGCTCAGTTTGCTCAGGCTCAAGGTATGCATCTGAGTGTATTGGTCAAACCGATCCCTATTTTTTCCATTGACGCCAGGCCTCTCGGCCAAGGAAGCTTTGTTCATGAGGTTCATAACATTGACCTTCGGGTAGGGGCAATACATAGGGAACAATTATCTTGTTATGTGTTGGAGGGTTTACCTACTCCCATTGTGTTGGGACTTCCTTGGCTGGTTAAGCTTAACCCTGTAATTAATTGGCAGTCCAGAGAGATAAGCCAATGGGGTGAGTTTTGCAAAAGCAACTGCATGAACACAGTCATCAGTGCGGTCGTACCTAGTACATTGCCTCCTTTTTTGGAGGATTTTGGGGATGTTTTTTCTGAGGAGGGGTGTCGGGAGTTGCCTCCTCATCGTGTGTATGACTGCTCTATTAATCTACTTCCTGATGCTAAGTTACCTAAAGCTAGGTTGTATAATCTTTCTGGTCCTGAAAGACAGGCTATGAAAGATATATTTCCGAAAGTCTGGCCAAAGGGCATATTAGACCTTCATCTTCCCCTGTAGCCGCGGGGTTCTTCTTTGTGAAGAAAAAAGATGGAGGCCTACGCCCTTGCTTGGATTTCCGCGAACTTAATCGGATTACTGTTCGAGATCCGTATCCACTCCCTCTTATTCCTGATCTTTTCAATCAAATTGTTGGCGCCAAATGGTTCTCTAAATTGGATCTCAGGGGGGCGTATAATCTGATTAGAATAAAAGAGGGGGATGAGTGGAAAACGGCGTTTAACACGCCGGAGGGACATTATGAAAACCTGGTTATGCCTTTTGGTCTGACTACTGCACCAGCAGTATTCCAACATTTTGTTAATGACATTTTTCGTCACCTTGTGGGGGTGTTTGTGGTCGTATATTTGGATGACATTTTAATTTACTCGCCAGATCTTGTGTCTCACCAGGAGCACGTGAGACAGGTGTTGCAGATCTTGCGAGACAATAAACTATACGCCAAACTGGAGAAGTGTGTTTTTGCCGTACAGGAACTTCAGTTTTTGGGTTTTTTGGTGTCAGCATCCGGTTTCCGTATGGACCCTGAAAAGGTGAGAGCAGTGCTTGAATGGGATCAGCCAGGGGATCTTAAGGCTCTGCAGCGTTTTTTGGGGTTTGCTAATTACTACCGGAAATTTATTTGTAATTTCTCGTCTGTCGTCAAACCTCTCACTGACATGACGAGAAAAGGGACGGATTTTTCTAGGTGGTCGGACAAAGCTTGTCAAGCCTTTTCCTCTTTAAAGAGATGTTTTGCTTCGGCACCCGTTCTCGTCCAACCAGATGTATCTCAGCCGTTCATTGTGGAGGTGGACGCGTCTGACGTAGGGGTGGGTGCTATATTGTCCCAGGGTCCGTCCCCTGGTAAATGGCATCCGTGCGCTTTCTTTTCTAAGAAATTGTCGTCCGCCGAAAGGAATTATGATATCGGCAATAGGGAACTTTTGGCCATTAAATTGGCTTTTGAGGAATGGCGTCACTTTTTGGAGGGGGCAGTCCACCTGGTCACCGTTATTACTGATCACAAGAACCTGCTGTATTTAGAATCCGCTAAGCGTCTGAATTCCAGACAAGCTCGATGGTCGTTGTTTTTTACCAGGTTTAATTTTGTCGTCACTTATCGTCCGGGGTCTAAGAATGTAAAGGCTGATGCTTTGTCTCGCAGTTTCCCAGGGGCCGGGAAAACGGATGACCCGATTCCTATCCTTCAGGAGGGGGTGGTAGTGTCGGCTGTATGTTCTGAGCTTGAGGAGGAGGTGTTAGAGGCTCAGGGGGACGCCCCTGCAGGACCTCCAGGGAGACTGTTTGTCCCGAATCAGTTGAGACAAAAGGTTATTGAGGCACATCATAATTCTGCTTTAGCAGGACATCCAGGTAGTAAGGCTACTTTAGATCTCCTTTCTCGCCGATTTTGGTGGCCTAACGCTAATAAAGATGTTATAACTTTTGTCGCGTCCTGTGGGGTTTGTGCTCGCTCTAAAACTCCTCATACCCGTCCATCTGGGACCCTTTTACCCTTGAAACTTCCGGAGCGTCCATGGACTCATTTATCTATGGACTTCATTACGGATCTTCCTCCGTCGTCAGGGAATACTGTCATACTGGTGGTTGTTGACAGGTTCAGTAAGATGGCACATTTCGTTGCTCTTCCTGCACTCCCTAATGCTAAAACTCTGGCGCAGGTGTTCATTAGGGAGATCGTGAGACTTCATGGGTTGCCTTCTGATGTGGTGTCAGATAGGGGGTCTCAGTTTGTGTCCAAATTTTGGAGGGCATTTTGTTTACGTCGGGGGATGCAATTGTCGTTTTCCTCGGCTTTTCATCCACAGACCAATGGTCAGACAGAACGTCTGAATCAGAGTTTAGAGACATATCTCCGGTGTTTTGTCTCGGAGAACCAGGAGGACTGGTCATCTTTCTTGCCTCTGGCAGAGTTCGCTCTTAACAACAGGCGGAGCGAGTCCACTGGTAAGTCCCCGTTTTTTGGGGCATATGGTTTTCATCCCCAGTTTTGTACTTTCAATGGGGGGGGTCCTTCTGGGGTTCCTGAGGAGGAGCGTTTCTCGTCGTCACTTGCTTCTGTGTGGCGAGGTGTATTGAATAATTTGAGTACGATGGGGAACCGTTACAAACGTATGGCGGATAGGAGGAGAGTTTCTGGTCCAGATCTGAATGTGAACGATCTGGTATGGTTGTCTACCAGGAATATAAAACTTAAGGTGCCCTCCTGGAAACTGGGTCCCAGATTCATCGGGCCGTACAGGATCAGTTCCATAATTAATCCTGTGGCATTTCGTCTGGAACTCCCTTCTACTTTTAAAATTCATAATGTGTTCCACAAGTCATTACTTAAAAGGTATGTGGCACCAGTCATACCGTCACCTCTACCTCCTCCTCCAGTGTTGGTCAATGGTAACTTGGAATTTCAAGTATCAAAAATCATTGACTCTCGCCTGAATCGCCGGTCCCTTCAGTACTTGGTGCATTGGAAGGGGTATGGTCCGAGGAGAGGACGTGGGTCCCTGCGTCTGATGTTAACGCAGATCGTTTGGTTCGGACCTTCCACAGAACTCACCCGGGCAGGCCTGGTCCTGAGGGTCCGGAGGCCCCTTTGTAGAAGGGGGGGTACTGTCATGTGTGCATTGCCACGAAGATCGTCGCGGTTGCACATTTTGACTTCTCACAGCTGAGTTGCTGTTTTTTTGTGTTTGGCAGCTAGGGAGTTAATTCTGTCTGTGCTCGGTGCTGGGACTGGGTGCAGTTTCTCCCGGCTGCAATTGATTATTTGTTGATTGGTTTCCTTTAAGTTTCTGGTTGTCTGCTTTGGGAGTTGCCAGTGAAACACTTCATGCAGACCACAGATAGGAATGAATCTGTATAGACTTTAGTTGTGAGCTCCTTAGTTGTTTTAAGCTTAACTTGCTTAGAGTTTATTTCCCAGACCATTTATGTTCCTTCGGTGTTTGAGTGTGTATGCAAGAGAGTGCTATCCTGTCTGTCTTATATGTCTAATCTGTGTATTTAGCTGAGATCAGCCCATATCCCTTTGGTGGTAATCAGGATCCTTCTTTGGACTGATTACAGGGTTCAGGGTCTGATAGGAGACAGGGTTAGGCTGGAGACTTGGACCTCTGAACCATTATCAGTACCTCCAAGGTAAGGGATTAGTTAGGACCCCAGTGTAGGGTCAGGTTAGACCCCGGTCCTCCTCTTTCCTGTTACAGCTCATCAAGTCCTCAAGATTAACCCTGAGTTCAACTGATATAGTTTCTACACATCTAGTCCTCAAGATTAACCCTAAGTTCTGCTGATATTGTGTCAGGTAAATCTATTTTATACTTACATTCTGATGTTGCTAAACTATATGTTGTATAGAGTGTGGTTCCTGTATAAATAGTTTACTGACATTGTAGTCATATCATTAGACAGCGTGACAGTGTATTGCCCCCACAGCTACCTATATACTGAATAATAGCCTCCACACATACTTATATACAGTATGTTGTCCCTATAACTCCATATATTCATGAGAACAAGAACCTTGGAACAGAACACAATTTATCAAACAATAATTAATCCCTATTCCCAGTCTTCAAGGGGGCTAAACTAGCACAGGATACTCCCATAATGATTGTTTGCAACTCCATATATTCAGTATAATGGCCCCCACAGCTCTCTATATACTGTATAATGACCCCCACAATTCCCTTTACACAGAATGAAACACATTCAGCTACCTATATTCAATATAATCTCATTTTCAGCTCCTTATGATGGACCCACAGTTCACTATATACAGCATGATAGCCGCACAGCTCCATATATGCAGTATTAAGTCCTTAACAGCTCCCTATATATAGTATGATTTCCCCACTGCTCCCTATTGTAGTGCAGCAGAGTTGGTGCAGTGTGACAGACAGGAGGTGACCACAGGAAAGTTCAAAACAAAGTCTCTTTAATGTTCAATGTACTCACAAACAGAAAACAAATGGTATCCTCCAGATCGCAGTCGGGAAACAAGACAGTCCATATCCGAGATATGTTGCCGTGGGCGACTGCTCCGCCGTGTCACGTTGAGGAGTGCCAGGCCTTTTGGCTCTGCTTGGCTCCATGTTACTTCACACAGACTGAAGCTTTGCAGAGCCACCTATTCTGCGGTTTTCAAACCAAGACTGACACTCCCAACCCTCTGCTGCAGGGTTTTTTAAATCAAATCTGTGACCATGAGCCACTTGTAAGACCCGTCCTGGAGGGAGCGGACTGCACCACTACCATCCTGTAGTCCGCTTCAAAAATAAAAGCCCATGCCAGGTTTTCTTAAATCTGCCTTGGACAAATAGCCTGCCCAAGACCAAACTTACTTTTATTTTGCACTGCAATCACAGCTATGCCTGTGACTGCAATGCACTCCAGCGGCCTCAATACACTTCTGTGCGCATCCTGGGGTACACATAGCGACCCTCGCATATAACACCTGTCACTGCCTCACACTATATATAGTATGATGTCCTAATAGCTCACCTATATACAGTATGATGCCCCCACAGCTCCCTAGATACAAGATTGCCCATAGTCCTCCCACCCTGACTACCAGGTCGCATAATAAGGACACAGATACTGTTAATAGTTTGATAGACCAATTTGGCCCACTGATGTTCTTGCCCTGCTCCCCTGCTCCTGTGCATGGCAAAATGCTGTCCCATAAGAGTCATCCCATATTGCCACATGTTGCGAGATACTTGACTCACTTTATGGCAGAGGTGGGCCAGAGAGCCAGGTATATGGTACAATAGAAGATAGAATTAGAATGGAAATTAGGTAAGCCAATATTCAGTAATAGAGCAAAGTATGTACTGTATTTGGTACAGTAGTCCATAGGTCAGAATGGTAGTCAAACAAGCCAGGGTCCAGTTTTGATGTTGCATAGCTCAGTATATGGTGAAAAGAAGGGTGAAAAAGATGAGGAGCCAAATGAGCTGGCACGTTTAGTATACCAATACTAAGCAGCAACACACAGGAACAAACAAACCTAGTTAGGTAATGCCTAATAATAGGCTACTAGGTTGGTGCAATGTCTACTAAGGTGCTGCTCCATGCAGCTGACATGGAGAAAGGGCACACGGTAAGTACAAAACAGGAAGGTCTTTACTATTTCTTTGAAATAATTCTAAGAAAGGTCATGATGGATCCCGTACCAGGTGTAATATGTTCCTGCCAACACCCAACTATCTAATCTTCAGCTAATGTGCTGAAAAGCGGAATCTCGGTGATGTGAACGTGTTTAGGTGTGAAATACGATTTTATTCCCAAAGAATGAGTGATGTGTGACTTTGCTCACAGACGCCAGGAGAAGATAAACAATCGGGGCTGATGTATGGGTGAAGTTTTCTTCTCGGCTTTGATCTGAGCAGAGAGGATCGTGCCAAAAGCCAGCGCTGATATTTAATAAATTCCGCACAGATCACTTCATTACGGCTCGTACTTGGAAACATAAAAGTTAAAATGGAATTTTCCTTTTAATCAACGATGTTTGAATATTGAGTCAGATATCTGCCTTTAGCAATGATATGGGAGTTCATCAAAGTATCTGGATCACCCCTTCCTGGGGTACACAGGCACCCTACAAGTAAATGCTGAGGATAAAGTACAGTAATGTGGTACCCATACTTACCAAGTTGGTAGCAAAGGGTTTAAGGATGAGCAATTCTCCCAAAATTTGAATTAAACAAATTTGCTTGAAGTCATCTGCAAATTGAATATTTCAGAAGGTGTTAAAAAAACCCTCACAATCACCTCAGCCCACCCCATAACTCTCCTGCTGCTGTTCCTTTCCGGGTCTCTGGAACGGCCATTTTTTCACTATTTGCCAAGACATCATATGGCAAACGACACCTGTCATTGACTGTGTGCATCATAATGTCATTAATCTATGGCACATGGAGCCTGAAGAAAAGCGGCACCAGAACATAGAAAGATGCCAATTGGAAGACAGGAGGTTGGAGAAGTATGGAAATGACTGAGATCTTAGTATAAGTATTTTAATTCAACCCCTTTGCAACCCTTGAATCCAGCAAAAGGACCACCAGCTGGTTTCCGTTAGGTTAAAATTTACATAAATCAAATCATGAAAAATTTTGATTCTGGCGAATCTGAATTTTTGTAAAGAATTCAATGTATTAAGAACACATTCTCTCAACTCTATTAGGAATGTTTAGGTCCCACTGCCCAACTCCCATGCTGAAACTCACCTGATCTGCTTGGAAGTGTTCCCGACCAGCCTCAGATGGCTGGATTGTATCTGATAAATTGGGATAATACATGCAAACTTGGGATTGTTGGCAGCCATGATTACTGCTGACTTGGGCAAAGTTCATCAACCATTTTTTACATTCTATTTAGGTATTGGAAAATAATAAAACAATTGCTGATTAGGGAGGGCATCCCATCACCAACTTCCAAGGCTCTTCGTTGCGGTGCCTCACCACCAACTTAAAAAAAACACATCTTTGTGGGGTCGCCTTTGACAGTAGTACCTGAGTATTACCATTCCAACCTTTCAATGACCCTTGGATCAATTTCCCATTGCCATGTCTGCTAGTAGCCATGTAATTCTAGTGGAGAACTTCTTAGCATCCATTAGCAAAAGGCTGGCACACTGCAATTCGTGGGCTCCAGGGCATGGTCTACCTCTACTCTACGTTAGGCCTTGAGCGTACTTGTGGGAGATCTAAGGGCATAGTCACGTAGTCTATTTTTGGTCCACATATCAATCAAATATCTCATTCCAATGACAGAATTCAATCCTTATAGAAGAATTTAAAAAAAAATGAAAATTTCTGAAAATAATATTCTGCTGAAGTCTGCAGTTTTGGTGCATTTTTTTCACTGTAGACTTCTTCTGAAAAAAGCGCATGAAAATAAAAACGCCACTGCATTTTAAAGAGCGGAATCAAAGCTTTCCTGTACTATTAAAAAAGCATTAAAAACTCTGCTTCATATCTGCATAGAAATCCACTGCTGTGTACAGTGTATCTCTGTCACCTGCCTATTTAGTCAGACCCTACAGTACAGATCAAGGACACAAAATGCTCCCCATGTCATCACTGGTGCTTGTGGCTCAGTAGCTTAAACATCTGCCTGTAGTATTGAGTTTGTGGTTTCAAGACCAGGGGACAGGGCCGGCTCCAGGTTTTTATGGGCCCCGGGCGAAAGAGCCTCAGGTGGTCCCTTTAACACAGACCACGATTCATGATGCACAGATACGGCAGAGAAATATAGGTATAGTACAATGCCAAATACTTCACTTCTTACATTACATGAGTGATATCTATTGTAAATTCTACAATAGCTCAGAAACCGCGAAATCCTCACAGCGCACAGTACAGACTGGACAGTACAGTCCTCCATACAATATTATGGGCACCACATAGTCTCCCCCTCATCACCCATATAATACCCCATGCAGGATGTCAACCCCCATCCCCCATATAATGCTCCATACAGAAACGCTGGACCACAAAAATTGCTCCATACAATATTATGGGCCAAATATAATGCTCCATAAAGAATATTGGACCCCAAATAATGCTCCATGCAGGAAACTGGTCCCCATATAATACTCCATACAAAATATGGAGCTCTCCTCTGCACTGTGCTGTGTTCTGCACTGTTATGGCTCAGGAAAGGGCGCTGTGGAAAGACTCCCCATTATCATCATCATTGCCTCCCCATCATCATCATTGCCTCCCATTATCATCATTGCCTCCACATCATCATTGACTCCCCATTATCATCATTGACTCCCATTATCATCATTGCCTCCCATCATCATTGCCTCCCCATTATCATCATTGCCTCCCCATCATCATTGCCTCCCCATTATCATCATTGCTCCCCATCATCATTGCCTCCCCATCATCATTGCCTCCCCATATCATCATTGCCTCCCCATTACCATCATTGCCTCCCCATTATCATCATTGCCTCCCCATCATCATTGCCTCCCCATCATCATCGCCTCCCCATCATCATTGCCTCCCCATTATCATCATTGCCTCCCCATCATCATTGCCTCCCCATACATCATTGCCTCCCCATCATCATCATTACCTCCCATTACCATCATTGCCTCCCCATTATCATCATTGCCTCCCCATCATCATTGCCTCCCAATCATCATCGCCTCCCCATCATCATCATTACCTCGTCACCACCATCACTGCCTCCCCCCACCACCATCACACATACAGCACCACACACAGACAGCACCGCAGCACTCTCTCACATACACAAAGCACCGCACTACATACACACACACTGACACACACACCAGATCTCACCTGTCCGGCGTCCACACCACAGGCAGTCCAGGCCGCAGCATCACCGGCACTCGCGCTTACTCTCTGCCACAGCCGGCCACTGAATGATGACGTCATCCAATGGTGCTGCTGTGAGAGGAAGTGCGGGCGCCCTGCAGGCGCACCCTGGATCCCAGAGCTGAGGAGGCACGGGGAGAGGTAAGTATTGTGCAGGCTGCTGCTGCTGGGGCCCTGAGCAAGGGGGGGCGACGTCGAGGTGCCTGCTCAGGGCCCCGGCACTTGCCCGGGTACGCCGGGTGCTGACGCCGGCCTTGCCAGGGGAGACTCACAAAAAAGAGAAAATGAC
The DNA here is from genome assembly GCA_033576555.1 of Oophaga sylvatica. NCBI lineage: Eukaryota > Metazoa > Chordata > Amphibia > Anura > Dendrobatidae > Oophaga > Oophaga sylvatica. The sequence continues at coordinate 975,487,287 of JARQOD010000001.1, read as the reverse complement.
ATTTTTGTAATTGTTGCTTATTATTTTAAATAATTTTATATGAACAAAAAATATATTTTTTTTCTTCACCTCAGTATACAGGGACCATAGAAATACATTATATATATATACAGTATATACAATGTATCTCTATGGACATGTATAATCTGCTCCTGGATTCACTGCCTCTGGCAGAGGTCGAGATTACCAAATTCCCCTACCTATATTATTATAGCCTGCGGCTGTTAGGCTAGTTTCACATTTGCATCTGTGCGCGCAGCGTTTCATCCACATGCGTCATGCTAACATATCTTTAACATGGTGTACGCAGGGACATGCATTCGCATGCGTCATTTCACGGTGTCTGGCGAACACATGTTGCATTGTTTTGAAGCGTCAAAAATCCGTCAAATATGCGCAGTTATGCGCATGCGGATGAGTGCTTAAAAAAATGCATTATTGTCTAAGGGAACGCATTGGTACGCAAGGACATGCGCATGGATGCGTTCAATACGCATGAGAATTTCAGACTGCGCATGTCCAGGAACTGATTACATCTGGAAATATTGAACGCATGCGCATAAACAACGCAAACGCATGCAAATGCATGCACACCCAGCGTTTTTGCGTCATGTGTAAGCTGATGCGTATAAAAAATTCTGCGTTTGCAAATGCAGATGATACGCTGCGCACACAAACGCTAATGTGAACCTAGCCTTACGCCATGAAACCCGATTAACAAACCACCCAGGTGAAAATAATATTGGGTCTTCGAGTGAGTGGTTAACCCCTTCCCGACCCATGATGCCTATGTCGGTGTCATGAAAACCAGTGGCATCCCGACCCATGACGCCGACGTAGGCGTCATGGTATGAATCATGTTCCTGCAGGTCGGGTGACCAGGGTCACTGAAGGTCACATGACACGCAGTAACTAAACCCTTTGTGCATCACCACAGGGGGTTGGCTTAACCCCCACGTGTCTACAATCGCTCTGATTGGCTTTTAAAAGTGAAACAGCCAATCAGAGCGATTTGTAATATTTCACCAATGAAATTTGGTGAAATATTACAATCCAGCCATGGCCGATGCTGCAATAGCATCTTCCATGGCTGGACACCGAGTTCCGACCCTTCCCACACCGAGTGACGGTGGCGATCGGCCGCCGCCACCGATTGATGGCGGCGATCGGTCACCGCCGTCACTATCTGCTCCCCTGCGCTCCGGTCCGCTCCCCTCCTCCTTACCTTCGCTCCCCCTCACCTTCCGATCCCCCTCCCTCAGCTCCCCTCACCTCCCCCGGTCCTCTGGTGTCCCTGGATCCGTCCCGGCGTCCGTCCGGGATTCTTCATGGGCGCCGCCATCTTGGAAAATGGCATGCGCATGCGCAGTGCGCCCGCCGGCCAGAAGATTCAATACAATTATTTTGATCACTGTGATAAACTCTCACAGTGATCAAAAAAAAAAAAAGTAAATAAACGCCCCCTTTATCACCCCCATAGGTAGGGACAAATAATACAATATAGAAAATATATACATATTTTTTTCTATTAGGGTTAGAATTACAGTTAGGGTTAGGTTAGGGTTAGGTTAGGTTAGGGCTTGCCTTAGGGTTAGGGTTAGCATTAGGGTTAGGGTTAGGCTGGGTTCATATCGTGTTATGGCAGTACGTTAGACAGACTGCGTTACACCGCTGTATAACGCGTTGTAACGCAGTCTGTTAGCGCTGCCATTCGCCCCCATTTGCGGGCGAATCGCGACGCATGCCGTAAAGCGGCATGCGTTTGTGACATACCGTCATTCAGTGACGGAGCCTCGGACGCGGGCTGCAGCGTCTGGGCTCCGTCACCGCTAGCACAGATGAATCATCTGCTGATTCATCTGCGCTAGCGGTTATAGCATAACGCGATCGCGTTATGCTATACCGTTACCAGCCCGTCAACGCTATGTGTTGAACTGGCTGGTAAAACGTAATGTGAACCTAGCCTTTAGCATTAGGGTTAGAATTAGGGTTACGGTTAGGCTAAGTGCACACGATCAGGAATAATTGCGTTTTTTTCGCGTTTTTTCCGCGATTTTCCGCGGTTAAACCGCGAAAAAAACGCAAGCATTAAGCATTCTATACTTGTTAATTGATTGCGCATGTTTTGTACACATGTTGCGGTATTTTCCGCGAAAAAAAAACGCTTTGCGGAAAATCTAGCAACATGTTCATTAATTTAGCGTAACCGCGGTGATTCCGCCGCCATAGGACTGCATTGCACCGCTTACTTTCTGCATGTGGCTATGCCCACTATGCGCAATGTAAGCGGTTCATGTGCAGATGGTACCCAGGGTCTGGAGCAGAGGAGACTCTCCTCCAGGCCCTGGGTACCATATCCCTGGTAAAACAATACTTAAAATAAAAAATAATGATATTTCTCACCTTCCGGCGTCCCACGCAGCTTTCCCGCCTTCAGCGACGCTCCCGCCAACTTCCGTTCCCAGTGATGCTTTGCGAGATCACCCAGATGGCGTAGCGGTCTCGCGAGATGCTACGTCATCGGGGTGATTTGTCGCAAAGGACTTCTGGGACCGGAAGTTGCCGGGAGCATCGCTGAAGGCGGGAAAGCTGCGTGGGACGCCGGAAGGTGAGAATATCATTATTTATTATTTTTTTATTATTTTTACATTAGATCTTTTTACTATTGATGCGGCACAGGCGGCATCAATAGTAAAAAGTTGGTCACACGTGTCAAACACTATGTGTGACTCGTGTGACCAACCTGTCAATCAGTTTTCCAAGCGATGCTACAGATCGCTAGGAAAACGCTAGCATTCTGCAAGCTAATTACACTTGCAAAACACTATTATTCTGGCGGGAATCAGCATACAAAAAACGTGCGTATTTCCTGCGGGAGAAGTGCGGGATTGCCGCGGAAATTTCCGCGGCAATTCCGCAACGTGTGAACTTAGCCTTAGAATTAAGGTTAGGGTTGGAATTTGGGTTAGGGTTGGAATTAGGTTTACGGTTAGAATTAGGGTTAGGGTTGGAATTAGGGTTAGGGTTGCAGTTAGGGTTGGGATTAGGGTTAGGCTTCTGGTTAGGGTTAGAGTTAGGATTAGTGTTAGGGGTGTTTTGGGGTTAGGGTTGGGATTAGGGTTAGACTTGTGGTTAGGGTTATGGTTAGGGTTGGGATTATGGTTAGGGGTGTGTTGATGTTAGGGTTATGGTTAGGGTTTGGATTAGGGTTAGGGGTGTGTAGGGGTTAGGGTTATGGTTAGGGGTGTGTTGGGGTTAGGGTTGGAGTTAGAATTGAGGGGTTTCCACTATTTAGGCACATCAGGGGGTCTCCAAACGCGACATGACGCCACCATTGATTCCTGCAAATTTTGCGTTCAAAAAGTCAAACAGTGGTCCCTTTATTCCGAGCCCCGACGTGTGCCCAAACAGTGGTTTACCCCCACATATGGGGTAACAGCGTACTCAGGAAAAATTGCACAACAACTTTGGGGGTCTAATGTATCCTGTTACCCTAGGAAAAAAAAATTGGGGATTAAAAGATCATGTTTGTGAAAAAAAAATGATTAATTATTTTCACGGCTTTGCGTTATAAACTTCTGTGAAGAACTTGGAGATTCAAAGTGCTCACCACACATCTTGAAGAGTTCCTTGGGGGATCTAGTTTCCAAAATGGGGTCACTTGGGGGGGTTTCTACTGTTTAGGCACATCATGGGCTCTGCAAACGTAACATGACGCCGGCAGACCATTCCATCAAGTCGGCATTACGAAACATCACTATTTCCCTTCCGAGCCTCGGTGTGTGCCCAAACAGTGGTTCCCCCCCCACATATGGGGTACCAGCATACTCAGAACAAACAGGACAACAACTTTTGGGGTCCAATTTATCCTGTTACCCTTGTGAAAATAAAAAATTGTGGGCTAAAAAATCATTTTTTGAAGGAAAAAATGATTTTTTATTTTCATGGCTCTGGTTTATAAACTTCTGTGAAGCACTTGGGGGTTCAAAGTGCTCACTACATATCTAGATAAGTTCTTTGAGTGGTCTAATTTCCAAAATGGGGTCACTTGGGGGAGTTTCCACAGTTTAGGCACATCAGGGCCTCTGCAAACATAACATGATGCACGCAGACCATTCCATCAAGTCGGCATTTCAAAACGTCACTACTTCCCTTCCGAGTCCCGACGTGTGCACATACAGTAGTTTTCTCCCACATATGGGATATCAGCGTACTCAGGACAAATTGGACAACAACTTTTGGGGTCTAATTTCTCCTGTTACTCTTTGGAAAATAAAAAAATTGGGGACAAAAAGATCATGTTTGTGCAAAAAATATGATTTTTTTATTTTCATGCCCGGGCGTTATAAACTTCTGTGTAGCCCTTGGGGGTTCAAAGTGCTCACCACACATCTAGATAAGTTCCTTGCGGGGTCTACTTTCCAAAATGGGGTCACTTGTGGGGAGTTTCTACTGTTTAGGCACATCAGGCGCTCTGCAAACGTAACATGATGCCCGCAGACCATTCCATCAAAGTCGGCATTTCAAAACGTCACTACTTCCCTTCCGAGCCCCAACGTGTGCCCGAACAGTAGTTCCCCCCATCAAATGGGGTACCAGTGTACTCGGACAAACTGTACAACAACTTTTGGGGTCCAATTTCTCCTGTTACCCTTGTGAAAATAAAAACTTGCGGGTTAAAAAAATCAGTTTTTGAGGAAAAAAATATTTTTTTTATTTTCACGGCTCTGCATTTTAAACTTCTGTGAAGCACGTTGGGGTTCAAGGTGCTCACCACACATCTAGATAAGTTCCTTGGGGGGTCTAGTTTCCAAAATGGGGTCACTTGTAGGGGGTTTCTACTGTTTAGGCACATCAGGGGCTCTGCAAACATAACAAGATGCTCGCAGACTATTCCATCAAGTCGGCATTTCAAAGCGTGACTACATCCCTTCCGAGCCCTGACGTGTGCTCAAACAGTGGTTCTCCCACATATGGGGTACCAGCGTACTCAGGACATACTGGACAACAACATTTGGGGTCCAATTTCTCCTGTAACCATTGTGAAAATAAAAAATAGGGGGCTAAAAAATGATTTTTTGAGAAAAAAAAAATGATTTTTTATTTTCATAGCTCTGCGTTATAAACTTCTGTGAAGCACCTGGGGGTTCAAAGTGCTCACTGTGCATCTAGATAAGTTCTTTAGGGGTCTAGTTTCCAAAATGGGGTCATTTGTGGGGGAGCTCCAAAGTTTAGGCACACAGGGGTTCTCCAAACACGACATGGTGTCCGCTAACGATTGGAGCTAATTTTCCATTAAAAAAGTCAAATGGCGATTCTTCCCTTCTGTGCCCTGCCGTGCGCCCAAACAGTGGTTCCCCCCCACATATGGAGCACCAGCGTACTCAGAAAAAACTGGACAACAACTTTTGGGGTTCAATTTATCCTGTTACATTTGGGAAAATAAAAATAGCGGGCTTAAAAATTATTTTTGAGGAACAAAAATTATTTTTTTATTTTCACTGCTCTGCGTTTATAAACTTCTGTGAAGCACTTGGGGGTTCAAAGTGCTCACTACACATCTAGATAAGCTCATTGGGGGTCTAGTTTCCAAAATGGGGTCACTTGTGGGGGTTTCTACTGTTTAGGCACATCAGGGGCTCTGCAAACACAACATGACGCCCGCAGAACATTCCATCAAGTCTGCATTCCAAAATGGCGCTCCTTCCCTTCTGAGCTCTCCCATGCGCCAAAACAGTGGTTCCCCCCCACATATGGAGTATTGGTGTACTCAGGACAAATTGCACAACAACTTTTAGGGTCCAATTTCTTCTGTTTCCCTTATGAAAATAAAAAAAATGGGCTAAAAATCATTTTTGAGGAAAAAAATATTTTTTTTATTTTCACTGCTCAGCGTTATAAACTTCTGTGAATCACTTGGGGGTTCAGAGTGCTCACAACACATCTAGATAAGTTCCATAAGGGGTCTAGTTTCCAAAATGGTGTCATATGTGGGGGGTTTTCACTGTTTAGGCACACAGGGGCTCTTCAAACGCGTCATGGTGTCCGCTAACGATTGGAGCTAATTTTCCATTCAAAAAGTCAAATGGTGCTCCTTCCCTTCTGAGCCCTGCCGTGCGTCCAAACAGTGGTTTATGACCACATATGAGGTATCTGTGTACTCAGGATAAATTGCCCCACAAATTTTATGATCCATTTTATCCTGTTGCCTATCTAAAAATGAAAAAACTGAGGCTAAAAAAAATTTTTGTGAAAAAAAAGTACTTTCTTTTTTTTATGGATCAATTTGTGAAGCATCGGGGGGTTCAAAGTGCTCACTGTGTATCTAGATAAGTTCCTTGGGGGTCTAGTTTCCAAAATGGGGTCACTTGTGGGGGAGCTCCAATGTTTAGGCACACAGGGACTCTCCAAATGCGACATGGCAACCGCTAAATATTCCAGCATATTTTCCATTCAAAAAGTCAAATGGCGCTCCTTCCCTTCTGAGCCCTGCCGTGCGCCCAAACAGTGGTTTATAGTGTATAAAGATAAACCGTGTGCACAGCCTGAAAGGTGCCAGAGTAGGTTCCTACACTGTGAAGATAATGAAAAGAGAACTCGGCACTCAACTTAGCGAAAAGGGTAAATATTTATTGTAGTCCACGGTAGTGAAACGTTTCGGTCCTAAATTTCGGACCTTCATCAGCCACATTAAGTACCAGGAGGGGGTAGAAATACCCAATTCAGAGGTAAGCAGTAGATGCTGTTGGGATCAGGTAGATCTCCAAAGTAATTGTTAAAGGTGAGTATCTGGGTGAGAGTTTTAAGTCAGGTCTCCGCTGCATGCCGTGGGAGGGACGCGGTATCCGCCGCTGGTCCTTGTGCAGTGACTGCCGTGGACTACAATAAATATTTACCCTTTTCGCTAAGTTGAGTGCTGAGTTCTCTTTTCATTATCAAACAGTGGTTTGTGACCACATATGAGGTATCTGTGTACTCAGGAGAAATTTCACAACAAATTTTAGGATCCATTTTATCCTGTTGCCCATGTAAAAATGAAAAAATTGATGCTAAAAGAAAATTTTTGTTGGAAAAATTAAAATGTCCATTTTTTCCTTACACGTTGCTTTAGTTCCTGTGAAGCACCTGAAGGGTTAATATTCTTCTTGAATGTAGTTTTGAGTAGCTTGGGGGGTGCAGTTTTTATAATGGTGTCACTTTTGGGTATTTTCTGCCATGTAGACCCTTCAAAGTGACTTCAAATGTGAAGTAGTCCGTAAAAAAAATGGTTTTGTAATTTTGTTGTAAAAATGAGAAATCGCTGGTCCACTTTTAACCCTTATAACTTCCTAACAAAAAAATTTTTGTTTACAAAATTGTGCTGATGTAAAGAAGACATGTGGGAGATGTTATTTATTAACTATTTTGTGTCACATAACTCTCTGGTTTAACAGAATAAAAATTCAAAATTTGAAAATTGCGAAAATTTTCAAAATTTTTGCCAAATTTCCATTTTTTTCACAAATAAACGCAAGAATTATTGACCTAAATTTACTACAACCATGAAGCCCAATATGTCATGAAAAAACAATCTCAGAATCGCTAGGATCTGTTGAAGCGTTCCTGAGTTATTACCTCATAAAGGGACACTGGTCAGAATTGCAAAAAATGGCAAGGTCTTTAAGGTCAAAATAGGCTGGGGGGTGAAGGGGTTAAAGGGACACGTACAATCCAGTGAGCTGTTGGAGATTTGGAATAACCAGTGAGCTGAAACCCAGAGGCCTAGGTGATGGTAAGGAGAGGACCTGGACTGTGCTCTAGCATACAGAGTCAGCCGGAACGACACGTTGGTGAACTGACTCGTCAGTGCATTACGGTAATGGACTTACGGAATAAGAACCTCCAGTATTGTGAACTACTGTAACATTTTTTGTAAATCACTAAACCCTTAGACCCTTCATTTCTTTTCACCTAAATTGCTTGTACTAAATAAATAATCATTTGGTTCAAGTTACCACTGAGTCTTAATCTTCTGCGCTGTTGCATACTCGTACCTGTTTACGATACCAAACTGAGACAGTCAGTCAGTGTGAGGTAAATAACTATCCAGAGGGTGGAATCGGGTGAGAAGATCATGAGTGAGAGGTATAAGAGAGGTGGGGAGTGTCACGGCAGTCACTCGCACACGTTCCTGGCGCTCTGCTACTCACTGCGTTCGCAGCTCTGCTTTTACTCATGTCAGGCCACCGCTGTGAGTCCTCATGCAGCACTTCTAATGCTGCTGCATATCCCTGATGTCTCTGTAAGGAGTTGACGGAGACCATCATATGCTTCCCCCTCTCTGTACATTGTTGACATTTATTACATGCGGTTCCATAGCGTTTATAAATGTTGATGTGTTTGTGAATCGCCCTCCAGAGCAATGGGAACTCAGATCTGAGCCTGTAGACTACAATGGGGAATGTCACGGCAACACAGCTCAGTCCGTGGCTCTGGGGCTCACCTTTTAATGTGGGATATTTACAGGTGAAATGAATATTGAAATGGGGAATTCGTGACGCCACCTGTGGTACCTGGTCAGGGGGACCAGCGCTGCTATGCAGATCCACTGAAGGGTTAGTATTGTGCAGCTAGGTGTTAGGCCTCCCACAGGTGAGGCTGAGTCCTTCAGGGCAGATGGATGTGTAGGGATGCAGGACAGACGGGGGCCCGGCAGTTAGGGGTAATAAGGGAGACACAAACACATCAGTCACTTTGGTACCTTTACTGAAGATGTTGCAGGCACTCCCCAGAGCACTGTAGGGTGAAGGGTGCACATCCAGATTCCTCCACTGGGTAGGTGTGTGGCCTCCTGTTCTCTGCCTTTTGGTTATAAAGTCCTGACCTGCTTGTAGCTAGGCCTAACTTGGTCTCCGTCCTGCACCTGGCTGACCTTGTGGTTGGACCCTTTCTTGAAGTACACGGTCTCTATTTGCAGTGCACTGCTGGACTCCGTCCTCCTGGTCCGGTTACGTATCAGCTCTGTGGTACTCCTGGGACTAGTAGTCCTCCAGGAACTCCGGTATTCTCCTAATGGGTCGTGGAGATCCCTATAGGCTCGGACCCCGGTGTCCGGTGGTCTTAGTTGGGATGAGCAATTTAAGCCCCTCTGTCCCTCACTTGTTTTCCACTCGCCTTCGGCCTACCCGGGCCCTCACACGATCACACACTGGCAGTTGGTTGGCTGCCTCTTCGCCACTCTTCTAGCGTCGGCACGCTTTCTCACTGAGCTGCATTTACTAGATTCAGCTCTGACTAGGCTGGAGTGGATTCTGCCCCACCGGTACTAGCCTCCACTCTCTCTTGAACTGAATTACTCTGCAGTCTTTCTAATCTCAGCTCTGCACTTCACCTTACTGCAGACTGACTGAGCTTTCTGAGGTAACTGCCTTGAATAGCTTCACTGGCTGAATGCCTTGATGTTTCTGTGTTCACTCTGCTTTTGTATGTCTAAACAGCTCCCTCTGGTGGTCTTTGGGATAGGTGAACGTGTGTGAATGTGTATAATGACCTCTAGTGGTATATTCTTTCAGTGCACCCTTCTGGAAGATATGGATCCAGTCGCAGCTGGGCTCCACATTTGTTTACTGTAATGTGAATTTACTTGATAAGTATTATGTACAGAATTAGGGATAGAATAGAAGGTAGCATTAGCATAGGGCAATAGTGGCATTAGAATAGTGGGGGCATACTATAGATGGGGAATAGGAGTATCAGCTTAGGTGTAGTCAGCATAGGGGTTTTCCAGACTGGGAGAAGTTACAGAGGGGTGTAGTGTAGAGAAGTAGGGTATAGTGCTGGGACTTCCTGGTTAGAGTTAGTTGCAATGCAGAGAATTCACAATATATGCCCACACAGTTTTAAACTTTATACCACATCATACATAATAAACACATTAGTGGTGATCAAAAGTGAAAAAGACCCCACAGAATGGTATAGAAAAATACCTCCAGGACGCCTCCAGGAAGAAGCAGTGCGAAACGTGCGTCGGGGCAGAGGGACGTCCAGGTGGTTTCCCAGCAGAGCAAGTGGTAGGTTTATCATGACCACCTTATTGTAATTTTCTTTTTCCAGCATATTGGTTGCCCTTAAGGTGTTTCTTAGCCTTTTTTTTGGGGTATAGCAGTACAAACTGTATATAACAACACTGCATAATTGGCACAACCCTAGTGAAGGCAAAATTATGGTATTGGTAGTTCAAACCAATCGATTGTATAGTAAAACCTCTTAGCGGTTGGTGACCCCTACATGCTAATCAAGGCTTAACCATAGGGTATACTATACATTATAGGATATACAGCCTTGTTTCTGCTGTGGTGAGATTTTTTCCACTATGGTTTAATGTCCCTCTTTCATTTTTGTGCTTTTGTACCTTTATTTAATTTTTATGTATTTTCATGTTGTATCATCATTGTTAATAAAGGATTTTGTATTTTTCTATACCATTCTGTGGGGTCTTTTTCACTTTTGATCACCACTAATGTGTTTATTAGTTGCAATGCAGCAGTGAACAAGGACAGTCTGATAGCCGTGGGGATAAGGTTGCTTTGGCAAGAAGGGGCCCCAGGCTGAGTGGCGTGCGGGCGGTCACCAGCTTAAACGGTAACCATTCCGAAGAGGATCCAGGGCCTATGGCCAAGACTAGGCAAAGCTGAGACCGGGAGCCTTTTACTTTTTCCTTTTGAAACCGTACAAGGGGAATGGGAGGAAGCGGGTGGGCCTAAAGGCATGGACTGGACAGGGATTGTCCAGGAAGAGCAGTGATTGCTGGAACAGGACAGGGATTATCCAGGAAGAGCAGTGATTGCTGGAACAGGACAGGGATTATCCAGGAAGAGCAGTGATTGCCAGGAAGACAGGGAAAGCCCTAGAAATGTCACTCTGTAAGCACTGTGCGGCATCTGTAATGAAAACCCTCCTGATGAGTAAAGTTAACCTGTTAAGAATGGACGCTGTATCTGGAGTTGTTTGTGAGACCCATGGATCTGAGGCTGGAATGACAGAAGCAGAGGGAACTCCAGTGATAACATGAGTGTTCTGTTACACACGTTGCACATACAGCAAAAGGGACAATATGTTTCATTTGTGGGCGCCAGGGTGTGGGAACGCCACATCTTGTTGCCATGACTACCACCCTGGCCGCCTTACATCTTACACCAGCCAGCAGGTGCTATATTAAACAGCACTGCCCTCCACAACTTGCCTGAGCTTAGACACCAGTATAGTAAATGGCACTAGTAGATGCAGGTGCAGGTGTAGGTGCAGGTGTAGGTGTAGGTGCAGGGGTCTGTAATACATTTTGCATATGGGTCCAAGATTTTAACGTTATACTTCTACTAATGTACAATTTTGAAGGCAGTCTTAATTGCACCCCCCATGTCAACAGATCAAAGAGACACCATATCCTGCACCATCCTGAAATTGGTGACACAATCCATGAGATAGATAGAAAATGAACTCGGCACTCAACTTTAGTATAGTGAGAATAAAGATTTTTATTCACAGTAGTAACACGAAACGTTTCGGTCCTATATCATGGACCTTCATCAGTCACAGATACTACTGGGAAGGGGGTTGATCCACATAGGGAAGAAAGAAAGGGCTGGATATAGCCTGTGTTGGTGGGGTGAGATGAGGAAGAGGACAATGCCTCTATTGCACTAGTAACCTGTTGTGAAGGAGTCCGGTAGTGAGGATAGGTCTCTGCATTGGACGCGGTGTCCACCGCTAGTCTGAGTGCGACACCGCGTCCAATGCAGAGACCTATCCTCACTACCGGACTCCTTCACAACAGGTTACTAGTGCAATAGAGGCATTGTCCTCTTCCTCATCTCACCCCACCAACACAGGCTATATCCAGCCCTTTCTTTCTTCCCTATGTGGATCAACCCCCTTCCCAGTAGTATCTGTGACTGATGAAGGTCCATGATATAGGACCGAAACGTTTCGTGTTACTACTGTGAATAAAAATCTTTATTCTCACTATACTAAAGTTGAGTGCCGAGTTCATTTCTATTAGATACGGTTTGGGAACCTACTCTGGCACCTTCTTGGTTGTGCACACGGTTATTTTTTCATTTCACAATCCATGAGATGCCCCAGCGCCATCCAAGGGCGCGATTTAACTTTTACTAAGGCAACGCTATTTATACGACTTCAACTTTGGAAAGTTTTAAGTCGCTAAATTTTTGAAGAATGCATCCCATCTGTCTCACCGCTCTTCACACAATCTGAAACCAATTTCACCTGAGTAACATTTCCTTTTTGCAGATTTTCGAGCCTCACATTACAAACACGTGCAGTTGGGCGTACGGCGGGGCTCTCGCATGTCGTTTCAGGCGGATAGATAGGACTTCAGTGCTGCAATATGTTGTTAATCTTTATAAAGTGAAAGGAAAACATACGGAATGGATTGTCGATCGTGTTTGGACGAGAACGCAATGATTTCGGTGTGTTGCTAATGCACAAATGTGTTGTCAGACGATGACACGATACTCTCCCATTTCTGCACTTCAGACAACAAAGGCAGAGAATATGCAGAAAGGAATTCCTAATAAAGGAGAGAGCCAGGAACTGGGAAATATGAAAATTATAAGAATATATTCTATTTCCCATAAAATGTCATATTATTTTGTTAATATTCTTCTTTTAAAACCTGTACAAGAATGTTATCATAGAAATGATTTGCAGGTGCATTATTCAGTGGGGGGATATCTGCCCAAAACTGCCCTTGCTAACCCATATGTGAGATTGCATTTTATCAGGTATTCTAGATCATTTTCTTTTGTGGTTTCCTTCCTTTAAGAACTCATGTAGATCACAAAAGAAAAGTGCTTTTGTCCATTGCATTCAATCAGATCAGTTTTTTTATTGATCACTATGGGCAATAAGAATTTTTGCATATTTACTAAATCTTCCAAAACTTCTAGTAAATTGGGAGATCTTCCATGCTCTCTAGTTGGCAAATTTTGCACCTTAAAATCCTCCCAGGACTTTAGTACTCCCTGGAAGTATCATGTGCGAGGCACCTGGACAAGGGATGAGCAAGCACTAAAATGCTCAGATGCTTGTTACTTGAACAGAGCAATTCCTAATGCTCGGATGCTCGTTTTGAGTAACGAGTATAATGGGAGTCAATGGGAAATCCATGCATTTTTCCAGGAAACCCTAAAAGGAGGTCTGGGGGGGGGCAGTAAAAATGTTCAAATGGATGGAAAAAGTGCTAAATGGATGGAGAATAGCATGGGGAAGACCCCATCTGACTCCCAGATCGCTTCTGAGAGTAATGGTGTCACACTTTTACTCCACTTTAATAAGGACTGCCAATAAAACATTCAAAATCAGCGAGAAATTGGAGTTTAAAGGAAAAAAAATGCTAAGAAACAGTCCTTCCTGTGTAATGACTTGTATATAAGGCAAAATTTAAAAAGGATTTTTTTTAAAATAATAATTTAAGTAAACAAAATTTTTTTATTATATTTTTATTTATTTTTTTATAAAAAAAATTGTAGATTTCAGTGTAATTTCTGAAGGAAGCAAGACCTACATAAAACTAGATGGAATATTCAGATACATCCTGCATTAGGCCTCCTTCACAAGTCCTAATATTTCCAGTACTGGAAAAACCTGTACCAGAGATATCCGTGTCCGTGTGTTTCATATGTGTGCCGCATCAGTATCACAGTATCACACGTATCGGCACCTGAGAAAAGCTTGCACAGTTCATGCTGTTCTCAGGTGCCGAGTGCTGAAGACAGCTCACATCATTGTCACCTGTTCCCCCCTCATCGTGAGCAAGGGACAATGTTGAGAGTTGTATTCAGCCACCTGCTGTCAACATCGAGTGTAAAATGAAGAATAAAATAAAAAAACACATTGTAGTCACCTTAACACCTAATTGCCTGAAGCCATTGTCTCCTGTAAAAATAAAAAACAACAATATCTCTCACCTTCCCGAAGTTGAAAGAATCCATAGTGTCCCATGCCGTAATCCATCTGTGCGATATTTGCCTATCCCTAACCCGGACGCTTCATCGTCACATTTATCCCTTGCATCCAGACACACATTCAAGGTGCAGAAAATGGGGTGACGATGAGGCATGTCTTGTAACATGCTAAAATGAAAAAAGGCTTGTATGGCTTTAATCCTAATTTCTCACAACAACATATCGAAAATTTAGCAAGCATAACGTTTTGCCTACACTGATTTTGATAACCAATAATCAAAATATATCAATTTAAAAACAGTAGGTCCCTAATGTTTCTTCAGATCAGTGTGCCTTGGACCCATCAGATGAATTGAGTGCCCATTTTGCAACTGGCTTTGGATTTTGTGGAACAAGGTTTGAGAATACAGTCTTTCTTTTTAGCTACCCTTTATGCCGTGTTCACCCAATTGTTTTTTTTAACACGATTTTCCAAAAAGTCCATTGTGTCATTGCTGTTGTTATAGTGAAGTTATGGATTAGATCAATTAAAATCTGATATCTCTGGAAACTTGGCAGCTTGTATTGTGTGTAGATAAATTAAATTAGTGAGTAGCAGACAGATGTTGGAAGGGCAAACTTTGACTGTGTACAGTGGCATGTAAAAATTTGGGCACCCCTGGTAAAAATTACTGTTATGGTGAACAGTTAAACAAGTTGAAGATGAAATTATCTCAAAACAGCCTAAAGTTACAGATGACACATTTCCTTTGTATTTTAGTAAAAAAAAATATTTAAATATATATTTTGATATTTTACATTTTAAAAATTACAAAAGGAAAATGGGCCAATGCAAACATTTGGGCACCCTGTATGGTTAGTATCTAGTAGCACCCCCTTTTGAAAGTATCAAAGCTTGTAAACGCATTTTGTAGCCAGACAAGAGTCTTTCCATTCTTGTTTGAGGGATTTTCCTCCATTCTTCCTTGGAAAATTCCTCCAGTTCTTTGAGATTCCTGGTTCTACTTGCATCCTCTGCTATTTTGAGGTTTAGCCACAGATTTTCAATGATGTTCAGATCAGGGGACTGTGAGGGCCATTGTAAAACCTCCAGCTTGCACCTTTTGAGGTCGTCTATTGTGGGTTTTGATGTGTGTTTAGGATGATTATCCATTTGTAGAAGCCATCCTTTTTTCATCTTCAGCTTTTTACAGATTGTGTTATGTTTGCATCAAGAATTTTGGTGAAATTTCATTGACTTCACTCTTCCCTCTACCCATGAAATTTTCTTGGTGCCATTGGCTGCAACAACCCCAAAGCATGATTGATAATCCCCCATGCTTAATTGTTGGCGAGATGTTCCCCATGTTGGCGAGATGTCCTTTTCCTGAAATTCTGTGCCCTTTTTTCTCCACACATACCTTTGATCATTGTGGCCAAAGATTTCTGTTTTAACTTCAATGGTCCACAGGACTTAATTCCAGAATGCATCAGGCTTGTTTAGATGTTCTTTAAGACACACAGCCATGGGGAACCACATCAATATAATATTACATTATATTGATGTGGTTCCCCATGGCTGTGCGTCTACTAACTGGGCCCAGTCCTTCACAGCCCTTATCCACGTGCATGTCACTTGACAAACTGTAAGGTTTTTAATATTAGAGTTAGGACTGTCCCTATTACGATCACCGTGAAGTGGTGGGATAGCTTTTCTATTTTTTTTGTCAAAAAACATGTTAACTGAGTACCCTATATTATTTTTATGCACTATGCTGTTTATTTATTTACTGCAGGGTATTTAATCATTATGTTTATTTCTTTGGCTTTTTTACCCCTTCTGCACAGGCCCGGTCTTGGCTGCATCCTCTGGGACCGCAATCTTCAAGCCCTGGATGTTCACACAAGCATATAATCAGTGATCGAACGATCTATCGAGCACTCATTTCCAATTTATTGGCTCCTCTAAATGAACCTTAAATGATGCGTTATATGTGTCCATGTAGAGGTCAACTTTAAAGGGATTGTCAACTTCTGTTAGATTATAGGTTCAACTCGATGGACTTTTATCTACTGTTGAAATTATTAAACTTAGTTACTGATGATCTACTGTTATGATAAGTCATCAATGTCAGATCAGCGGTGGTGGTCTAACACTCAGTACCCACCTAACAGTGTATGGAGCTGGAACAGCATGGCTCTGTACATTGTGTAGTAGCCGTCCTCGGTTATTGCAGCTCATCTGCTATTGAAGTGAATGTGATCTGAGCTTTAGTACCTGAAAACGGCCACAACACAGTGCAATGAGCTGTGGTTTTCCTCTGAACACTCTTTACATCCATCGTGTACTGAAAACAGCTGATCAGTGGGTATACTGGGTGCTGGACACCCACCGATCTGATATTGATGATCTATCCTAATTGACAGATGCATAAATTCAACCGAAATCAGAACACAGTGCATGGACTGGCCGGCGACTCTCACTACCCAAATGTGACAGCTTCATGTAATGTATTTCTAAGCAGCTGTCAGGCTTGGGTCGGGAGAGTTGCTGGCCAGTCCGTTCACTTCATACTGATCTCTGTCCGATCTATACGGCCTTCTGACTGCGCCCTAAGGATAGGTCATTAATTTGTAAATCTTGGACAACATCTTCAATCTAATTAATTTAGGTGGAGAACCTGGCACAGGCGAGACATTGCAGTCCTTGGATGCTTAATGCATTCAAGGCAATGAATGCACTTGAGGTTGAAGGAATGAAGAATCTTGGAAATAGAACAATATGATTGTTTGGTATTTGAGCAAGATGAGGTCGTTGCTTGACGTTGCGGTGGAGTGTTTAGAATTATAGATCACTTGAAGGCAATATCCTCTTCTAAGCTCCTGTCATAACAATCAAAAAATTAATGTTCCTTCACACATTGTTATCAGTGGTTTGCCTTGGCGGATCATGAGCAATGTATTTAGAATCTTGGCTATAAGTTCTACTAATAAACTCATGTAGACAAATGTGTAGGAGCGCTGGTTCACCGTGAGCCATAAATTACAATGTATGAGAGCATGGAGTTTCTGTGCCAACAGAACTGCTATTCAGGATAGCAAAAGGTGCCACCTTGTAGTGATTGAAAAAATATTGCAATGATATGTAAGAAGAAGGACCGGACCGGGGTACATCTCTTGCGCCGGGTCCGGAATTGTCGGGGCTGTCACCTTTGTGGTCCGGGGGAAAGCTTAGAGACCCGGACCGACCTTTGCACTCGACAGCAGGGGGTGTGACTAAGCTAAAAGGGGAAGAGCGTGTGAAAGAGAGGACAGACTTGGCGGGAACACGCTGCGCGTGTGTCGACCCGCCACCACAATTGTGGATTACCAGGGCAATGGGGTACTCAGAGCCGAGCCCATGGAAGTCTATGGGGTTTGTCACAGGTAGCTGTGGCTCGGTCTGTGGCCCGGGCGGTCTGGCGTATGTTGGGGATATATTTACAGGGGATTGATTTATGTACAGTTCGTGACGCCACCTGTAGTCTTCTGGTAATTAGTACCAGCGCTGCTGTAGATCTCTGAGGGGATGGTGAGGCAGCTAGATGTCGGGTCCCCTACAGGTGGGACTGGTCCCTCAAAGTCTATGGGATTTGTGAAGTCGGGTGCAGATAAAGAACACAGTCTCACACGGTCAGCGTCTTTCCATACCTTTACTTGTAAGATGTTCAGGCAGGTCCCAGGGAGGCTGATCCAAGGAGAGTGTATCTTGAGACAGCAGCTGGACAAGTTAGGGGCCTCCTTTACTTCCAATACAACGAGTACAACCAGCCTGAAGCGTAGTTCCCTCAAAATCTCCAGCTAATCTATAGCTGTACCTGCCCAGTCAGCTTTGTGTTAGGAGCCTTCCTGCGAAGAAGCTGAATTCTTATCTTGTCGTGCACTGACTCAAAGTCTTCACTTCCCCTGACCCCAGTTACGTACTGACTATAAGGGGCTTGTTTGCCGCGACCTAAGGTCCGGTAAATTCCTGGTTTTCTTATCACTCTGCTTGAAACAGTAGTGATCCTTCGGTCCCCAGTGACCGGGAGCAATGTGCAGGACTTGTTCAATCCGTAAGCACTATTCCAATAAACCACTGTGCCTTTCGCCTTGTCCACGCTGGTAACATAAGCACTCAAACTAGCCAAGGGTCGAGTAGTCACTTCTTTCTCTTCCTTACTACGAAGTTAGTTACAGATGCTCAGTTATCAATAGGCAGGAGCACGTCTCTGAACCTGATACCGTCCTTTAGACAGGATGCTGAAGACTTTCTGTACTAAACTTCTTCTTTCCTTCAAATGTATGCTGATGAGGTGCAGCTCTGACTAGACTAAGGTGAATTCAAACACCTGTACCAGACTCCACGATATGAACTGATGATAGAGCTGGCTAGACTCCTTCCTCCCTCCAGACGTCTTCTCTCTCAGAAGTCTAGACACTCACTCACACGTCCTCACTGTCCGAAGACAGGAACTAGACTGACTAAATCACTCTAACACATACTACCTTGACCACTCCCTCTAGAGTATACTCCACTACCCTAAGGGTGTGTCTAGTATATGTTGAGTGAATGAATATTTAGCATTAAACTGCCGTCTCGCCATACACTCTCCAGGGTACTGCGTGTGCCTACCACCAGGGCTACACATTCCCCCATGGTAAAAGACAGCACTCCCGGGCTGTAAAATACAAAAGAGACATTTTGTTTATGCAATAAACATCAAACAATAACTTCTTCCCATCCGGGAGGTGAGAATATCTTGAACGTTGCGAACAATAACATTTTACATATAGAAATACAAAAGTATTAAATAGCATTTAATAAATATACGGTATACTTGTGAAGGACCCGCACCAAACCTTCAACGTGGGTCCTGGGTGGGCTGCAGGACATCCGATTGCAGACCTCACTCAGTGCCACACCACACGGGTTTTGTTTTCAGAGGTAGTTGTGACTGGTTTATGTAAAACCAAGAGAAAGCACCGAAGCGCAACTATGTACAAGTAAGTTCTGGGTTAGCATAGTCCTTAACCTCCAAGTCCAATGTAAAACCAAAGACATATTATATCATATCACATAATACTAAAGTGCAAAAACTTTTTCTAGTTACTGTTTATCATTTACCCAGCCGGGCATTCTACAGTTAGAAACATATATATTCACTATATAATTTTGTGCAAAACTTTATAAAACATTTCAAACTTTCTACAATATGGTAGACCCGATAGGGATCTCACCACTTCTTCTCACTATCTATTCATTCTCTGCAAATA
Source organism: Oophaga sylvatica (assembly GCA_033576555.1). Classification (NCBI taxonomy): domain Eukaryota; kingdom Metazoa; phylum Chordata; class Amphibia; order Anura; family Dendrobatidae; genus Oophaga; species Oophaga sylvatica. Next base: position 975,468,049 of record JARQOD010000001.1, on the reverse strand, counting down.
CACTTTCCAATACATTTTCCACCCCGGGGGCTGGAACGATGCAATGGGCCCTAGATCCCAGGACCAGCAAATCATGTGCTGCGATCAGGGTCTGAGTCGCCACAGTTCTGGTGCGAACCTCTAGGGGCGCAACGGGTACATTTTCTTCACGTGACACCGATTGCGTCTCAATCACAGTTAGCGATATGGACCGCATCATGGATTGCGATTGAGACTGGGTCGCATGTTGCGATGAAGATATAACTTTCTTTTGCGATGAACTCTGGGTCGCTAGTTGCGATGAATTTGCAGGGGGCGATGCCGATGCACAATGCTGGTGTGATGCAGAGCAGGAAGCAGGTGTGCGCAATGGCTCAGTTGGGGACGCACTAACCTGCTGCTGTTGCTGCTCCATCATTGACGGCTGAGTCCCCGACGGTGTCCCTACCGGGGATCGATCATCTGCTGCGGCCTCTTGGCCGGGCGGGCGTTCCGGGATTGGCTGTACCTCCTCAACCTCCTTCGCTTCCACCGCTTCACCGGTGGGATCGGGATCGGTACTTTCGGGGGCAGCCTCCGGTTGCTCCTTCGCCTTGGGCAGCAGACTCTTCGGTATCTGGAATCGTGGGGGGTCGTTAAGGGGAGAGGACGCTGTGTTCCACAGTCGCCACTGCATCAGGTTACATCGGCGTCTCTCAATCTCCTCCAGTCCAGTTTGGTGCTGGACCATCTTCTTCAGGCGTGCATTTTCTTCTTTTATCTCTAGCAACACCTGCTGCAGGTGCAGGATCACAGAAGACTCCTGTGATGGTGGCAGCTTGGCTGGGGCACGGGGCCTGCCTTCCTCCGCTTCCCAGCTCGGCTGCACACGTCCTGCCTCCATGATGTTCCAGAAGATTCTTTCTTCTTTCTGCGGAGACATCCGGTCTCTTCCGTGGAGGCTGGGTTTGCGTCTCTTCCTCCTCGCAGGGAAGGTGAAGAGGAGGCGGACCTCCTTTGCTGTAGGGCAGGACCGCATGTTGTAATAGCACTTTGAGAGGGCAGGCATTTTCTTCGCGCCACAGGGGGGTAGACGCCCACGAAGGTACGCCCACCTTCTTCTCCAGCGCCTGAGGGCGCGAATATGGCGACAAAAATGGCGATTTTGGCGCCAAAAGTGCAAACAGTCCTTTTTCACCAAAACAATTCCTTAGGCACATAGGGCTCGCAATTCTGCGAGTTTCGCATCCTGTTCGTGACGCCAAGTTTGTGTCGACCCGCCACCACAATTGTGGATTACCAGGGCAATGGGGTACTCAGAGCCGAGCCCATGGAAGTCTATGGGGTTTGTCACAGGTAGCTGTGGCTCGGTCTGTGGCCCGGGCGGTCTGGCGTATGTTGGGGATATATTTACAGGGGATTGATTTATGTACAGTTCGTGACGCCACCTGTAGTCTTCTGGTAATTAGTACCAGCGCTGCTGTAGATCTCTGAGGGGATGGTGAGGCAGCTAGATGTCGGGTCCCCTACAGGTGGGACTGGTCCCTCAAAGTCTATGGGATTTGTGAAGTCGGGTGCAGATAAAGAACACAGTCTCACACGGTCAGCGTCTTTCCATACCTTTACTTGTAAGATGTTCAGGCAGGTCCCAGGGAGGCTGATCCAAGGAGAGTGTATCTTGAGACAGCAGCTGGACAAGTTAGGGGCCTCCTTTACTTCCAATACAACGAGTACAACCAGCCTGAAGCGTAGTTCCCTCAAAATCTCCAGCTAATCTATAGCTGTACCTGCCCAGTCAGCTTTGTGTTAGGAGCCTTCCTGCGAAGAAGCTGAATTCTTATCTTGTCGTGCACTGACTCAAAGTCTTCACTTCCCCTGACCCCAGTTACGTACTGACTATAAGGGGCTTGTTTGCCGCGACCTAAGGTCCGGTAAATTCCTGGTTTTCTTATCACTCTGCTTGAAACAGTAGTGATCCTTCGGTCCCCAGTGACCGGGAGCAATGTGCAGGACTTGTTCAATCCGTAAGCACTATTCCAATAAACCACTGTGCCTTTCGCCTTGTCCACGCTGGTAACATAAGCACTCAAACTAGCCAAGGGTCGAGTAGTCACTTCTTTCTCTTCCTTACTACGAAGTTAGTTACAGATGCTCAGTTATCAATAGGCAGGAGCACGTCTCTGAACCTGATACCGTCCTTTAGACAGGATGCTGAAGACTTTCTGTACTAAACTTCTTCTTTCCTTCAAATGTATGCTGATGAGGTGCAGCTCTGACTAGACTAAGGTGAATTCAAACACCTGTACCAGACTCCACGATATGAACTGATGATAGAGCTGGCTAGACTCCTTCCTCCCTCCAGACGTCTTCTCTCTCAGAAGTCTAGACACTCACTCACACGTCCTCACTGTCCGAAGACAGGAACTAGACTGACTAAATCACTCTAACACATACTACCTTGACCACTCCCTCTAGAGTATACTCCACTACCCTAAGGGTGTGTCTAGTATATGTTGAGTGAATGAATATTTAGCATTAAACTGCCGTCTCGCCATACACTCTCCAGGGTACTGCGTGTGCCTACCACCAGGGCTACACACGCGCAGCAGGGGAAGTTTGGTGCTCCATCCTCTGAGCCCGCGCTATAGAATCCCCGCTGCCACGTACAGAGTCTGTGACCAGAGATTTGCCATGTGCCCATTGGCTCCCGCAACTGAAGGTGCTAAAAGCTCCGGGCTGTTAACGACCACGTGCGTGCCGCCTAAGAAAGACCGGGTGACTCACCGAGAACTGTGCCCTTTCTCACCCGCATATGTCTGCCGACGATGCTGGGGACTGCGCTTCACTCTTCATCACAAATCCTGATCCCTGGACTCCGTACAGGATACAGAGGACTCTCCATCATCGCCGGGAACCGGATCATTTACGCCTTCCGGACGATACCGAATTCATCACGCACTGACTGTGTTGGTGCCACCTTTTTGAAAAAGGACTGTTTTTTTATTCACTTGTACTGGAAAGGCTATTTTAATTTTCGATCTGTTAGGTTTATAATGGACAATAAACTTTAAGCTGTTTTGACATAAAATCCTTGTGACAGTCGTGGCGGGTTGACATACTCAGCTGCTTCCTCAGGTAGACACAGGAACACTTTGGTGGTAAAACACCTGCTGGTTTATTAAAGTTCGCATAGACCAAGGCAGGGTTCAGAAAACAAAAACAGAGCCTTCCTGGCTTAATGGAAAAACAAAATAAAGTTGAGCAGAATCCTTTCTCTGCAAGTTTCAACCTGCAGACACCACACACAGGGCCGGCGTTAGGGGGCAGGCTGACCAGGCAGCTGCCTAGGGCACCTGCTCCTCCAGGGGCCCCCAGCTAGCGGCACATCACACAGCCGCTATGGGGCCCGCGAGGCAGGGGGGCCCGTCTGCCCCTGCTGCCGCATTGAACTATACCGGCGTCATAGATGTGGGTACAGTTCAAAGCAATGATGAAGAAGAGATTGTCAACTGACGCTCCCTCTCCCATCATTCCACGCTCTGCCTCTGACACAGTGTGTGCGTGATGATGTCATCGTGCACTCACTGTGTACCAGGCAGTGCAGGCTGAGCCAGGAGACAGCCGGGAGCAGCGTGGGCATGAGGAGAGGTGAGGAGTGTGGGTTTTTCTTTTTAATGTAACAGTGAGTACTGGACTATGGGGCCATTCTAGGGAGGGGGTGTTATATGCTATGTGGTGCTGTGCAATATACCATGGTACTGTGCAATATACCATGTGGTGCTGTGCTGTATACCATGTAGGGCTGTGTTTATACCATGTGGGGCTGTGCTGTATACCATGTGGTGCTGTGTATATACCATTTGGGGCTGTGCTATATACCATGTGGGGCTGTGCTGTATACCATGTGGGCTGTGCTATATACCATGTTGTGCTGTGATATATACCCTGGTATTGTGCTATATACCATGTGGTGCTTTGCTATATACAATGGTACTGTGCTATATACCATGTGGTGCTGTGTATATACCATGGTACTGTGCTATATACCATGTGGTGCTGTGCTATATACCATGTGGTGCTGTGATATATACTATGTGGGCTGTGCAATATACTATGTGGCTATGTTATATACCATGGGGGGTACATTATACAGTATTCTATGGGGGAGGCTGTGTTATATAATATGGGGGGCTACATTATATTCTATGGAGAGATGGGCTGTATTATATTCTATTCGGGGCTACATTATATTATATGGGTGGCTGTATTATATTTATTATATTCTATGGGGTGATTGCATCATACTCTATGAGGGGGCTACATTATACTATATGAGGAGGCTACATTGTATTCTTTGTTGGGCTGCATTATATTCTATGGGGCTAGATTATATTACATGGGGGAATCATTATGCTTTATGAGGGGGCTACATTATATTCTATTGGGGCTGCATTATACTATATGAGGAGGGCTACATTGTATTCTAGGGTGGGGCTACATTATACTATATAAGGGGCTGCATTATATTCTATGGGGGGCTGCATTATACTCTGAGGGGGCTGCCACATATTCAATGGAGGGGCTGCATTATACTATAAGAGGGGGCTGCATTATATTCTATGGGGGGTTACATTATATTGTATGGCGGGGCTGCATTATACTCTGTGGTGGCTGCATTATACTCTGTGGTGGCTGCATTATACTCTGTGGGGTGGCTGCATTATGCTCTATGTGGTGGCCGCATTATACTATATGTGGGCTGCATTATATTGTATCGAGGACTATGGCGAATATATATTATACTATATGAAGAACTATGAGGTGCATTATACTATGGGAAGTAAATTGTACTACATGGATGACTAGCAGTGTATTATGCTATATGGAGCACCATGAGGAGTGTATTATACTATATGGAAGACTGAGCAGTGTATTTTAATATATGGAGGACTATGAAAAGTGTATTATACTATATGGAGGACTATGGGGAGTGTATTATACTATATGGAGGGCTATGGGGCACATTATATTATATGGAGGACTATGGGTGTAAACTGTAGGTGTGCTGCTGATAACATGATACTGTATGGTGATCTATTAGTGATCCATTAGTGATCATTCTGTCCCCATCATTCTTTCTCAGACCGTGGAAAGAGGCCGGGAAACAAGTGTTGAAGCCTGAACCCAGCGCATGTAAATACTGCTGAAATGCTTCTGTGTGATGTTGCAATATGTTAGCATTTGGAGCCCCATTTTAAACTTTGCCTAGGGCCCCACTTTGCCTAAAACTGGCCCTGACTACACACTGTCCTCAGCTCCTCCATGGAGCTACATGGGAGTACTTCCTCTCCCAAGACACCACACCACACTGACTCTCATGGCCAGGTATTTAACACCCATGTGATGGTCACGTAACCATGACATCACACAGGTCCTATCAAGACTCTGCATGTGGAGATACGGTGGACCTCTGCCCACCCGCTCTATGAAGGTTCACTAAAACCAGCCCATAACATAGGTTCCTATTAACCCTCTCAGCACTTTGCTTTCTGGAGGTAAAAACACTCTGGTTTTACATCACTGACCGCAGTATGCGCAGTGACACGTATCTCTCTTCCCATACTATGCCAGTGACTGTCTCATATTCCCCCCTCTTCCCAAAGCCTGAGAACTGCAAGCACTGAGTCGTCAGTGCAGGCTCCTGGTCAGGAACAACACCTTTCCTTGTGTCCTTCACCCCCACCAAAAGTGAAGGATGCGGCAGGCCACACTTCAGATTACTCCTTGGAGCTCTTTTCACATACAATGCCTCAGTTATCAAGTGAAATCCTGAATTCCCCAGTCCAAGATGAATATGACATGGAGTGCACTGATGCACAGCCACTGCTGTATGATTCTGCTGGTACATTCACCCAGAGCACTGCATTGCCCTCGCAGTCTACTGAGCCAGATTCTGACCCTGATGAAACTCAGGTGCCCCTTCCCACATACTATACCACCTTACACGGTGACACAGAGGAAGGTGCAGATGAAATTGAAGAGGAGCTGATGAATGACCCAGTTGTTGAACCGGATTGGCATCGATTTGGGGAAGAGGGTGCCGCTGGCAATAGCTCAGAAGAGGAGGAGGATCCGCAGCAGGCATCGACATCGCAGCTGCGGTTATCTGGCAGGCCCGTAGCTGTCCAAAAACGTGTTAAAAAAACAAAAAGAGTTGCAGGACAACTTGGCCAGACGGTCAAATTAGCACAGCGTGCAAGCCCTGAAAATTTTTCCCTTAGTAGGAAGAGTGCAGTGTGGCACTTTTTTAACCAAAATCCTATTGATGAGGCCAAGGTTATCTGTAAGAAGTGCGGAAGGACCTTTAGCCGAGGGAAAAATCTCAGAAATTTGAATACCAGTTGCATGTGTGTAGCCCTGGTGTGAAGGCACACGCAGTACCCTGGAGGATGTGCGGAGAGGTAACAGTTTAATGCTCAATAAACATTCACTCCATCACACACTTAGACACACCCATAGGTTATATAGGCTAGTGATATACAGCTCAGATAGTCAGTCTGTTTCCTGTCCTCGGACAGAGAAAGGTCAGTCTGTTTCCTGTCTTCGGACAGAACAGTCATTGTGCAGTCTGTGCAGGAAGAAAGAGGAGTCAGCAGCAGAACCTTCAGTCTCCTGTCCCAAGGACAGTGGAGTTCAGTCGACGTGCTCCTGAACTAGAAGATTACTGAGCCTCTGTTAGCGAGCTCTGGGAAGAAGCAAGAAGGAATTAACCTGCATAGCCTTTGGAAGTGTGGAGTGCTTATGCTACAAGCGCGAACAGGGCGAAGGGCGCAGTGGAAGAAGATATAGCAGTGCATTAAGGATTGGACTATCCTGCACATTGTTACCGGTCACTGGGGACCGAAGTGCCATTACAGCTTCAGGCGTATTGGTAGAAAAACCAGAGTCTTACTGGACCTTAGGTCGCAGAAAGCAGCCCTTGGAGTGTCAGTACGTAGCAGGGGTCAGGTGGAATAGGGACTTTGAGCCTGATCAGCAAAAACAAGAACCTAGTTCCATCACTGGAAGACTCCGTCCACAAAACTGACCGGGCAGTACAGCTTTGGAGAAGCTGGAGAAATTGGAGTGAACTAAGCTTTATGCTAGTTGGACTCATCATATTGGAAAGTAAAGGAGGCCCCCAACCTGTTCAGCTGTTATCTCAAAGCACATCCTCCACCCGACCAGCCTCCCTGGGACCTGCCTTATCATCTGACAAGTAAAAGGTATGGAAAGACGCTGGATGGTGTGAGACTGATTTATTTATCTGCACCCGACATCATTAATTCCATAGACTTTGAGGGACCAGTCCCACCTGTAGGGGACCCGACATCTAGCTGCCACACCATCCCCTCAGAGATCTACAGCAGCGCTGGTCTTAGTGATCAGAGAACTACAGGTGGCGTCACGAACTGTATATATACCTACCCCCTGTAAATATACCCCCCAACATACGCCTGACCGCCAGGGCCACAGACCGAGCCACCGCTACCTGTGACAACCCCATAGACTTCCATGGGCTCGGCTCTGAGTACCCCATTGCTCTGGTAAACCACAATTGTGGTGCGGGTCACACAACTTGGCGTCACGAACAGGATCCGAAACTCGCAAAATTGCGGGCCCTGTGTGCCTGTGGAGGTGTTTTTGTGAAAAAGGACTGTTTGCTATTTTTGGCGCTAAAATCCGCCATTTTGCCGCCAAATTCGTGCCCTCAGGCGCTGGAGAAGAAGGTGGGCGTGGATTCGTGGGCGTGTGCCCCCCTGTGGCGCGAAGAGAATGCCTGCCCTCTCAAAGTGCTATTACAATATGCGATCCTGCCCTACAGCAAAGGAGGTCCGCCTCCTCTTCACCTTCCCTGCGAAGAGGAGGAGACGCAAACCCCGCCTCCACGGAAGAGACCGGACGGCTCTGGTAGTAGAAGAAGAGAGACTGTTCTGGAACATCATGGAGGCAGGACGTGTGCAGCCGAGCAGGGAAGCGGTGGAAGGCAGGCCCCGTTCCCCAGCCAAGCTGCCACTAGAACCAGAACCATCTGTGGTCCTGCACCTGCAGCAAGCCTTGCTGGAGATTGGAGAGGAAAATGCAAGATTGAAGAAGATGATTTTGCAACAACCTGGCATGGAGGAGATCGAGAGACGCCGCGTACCCTGATACAGCGGCGGCTGTGGGATGCGGTGCTCTCTCCCCTCGACGGCCCCCCACGATTTGAACTACCAAGACTTCTGCTGCCCAAGGCTAAGGAGCAACCGGAGGCTACCCCCAAAAGTACCGACCCTGATCCCACCGATGGAGCGGTGGAGGCGAAGGAGGTTGAGGAGGTCCTGCCCGTTCCGGAACGCCCGCCCGGCCAGGAGGCCGCAGCAGATGATCGATCCCCGGTAGGGACACCGGAGGGGTCCTGTCCATCATTATCAGACGTCGACTGGGACGCGATGGAGCGTCTTGATGACGTCGCCTACGCCGCCCAGTGGGAACGTGAGTGGCAGCGTCGCGAAGAGGAACAGCGACGCCGGCAGGAGGAAGAACAGGAGGCTCAGCGCAACCGACAGCGGCAGCATGCAGAGCTCATCGCGGATAAGGAAAGTGTCCGCCGGGAAAAAGGTACTCTAAGGGAACCGCGGCGGCAGGGGTGTGTGACAGAGTTCCAGCTCCGGAAGGGCTGGGGCTTCATTAGAGAACCGGGCCTCTACCCAGGGGTCTTTGTCAGTCGCAGGGACGTAGAATCCCACCTGCCCATCGGCCATCCCGGGAGGGACCTAATCAATGGGGACATAGTAACCTATACACGGCACTGGGGTATGAAAGGATGGTATGCCTTAAATGTCGCAGTCGTCAGAGACCCCGTCCCCGACGCAGGTAACGTCACCATTGCCAGCGCATCCCAGTCTCAATCTACCGCTGCATCAGGCCGTGCCCTGGCATCGCCCCAGGAGAGAATATCACAGTTGGAAGCGCCCCCTGCATACTCTACTCTGCCAGTATCTCGCGCCAAATCGCAAATCGCGACCCCGTTTAAGTCGCAAGTTATACCGCCGGACGTGACGGCACCAGCAGAGATGCCATCAGAATCTTGCAAGGATGACATACCCGTTGCGCCCCTAGTGGTTCGCACGAGGACTGTAGCGACCCAAACCCTGATAGCAGGTCACGACTTGTTGGTCATGGGATCTAAGGATCATCGTATTGTTCCAGCCCCCGGGATGGAAAGTATAATGGAAGTCTGCAAGAAAATGTGAAGAACGGTAGGACCCAGACAGGGGTTTACCGCAACAAAGAAAATGTAGAAAGTTTTGATAAAAGAAATAATTGCTGTTTTGCACTTTATTGCTATATATAGGGTTTACATAGTTTTATATATAACGAGTAGAATACCCGGCTGGGTACAAAGATGAAAATTTTGAAAAGTTAAAGAATTTTGAGAAATAAAGAGTAAGAGTTTTACATATAGAATACTCTAGTTGAGTAAATAGAATCTGATATAATGTGAAAAGTATATTTATGTGTCCTTTTATTATGTCATGGACTTCGTGGCTGAGGACTGAGCCAGCCCAAAAACTGTATCCTGTAAATAGTTGCACTTTGTGCCTTGTCTTGGTTTCACACGAAGCCTTGACTTACCTCTGAACATAAAACCCGTGTGGTGTGGCACTGAGCGAGGTCTGCATTCAGATGTCCTGCAGCCCACCCAGGACCCACGTTGAAGGTTTGGTGCGGGTCCTTCACAAGAATACTGTGTATATATTGAATGCCTTGATGCTTTAATACTTTTTGTATTTTCCTACTGTACATATGGCAACGTTTAAGAAATCCTTACCTCCCGGATGGGAAGAGTTTAATGTTTACTGTTAATGAAAAACAAAATGTCTTCTTGTATTTCACAGCCCGGGAGTGCTGTATTTTACCATGGGGAATGTGTAGCCCTGGTGTGAAGGCACACGCAGTACCCTGGAGGATGTGCGGAGAGGTAACAGTTTAATGCTCAATAAACATTCACTCCATCACACACTTAGACACACCCATAGGTTATATAGGCTAGTGATATACAGCTCAGATAGTCAGTCTGTTTCCTGTCCTCGGACAGAGAAAGGTCAGTCTGTTTCCTGTCTTCGGACAGAACAGTCATTGTGCAGTCTGTGCAGGAAGAAAGAGGAGTCAGCAGCAGAACCTTCAGTCTCCTGTCCCAAGGACAGTGGAGTTCAGTCGACGTGCTCCTGAACTAGAAGATTACTGAGCCTCTGTTAGCGAGCTCTGGGAAGAAGCAAGAAGGAATTAACCTGCATAGCCTTTGGAAGTGTGGAGTGCTTATGCTACAAGCGCGAACAGGGCGAAGGGCGCAGTGGAAGAAGATATAGCAGTGCATTAAGGATTGGACTATCCTGCACATTGTTACCGGTCACTGGGACCGAAGTGCCATTACAGCTTCAGGCGTATTGGTAGAAAAACCAGAGTCTTACTGGACCTTAGGTCGCAGAAAGCAGCCCTTGGAGTGTCAGTACGTAGCAGGGGTCAGGTGGAATAGGGACTTTGAGCCTGATCAGCAAAAACAAGAACCTAGTTCCATCACTGGAAGACTCCGTCCACAAAACTGACCGGGCAGTACAGCTTTGGAGAAGCTGGAGAAATTGGAGTGAACTAAGCTTTATGCTAGTTGGACTCATCATATTGGAAAGTAAAGGAGGCCCCCAACCTGTTCAGCTGTTATCTCAAAGCACATCCTCCACCCGACCAGCCTCCCTGGGACCTGCCTTATCATCTGACAAGTAAAAGGTATGGAAAGACGCTGGATGGTGTGAGACTGATTTATTTATCTGCACCCGACATCATTAATTCCATAGACTTTGAGGGACCAGTCCCACCTGTAGGGGACCCGACATCTAGCTGCCACACCATCCCCTCAGAGATCTACAGCAGCGCTGGTCTTAGTGATCAGAGAACTACAGGTGGCGTCACGAACTGTATCTTATATACCTATCCCCTGTAAATATACCCCCCAACATACGCCTGACCGCCAGGGCCACAGACCGAGCCACCGCTACCTGTGACAACCCCATAGACTTCCATGGGCTCGGCTCTGAGTACCCCATTGCTCTGGTAAACCACAATTGTGGTGCGGGTCACACACATGCTTAGACATTTAAACACCATGCACTTGCAAGCGTGGACAAACTACAAAACCTCAGGTAGCACACGTGCACCTGCTCCGACTGAAGGTAGCCAGCAATGCTACATTGCTTCCCCCACTGTAAGCCCACCGGTTAGCACACCACCAGCAAGAAATGTTGAGGTGTCGCAAGGCCAAAGCTGTCAGGGAGTCACAATTCCAATGAAAAACTACATCTAGGCCATCATCACCACCATCACCATCACCTACCCTCTCTCAGTCCGCCATGTCCACCGATAGTTCCACCATATGCAGCTCTCAAGTCCAGCTCACCCTAGCAGACACAATGAGTAGGACAAGAAAGTACTCATCCTCTCATCTGCGTACACTGGCTTTGAATGCCTACATTGCCAAACTGATCTCATTAGAGATAATGCCCTTCCGTTTGGTTGAAAGCGCAGCGTTCAGAGAGCTCATGGCCTACGCTGTCCCACGCTATGACCTACCCAGTCGGCACTTCTTTTCTAGAAAAGCCATCCCTGCCCTCCACCTGCATGTGAAAGACCGCATTGTCCATGCACTCAAACAATCAGTGAGTGGAAAGGTGCACCTCACAACAGATGCATGGGCCAGTAGGCATGGCCAGGGCCATTACGTGTCCATCACTGTGCTCTTTGGTGAATGTGGTGGATGCAGGGTCCACATGGGACAGCGGCGGTGGGACAGTGCTGCCTAGCCCACGGTATAGGCAACAGTTGGCTGTAGGTGTTCGACCCTCCTCCTCCTCCTCCAGAACTGAAAGCTCGTCGACAGAGCGCAGTCGCACAAGCACTCCATCTGCAGCTGCCATTGTTGCACACGGGGTGTCCCACTATCGAACAGCTAGTGGTAAGAGTCAGCAGGCTGTTTTAAAGATGATGTCTTTGGTCGACAACAGACACACCGTGGAGGTACTGGCCGACTACTTGCAGCGAGAAACTGAGTCATGGCTGGGCAGTATACATCTTGAGCCAGGCAAGGTAGTCAGTGATAACGGCCGTAATTTTGTGGCGGCCATAGCCCTGGCAAACCTCAGACACATACCTTGCCTGGCTCACACCTTGTACCTAGTGGTGCAGTGCTTCATAAATAATTATCCGGAGTTACCAGCCCTGCTCCATAAGGTGCGAAGACTGTGCTCGCACATCCGTCGCTCGCCCGTAGACTCCAGTCGTATGCAGAGGCTGCCTGGGACATCTCAACTTCGAGACTGTGTTACTATACCTGGACGACGTAATTGTGTACTCCAAAACGTATGAAGATCGCTTGAATCACCTGGTGGAGGTATTCGAGTCACTGTCCCAGTATGTGATGAAACTGAAGCCTTCAAAGTGCCACCTGCTCAAACAAAAGGTGCAGTACCCGGGACATATTGTCAGCTCAGAGGGAGTAGCGCCCGACCCCGAGAAGGTCACCGCCATCCAGAAGTGGCAGGAGCCGAAGAACCTCAAAGAGGTGCGTCAGTACCTGGGACTGACAGGATACTACCGGAGGTTTGTAAAGGACTACACTAAGAAAGCAGCGCCTCTGCAAGACCTCCTGGTGGGACAGTCCCTCAAGAGCAGAAATTCTCTGTTCCACTGGGGTAAAGAACAGGCTGAAGCATTCAAAGAAATTAAGGAGATCCTGACAGGAGATGAGATCCTAGCCTACCCTGACTACAGCCAACCGTTCCTGCTGTATACGGATGCCAGCAACGAAGGATTGTGAGCTGTCCTAAGTCAGAAGAAAAATGGCCTAGAGAAAGTCATCGCATATGCAAGCAGGAAGCTCCGCCGACCGAGAGGAACCCCAAAAACTATAACAGCTTAAAGTTGGAGTTCCTGGCGCTCGTCTGGGCCATTACTGAAAGGTTCAAGCACTACCTAGCCTCCAGCAAGTTCACTGCCTACACTGACAATAACCACTTAATGCATCTGGAAACAGCCAGACTGGGAGCCATGGAGCAACGATGGATGGCTCGGTTGTCAAACTATCGATTCACCATCAAATACCGGGCAGGCCGCAAAAACGCCAACGCCCTTTCCAGGATGCCTCACCAGTCGGACACAGAAGAGGAAGTGGATGACCTGGAGGAGATTGAACTACCTGCCTTTCACAGAAATGGGATGAGCCACGGGCAACGAGCCTTCAGGTGGCAGCGTGGTAAGACGTTAAATCCTTTACTTCACCACAGCTGGAAGGAGACCCAGGACAGTGATCCGGTTGTCAGTCGTATCAAGGAGCTGATAACTCAAGAAGGTTCCTCCTTGGAGAAGGATGCGTCTCCACAAGCAAGGCAGCTGTGGAATGAGAGAAGCCGGCTGTTTATCTACCGTGAGAAGCTGTGGCGGAGGTACATCAATCCAAAAACCCATGAGATGGTATAGCTGATAGTGGTCCCCAGGACAGACATCCAGATGGTGTTGGAAGCCTACCACAATCAGGCGGGGCACTTTGGCTGGAAGAATCTAGAGACCCTGTTGAAGTGGCATTTCTACTAGGTGGGAATGCGCAGCTCCATTGAGAGATGGTGCAGAGACTGTGGACCCTGTGGCCTCAGAAGAAAAGACTACAGCAGCCAGAAGGCACCCCTGCAACCCATCATGACGACTCGACCCTTGGAGATCGTGGCCCTGAACCATGTCAAGTTGTCACCCAGCCAGTCAGGATACTCCTATGCCCTGACCATGGTGGATCATTACTCCAGGTTCCTGGTGGTCGTCCCTGTCAAAGATCTGACGGCAGAGACAGCAGCAAGGACGTTCCAAGCATATTTCTGCAGACCCCATGGATACCCTGAGCAGGTGTTAACGGACCAAGGCCCAACCTTCGAGGCCGAATTGTTCAAAAAGTTCTGCCATCTGTACGGATGTAAAAAGATAAGAACCACACCGTACCACCCACAAACCAATGGTCTCTGTGAAAAGATGAACAACATCGTCATCAACCTGCTGAAGACCCTACCACTTGAGGAGAGAAATCAGTGGCCAGACCTACTACCTGACCTGGTAGACCTGTACAATCACATACCTTTGAGTTCCACCAATTGCACCCCAGCTTTTCTCATGCGGGCAGGACCAGGAAAGCTGCCCATGGATCTGGAGCTTGGTGTTGTAGAGCCCGAAGCAGATGCGACCACCGAGGACTGGGATACGACCAGATAGGAGCAGTACAGAAAAGTACAGGCCTGTGTTGAAGACAGTCTCACTCGGTCAGAGACAAGCAAGAGACTCGCTACAACAAGTGTGCGCCAGCAGAACCCTTCACACCTGGTGAAGTCGTGCTGAAAAGAAAGAGGAGGATGCACAAACTCGACGATCAGTGGGAAAGAGAGCCCTACACTGTGTTGAATTCCAGGTTTGATAACAGGAAAACGTGTCTAATCAGTAAAGATGGAGGGAGAACGACTACAACTGTATCTAGGGACCACCTGAAGTTGTGTCCGGATCTGTTAAAGCTCCAGGAAGAAGAGCATTTTGTCACTCTGGAGGAACCTGAAGAGGCGGTCATACATACTGAGTTGGGAGAATCCCAAGAAGAAGAATCCCAAGAAGAAGAATCCCAAGAAGAAGCAGAGCCAGATGGTCCAGCTAATGGTATACTTGCCAGTCCCCTAGAAAGGTTGAGGCAATTTATTAATTTACCCCCACATAGGGCAGCCAGGGTAACTGAAAATATGAACATCGATACCTCACAGACCCCAGCACCACGTAGATCAGTACGTAGTACCAGAGGACAAACCCCTGCTAGGTATAGAGAATAGTTACCATTGGGGTACTGTATAATATTGTATGATATTGTTACTTCTATCATGTCTTGACCTAGTTGCTTATTAATTTTGTCTTTTTCTCCTAAAGACAATTCAAGTGAAATGGACACTGCTCAATTGTTTTCTATTACCCTTTGAGTAACCTTTCCAAAAGAGACTCAGACTTTCTGGTTACTCATTTTTCTAACTGCTTTTGCCATGTACATATATATATATATAGTTACTTACCTTTTGCGCAACAATTCAAGTGCCCTCACCTCCCGTAAAGGGAAGATTGTTAATAGTTAATTGTTAATTGTTCATTGTTATTGTTATTTTTGGAACAAAAATGTACTTCAGCCCGGGAGTGCTGAGCTTTACTAGGGGGGAATGTGGAGCCCAGCTGCGCTCGGAACTGAAAGCTCGTCGACAGAGCGCAGTCGCACAAGCACTCCATCTGCAGCTGCCAGTGTTGCACACGAGGTGTCCCACTATCGAACAGCTAGTGTAAGAGTCAGCAGGCTGTTTTAAAGATGATGTCTTTGGGCGACAACAGACACACTGCGGAGGTACTGGCCGACTACTTGCAGCGAGAAACTGAGTCATGGCTGGGCAGTCTACATCTTGAGCCAGGCAAGGTAGTCAGTGATAACGGATGTAATTTTGTGGCGGCCATAGCCCTGGCAAAACTCAGACACATACCTTGCCTGGCTCCCACCTTGAACCTGGTGGTGCAGTGCTTCATAAATAATTATCTGGAGCTACCAGTCCTGCTCCATAAGATGCGAAGACTGTGCTCGCACATCCATCGTATGCAGATGTGGAGCCCAGCTGCGCTCAGTTTCACATATCCTAGAAGGGTGCATGAAGGATTCGTCCACTAGAGGTCTCACTACATACACACACCTTCACCCGTCCTCAGTCCACCAGAGGGAGCCTTGATTGGGATATAAAAGGGGGTGAAGGAAGGAACTCAGTCAGTCTGAAGTTTGGAATCTGAAGTCTGCAGTCTGCAGAGCAGAGTTGAGTTCAGAGCAGAGTGAGTCTGCAGAGTGAAGTGAAGCTGAGTCTGCAGAAGAGTTCTGTTCAGTCTAGCTGAGGAGTCTAGCAGATCAGGCTAGAGAGCTAAGGGCGTGCCGACTATCCAGAGAGCAGCAGAAGAGGCAGCCCACCAACTGCCAGTGTGTATAACCTTGTGAGGGCCCGAGTAGGCCGGAGGCAAGAGAAGAGTAGCAAAGGGGCAGAGGAGCCTTACCAGCTCACCCCAGCAAGTACAAACCGGACACCGGGTCCGAGCCTACAGGGATCTCCACGACCCAGTGGGAGACAACCGGAATTCCTGGAGGACTACAGGTCCCAGGAGCACCACAGAGCTGATACGTAACAGGGCCAGGGGACATGGAGATACGATAAGCAGGAAAGTGTACTCCAGGAGAAGGTCCTACTACAAGGTCAGCCGTTGCAGGACAGAGACTAAGTTAGGACCAGCTACAGGCAGG
The DNA here is from genome assembly GCA_033576555.1 of Oophaga sylvatica. Classification (NCBI taxonomy): domain Eukaryota; kingdom Metazoa; phylum Chordata; class Amphibia; order Anura; family Dendrobatidae; genus Oophaga; species Oophaga sylvatica. The sequence goes on along the minus strand of JARQOD010000001.1, from coordinate 975,451,683 downwards.
CCAGAAACTCATTACAAAAGGCAAGGAACAGGAGGCCTTATACCTGCTCAGTGGGAGAATCTGGATGTGCACCCTTCACTCTACAGTGCTCCGGGATGTACCTGCACCATCTCCAGTAAAGGTACCAAAGTGACTTGTGTGTGTGTCCACCTTCATATTCCTACCCTGCCGGATTCCCTCCGTCCTGCATTCCATATCTTGTACTGTCCTCACACCTCTCCTCCTGTTCCCTCTTTGACCGGTTACAATCTGGCTGCTGACCACATCACGCAACTGAAACTGCCCTAACTAAAGTCACTAATGACCTGCTAACCGCCAAGAGCAAGCGACACTACTCTGTCCTCTTTCTCCTGGACCTGTCTTCTGCCTTCGACACCGTGGACCATTCCCTCCTGCTACAGATTCTCTCATCTCTTGGCATCACAGACTTGGCCATATCCTGGATCTCATCATACCTAACAGACCGAACATTTAGTGTCTCCCTCTCACACACCACCTCCTCATCTCGCCCCATGTCTGTCGGTGTTCCTCAAGGCTCAGTCCTAGGACCCCTACTCTTCTCCATCTACACCTTCGGCCTGGGACAGCTCATAGAATCCAACGGCTTGCAGTATCACCTCTACGCCGATGACACGCAGATCTACCTATCTGGACCTGACCTCACCTCCCTACTGACCAAAATCCCACAGTGTCTGTCTGCTATCTCAGCCTTCTTTTCTGCTCGCTTTCTCAAACTGAACATGGACAAAACAGAATTCATCATCTTTACCCCACCTCATTCTACCCCTCCACCATACCTATCCATCAATGTCAATAGCTGCTCGCTTTCCCCAGTCCCGCATGCTCGGTGCCTTGGGGTGATCATCGACTCTGCCCTCTCTTTCAAACTATATATCCAAGCCCTCGCCACTTCCTGCCGCCTCAAACTCAAAAATATTTCCCGGATCCGCGCATTCCTCAACCAAGAAACCACAAAAACACTAGTGCACGCCCTTATCATCTCCTGCCTCGACTACTGCAACCTCCTACTGTCTGGCCTCCCCTCTAGCACTCTGGCACCACTCCAGTCCATCCTACACTCTGCTGCCCGACTAATCCACCTGTCTCCCCGCTATTCCCTAGCCTCCCCCCTATGCCAGGCCCTTCATTGGCTTCCTATTGCCCAGAGGCTCCAGTTCAAAACCCTAACCATGACATAGGTGTACAATAATAAATTATATTGTGGTACCGTGTTAGCCAGAAAAATCGATGTGAATACTTCTCCGTCCAATTATGACAAGAGCATTCTTAAAGTGATACCTTTATTGGCTAACCAGAAAATTATATGTTCGCAAGCTTTCAGAGCGCAAAAGCTCCTTCTTCAGGCAAGATTACATTTGGAATAATAAGAAAGACACATTAGATGCTTACTATAGTAGGAAATTTGTTCAAGACCTGGGAGGTGTGATGCCTTCAAAAGATAAGCAAAGGAAATCGAATTAGCATTTTCTTACAAATGGAGAGCTAGTGGGAATGTGTTCTTAGCTATCTGCAGTCCTTCTGGTGAAGGTGTGAACTGTGTCTATGTAGTGGACCATAAAACCGGGTGTTAAGTTGAGTCCTAGTGTCAAAGTATTGAACATCCTAATAAGTTTGAATTCCCATATTTTTCTCTCCCTGTCATCCTTAAAATGACCTTTTAGTATTAAGACTTTTAAGTCTGTCATACAATGTCCAGTTCCAGAGAAATGTTTTCCCACAGGCGTGTCCATTTCATTCCTGATCGTATGTCTGTGTAGATTCATCCTTGTTTGTAGTTTTTGCTTGGTTTCCCCAATATAGATAGCTCCAGGGCACCTTGTACATTGTATCATGTACACCACATTGGAGGATGTACATGAAAAGGAACCCATGACCTTATAGTCCTGATTTGTGTTTGGTACACGGACTGTATTTGTTGGTAATATGTGGGTACAAGTTTTGCATTTTTTGTTGTTACATGGGAATGTGCCAGTCACTGATGGTGACGAGAGGATACTTCTGACAAGGAGATTCCTTAAGTTAGGGGCTGTTTGTAGGAGAGGAGTGGTAGTTCTGGGAATATGTCTTTCAATTTGTGGTCTCTGTGGAATATGGGTTGGAGATCAGCACCAATTTTCCTTAGGATGCTCATGTGGGGGTTGTATATGACCACAAGAGGTACCCTGTTGTTGTCCTCTCTCAGTTTGTAATCCAGGAGGTTGCTTCTTGGGATTCTTGTAGCCCCGTGGAACTGTTCATCTATTACCAGTGGATGGTATCCTTGTTGTAGGAATGTATTCCTCAGAGATATCAGCTGTAGTTCCCTGTCTTTACTGTCTGAACAGATCCGAATAATATCTCAGAGCTTGACTGTAGATGATGGATTTTTTTGTGTGTCTTGGATGAAAGCTGTTCCATCTAAGGTATGCTGAACGTTCTGTAGGCTTATGGTAAATTGATGTTTGTATGGCGTTGTCCTTGATGTATATGGTCAAGTCCAGAAAATGTATTTGAGACTTTGAAAAGTTGAGGGTGAGCTTGATGGTTGGGTGGTATTTGTTGAAGTTATTGTGGAAGGTGAGCAGATCATCTTTTGAGCCTGTCCAGATTATTAGCAGGTCATCAATGTAGCGGAAGTATGCAAGAGGTTTAATAGGGCAAGATGACAAAAACTCCTCCTCCAGTTTCGCCATAAATAGGTTTGCATATTGTGGGGACATTTTGCTTCCCATGGCGCTGCCCATGCACTGTTGGTATAAATTGTTCCCAAAAGAAAAATAGTTGTGATGAAGCACAAACCTGATGAATTGCAGTGTTGGTTCTGTGGCCAGATTGTTCTTTTGAAGGAAATATTTACATGCTGTGATTCCATCCTCATGAGGAATGTTGGAATAGAGAGACTCTACGTCCATGGTGGCTAGTATCGTGTCCCTTGGAAGTGGGCCCAGCGCTGACAATTTGCAAAGAATATCCGTGGTGTCCTGGATATAGCTGGGTGTGCTCCTCACCAAGGGTTTCAGAATGTTCTCCACCCAGCCGGAGATATTCTCAGTTAAAGTCCCAATACCAGAGATGATGGGCCTCCCAGGATTACCTTCTTTGTGTATTTTAGGCAACATGTAGAAGGTACCTGTTTTGGGATTGCCTGGTACTAGTTCCAGTAGTGAGGATGAAGTAGAATCAAATCCATTAATGATACGTGTTAGTTCCTCAGTGTATTGTTTGGTAGGATCTTCCTGAAGTGGAGTGTAGTATTTTATATCCAAGAGTTGTCTGTTTGCTTCCTGGATGTAATCTGTCGTGTTCATGATGACTATAGCTCCTCCTTTGTCCGCTGGTTTGATGATGATATTGTTGTTGGCTTTTAAGGATTGTATGGCTTTTCTTTCCTCCATACTGATATTGTTTGGCACTTTATGGTGTCTGTCCAAAATGTCAGATTTAACTTTTTTGCGGAAACAGTCTATGTAATGATCCAGAGTTTGTGTAGCATCGGCGTCCCTGCCTTCTGCCAGGCAGGGACGCTGTTCCCCTGCGACAGCGTCCTCTGCCAGGCAGGGACGTCGCCCCCCTTACCCGCGCTCAGCGTCTCCTTCCGCCCTGCTGGGGCCGCGCGCTCCTTCCCTGCTGCTGGACTTAGGGCGCGCGCCCGCGCCCTCCCCCGCTCTTAAAGGGGCCGCGCGCATCTTTCAAAAAGGTCCCCGGCCAATGCCGGAGGACTCCACCCTATATAAAGTGCTTCCTCCTTAATGGAGGTGCCCGAGCAATGTTGTTGTTGCACTGTTTACTCTGCTTCAGCCCTCAGGGTCCGTTTCCAGTTACCTGCCTGTTTCCTGCCAGTCTGCTGTCTGCTACCTGCCTGCTAGCCTGCCTGGAGGTTCGGCCGTCACATGCGGTGACCATCGGCAATCCCAGAGACTCTCGCCTGCTTACTTGGGAGCACTCATCTGCCATCTGACTGCAACCCACCTGAAGTTTTGGCCATCACCTGCGGTGACCATCGGCAATCCCAGAGACTCTCGCCTGCTTACTTGGGAGCACTCATCTGCCATCTGACTGCAATCCCACCTGAAGGTTCGGCCATCACCTGCGGTGTTCATCGGCTGTTCCAGAGACTCTCGCCTGCTCACTTGGGGGCGCTCATCTGTCATCTGCCTGCTAGCCTACCGGGAGGCTCCACCATCTCAGGTCGTATATACCTGTTCAGTCAAAGACTGCCCCGGCTCCTTGCTTGCCTGTTCAACCAGAGACTGCCCCGGTCACTTGCTGTGACTACCTGCCTGCCTAACCAGAGACTGCCCCGGTCACTTGCCGTGACTTCCTGCCTGTCTACCCAGAGACTGCCCCGGTCACTTGCCGTGACTACCTGCCTGTCTACCCAGAGACTGTCCCGGTCACTTGCTGTGACTTCCTGCCTGCCTAACCAGAGACTGCCCCGGTCACTTGCCGTGACTTCCTGCCTGTCTACCCAGAGACTGCCCCGGTCACTTGCCGTGACTACCCGCCTGTCTACCCAGAGACTGCCCCTGTCACTTGCAGTGACTTCCTATCCGTCTCCCCGGGCGCCACCCGCTCCTTTACAAGGAAAGCCTCCTTGTATAATAAAGCTCAGAGGTTCCGCCTCCCAGACCCGTTACAGTTTGCTCGGGCCATGGAACCCGGTGGCACCCAAACCCCTTCGCTCTCTGACCTGTGTCATGAACTGTCTCGTCAGAGGTCTCAACAGGAGTCCATCCTGGGTCACCTGCGGAATGTTAATTCCCGCCTGGACACCCTGACTACTTCACCAGCAACCACCGCGGGCGCCATGACTCGCAATCCGGCAGTTCCGCTGCTTACCAATTCCGTGGTTTCTGCTCCTGGACCTCGACTTTCAGCTCCTCCTCGGTTTGGAGGCGACCCTGCTCTGGCTCGGGGTTTCATTAACCAATGCACTCTGCATTTTGAACTCCTGGCACACCAGTTTAACTCCGACCGGGCCAAAATTGCCTTCATCATGTCCCATCTCACCGGAGAGGCCCTGGCCTGGCTAAATCCTCTTTGGGAGAGAGAGGATCCTCTGGTGTCTGACCTGTCTGCTTTTCTCTCAGCCTTCCGGAGGGTATTCGATGAACCCGGACGGAAGACCTCCTCTGCATCTTCTCTGCTGCGTCTCCGTCAGGAGAGTCTCACCGTGGGTCAATATGCCATACGGTTCCGTACCCTTGCCTCGGAGCTAGCTTGGGATAATGACGCTCTGATCTCAGTCTTCTGGGAGGGTCTGTCCGGCCGCATTAAAGATGAACTTGCCGGTCGGGACATTCCAACCTCTCTCGATGACCTAATAAATCTCGCCAATCGAATTGATCTACGGTTCCAGGAGCGCGCTAAAGAGGCCACCCGTGAGAGAAGGTTTCCTCGTCTTGCTCCTTCTTTTCAGAGACCCGTAACTCCTTACGTTTCTCCTCAGGTACACTCTTCTGAGCCTATGCAAGTCGACCAGACCAAGATGGTCAAAGCCCGTCAGGACTCACGCCGTACCGAGAGGAGTTGCTTCTACTGTGGTAGTAAGGAGCATTGGATCCGTACCTGCCCAGAGAGGTCGGGAAACGCCTGTGTCTAGGTTCGCTCGGAGAGGTCCACCTAGACAAAAATAAATCCTCTTCATCTCTGCTGTTGTCAGTCTCAATTCTCCTCGGTGAGAACCGTTATTTCGAACTTGCCCAACTTGATTCTGGAGCAGCCGGGAATCTTGTTTCACAGGCTCTAGTAGAGAAATATCACATTCCTACCAAACCTCTGGTTGAACCAGTATCTGTTGCTGCTGTGGATGGAGGTCTCCTGCCACGTCCCATTCAACTTATCACTGAAGCCATAACCCTGCAGGTAGGAATGCTGCATTCTGAGAGCATCTCGTTTCATGTTCTGCCTGGACTCTCACATGCTTTCTTACTAGGTCTGCCTTGGCTCCAAAAGCATGCACCCGTGCTCGACTGGCAGAATGGAGAGATTCTTCGCTGGGGACAGGACTGTCATAAAACTTGCTTGGTTCCTGTTCATCCCGTCCGTCCTTCTCCTACACCAACTAATCTACCAGGGCTCCCGATCCCATATTGGTCTTTCGCTGATGTCTTCAATAAAAAGGAAGCAGAGACATTACCACCGCACAGACCATATGATTGCCCTATCGACCTGCAACCCGGTACTACGCCTCCCCGTGGGCGTATTTACCCATTGTCCGCTGCTGAGACCAGGTCGATGTCCGAATATATCGAGGAGAATTTGGCTAAGGGATTCATCCGAAATCCACCTCCCCAGCGGGAGCAGGTTTTTTCTTCGTAAAAAAGAAAGACGGCTCTCTTCGTCCCTGTATTGACTACAGAGGCCTAAATTTGATCACTGTGAAGAATAAATACCCTCTTCCGCTCATTCCAGAATTGTTTGATCGTCTGAGGGGGGCTAGAATCTTCACCAAACTGGATCTCCGTGGGCATATAACCTGGTCCGTATCCGTCGGGGAGATGAATGGAAGACGGCATTCAATACCCGGGACGGCCACTACGAGTATTTGGTTATGCCCTTTGGTCTCTGTAATGCTCCAGCAGTCTTTCAGGAGTTGGTCAATGACATCTTCCGGGACCTTCTCTACTCCTGCGTTGTGGTGTACCTAGACGACATCTTGGTCTTCTCTCCGGATCTCCAGTCTCACCGGAGGGATGTTCGTCAGGTTCTGCTCAGGCTCAGGCAGAATCACCTCTTCGCCAAATATGAGAAGTGCCTCTTTGAGCAGACCTCGCTTCCGTTTTTGGGCTACATCATTTCTCAGACAGGCCTACGAATGGATCCGGAGAAACTGTCTGCCATCGAGAAATGGCCCCGACCGGAGGGGTTGAAGGCCATTCAGCGGTTCCTGGGATTCGCCAATTATTACCGACTCTTCATACCACACTTCTCTTCCCGGACTGCTCCAATCTCCGCGCTCACCCGCAAGGATGCTAATCCCAAACAGTGGACGCCCGAAGCAGAGGAGGCCTTTCTTTCTTTAAAACAGGCCTTCTCCTCCGCTCCAGTGCTGCATCGCCCGGACGGTAACAAGCAGTTCTTCCTGGAGGTGGACGCTTCCTCTTCTGGAGCCGGAGCGGTACTTACTCAAAAGTCTTCATCCGGGAGGATGGTATCTTGCGGCTTCTTCTCCAAACTCTTCTCCTCTTCTGAGCGCAATTACTCCATAGGAGACCGAGAGTTATTGGCCATCAAGCTGGTATTGGAGGAGTGGCGTTACCTACTCGAGGGGGCTCTTCATCCGGTAATCATTTACACTGACCACAAAAATCTGGCTTACCTCCAGCATGCCCAGAGACTTAACCCTCGCCAAGCCCGGTGGTCCTTGTTTTTTGCCCGCTTTGATTTTCTGTTACATTTTCGTCCGGCCGACAAGAACATCAAGGCGGACGCCTTGTCCCGGTCCTTCCTGGTGTCGGATCTCGAGGAGGAACCTAAACATATCATCGATCCCGCCAGAGTGATGCGGGTGGCTCCCGTGAGTCTAAATCGTCTCCCTCCTGGCAAGACGTTCGTATCGGTAACCGATCGGGAGAGAATCCTACACTGGGGTCATTCGTCTAAACTAGCTGGCCACGCTGGTCAGAAAAAGACCCTCCAGCTCATTACTCGGCATTACTGGTGGCCTACCCTGCACAAGGACGTAATAGACTTTGTTTCTGCCTGTGTCTCCTGTGCCCGCAACAAAGTTCCGAGACACCTGCCTGCCGGCCGTCTTCTTCCGCTTCCTGTACCCGCTGCCCCCTGGCAGCATATAGCCATGGACTTCATAACAGATCTGCCCGTCTCTGCCGGTTGTACGGTCATTTGGGTGGTCGTTGACCGATTTTCCAAGATGGCTCACTTCATTCCCCTGCCAGGGCTTCCGTCTGCACCCGAGTTGGCTAAAGACTTTATCCGCCACATCTTCCGTCTTCATGGTCTGCCTCGTCACATTGTGTCGGATCGTGGGGTACAGTTCACCTCACGATTCTGGAGAGCCACTTGTAAGTTGCTAGACGTCACCTTGGATTTCTCCTCCGCTTACCACCCGCAGTCCAATGGACAAGTCGAGCGAATCAATCAGAATCTGACCAGTTATCTTCGGCACTTCGTTAATGCCCACCATTCTGACTGGGTGGATCTCCTGCCTTGGGCCGAATTCTCTTATAACAATCACGAGAGTGAATCTTCCTCCAAATCTCCGTTTTTTGTAGTCTTCGGTCAACACCCCCGGATCCCTGTTCCTGTCTCCATCTCTGTGGACAATCCAGCTGCGGAATCTCTGGTTAACGAATTTTCCTCCATATGGGAGAGTGCCCGGTCCGCGCTCGTTCTGTCGTCTGAGCGCATGAAGAAACATGCTGACAAAAGACGTTTGGATCCTCCTCAATTCCGTCCTGGGGATAAGGTCTGGCTTTCATCCAAGTATGTCCGGCTCAAGATTCCTTCCTACAAGTTGGGTCCTCGGTTCATCGGTCCTTTTGAGATCATCAGTCAGATCAACCCGGTGTCTTATAAATTGAAACTCCCGGCCAATTTGCGGATTCCTAACTCCTTCCATGTATCTCTCCTCAAACCGGTGGTACTTAACTCTTTTGTCAAGTCTACAGGTACACCTCCTGCTCCAGTGTCTGCTGAAGACGAATTTGAGGTAGAGAACATTCTGGCCACCAAAAGGGTAGGAAGAAAGACTTATTTTCTGGTGGATTGGAAGGGGTTTGGTCCTGAGGAGAGAACGTGGGAGCCTCGGGAGAACATCCATGCCCCTCTCATCCTAGCTAAATTTCTTTCTGGCCTAAAAAGGGGGGGGCCTAAGAGGGGGGGGTACTGTAGCATCGGCGTCCCTGCCTTCTGCCAGGCAGGGACGCTGTTCCCCTGCGACAGCGTCCTCTGCCAGGCAGGGACGTCGCCCCCCTTACCCGCGCTCAGCGTCCTCCTTCCGCCCTGCTGGGGCCGCGCGCTCCTTCCCTGCTGCTGGACTTAGGGCGCGCGCCCGCGCCCTCCCCCGCTCTTAAAGGGGCCGCGCGCATCTTTCAAAAAGGTCCCCGGCCAATGCCGGAGGACTCCACCCTATATAAAGTGCTTCCTCCTTAATGGAGGTGCCCGAGCAATGTTGTTGTTGCACTGTTTACTCTGCTTCAGCCCTCAGGGTCCGTTTCCAGTTACCTGCCTGTTTCCTGCCAGTCTGCTGTCTGCTACCTGCCTGCTAGCCTGCCTGGAGGTTCGGCCGTCACATGCGGTGACCATTGGCAATCCCAGAGACTCTCGCCTGCTTACTTGGGAGCACTCATCTGCCATCTGACTGCAATCCCACCTGAAGGTTCGGCCATCACCTGCGGTGACCATCGGCAATCCCAGAGACTCTCGCCTGCTTACTTGGGAGCACTCATCTGCCATCTGACTGCAATCCCACCTGAAGGTTCGGCCATCACCTGCGGTGTTCATCGGCTGTTCCAGAGACTCTCGCCTGCTCACTTGGGGGCGCTCATCTGTCATCTGCCTGCTAGCCTACCGGGAGGCTCCACCATCTCAGGTCGTATATACCTGTTCAGTCAAAGACTGCCCCGGCTCCTTGCTTGCCTGTTCAACCAGAGACTGCCCCGGTCACTTGCTGTGACTACCTGCCTGCCTAACCAGAGACTGCCCCGGTCACTTGTCGTGACTTCCTGCCTGTCTACCCAGAGACTGCCCCGGTCACTTGCCGTGACTACCTGCCTGTCTACCCAGAGACTGTCCCGGTCACTTGCTGTGACTTCCTGCCTGCCTAACCAGAGACTGCCCCGGTCACTTGCCGTGACTTCCTGCCTGTCTACCCAGAGACTGCCCCGGTCACTTGCCGTGACTACCCGCCTGTCTACCCAGAGACTGCCCCCGTCACTTGCAGTGACTTCCTATCCGTCTCCCCGGGCGCCACCCGCTCCTTTACAAGGAAAGCCTCCTTGTATAATAAAGCTCAGAGGTTCCGCCTCCCAGACCCGTTACAGTTTGGTTGTGTCCAGGTTGCGGGGTCCAGTTTGTCCTCTTTTTCTTTTTTGCTGTGTTTTTCACATTGTCTTGTAAAGTGATATCTGCATGGTTATGAAAGAATTCTTTGAGTCGCAATCTGCGGAAGAATTCCTCGATGTCACTACAGAACTGAGCCATATCCAGCTGTTTTGTAGGACAGAATGTTAGTCCCTTTGATAGAACATGCATTTCTCCTGTGTTTGGCTTGTATTGTGAGAGGTTCACAACAGAGGGCAATGTATGTAAATGATTCTGTAAACAGGGCTTACCTTCAGCTACATTGAGACCTGCTTTCTTCCTGAGTCTGTCCAGTTTCTTTTTCTTGTTGATAATGAGGTGATGTTGTAAATTATTGTAGAATTCCTGTAGCATCTCCTTGATGAAACATGAACCCGGTCCTTGTATTCGGTCCTGTAGGCAATTTATCTCTTTATGGATGGTCCTTTTCTTGTGGTAGAAAAATCCAATGAGATGATTCCGCAGTCTCTCAGATGATCTGTAGCAAAGTTTCTGTGAAAAATGGGTGTTGTAGGTATATTTTGTTGGATTCCTTATCATGAGGCCTTTAGGGATCAGGTTTTCCTTTTTGCATCTGGATAGAAAGAAGATGTCGCTGTTCATTTGTGCCAGTTTCTTCAGGAGATTTTTCAAATCCATCTGTGATCGGTACATTGGGTATCTTCCATTTTCATGGTGTACAATAATAAATTATATTGTGGTACCGTGTTAGCCAGAAAAATCGATGTGAATACTTCTCCGTCCAATTATGACAAGAGCATTCTTAAGGTGATACCTTTATTGGCTAACCAGAAAATTATATGTTCGCTAGCTTTCAGAGCTCAAAGGCTCCTTCTTCAGGCAAGATTACATTTGGAATAATAAGACAGACACATTAGATGCTTACTATAGTAGGAAATTTGTTCAAGACCTGGGAGGTGTGATGCCTTCAAAAGATAAGCAAAGGAAATCAAATTAGCATTTTCTTACAAATGGAGAGCTAGTGGGAATGTGTTCTTAGCTATCTGGAGTCCTTCTGGTGAAGGTGTGAACTGTGTCTATGTAGTGGACCATAAAACCGGGTGTTAAGTTGAGTCCTAGTGTCAAAGTATTGAACATCCTAATAAGTTTGAATTCCCATATTTTTCTCTCCCTGTCATCCTTAAAATGACCTTTTAGTATTAAGACTTTTAAGTCTGTCATACAATGTCCAGTTCCAGAGAAATGTTTTCCCACAGGCGTGTCCATTTCATTCCTGATCGTATGTCTGTGTAGATTCATCCTTGTTTGTAGTTTTTGCATGGTTTCCCCAATATAGATAGCTCCAGGGCACCTTGTACATTGTATCATGTACACCACATTGGAGGATGTACATGAAAAGGAACCCATGACCTTATAGTCCTGATTTGTGTTTGGTACACGGACTGTATTTGTTGGTAATATGTGGGTACAAGTTTTGCATTTTTTGTTGTTACATGGGAATGTGCCAGTCACTGATGGTGACGAGAGGACACTTCTGACAAGGAGATTCCTTAAGTTAGGGGCTGTTTGTAGGAGAGGAGTGGTAGTTCTGGGAATATGTCTTTCAATTTGTGGTCTCTGTGGAATATGGGTTGGAGATCAGCACCAATTTTCCTTAGGATGCTCATGTGGGGGTTGTATGTGACCACAAGAGGTACCCTGTTGTTGTCCTCTCTCAGTTTGTAATCCAGGAGGTTGCTTCTTGGGATTCTTGTAGCCCTGTGGATCTGTTCATCTATTACCAGTGGATGGTATCCTTGTTGTAGGAATGTATTCCTCAGAGATATCAGCTGTAGTTCCCTGTCTTTACTGTCTGAACAGATCCGAATATATCTCAGAGCTTGACTGTAGATGATGGATTTTTTTGTGTGTCTTGGATGAAAGCTGTTCCATCTAAGGTATGCTGGACGTCCTGTGGGCTTATGGTAAATTGATGTTTGTATGGCGTTGTCCTTGATGTATATGGTCAAGTCCAGAAAATGTATTTGAGACTTTGAAAAAGTTGAGGGTGAGCTTGATGGTTGGGTGGTATTTGTTGAAGTTATTGTGGAAGGTGAGCAGATCATCTTTTGAGCCTATCCAGATTATTAGCAGATCATCAATGTAGCGGAAGTATGCAAGAGGTTTAATAGGGCAAGATGACAAAAACTCCTCCTCCAGTTTCGCCATAAATAGGTTTACATAGTCATGGTCTCCCGCTACCTACCTACACGCAACCTTCGATCCTCTCAAGATCTCCTTCTCGTCTCCCCCCTCATCTCTTCTTCCCACAACCGCATACAAGACTTCTCCCGGGCTTCCCCCATACTCTGGAACTCCGTCCCGCAAAACATCAGACTTTCACCAACAATGGAGACCTTCAAGATAAACCTGAAGACCCACCTGTTCCGACAAGCCTACAACCTGCAATGATCCTCAGTCTACTGAACCATCGCACAACCAGCTCTAACCTTTCCTAGTGTATTCTCACCCATCCCTGCAGACTGTGAGCCCTCGCGGACAGGGTCCTCTCTCCTTCTGTACTTGTGTGTCCCTTGTCTAGCACATGTTTATTGTACCTGTCTATATTTTTCCCTTTTCATATGTAAAGCGCCATGGAATAAATGACGCTATATCAATGTATAATAATAATAATAACTTACGCTGCCCTGACGGCCCGCTCCACCTGTGGGGAGCGATATCACCCTAGCTGCCATAACACCGGCCTCTTTGGACTGCTGCAGAGCTGGTGATCCTCACTAGATACCACAGGTGGCGTCACAATCTACTGACATTCTTCCCTGTAGATATTCCCCTTTTTGAAGGTGAGCGCCAAGGGCCACGGACAGAGCCGTGGCCGCCGTGATATTCCCCATTGAGATCAACAGGCTCGCGTCCGAGTACCCCCAACAGTCCCAGGGCGGCTCACAGACTAGGCTGCAAGGATCGCGCCACCTCCCCACCACTGCCTAATTATAGACGTTGCAACAAGGTGGAACTCCACCATACACATGGTTGAGAGGCTGTGCGAACAGAGGCAGGCTATAATGCATTTGTGGGAGGATACACGGGCAGGCAGTTTGAGGGCAGACATGGAGTTGTTAGGTGTGCAGTTGTCAAAGCTGAAAGACCTCTGTAAAGTTCTTCAGTGTTTTGAGGAATGCACACGGCTGGTAAGCGCAGACGACGCCATCATAAGCATGAGCATCCCACTTATGGCTTTGCTCATGCAAACTTTGATGCACATTAACCCCTTAATGTCCAATGACGTGCACAGTCTGTCATGGCAAGGTGTCAGTTTTGGCACCTTGACCGGCTGTGCACGTCATGCCTTTGAACTACCACTGCATGTAAACTCGCAGTGGTAGTTCAGTGCCGACAGCTGTCACAGACAGCTGACAGGCACGGCAAGCGGTGCGGGGACCTTTGCCGTCGGTCCCCGCACCTACAGCGCTGTGATTGGTCAGTCAATCTGACTGACCAAACACAGCAGCGATCAGGCAGAAGAGGCTGAAATTTCAGCCTCTTCTGCCCGATCAGTGCAGGAGTTCAGCGCTGCAGTGGCCGAGCTTCCTGCACTGACAGCCGGGAGCGGCGCCCCCGCCGCCCCTGGCTGTTGACCCCCTGACTGCTGCGATCGCAGCGATCAGGGGGAGAGGCAGAGGGTTGGGAGCTCCCTCTGCCTCAGATCGACGCCCTGCAATGTATTTGCAGGGCCCGATCTCTGCCTTGATGACCCGGGGGTTGTCATGACAACCTCCGGGTCATCTAGCTACGGAAAGCTGCTGTGATCATGGTCACAGCAGCTTTCACTATAGGTACAATGCAATGCAATGCTGGAGCATTGCAATGCATTGTAACTGCAATCAAAAGTAAAAAAGTGAAAGTCCCATAAAGGGACAAGGTAAAAAAAATATTAAAAAATAATTTAAAAAAATTCCCCTAAAAAATACACATTTTTATGTAATAAAAAAACAAAAAACAAAAAAATGCACGTTTGGTATCGCCGCGTCCATAAAAATCCCATCTATAAAAACGTAACCCTAGTTAACCCCTTTATACCGCTTGGAAAAAGTGCAATAACACGCGATCAAAAAGTCGGATATAAATAATCATGGTACCGCTGAAAACGTCATCTTGTCCCGCAAAAAACAAGCCACTATACAGCATCATCAGCGAAAAAATAAAAAAGTTATAGCTCTCGGAATAAACTGATGCAAAAATATTTTTTTTTTCTATAAAACTTTTTATTGTGTAAAAAACGCCAAAACATAAAAAAAATATATACCCGTATATACTCGTGTATAAGCCGAGATTTTCAGCACCTTTTTTCGTGCTGAAAATGCCCCCTCGGCTTATACACGAGTCATAGGGCAGAAACCAGCGAGGGAGGGATGCCGCGGCAGGAGCCTGTGGCTGGGATCATACTCACCCCTCCCCGTGCCATCGCTGAGCGTCCCTGCAATCCTGCGTTCTCCCCGTCTTCCTGCAGCTCTCCAGCGCTGAGCGGTGACGCAATACCCGCTCATTAAGGTCATGTAATATGGACGCGACGCCACTCCCATGGGCGTGGCCTCCATATTCATGGCCTTAATGAGCGGTATTACATCACCGCTCAATGATGAAGAGCTGCAGGAAGACGGGGAGAACGCAGGATTGCAGGGACGCTCAGCGATGGCACGGGGAGGGGTGAGTATGATGGAGGAGAGGACAAGGAGCACGGAACAGGACGGGGGGGAGAACGGTGGACGGGGAAGCATAGAGGAGGACGGGGGAAGCATAGAGGAGGACGGGGGAAGCATAGAGGAGAACGGAGGACGGGGAAGCATGGAGCTGGACAGGGGGGAGATCGGTGGACGGGGGAAGCATGGAGCAGGACGGGGGGAGATCAGTGGACGGGGAAGCGTGGAGCAGGACGGGGGGAGATCGTGGACGGGAAGCGTGGAGCAGGACGGGGGGGAGATCGGTGGACGGGGAAGCGTGGAGCAGGACAGGGGGGAGATCGGTGGACGGGGGAAGCGTGGAGCAGGACGGGGGGAGATCGGTGGACGGGGGAAGCGTGGAGCAGGACGGGGGGGAGATCGGTGGACGGGGAAGCGTGGAGCAGGACGGGGGGAAATCGGTGGACGGGGGAAGCGTGGAGCAGGACGGGGGGGAGATCGGTGGACGGGGGAAGCATAGAGGAGGACGGGGGCAGCACAGAGCAGGAGGGCAGTTTATACACCCGGCTTATACATGAGACAATAATTTTTCCCAGTTTTTTGTAGCAAAATTAGGGGGGTCGGCTTATACACGGGTCGGCTTATACACGAGTATATACGGTAAATGAGGTTTCGCTGTAATCGCAGTGACCCGAAGAATAAACCTGCTTTATCAATTTTATCACACGCGGAATGGAGGAAAAAAAAAAAAACCAATTCCTGAATTGCTGGTTTTTGTTCATTCTGCTTCCATAAAAATCGGAATAGGAAGCGATCAAAAAAGTCATGTGCCCGAATATGGTACCAATAAAAACATCAGCTCGTCCCGCAAAAAATAAGCCCACAGATAACTCTGTCAGCCGAAATATGGAAAAATTATAGCTCTCAAAATACGGCGATGCAAAAATTTCTTACAAAAAATTCTTCCAAAAAAAAGCGTCTTTTAGAGTGTAACAGAAGCTAAACATGAAAAAAGGATGTAAATCTGGTATCGCTGTAATCGCACCGATCCGAGGAATAAAGTCGCCTAATCACTAATACCACACGAGGAACGGCGTAAAAAAGAAAACCAATTCTTCACCTTTTGTGGATTTGTTCATTCTGCCTCCCAAAGATCGCAGTAAGGCGATCACAGTGGTTCCCCCCCGCATATGGGGTATCAGCGTACTCAGGACAAAATGCACATCAACTTTTGGGGTCCTACTTCTCCTGTTACCCTTATAAAAATAAAAATTTGGGGGCAAAAATGTAATTTTTGTGGAAAAAAATATGATTTTTTTATTTTCATGGCTCTACGTTATAAACTTCTGTGAAGCCCTTGGGGGTTCAAAGTGCTGACCACACATCTAGATAAGTTCCTTTGGGGGTCTAGTTTGCAAAATGGGGTCACTTGTGGGGGGTTTCTACTGTTTAGGCACATCAGGGGCTCTCCAAGCGCGACATGACACCCGCAGACCATTCCATCAAAGTCTGCATTTAAAAACGGTGTTCCTTCCCTTCCGAGTTCTGCCGTGCGTCAAAATAGTGGTTCCCCCCCACATATGGGGTATCAGCGTACTCAGGACAAATTGCACAATAGCTTTTGGGGTCCTCTTTCTCCTGTTACCCTTATAAAAATAAAAATTTGGGGGCAAAAATATTATTTTTGTGGAAAAAAATATGATTTTTTTATTTTCACGGCTCTACGTTATAAACTTCTGTGAAACAGTTGGGGGTTCAAAGTGCTCACCACACATCTAGATAAGTTCCTTGTGGGGTCTAGTTTCCAAAATGGAGTCACTTGTGGGGGTTTCTACTGTTTAGGCACATCAGGGGCTCTCCAAACGTGACATGACACCCGCAGACCATTCCATCAAAGTCTGCATTTGAAAAAGGCGCTCCTTCACTTCCGAGCTCTGCCATGCGTCAAAATAGTGGTTTACCCCCACATATGGGGTATCAGCGTACTCAAGACAAATTACACAATAACTTATGGGGTCCTGTTACCCTTTGGAAAATAAAAATTGGGGGTGGAAAGATCATTTTTGTGGAAAAGATATGATTTTTTAATTTTACAGCTCTACGTTATAGCCTTCTGTGAAGCCCTTGGGGTTCAAAGCTCTCACCACACATCTAGGTAAGTTCCTTGGGGGGTCTAGTTTCAAAAATGGGGTCACTTGTGGGGGTTTCCACTGTTTAGGCACACAGGGACTCTCCAAATGCTACATGGCGTCCAATCTCAATTCCAGCCAAAAAAGTCAAATGGCGCTGCTTCCCTTCCGAGCTCTGCCATGCGCCCAATTAGTGGTTTACCCCCACACATGGGGTATCAGCGTTCTCAGAACAAATTGCACAATAACTTTTGGGGTCCTGTTACCCTTTGGAAAATAAAAAATTGGGGTGGAAAGATCATTTTTGTGGAAAAGATATGATTTTTTAATTTTACAGCTCTACGTTATAGCCTTCTGTGAAGCCCTTGGGGGTTCAAAGCTCTCACCACACATCTAGGTAAGTTCCTTGGGGGTCTAGTTTCAAAAATGGGGTCACTTGTCGGGGGTTTCCACTGTTTAGGCACACAGGGACTCTCCAAATGCGACATGGCGTCCAATCTCAATTCCAGCCAAAAACGTCAAATGGCGCTGCTTCCCTTCCGAGCTCTGCCATGCGCCCAATTAGTGGTTTACCCCCACACATGGGTATCAGCGTTCTCAGGACAAATTGCACAATAACTTTTGGGGTCCTGTTACCCTTTGGAAAATAAAAATTGGGTGTGGAAAGATCATTTTTGTGGAAAAGATATGATTTTTTAATTTTACGGCTCTACATTATAACCTTCTGTGAAGCCTTGGGGGTTCAAAGCTCTCACCACACATCTAGATAAGTTCCTTGGGGGGTCTAGTTTCCAAAATGGGGTCACTTTTGGGGGGTTTCCACTGTTTAGGCACACAGGGACTCTCCAAATGAGACATGGCGTCCAATCTCAATTCCAGCCAAAAAGTTAAATGGCGCTGCTTCCCTTCCGAGCTCTGCCATGCGCCCAATTAGTGGTTTACCCCCACATATGGGGTATCAGCGTACTCAGGACAAATTGCACAATAACTTTTGGGATCCTTTTATCCTTTGAAAAATAAAAATTGAGGGTGAAAAGATCATTTTTGTGGAAAAAATATGATTTTTAAATTTTACGTTATAACCTTCTGTGAAGCCCTTGGGGTTCAAAGTGCTCACCACAGATCTAGATAAGTTCCTTGGGGGTCTAGTTTCCAAAATGGGGTCACTTATGGGGGGTTTTCACTGTTTAGGTACATCAAGGACTCTCCAAACGCGACATGGTGTCCGCTCTCGATTCCAGCCAATCTGACATTCAAAATCTCAAATGATGCTCCTTCCCTTCTGAGCACTGCCATGTGCCTAAAGATTGGTTTTCCACCACACATGGGGTATCGGTGTACTCAGGAGAAATTGTACAACAAAAATATTGTGGTTCATTTTCTACTGATACCCTTGACAAAATTTAAAAAATTGTGTCGAAAGAAAAATTTTGGGAAAAAAAGTTAAATGTTCATTTTTTCCTTCAACATTGCTTCAATTCTTGTGAAGTACCTAAAGGGTTAATAAACTTCTTGAATGTGGCTTTGAACACCTTGAGGGTGCAGTTTTTAGAATGGTGTCACTTTTGGGTATTTTCTGTCATATTGACCTCTCAAATTCACTTCAAATGAGAGGTGGTCCCTAAAAAAATGGTTTTGTAAATTTTGTTGGAAAAATGAGAAATCGCTGGTCAACTTTTAACACTTATAACTTTCTAACAAAAAAAAATTTAGGTTCAAAAATTGTGCTGATGTAAAGTAGATATGTAGGAAATGTTATTTATTAACTATTTTTTGTGACATATTTCTCTGATTTAATGGCATAAAAATTAAAAGTTTGAAAATTGCAAAATTTTCAAAATTTTTGCCATATTTCCATTTTTTTCATAAATAAACGCAAGTTATATTAAAGAAATTTTACCACTATCATGAAGTACAATATGTCACGAGAAAACAATCTCAGAATCGCCAAGATCCGTTGAAGCGTTCCAGAGTTATAACCTCATAAAGAGACAATGGTCAGAATTGTAAAAATTGGCCTGGTCTTTAACCTACAAAATGGCTTGGTCGTTAAGGGGTTAAGGATCAGGCGTCTGCAGCGGAGGAGGAGGAGGGAAGCCTTGATGACAGTCAGGCATTGTCTGCTCAGGGAACTGTCCTGGACGAGGTGGAGGAAGAAGAGGAAGAGGAAGAGGAGGAAGATGAGGGGGATGATTATTTTGGGGAGGAGGATGCTTCTCAGTGGGCAAGAGAAAATATTGGCTTGCCAAGGTCAGGTACAGGGTTTGTGCGTGAATGGAGGGATGTGGATTTGGCAGAAAGTGCTCCTCCACCCACCACTGGCAGTGCATCATTGACACCTGGAACATTGGCTTATATGTGTGATTATCTCTTGCGGATCCTAAAAAGGGACCCCCGCATTGCCAAAATTATGAAGGATGACGACTACTGGTTGGCCAGCATCCTCGATCCACGCTATAAAGGCAAATTACAGAACATCATGCCACAGGAGAACCTATAGCTAATATTGGTGAACAAACAAGCAACTCTGGTAAACCGTTTGTTAGAGGCATTCCCAGCGCACAGCAGTGGTGCAGGTTCTACCACGAGCCGTACTGGGCAACATGGAAGAGGTGTTCGTGGTGCACACAGCCGAAGTGGCGTTGGAGACAGGGGTTTCATGACCATGTTGTGGACTGATTTCTCGAGTACCGCTCACACGACTGGTAATACTGAATCGATTACAACAGACAGGAGACAGCAGTTGTCAACTATGGTTCAAAATTACCTCTCCTCCCCTATCGATGTTCTCCCTCACAGTTCATTCCCTGTTGACTACTGGGCCTGTAAACTGGACACCTGGCCTGAATTGGCACAATATGCCTTACAGGAGCTCGCTTGCCCTGCTGGTAGTGTGCTATCAGAAAGAGTCTTCAGTGCTGCTGGATCAATCCTGACAGAAAGAAGGACCCGGCTGTCGACCCAAAATGTTGGTGATCTCACCTTCATTAAAATGAACCATGCCTGGGTTTCAAAGGATTTTGTACCACCTTCCCCTGATGACACATAGGTTGCCAGCAAAATGGCTCGCTTTGTCCTCCTCTTCCTCCGACTTCTCCAATTCCTCCATTTGCAGCCGCTGAACGTCCAGCCTACACCTCAACATATGCCAGTTTTCCACCTCCCTAACTGGGCTGTACCACCCGCCCACAACTTTAGCCAAATAACCCCCAGTTTTCAATGCGTTACTATTATTAAAAGTTAATTAAGGTTGACAAGCTTAAGTAATAAGAATTGATGTCGTTGGCATTGAAATGGGCACTGTAGGTGTGTTTACTGTCCTCCACTCACTGCCGACTTTTATTCCCTATTGACTTGCATTGGGGTCGGGTTTTGGTCGGAACTCCGACTTCTGCCGATAGTCAGCCGATTTCATTCGACTCGACTTTTGGTAAAATCGGGTGGTCCTAAACCCGACTCGACCCTCCCGAAGGCAAAGTCGCTCATTCCTAGTGGATAGAATTGTATCCAGTGTAGACAATGCTCTGGGAACTAAACCTGTTTGCTACAATGTATCAGTTTAAAGTTTGTGCGATTTAGCTTACAGAGCACTGTTAAAGTTTAGATACAATTGTATCTATTTCTCAGCAGACAGCAGGACTAGTCTTGCTATAATGAGGCTGTCCTGTTTCAGAAAATTGAACATATTTTTTGAGCGCACCGAAGACTCTCGGTTAGCTTACTCATTTGCTGCTCTATCAAGAATATGTTCTCAAATACTGGTTACAAACACTTTCACTGCCTGAACATGAGGAGGAAGTAGAGCAGAAAAGCTCACACAGGGAGAGTGCTTATAAATAGTGTTTGAGAATGACTTATTGCTTGAGCAGCAGTTTAAAGCAGCTTATAAAAGAGCATGAATTCCGTAATTAAAACAGCACTTTTAGAATAGTGCTTTAGGCTATGTTCACAAGTTGCATTTTTGTTGCTGTTTTTCTGCAGCCAATGCCTGACCTTTTGGCAGGAAAAAAGTTGCAGCCAAAATGCAGGTTTTGTTGCATTTATTTGTGGCTCTTTTTGCTGTCTTTTAATTGTGCTTTTTTTTTTTTGCTGCATTTTTCAAAATCCCGAAGTTCGAGCTTTGTTTCCACCTTGCAAGCATAAACAATATCAGTTGTTAGGCCATCAATGAAAGACATATGTGAAAACATAAAATATTTTTTTGAAAAAAAAAACAATTTGATAAAGTTATTTAGGGAAAAAGGTTTTTTATGTTTATTAAAGAATTGGTTACTTTTACGACATCATTAATGTAATTATCGCTAATTCAATTAGTGCTTGGAGGGGGAGAAACAAAATGATGACAAATTAAAAAGTGCAAATTACATTTTAATTAAAAAATACTAACATTCGCCGCTCATACGACGATATAAAGGCATTATGGTTCATATTTAAGAAAATCACAAAAATAAATGTATTTCATCCTGCTGTACCTGTGTTTTTTTCAGCAAAACCGTTGCAAAACTGTGCAAAACTGATAGCAGCTTTTTTGCTGCATCTTTGCACTTATTCTATGGGTTCAAAAATGTTGAAAGGATTCATATGCTGCAGTTTTCCAATTCTTTCTGGGAAAAAAAAAACTAATGTGTGAATGAGATTTCTGAAATTTCATACCTTTCGCTGGTACTGCAAAAAGCAGCTTTTAATTTGCATTTAAAAAACCGTTGCAAAAAACGCAACGTGTGAACGTAGCCTTAAAGAGAAGGCTGCAAAATAAGGTAACGGGGTATGTTAGAAATATTTATAACTTTGAAAAGAGTGATCAATAATTGAATAAATAAAAAAGTTTAGTTAATCGTTAAGGGTCAAAAGATGTCTGCAGTCACATGTGACTGCAGACCTATGAGTCCCCCCAGTTCACGCACTGTGTGCTGCGGGGATTCGCCGATTGTCCACTTCTTCCTGACTTCCACCCCCTCCACTCTCTGTTCCTGGAAGAAAATTGTGTTTCACATTCCATGTATAAATAGACGTCAAAAAAGGTGTCAAATAAAAGAAGTATTTGACTCAAATCAAAAACAACAAAAACACTGAACAACAAAAGGTACAAATGTAATAATAGATTGGTCTCTTTGTCTTTCTAAACATGGAGTGCTGTGCAGGGCCGGGACAAGGTATTGCCCTAGATGAAGCCGATGGTGCTCCCTCCGCATGAACCCTCCACCCCCATGTAAAGGAATCGGTCAGAGACTAAGATAACAGGACCCCCTAACGCACCCCACTCCTCCTTCGATGGGTCAGGTAAGAAGTAGAGCTGAGCGAATTTTTCAATATTCGGTTCGGATTACAATCGCCGGCAAATATCGTATTTGCAATATTCGCCGTACACAAGCGAGCGCCACTGGAGTGAATGGGAGTAGAAATGAGCGAATGTGTTCGGAAACGATTGTCAAACATAAATTTGGCACGAATAGGGAACCAAAATGGCACCAATATGGAAAATTTGGATTCGGAGATCATTTCCGAACATATTCGCTCAACTCTAGTAATGAGAAGATCTGACGATCACTTCCACTAGAATTGTTACCTGTTTTACCAAAAAATGACAACAAAAGTAAAAAAAGTGTTGTACTTTAGAGGTGAGTCTCATCAGGGAGTGTAGCGTTTTCATGGTTAGATATGGAATCATTCATTGTGGACCATTTACACGATAGCAGGAAAAAATAGCGATTTTCATCCTGACATCCTATATTTTAAGCGTCAAACCCAAGGACGGTCATGGAGACTAATATAATGGGGGCCGTTCGGATTCTCAAAGCGTGCAGCGTTTGGCGGATACCCCAATGGAAGCTAAACAGACCCCATTATAGTGGGAGACGTCTGATGGTTTAAATATACGTCATGCAACAAATACAGCATTGTAGCTGTAAATCCAGCACTGTAGCTGTAAATCCAGCCCTGGCTGGGGACAATCGAGGCAGTAGCACCATTTGTCTGTCTATCTGCCTCTTTCTCTGCAGCTCTCTTCTCTTCATCTTCTCTCTATGGACTTACCTTATCTCTCTGTGTACTATTCATTTGTGGAAAAAAAAAAAAGTAAATAGTTATTTTTACCATCAAGTTTTAAAAAGGTTTTACCACCTTAGACATTGGTGGCATATCCACGAGCATTGGGTGATTGTTTTCACATTTTTGTCCCATTAAAAAGAACATGTCACCAGGTTTTTGGCACGTATTCTCAGAGCAGAATGATGTAGGGGCAGAGACCCTGATTCCAGAGAGGTGTTACTTTCTATTTTGTTTGTTGCTGTTTCAATAAAATCAGTGTTTTATCAGCAGGAGAATATCACTACAGGACTAGTTGTCTTGTGTCATGTAGTCCTACTGCTCTGTGTAGCCCCACCTTCACCAGTGATTAGCAGCTTTCCGTCAATGTACATAGAAAGCAGCCAATCACGGGTGGGGGTGGGGTTATACAGACAGGGGTTATTCACAGCTCAGCATTCATAGCACTGTTAGATCTGAAGCAAAGATTGCATCAAAATGAGAGGAAGGAGCCAAGCAATTGACACATCGCTGAAATCAGGGTCTCTGCCCCTACATCATGCTGCTCTCAGAATACATATAAAAAAAGCTGCTAAAAGATTCCCCTTTGAACTATGAGCAATTATTGTGCTTTTGTTGCATTTTTCTCACACAGATTTGTTGCAGAAAATGAGCAGCTTTTTACAGTAAAGCAAAATGAATGAGATTTCTTAAAATCTCTTGCACACGTTGCCTATTTTTTCCTTGCGGATGTGCAGCAGATTAAAGATGTGTGTTTAGGATCATTATCCATTTGTAGAAGCCATCCTCTTTTCCACTTCTGCTTTTTTACAGATGGTGTTATGTTTGCATCAAGAATTTGTTGAACTGTCATTGAATCCATTCTTTCATCTACCCGTGAAATGTTCCCCGTGCCATTGGCTGCAACACAACCCCAAAGCATGATTGATTCACCTCCTTGCTTAATGGTTGGTGAGATGTTTTTTTCCTGAAATTCTGCGCCCTTTTTTCTCACACATACCTTTGATCATTGTGGCCAAAGAGTTCTCTTTTAACCTCATTGGTCCACAGGACTTGTTTCCAAAATGCATCAGGCTTGTTTAGATGTCCTTTTGCATACTTCTGATGCTGCATTTTATGGTCAGGATGCAGGAGAGGTTTTTTTCTGATGACTCTTCCATGAAGGTCATATTTGTGCTGGTGTTTCTGAAAGTAGAACAATGTACCACAACTCCAGAGACTGCTAAATCTTTCTGAAGGTCTTTTGCATTGAAGTTGGGGTCCTGATTTGCCTTTCTTGCAATCCAACGAGTAGCTCTCACTGAAATTTTCCTTAGTCTTCCAGACCTTATCTTGAACTCCACTGTTTCTGTTAACGGTCATTTCTTAATTACATTTTGATCTGAGGAAAGGGCAACTTGAAAACACTTTTCTATCTTCTTATAGCCTTTAGAAGAACCCATGTCTGCTGTTTTTTGGCACAAGGTTAGAGTAGGCTGGGAAATTTGCATCACCTAGTCTTTCCTAACGATCATAGTGAACAAGCCATAGCTCTCGGCCCATCTTCCTTTTGTGATTATTAAAATGGAAATATGCACCAGCAGAATAGTGAGTGCAGCTCTGGAGTATAATACAGGATGTAACTCAGGATCAGTAATGTAATATATGTACACAGTGACTGCACCAGCAGAATAGTGAGTGCAGCTCTGGAGTATAATACAGGATGTAACTCAGGATCAGTAATGTAATGTATGTACACAGTGACTGCACCAGCAGAATAGTGAGTGCAGCTCTGGAGTATAATACAGGATGTAACTCAGGATCAGTAATGTAATGTATGTACACAGTTACTGCACCAGCAGAATAGTGAGTGCAGCTCTGGAGTATAATACAGGATGTAACTCAGGATCAGTAATGTAATGTATGTACAGTGACTGCACCAGCAGAATAGTGAGTGCAGCTCTGGAGTATAATACAGGATGTAACTCAGGATCAGTAATGTAATATATGTACACAGTGACTGCACCAGCAGAATAATGACTGTAGCTCTGGAGTATAATACAGGATGTAACTCAGGATTAGTAATAAAATGTATGTACACAGTGACTGCACCAGCAGAATAGTGAGTGCAGCTCTGGAGAGTATTACAGGATGTAACTCAGGATCAGTACAGCATCAGTAATGTAATATATGTACTAGTGTTGAGCGATATGATACCGCAAGTATCGGGTATCGGCCGATATTAGCTGTATCGGCCTTTCGATACTTTGTTTCGATATTTTCCATATATCGTATACCGGAATCGGAAGTTCCCATAATTCTTTGAGAGGCAATGTGATTTTAGTCAGCCAATGAGGAATCCTAAGAAGTGTGGGCACATCCTGTACTGCTGCGGTCATGTTAACTAATGGCATGGCTGTGATTGGATGCTGAAATGATGTCAGAATGCACTATAAAAGGCGCCACCGCCATTTTAGCGTCACTGTGCTGTGAATTCAGTAAGGGACAGAACGCTGCTGTGCTGACTCTGAGGGACAGTTAGAGATTGCGATTTAGTGTAGTGTGCTGTAGGCAGGCTAGTTTACCAACCGCTGTGTAAAGCTTCCTTTTGCCTGCAGTGTTGTTTTAACAGCTCTGCAAGGTGTGTGTGAGTGCAGGTGACGCTGCAGTTTGCTCTGCATGCAACGCTGTCTGTAGGCATCTGCACGTGTCACTCACAGACTCTTTTTTTTTTCTTCAGTGTAATTCTTGCTGCTCCATGCAATTTAAATTTTAGTGTGACGCGCTTCCATCCGTATCCAATACATTGGTTGCAAACACTATAGAAGTAGACAAAGGAGTAGCCTTTCACAGATTGTGAACAGTTGTGTTTCAGTGTTCACTTCAGTCTGTGTTTTTTATTTTTTGAGTGCACATCACGCTCCAGTTACTTGTTCAAGCACTGCTGCTTGTACTCTGCTGAGCGTGTCTCAGTGCCTCATCCTTTTCATTTCTCTCCAATTGGTTCTGCTCCATTCCATTTAAAATAAATATAATCTATTAGTGTGACGCGCTTCCATCCGTATCCAATACATTGGTTGCAAACACTATAGAAGTAGACAAAGGAGTAGCCTTTCACAGATTGTGAACAGTTGTGTTTCAGTGTTCACTTCAGTCTGTGTTTTTTATTTTTTGAGTGCACATCACGCTCCAGTTACTTGTTCAAGCACTGCTGCTTGTACTCTGCTGAGCGTGTCTCAGTGCCTCATCCTTTTCATTTCTCTCCAATTGGTTCTGCTCCATTCCATTTAAAATAAATATAATCTATTAGTGTGACGCGCTTCCATCCGTATCCAATACATTGGTTGCAAACACTATAGAAGTAGACAAAGGAGTAGCCTTTCACAGATTGTGAACAGTTGTGTTTCAGTGTTCACTTCAGTCTCTGCGTAATAACCACACTTAGGCCTTATAACTTTTCTGACTTTCTTTATCAATCTACCAAGATGAAGAAGGCAGGGAGTAAGGCACGTGGTCGTGGCCGTGGAGTTTCAGCAGGGAGAGGACGTGGGGATTCTGTGGCTGCTGCCGCCCTCAGTGACACAGCATCCACCATTTATCCCCGTGAGCGTTCCTTTATGCGCACTTTGGTAGGAGCTCGGCGTGCCCCCTGCTGCGGGAAGAACAAATTGAAGCCGTTGTTGGTTGGATGGCAGCCAATGCATCGACTTCAATTCCTTCCACCTCCTCTCAGGAACACAACACTGTTGAGCAACCATCTGTCTGTTCACCGCCTGTCAAATTGGCCAGGCAGTCAGAGAGTTCTGTACAGGAGCCAGCTGAGTCTCTGCTTCTGTTCTCAGAATCTGTTGGCTCGCAAACACGGGCACAGGCAAGCAGCATTCTGCAATTTGAAGAAGAGGGAGTATGCAGTGATGCGCAACAGCTGTGTCTCTCTCAATCTGAAGAGGCGGGTGAGCCAGTGCCGATGGACAGCCCACCGCAGAACGCATCTCATGATGATGATGAGACTCAGGTGCCAGGTTTTGTGGAGCATGGTGCTGCCCAGACCATCCAACAGCAGCAGGTGTTGGAAGAGGGTAGTGGAGATGATGAAGTCCGAGACCCAACATGGCGTGAGCAACAGGAAGGTGGTGGGAGCAGCTCTGAGGAAGAGATTGGCCCAACGGTACAAAGAGGAGGGAGAGGTAGGCTGCAGACTCGCTTGCCTGTAGCCTCCAGTTTGGCACGTGTTGGGAGCAGTTCTCTTACAAATGTCAAAATTGGCGCTCCCATGACTTGCACTGCGTGGTCCTTTTTTGACAGACTTGTAGATGATATTTGCTATGTTCAATGCAAGCTGTGTAAGCAAAAAGTTAAAAGAGGTAAAAATATCAGTAACCTGAATACCACAAATATGTGGAAACATGTACGGACAAAGCACGTAGCTGAGTTACAAAGACACACTGGAGATGTAGGCCAACCTACAGCAGCACCTACATCTTCAGGTCGTGTTGGAGCCTCTACCTCCAGCTCACACACACCTGGTTCGGCTTCCTCACAGGATCTCCATGGAAGAACCTCGGTCACTGTTGTCCATAGACAAACTGTTATTCCACCCACAGCAGCAAGTTCACAGTCATCGTCATACTCCCAGACCACAAAACAGCCATCGGTACCACAGGCATGGGATAAAAGACGGCCATACTCGGCAAACCATCCACGAGCACAGGCTCTGAATGCTGGCATTGCAAAACTCCTGTCCCTTGAAATGCTGTCATTCAGGCTGGTGGAGACTGACAGTTTCAGGAACTTAATGGCATTGGCAGTCCCACAATATAATGTGCCAAGCCGATTTTATTTCAGCAGGCAAGCCGTCCCTGCTCTGCAAAAACATGTCGAGGGAAACATTAAACATGCGCTACTAAACGCCGTCAGTAGCAGGGTCCACCTGACCACCGATGCGTGGACCAGTACCCATGGCCAGGGACGATACCTTTCCCTCACTGCCCATTGGGTCAATGTTGTGGAGCCGGGTACAGATCTTGCCAGTGGAGCTGTACGTGTTCTGCCAACTCCAAGGATTGCAGGAATCCAGTCTGTACACATTGATTCCTCCTCCTACTCCAGTTCCTCAGAATCATCGCTGCACGAGCCGTCACGGTATACCTCCACATGGACCCGTGAACGCTTACCTGTTGCGACCGATATGAGCACAGCCATGGCCAAACGTCAACAGGCCGTCCTGAAATTAATTTCCATGGGGAATCGAAGCCACACAGCGCAGGAGCTCTGGGATGCCATCAAGCAGGAGAGCGACGTGTGGTTTTTGTCAGCTAATCTCCAGCCAGGCTTGGTAGTGTGTGACAATGGCCGAAATCTGGTGGCAGCTCTGGGCCTTGGCAACCTCACTCACATACCATATCTGGCACATGTGCTCAACTTGGTCGTGCAGAGTTTTTTGAGGGACTATCCGGATCTTGATGCACTGCTGCACAAGGTCCGCCTAGAGTGCACTCACTTGCGACGTTCCAGCATGGCCAGATCGCGCATTGCAGCTCTGCAAGTCAGATTTCGCCTTCCTGAACATCGCATCATATGTGACGTACCCACCAGGTGGAATTCCACGTTACATATGTTGGAGCGGTTGTGTGAGCAGCAGCCAGCAGTAATGGAGTATCAGCTGCAACAGGCGCAATCAACTCACAATTTGCGCCGTTCACACTTCACCACTACTGAGTGGGCCTCTATGAAGGACATCTGCGACGTTTTGCGTGCGTTTGATGTCTCAACGCGGATGGCGAGTGCAGATGATGCACTAGTCAGCATGACTGTCCCCCTTATCTGCCTGCTTCAGAAATCACTGAAAGCACTAAAGGAAGAGGTTTTGGAAGAGGTGGAGGATGAGGAGTCACAAATTCAATTACCTTCAGGACAGTCAGCGCAACGTGGTTCCTCACAAAGGGCTGGGCAGGGCTCACTTTGTGAGGAGGATGAGGAGGAGGAGGAGTCAATGGAGGAGGAAGAAATCCCTACAGAGGGAGGTACACAACGCTCTAGTCAGTATGTAGAGCGAGGGTGGGGTGATGCAGAGGAGGCAGAGATGACGCCTCTTCCACAGGACAGCCTTTGTTGGCCAGTTGGGAGTCTGCAGCACATGGTTGATTTCATGCTTCAGTGCCTGAGAAACGACCGCCGCATCGCCCACATTCTCACCACGTCAGATTATTGGGTGTACACCCTCCTAGACCCTCGCTATCGGGACAACTTACAAACCCTCATCACACCGGTGAACCGGGACCGTAAAATGCAGGAGTACCAAGACACACTGGTGCAATCCATACTGTTGTACATTCCAGCCGAGAGAGCTGCTGCTGCTACTGCTTTACAAAGCAGCTCTGTGCGTCGAGGCAGTGTAGACACCTCTACAACAAGAGGGAGCACAAGCAGCGCCTCTGCACAGGGCAAGAGCTGTATGTTACAAATGTGGCGAAGTTTTGTGACAGCGCCAGCAAGGTCTACACCATCCGAGACGGCTCCAGTCACCAGGAAGAAACGTTTCCGTAAGATGGTGACAGACTACTTGGCTTTCCCTCTAAGTGTACTCCCAGATGCCTCTTCCCCTTTCAAATTTTGGGTCTCTAAGTTGGATACATGGCCAGAGCTTAGCCAGTATGCATTGGAGGTGCTGGCTTGCCCTGCTGCCAGTGTATTATCTGAGTGTGTCTTTAGTGCTGCAGGTGGTGTAGTAACAGACCGTCGCATGCGATTATCCTCAGAGAATGTAGACCGGCTTACTTTTCTGAAAATGAACAAGGCATGGATCTCACCTGAATTTGCCTGTCCGTTTTCAGATTAAATAACTGTTTGGCAACGTTTTCCATGTCTCCTGTTATGTTCATCTTTCTACCACCTGAACTCTACTCCCTGGGCTACAACACCGCCATTTGTTGCTCGTAAGTAATTGGCAGGGGTACTGACTCCTGGCCAGCCTGGTTACAGCACGACAGCTGTTTCCTGGCAGTGTGAACGTCAATTATCCTCCAATAAGTTGTGCTGTCGTGTTGCATTCGGGTTAGCCGATATGTAAATAAAGGCTGTTTCCATTGTGACAATAGGACAAGCACCCACTGTAGGACTGTGTGATTCGGTAACTGGGGACGGCTTGCGTCCTGTCAACTTACATTTTCATGGGTGCGTTCTGCTACCCGTCCGGGGTCCAGTACCGTCAACTGGTTCTCCCCAGTGCCTTTGGCCTAGGTGCCTCCATCTCCGTATCCGAGTTCAACCAACGTCTGCTGGTCCTTGGTAGTGCTTTGGAGCACAGGTACCTCCTGCTTAGTAACCGTGTCACAGTAACGTCAGCTGGTACTCGGTTGTGACATTGCCTCTTTTCCTTCTGCTACCCGTCCGGGGTCCAGTACCGTCAACTGGTTCTCCCCAGTGCCTTTGGCCTAGGTGCCTCCATCTCCGTATACGAGTTCCAGCAACGTCTGCTGGTCCTTGGTAGTGCTTTGGAGCACAGGTACCTCCTGCTTAGTAACCGTGTCACAGTAACGTCAGCTGGTACTCGGTTGTGACATTGCCTCTTTTCCTTCTGCTGCCCCTCCGGGTTCCAGCACAGTCAGCTGGTCCTCGTTACTTCCATTGTCTCTTGCTCCATCTGATACCCGTCCGGGTTCCAGTAACGTCAGCTGGTTCTCGGAAATTAGACGACCTTAAAGACCACCCAGAAGAAGATGACTACAACAAGGACGACGAGCATGAAGCCAACCAGCCTGAACACCATCACAAAGAAAAAATAAAAGATTACCCAGAAGAAGATCACCAACAGGACAAAGAAGGTTAAGACAAACTACAAGATACAGAACAAGAGACAGAAGAACAATTAGCAGAAGATCAAAAAGCAGAAGAACATGAAGTATAAGACCAAAATGAAGAGCAAAATATATGCTCTAAATTCTAAGCAGAAGAAGACTAAGCAGTGTATGGGGTGAGTCCGTTCCTCCTCGTGGTGCCCCTGGAAAATGCCTGCTGCTGCAAGCTAAACTGAACACGGACAAATACTGTTGTAATTAGTGTTGAGCGATACGATAATGCAAATATCGGCTATCGGCCGATATTAGCTCTATCGGCCTTTCGATTATCGTTTCGATATTTTCGTCTTATCGAATACCGGAATCGGATTTGTCACTGTCACTGTCTGTGTCCATCGGTCGGGTCTGTCACTGTCAGTGTCCGTCGGTCGGGTCTGTCAGGAGTCAGCGGCACTTACCTGGCAGAAGATCTCCGGCGGTCACGTCCTGGACTGCTTCATTGCCGCCATCCTCTTCTCCCCGGCGGTCACATGCAGTTTCTCGCGATAACTGCAGTGACTGCTGGGTAATCCCGGCCGTAAAGCAGTCAGTCCGATGACGTTACCGCCGG
Source organism: Oophaga sylvatica (assembly GCA_033576555.1). Classification (NCBI taxonomy): domain Eukaryota; kingdom Metazoa; phylum Chordata; class Amphibia; order Anura; family Dendrobatidae; genus Oophaga; species Oophaga sylvatica. Next base: position 975,420,437 of record JARQOD010000001.1, on the reverse strand, counting down.
GGAAGCAGGTAATCAGCTGTGCTGCGTCGCGATGACAGGCTCTGCCTGTCATTGCGATGTAGCAGAGCTGGATCGTCGTGGGACTGTCGTTATGGACTGCGTCGGACAGGTGGTATACTGTTGGTTTGTTTTTTTTCTTTTTTTACAGGAGATCGATGGCGTCGCAGGAATGAGAGAGTAATAAAAGAAATGAAAACTGTGTTGTCTCTTTTATTTCATTAAAAGACTTTTTTCTTGCTTTGTCTTTTTTTTATGCATTTAATAACTTTGGGATTAATAATGGATCGGTGTCTTATTGACACCTCTCCATTATTAACCGGGCTTATTGTCACCGTGCAATCAACGGTGACATTAACCCCTTATTACCCCGCTTGCCACCGCTACAGGGCAAGTGGGAAGAGCCGGGTAAAGTGCCACAATTGGCACATCTTTTGATGCGCCAAATGTGGGGCTGCTGTAGCCTGGTATTATCAGGCTGTTGAGGGCCAAAATCCATGGGCCTTGACAGTCTTTTAATACCAGGCCGCAGCAGTCTGCATTTTACTTGGCTGGTTAACAAAAATAGGGGGACCCCTACGCCGTTTTTTTTTCGAGGGGATCCCTATTTTTGTTAACCAGCCAAGCTAAGCAGACTGCTGTGGCCTGGTATTATCAGGCTTGCAAGGTCCATGGATATTGGATCCTTACCAGCCTGAAAAACCAGGCCTCAGCGGTCTGCTTCATCTGGCTTGTTAACAAAAATAGGGGGGACCCCACGCCAATTTTTTTTCGAGGGGATCCCCTATTTTTGTTAATCAGCCAAGATATGCAGACTGCTGTGGCCTGGTATTATCAGGCTGGCAAGGTCCATGGATCTTGGCTCCTTAACAGCCTGAAAATCCAGGCCTCAGCGGTCTGCTTCATCTGGCTGGTTAACAAAAATAGGGGGGACCCCACGCCATTTTTTTTCGAGGGGATCCCCTATTTTTGTTAACCAGTTCCCTCTGACGTCACTGATTGTGTCCCTGGCTGACCTGAAGTGAAAGTGGAAAGCAATCAATTAAGCTTTCCACTTCCTCTCCTGTCAGCCAGGAGAGGAGCTCATTCATTTGGGGGTTTACTGTGAGGCTGCAGCATTAGCTGCGGTCCCTGCAGTAAACATTAACCCTTTCTGAAGGATTACACCGTGGGACCTGACTGTACATCGGATTGGTAAGAATAATTTTGCTTTATTATTTTATTTTTATTACAGGAAATGGTTTTAGCAGGAAAATAAAATATGGTCAAAAACTGTGTGATTATTTCATTAAACTTCTTTTTTATTAAAGTGTGTGTGTTTGATTTTTCTTTCATACAATAGGATTAATAATTGATAGTTGTCTGATTGACAGCTCTCAATTATTAACCTGGCTTAAAGTGACCTTTCAATTGCAAGGTCATTTTAACCCCTTATTAACCCATTCGCCACCGCTACAGGGCAATGGGAATGGACGGGCAAAGTGCCAGAAAGGGCAAATCTAATTAGAGATTTGCCCTTTCTGGGGTGTCTGGGGGCAGATGTTAGTAGCCGGGGGGGGCCAAAAATAATGGTCCCTCTCTGGGCTATTATTATCTGCCCCCACTCACTGGCTTTGTCTGTCTGGTTGCGAAAATAGGGCGGGAGCCCACGCATTTTTTTTCAGCAATTTTACACCTCATATATATATATACATGTCATTGAATTTGTGACACATATATATATATTTATATTTATAGTTCATACACTTCTACATAGTATAATAGCCGCTAATTCAATCGCCGGCTTTTGTGAAAATGCAGAACCCGACATGAAATGACACTTGGTGTACATAGGGTTAACCATGTCTTTTCATGTAGTTTGATATTTGATTTGCACAAACAATTACATGAGTGTAAGTGTGCAAAATTTCACACCTGTAGGGGTTAATTAAAGGTGTAAATTCGTAGCAAAAAAGTCCGTTTTTTTACAACGAATTTACACCTTTAATTAACCCCTACAGGTGTGAAATTTTGCACACATAGACTGATGTAATTGTTTGTGCAAATCAGATTGCAAACGACATGAAAAGACATGGTTAACCCTATGTACACCAAGTGTCATTTCATGTCGGGTGCTTCTGTCTTTTCACAGAAGCCGGCTTTACCCGGCAATTGAATCAGAGGATATTTTACTATGTAGAAGTGTATAAACTATACATATATGTATATATATATGTCACAATGACATGTATATATATATATATATGTATTCTATGTGTGTATATTTAGTGTTTACAAGGAAATAAAGGTTTTTTTTAATTTCGATATTTTGTTCCCATAGACTTACATTGGACTTCCGGTATCGAAATCGGATATCAACGATATTTAGTGCTATCGGCGATAAAATTTCGATACGATATTTTTTAGATATGGAGCAATATCGCTCAACACTAGTTGTAATTTAAATCTTTTGTGACAGCAAGAACGGAAGAATGAAAAATTCATACTTTTACAGATTACAAGTACAGGAATCTCTGTCACAAATAAGAATATGATGAAGAAGATGAAGAGGAAGAAGATGAAGAATTTGAATATGAAGAAGATTAATAGTTTAATAATAACAATATGAGTAATGTAAACAAAAACATGAATAGCAAGAAGTTTAAGAAGAAGATTAAGAAGGTGAAGATGAAGAATAATTTGATGAGAAAGATGATGCTGCTGCTGAAGATTATGAAGGAGAAAGTGTGTCAAAATTTAAAAAGGTGAAGAGCATGGAAGTTGTGAAACATACATATTTGCCAAAATAGAAAAAAGGTTAACAACATTGTCAATTTGTTCGTCAATCCAAACGTATTTCCAAAAAAATATATATTAATGCTATTCCAATGCATTGGGTTAAACATGTATGCCTTTATTGTCTCCTCAACCTCCCCCAATACATTCTACATTACTCTTTGTTGTTTTCCTTCATGTACAATTAACCAACAAGGCAAGAATGGGTTTTTTTTAATGTCGATATTTGGTTCCCATAGACTTACATGGGACTTCCGGTATCGGTATCGGGTATCGCCGATATTTTAGTGATATCGGCGATACCATTCCGATCCGATATTTTTAGATATCGAGCAGTATCGCTCAACACTAATATGTACATAAGGCCGGGGTCACACACACCGTATAAAAATCGGACTGTATTATACGGCTGTAATACACAGAAAAGTCCCCTGAAAAGTGATCCGTGTGCAAAGCGAAGATGCAATTTCCTCGCATCAAAATATCCGTGTGTCATCCGTATGGCATCCGTATGGCGAGATTTTCTCGCCGGCTTGCAAAACCGACATATAATGCATCCCAATGACAGTTTTTACATCACAAAAGAAAGAATAGATATATATACATAGAATACATATATATATATATATATACATGTCATTGTGACATATATATATATATATTTATAGTTCATACACTTCTACATAGTATAATAGCCGCTAATTCAATTGCCGGCTTCTGTAAAATCATTACAGAACCCGACATGAAATGACACATGGTTTACATACAGTAAACCATTTCATTTCATGTAGTTTGATATATGGTTTTGAGTAACAATTACATGAATGTTATGATTTGGTAACTGAGGAGGACAGGAGCAAAACAGCAAGGCAGCCGAACACCTGAGAGGTTGGGAACTAATGGGTTGCAGATCCCTAAACTAACCGCACAACTAGAAGCAGCCGTGGGACGTACCTACGGTGATCCAAGACGCCTCGGCACAGCCGGAGAGCTAGCTACACCTAAAGATAGAAACAGGAAAGTTAACTGCCCCGGAGTAGAGCCCCAAAGAAATAGGCAGCCCCCAAACATATAATGGCGGTTAGACAAGACGAAACACAAACGCAGGCAGAAAATAGAGTGATTAAACGCAGGGGCCAAACACTGACTAAATAGGACAGGAAAGAACAGAATACTATCTGCAACCCAGCAAAACTTCCAACACTTCTGATTACAAAAATGCTGAGCTCACACGATCTCGCCACCCACTAAATCAGATCTCAGAGTGAACAAGGCTAACCCGCAGCCACTCAAAAAGCAGGGAAAGAGCAATTGAACAAATAACAGTGGCTACAGAAAACAGAGATAAGCACAGGCCCCAGGAGGGGACCCGGCTAACCTCTACAAAGGTGCAGACAAAAATGGAAATGGCAAACACAATAGAAATAAGCAGAAAATATCTTATCTGAAAGTAGCAGACGCAGGCAAGACACCAGCAGACTTCCAAATGAACCAGGAAACAACAATTGATCACCGGCGAGGATCATGGGAAGGCAGCTCCCTTATATCAGTCCAGTCAGTGACTCCTGATTGCCAGGTATCACTGCAAGCTGAGGAGGCCCAGTTATTCAATACAGCTTCAGTACCGACAGCAACCACCAGAGGGAGCCTCCGCTCAGAAATTGTCTCCAATACGTTCACAACAGTAACCCCCTTGAGGAGGGGTCACAGAACCCTAACCTGCACCACCAGGCTGATCAGGATGAGCTCGGTGATAGGCACGAACCAGTCTCTCCGCATGAATGTCAGAAGCAAACACCCAAGAATTGTCCTCTTGACCATAACCTTTCCACTTAACCAAGTACTGGAGTCTAGCGAAACGAGAATCCAATATCTTCTCCACTTAATACTCCAGATTGCCCTCAACCAGAACAGGCTCAGGAGGCGCAGCCATAGGAACCACTGGCTCGACAAACCTTTTCAATAAAGATTTGTGGAAAACGTTATGAATCTTAATGTCCCTGGAAGGGCCAAGCGAAAAGAAACGGGATTAAGGACTTTCAAGATCCTATAAGGTCCAATGAGCCTTGGCTTAAACTTTGGAGACGCAACCTTCATAGGGATATTCTTTGAAGACAACCAAACCAAGTCACCCACTTTAAACTGAGGACCATCAGTCCTATGACGGTTGGCAAACAGTTGGGCCTTCTCCTGAGAGAGAGACAACTTATCCACTACTTGATCCCAAATCTGCTGCATTCTCTCTACCACAGAGTCAACATCTGGACAGACAGAAGCCTCCATCTGACCCGAAGAAAATCGAGGATGAAACCCGGAATTGCAGAAGAAAGGGGACATCAAAGTGGCAGAACTGGCCCCATTATTAAGAGCGAATTCTGCCAGGGGCAAAAAAGAGTCCCAGTCATCCTGATCCGCAGACATAAAACATCTCAAATAAGTCTCCAAGGTCTGGTTTGTTCTCTCAGTCTGCCCATTGGTCTGAGGATGAAACACAGAGGAGAAAGACAGCTGAACTCCCAGTTTAGAACAAAATGTCCTCCAAAACCTGGAAACAAACTGGACTCCCCTGTCAGACGCAATGTTCTCCGGAATGCCGTGCAAACGAACCACATGATGAAAAAACAAGGGTACCAACTCGGAAGAGGATGGCAACTTAGGCAGTGGCACAAGATGGATCATCTTGGAGAATCTATCACAGATCACCCAAATGACAGTCATTCTCTGAGAGATCGGGAGGTCGGAGATAAAATCCATAGAGATATGGGTCCATGGCCTCCTGGGCACCGGCAGTGGCATTAACAATCCACTAGAGCGAGAACAGTGCTTGAAACAAGAACAAGTCCCGCAGGACTGCACAAAATTCCTGACATCGCAAGATAAAGTGGGCCACCAAAAGGACCGACTCACCAAATCTCTAGTACCAAAAATACCAGGATGACCAGCCAACGCAGAGCAATGAACTTCAGACATAACTTTTTCTCTCCATTGGTCTGGGACATACAATTTCCTCGCAGGGCAACGCTCAGGTTTATCCCCCTGAAATTGCTCCAGGGCCAGTCTCAAATCGGGTGAGACAGCGGAAAGAACAACACCCTCCTTCAGACTGGCAGTAGGCTCAGCCACATTAATAGAATCTGCAAGGAAACTCCTAGAGAGATGGCATCCGCCTTAACATTCTTAGTACCCAGGAGGAAGGAGACCACAAAGTTAAAACGTTTGAAAAACAAGGCCCACCTGGCCTGTCAGGGATTCAATCGTTTGGCTGATTCGAGATAGATCAAGTTTTTGTGGTCAGTGAAGACCACAACTTGATGTTTGGCTCCCTCCAACCAATATCTCCAGTCTTCGAACGCCCACTTCATAGCCAATAATTCCCGATTCCCCACATCATAATTACGTTCAGCTGGGGAAAATTTTCGAGAGAAGAAGGCACAAGGGTTACTCTTAGAGGTCTCCGGATCACTTTGGGACAAAACGGCTCCCGCACAAATCTCAGAAGCATCTATCTCCACCTGAAATGGTAGAGAAACATCAGGTTGCCGTAGAACAGGAGCAGAAGTGAATCTGCGCTTAAGCTCCTGAAACGGAGAAACTGCCTCAGGAGACCAATTTACAACATCAGAACCCTTTTTGGTTAAATCAGTCAGTGGTTTCACAATACCAGAGAAATTGCTTATAAATTTACGGTAGAAATTAGCAAAACCCAAAAATCTCTGAAGAGCCTTCAATGAAGTGGGCTGAACCCAATCACAAATGGCCTGAACCTTGACTGGGTCCATTTCAATAGCAGACAGGGACAAAATGAATCCCAAAAACGAAACCTTCTGTACTCCAAAGAGACATTTCGATCCCTTAACATACAAAGCATTCGCTCTCAAAATCCGGAATACGCTGCGAACATGTTCCACATGAGAATTCCAGTCATTGGAAAATATCAAAATATCGTCCAAATAAACGATCAGAAACTTATCCACCCAGTCCCAGAAAAATATCATTCATGAACGACTGGAAGACGGAAGGGGCATTAGTGAGCCCAAAAGGCATCACTAGGTACTCAAAATGCCCCTCAGGGGTATTAAACGCCATCTTCCATTCATCTCCGTGCTTGATGCGAATAAGATTATACGCCCCCCTAAGGTCAAGCTTGGTAAACCAACTGGCGCCTTTCACTCTGGAAAACAAATCAGAAATCAGGGGTAACGGATATTGATATTTAACCGTGATCTTATTAAGGAGACGATAGTCAATACATAGCCTCAATGAACCATCCTTCTTGGCCACAAAGAAAAAGCCGGCGCCCAAGGGTGAAGAGGATGGTCTGATATGACCCTTTTCCAAAGCCTCTTTGATATACGATCACATAGCATCATGCTCGGGTACAGATAAATTGAAGAGCAGACCCTTGGGAAATTTACAACCGGGTACCAACTCAATCGCACAATCATAACTCCTATGCGGAGGCAAGGACGCAGATTTACTCTCACTAAATACATCAGAAAAATCAGCCAAATAGTCGGGGACATCTTCCGACTGGGGAGATGTAGAAAAAACAGGAGTGTCACTACGAACACATTGACAACCCCAACTGACCACAGACACAGACTTCCAATCCAAAACAAGATTATGAGTCTGTAACTAAGGAAAACCCAGTACAATAATGTCATGTAAATTATGTAACACCAAAAATTTACAATTCTCTTGGTGGTCCGGGTCAACCCGCATTATAACCTGGGTCAAAAACTGGGGTTTATTCTCCGCCAAAGGGGTAGAATCAATACCCAGCAAAGGAATAGACTTCCGCAGGGGTATCATGGGAAAACCACAACATTTGAAAAAATCAAAATCCATGAGGTTTAGAGCTGCTCCTGAATCAACAAAAGCCTGAGTCGAAAATGTGGACACGGAGCAAATCAAGGTAATAGTCAAAAGAAACCTAGTCTGAACACCACCCAAAACAACTGAGCGTGCAAAACGTCTTCCCCGCTTGGGGCAGACGAAAATAGCATGAGAAGCGTCTCCACAGTAGAAGCACAACTTATTACGCTTACGAAACTTCTGACGCTGAGCCCCAGAAGCCACTCCATCACACTGCATGGGCTCAGTGGCTGGCTCGCAAGGCATCACCACCTCTCGCATATTTCTACGCTCACGTAAACGTCTGTCAATTTGAATAGCTAATGACATAGTGTTATGTCCCATGAATGAGACATTTTACAGACTGTCCTGTGTATTTTACATGCTGTATTGCAGTCTCTCATATTGTTTACTGTTGCTATGTGTCCCTGTGTTTGCATAGCTGAAATCCTCCCTTTACATCAAGTTTGTCCCTCCTGTCTCTCTGTCTCCCTCTTCTGGTATGATGTCATTTCCTTCTTCTTTCTCCTGTGTTTCATTCTCCATCTTGGTTTTATCAGAATCACATGTGTTTTCAGTCTGTCTGAAGAAAGTCTTTTTTACCTGCTGCTGTTTGTATGCATTCAACAAGAATTCTTAAAGAAATCAAAGTCAATTTGAATAGCCAATGCCATAGAGTCATTGAGCCCAGGGGACAGGAAATCCCACCATAACGTCCTTTACAGTCTCTGCCATATCCTTCCGAAAAAGAGCTGCCAGGGCATCATCATTCCATTTATTAAGGACTGCCCACTTTTGGAATTTCTGACAGTATAGCTCTGCAGCTTTCTGACCCTGTTTTAATGCCAACAAGGTTCTCTCAACTTGATCAGTAACATTGGGTTCATCATACAACAACCCCAGTGTCAGGGAAAAGGCCCAATCCTAAGGGTCGCCAAGCAACATGGAGATGACAATTTGAACCTGCTGTGCAGTGTTCCCTGAGGACTTAGGACTCAAGCCAAAAAATGACTTACATTATTTTTAAAATTCAAAAATTTAGAGCGATCCCCAAAAAACAACTCTGGAGTAGGAATCCTAGGTTCTACAGCAGGCATCTGTGTGAGATAGATTGCCATACTCCGAACTTCAGCAGCAAGCTGATCCACACGCTCGGACAATTGCTTGATTTCCATTGAAGAAAAATTCATCCTCAGCCCCCAGAGAAAAAGAGGGAAAAATGTGTATATATATATATATATATATATATATATATATATATATATATATATATAAAAAATTCTGACAACTTTTTTTTTTTTGACAATTTTTCCCTTCTTTTGAGTACCATAGAATTTTCAGTAAGGCCGGTGATTCTGTTATGATTTGGTAACTGAGGAGGACAGGAGCAAAACAGCAATGCAGCTGAACACCAGAGAGGTTGAAACTTGTGAAATAATGGGTTGCAGATCCCTAAACTAACCGCACAACTAGAAGCAGCCGTGGAGCGTACCTACGGTGATCCTAGATGCCTCAGCACAGCAGGAGAGCTAGCTACACCTAAAGATAGAAACAGGAAAGCTAACTGCCCCGGAGTAGAGCCCCAAAGAAATAGACAGCCCCCAAACATATAATGGCGGTTAGACAAGACGAAACACAAACGCAGGCAGAAAATAGAGTGAGCAAACGCAGGGGCCAAGCACTGACTAAATAGGACAGGAAAGAACAGAATACTATCTGCAACCCAGCAAAACCCTAGCAAAACTTCCAACACTTCTGATTACAAAAATGCTGAGATCACACAATCTCGCCACCCACTAAATCAGATCTCAGAGTGAACAAGGCTAACCCGCAGCCACTCAAAAAGCAGGGAAAGAGCAATTGAACAAATAACAGTGGCTACAGAAAACAGAGAAGCACAGGCCCCAGGAGCGGACCCGGTTAGCTTCCACAAAGGTGCAGACAAAAATGGAAATAGCAAACACAATAGAAATAAGCAGAAAATATTGTATCTGAAAGTAGCAGACGCAGGCAAGACACCAGCAGACTTCCAAATGAACCAGGAAACAATTGATCACCGGCGAGGATCATGGGATAGCAGCTCCAGCTGAGGAGGCCCAGTCATTAGAAACAGCTTCAGTACCGACAGTAACCACCAGAGGGAGCCTTCGCTCAGAAATTGTCTCCAATACGTTCACAACACATGAGTGTATGTGTGCAAAATTTCATATATGTAGGTGTTAATTAAATGTATAAATTCGTTGAAAAAAAATGCGTGGGCTCCCGCGGTATTTTCTCCACCAGACAGGGAAAGCCAGGGAATGAGGGCAGATAATAATAGCGTAGGGAGGGAGCATTTTTTTGTGCCCCCCGGCTACTAACATCTGCCCCCAGCCACCCCAGAAAAGGCACATCTATGATTAGTGATTAGCTGGGAAGCTTAATTGATTGTTTCCCACGCTAATCAGTTCACTTCAGGTCAGCCGGGGACTCCGCACATCATCAGTAACATCAGAGGGAATCCCCAGCTGACCTGAAGTGAACTGATTAGCGTGGGAAACAATCAGTTAAGCTTCCCAGCTAATCACTTCATCTCCTGTGAGGCGGGAGATGAGCTCATTCATTCAGGGGTTTACAGCCAGGCTGCCAGCATTAGCAGTGGTTCCCGCTGTAAACCTGTTAACCCTTTCAGATGGATTGCAGCGTGGGACCTGACTGAGTGCCGGAGAGGTAAGAATATGATTGCTTTATTATTTTTTTTATTACAGCAGAACAAGGGATTTGGAAGGATTACCAGTACAATAAAATATGGTCAAAAACTGTGTATTTATTTAATTAAAATGATTTTTAATTAATGTGTGTGTGTTTTTTTAACCATTTAATGCAATAGGATTAATAATGGATAGTTGTCTAATTGACAACTCTTCATTATTAATGTCACCTTCCAATAGCAAGGTGGCCTTAACCCATTATTAACCCATTAGCCACTGCTACAGGGCAATGGGAATAGATGGGCTAAGTGCAAGAAAAGGCGCATCTAATCATAGATGTGCCTTTTCTGGGGTGGCTGATGTTAGTAGCCATGGAGGACACAAAAAAATGCTCCCTCCCTACGCTATTATTATCTGCCCTCACTCGCTGGCTTCCCCTGTCTGGTGGAGAAAATACCGCGGGAGCCCACGCATATTTTTTCAACGAATTTACACATTTAATTAACACCTACATGTATGAAATTTTGCACACATACACTCATGTAATTGTTAATCAAAACTATATATCAAACTACATGAAATGAAATGATTTACTGTATGTAAACCATGTGTCATTTCATGTCGGGTTCTGTAATGATTTTACAGAAGCTGGCAATTGAATTAGCGGCTATTATACTATGTAGAAGTGTATGAACTATAAATATATTGGGAAACCAATCCCTGGTATGGTGCTAAATGGAAAGTATGTGTCGCAGAGCTATTCTGGGCTGTAGGTCAGTAATGTTGTTCTGGGACTTGTAGTCCCATAAGAGTTCTGATGGTTGTTAAGGGTGAACCTACAGGGTTAGCTTGTGAGCTGGGTGGGACATGCTAACCACACATACATGGTGGGAGAATGAATGTTACATACTGGGGATTATATGTGGTGTGAAGGACCTGTGATGAGGTCATGAACAGGTGACCAGACCATGTGCTTGATACCTTGGCTTGGGGAGTGGCTACAGGTATGAAAGGCAGTGTTGAGCACATGGAGATTGAGATTGAGTTGGAGACTGAGGAGTCTCTGGAAGTCTGGCTGAGACAGTGGAGAGTGTTTCCTGCACAGGGCTGCCTGGAAGGTTCCTGGAAGGTCTGTCAGTGTTGGAAGATCCTGGGGTTGGATCGGATTCCTGGAAGCACGTGGTGAGACTTGGAACTTGGTGGCCAGGGTGTTGGACGGGGGTCCTGAATAGCACCCGGACAGGACACATGGGTGTGCGGAGCCTGTGACGGGCCCACACTGAGAACCATGCGGTTCTATTGAGGAGTTTGGCTGGAGTCAGCCTGGAAGTGACTTTCTGTTACAGTGTGGCAGTGAGCACCGGAAGCGAGTCCAGATCACCCGGGAAGGCACATGGCGGTCCCTGCTGGCTTGCAGCCGCTTAGTCACGCCCGTCCCATGCAAGGGTGCGTCTGGGAACAGTAGTTTGCAAAGCTGGAATGCATTGATGTTTTGTCATGTTTTTGGTTACCTGGTGTTAAAGAGACAGTAAAACAATTGATTTTTGGACTTAATGCCTGTGTGTTGCCTCATTACTGCGTGCCCGGCCTCGGCCTACCAGAGCGAATCCCTACAATATATTCTATGTGTGTATATGTATTCTTTATTAAACCTGTCAGTTTAATTTTACAGTATAGCTGGGGATGAATTGCCGGCTTTTCTAAAGGACATCGGTGCGTATTTCTCGCAAGTCACACGTGTGGTCCATGTGTAATCCGTATTATTCTAGCACCCGTAGACTTTCATTGGCGTACTACAGGCGTAATACGATGACAATCGCAGCATGCTGCGAGTGTCTCGCACTGTAAAATACGGTTGAGAAATATACGCACGATCAGAGCTGCCCCATAGAGAAATATTGGTCTGAGTGTAATGCGTTATTTTCACGCCTCTCACTCGTCCGTCTTCCTCTTTAGTGTGACGCCGGCCTAATACAGGATGTAACTCAGGATCAGTACAGGATCAGTAATGTAATGTATGTACACAGTGACTGCACCAGCAGAATAGTGAGTGCAGCTCTGAAGTATAATACAGGATGTAACTCAGGATCAGTACAGGATCAGTAATGTAATGTATGTACACAGTGACTGCACCAGCAGAATAGTGAGTGCAGCTCTGGGGTATAATGCAGGATGTAACTCAGGATCAGTACAGGATCAGTAATATAATGTACTAGCTGAAGAGCCCGGCGCTGCCCGGGCATAGTACCTAACTACGGTTAGTTATAACAAATTGTAATGATTATATCTATATACAAGTATTCAGCTTTCTCCCCATTATGTAGATAGGGCCAAAATAGTTTGGCGATTTGGAACGTGCGGGGGTTAAAATTTCCATTCAACACATAGCCTATGATGCTCCTGGGTTGAGATGTGCGGGCATGCAAAATTTCATGCCCGTAAGTACAACGGTGCAGATTCCTATCCCGGGCCAAAATTATTTGCCGATTTGGAATGCGCGGGGTTAAAATTTCGACTCAAAACCTAGCCTATGACGCTCCCGGGGTCGAGACGTGCGGGTGTGCAACATTTCATGCCCGTAAATGCAGATTCCTATGCCGGACATACACACAAGCATTCAGCTTTCTCCCCATTATGTAGATAGGGCCAAAATTGTTTGGCGATTTGGAACGTGCGGGGGTTAAAATTTCCATTCAACACATAGCCTATGATGCTCCTGGGGTTGAGATGTGCGGGCGTGCAATATTTCATGCCCGTAAGTACAACGGTGCAGATTCCTATCCCGGGCCAAAATTATTTGCCGATTTGGAATGCGCGGGGTTAAAATTTCAACTAAAAACCTAGCCTATGACGCTCCCGGGGTCGAGACGTGCGGGTGTGCAAAATTTCATGCCCGTAAATGCAGATTCCTATGCCGGACATACACACAAGCATTCAGCTTTCTCCCCATTATGTAGATAGGGCCAAAATTGTTTGGCGATTTGGAACGCGCGGGGTTAAAATTTCGATTCAAAACATAGCCTAGGACTCTTTCGGGGTCGAGACGTGCGGGCGTGCAAAATTTCATGCCCATAAGTGCGACGGTGCGGATTCCAATCCCGGACAAACATACCCACATACATACACACATACATACATTCAGCTTTATATATTAGATGTACACAGTGACTGCACCAGCAGAATAGTGAGTGCAGCTCTGGAGTATGAGGCTATGGTTCCACGGTCCGGAACCATAGCGCTTTTGACGGAGCGGAAATTCCGCTCCGTCTAAGCCCCGCCCCCTTTCTGACGCGCGATCTTTCCGGAGGTGTTCAGGACACCTCCGGAACACCTCCGGAAAGAGCGCAGGGCTACATAGCCCTGTGTTAATTATGTTGCGGCGACGCACCGTCGCCGCAATACGCGAGGACATGCTGCGGTCTAAAAAGACGCGCCGCATGTCCGTTTACGCAGGTTTGCCACCTGCGTATTGTTACGCATAGTGGAGACGGGATTTCTTGAAATCCCCTCCACTATGCTGTAACATCTGGACGCTGCGTGTTTGGCGCTGCGCCAGCGCACAGCGCCAAACACGCAGCGTTTCCTGACCGTGGAAACTCACCCTAATACAGGATGTAACTCAGGATCAGTACAGGATCAGTAATGTAATGTATGTACACATTGACTGCACCAGCAGAATAGTGAGTGCAGCTCTGGGGTATAATACAGGATTTAACTCAGGATCAGTACAGGATCAGTAATGTAATGTATGTACACAGTGACTGCACCAGCAGAATAGTGAGTGCAGCTCTGGGTATAATACAGGATGTAACTCAGGATCAGTACAGGATCAGTAATGTAATGTATGTACACAGTGACTGCACCAGCAAAATAGTGAGTGCAGCTCTGGAGTATAATACAGGATGTAACTCAGGATCAGTACAGGATCAGTAATGTATGTACACAGTGACTGCACCAGCAGAATAGTGAGTGCAGCTCTGAGGTATAATGCAGGATGTAACTCAGGATCAGTACAGGGTCAGTAATGTAATGTATGTACACAGTGACTGCACCAGCAGAATAGTGAGTGCAGCTCTGGAGTATAATACAGGATGTAACTCAGGATCAGTACAGGGTCAGTAATGTAATGTATGTACACAGTGACTGCACCAGCAGAATAGTGAGTGCAGCTCTGGAGTATAATAAAGGATGTAACTCAGGATCAGTACAGGATCAGTAATGTAATGTATGTACACAGTGACTGCACCAGCAGAATAGTGAGTGCAGTTCTGAAGTATAATACAGGATGTAACTCAGGATCAGTAATGTAATGTATGTACACAGTGACTGCAGCAGCAGAATAGTGAGTGCAGCTCTGGTGTATAATACAGGATGTAACTCGGGATCAGTACATTATCAGTAATGTAATGTATGTACACAGTGACTGCACCAGCAGAATAGTAAGTGCAGTTCTGGAGTATAATACAGGATGTAACTCAGGATCAGTACAGGATCAGTAATGTATGTACACAGTGACTGCACCAGCAGAATAGTGAGTGCAGCTCTGAGGTATAATGCAGGATGTAACTCAGGATCAGTACAGGGTCAGTAATGTAATGTATGTACACAGTGACTGCACCAGCAGAATAGTGAGTGCAGCTCTGGTGTATAATGCAGGATGTAACTCAGGATCAGTACAGGGTCAGTAATGTAATGTATGTACACAGTGACTGCACCAGCAGAATAGTGAGTGCAGCTCTGAGGTATAATGCAGGATGTAACTCAGGATCAGTACAGGGTCAGTAATGTAATGTATGTACACAGTGACTGCACCAGCAGAATAGTGAGTGCAGCTCTGGTGTATAATGCAGGATGTAACTCAGGATCAGTACAGGGTCAGTAATGTAATGTATGTACACAGTGACTGCACCAGCAGAATAGTGAGTGCAGCTCTGGGGTATAATACAGGATGTAACTCAGGATCAGTACAGGATCAGTAATGTAATGTATGTACACAGTGACTGCACCAGCAGAATAGTGAGTGCAGCTCTGGAGTATAATACAGGATGTAACTCAGGATCAGTACAGGATCACTAATGTAGTGTATATTTAAACATGTAATAAAGCTTTGTAAGTATAATGATTTTCTATGCTTTTTAGGCTCCTCCTCTGGGAAATATCCAATATTAAAATAACTTTGTTGTTTTATATATTGTGTCCAAAGTCAGTAAATACCAATATGAAGCCTTGGTAACGTGTCTACAGTTTAGGGCTGACACTCCCAGTTTTATAGTTTACATTGATGGTCATGTATTTTTTTTTTAATTTAGAGAGGTAATAAAATTAGTGCATGGACCCCTCTGGCTCCGATTATGTCCTACTGAGAGAGAAGCTCCGCCGTACTGAAATACATCATGAATGAAAGGGAAAGATGGGTGACCGTAAAGGTATTAAAATATAACTTTTATTAATAACAACCTAAAAATAGTGCCCTTTGTTTCATAAGGTCTCCCTTAGTACTAAGAGAGACCCACAAAAAAAAAGAATACCAATCATTCCTTCTCCTACGTGGGCGGACTTATATGAGACAACACATTAAGTGGAGGCCTACAGATTATAAGTGGCGTTTTTTGACAATACGTCTTCCCGAAATCCAACAAACTTTATAAATGCAGCCAATCTGCCCAATAAGTTTTGCAAAAATTCACTTGTGGTCAACAACTGAATATTTGTGGTCAGGACTGATTTTTTTTTTTTTTTAGAAAGTGCCTAAAACTTTTCTAAAACACATTGTCTAATTTTCTATAACATGTGAATTTATTTCCTCTGAGAACACGGATCTCCAGTTGAGCATCTTGGAAATACGACTCTAAGTTTCTGTACAACTGAGAAGCAACATAATATTACAAATAATAATATTAATAACAATAAAATAAAAAAAACAAAAAAAATCAAAAATAGATACTCTTTCCATTATCAGTGCATCGTTTTATACAATTGAAGACATATAAAATTATTTCTCCCTTCCCGGCCCCGTCGTTGGTTAATGATGGCTTGTTTTCTCTGTTCTTAGGTTCTTTGTCACAGTTCGATGTTTATAGTCCTCTCCGGAACCAAAGTCCACTGAATCGTGATGGTTGGAGAACTCTTGAGGTAATGGAAACTCTTCAGTGGAGGAATGGGATCGATGGCCAAAAACTTTATCTTGAAGTTCCGCGATGTCATTCCGGATGTCGGCCATCATCAGTAATAAGAAGTCAAAGGAACCTGGGGGGCCCTGAGGGTGAAAAGGATGTTAATGGTGCCATGAAAGATACAACTCCTCCTCAAACATCCTGAAAGATACAACTCACCATCCAATATCCACAACAATTGAAAAAAATTCTGTCACTTGTCATTAATGTGTATTTTTTTGGTCTGAATTCTACCGTTCTCCTGAATCCGGCGATGTTCTTCCTTTGTTCCTGCTCCTCTCCGTCCCTGAGATATGACCCTTTCTTTCCTGTATATAAATCTAGTTTTTTTTTTAGCCAACTGGGTGTGGTCATCAAGAAGACACCCACACCCATTTGGCTAAGAAGATTAGTTTTCTATACAGGGAAGAGCGGGCCATATCTCGAGAACGGAGAGGAGCAGGAAAAAAAGAAAAACATCACCGGATTCAGGAGAACGGCGGCATTTACACCTGGTTAAAAAAAAATTAATATTTATAGCAAGTGAGAAATCCTACAATAAAAATAAATTTAAATAGATGTTTATTTTGATGCAATAGAAAGTATTCGGCCATGCGGAGTAGATTTTGCAATCAGTATCATGCTCGCTGTTGGAATTTGTGGGGATTTTTAATGGCTGCAAAATTTTCACCTGTCCTAATACAGCTACATTGTCGAGAAAATAAGATAGGTGGAGATGAAAACAGAGATTGTATGACATTAGACAAAGGTTCTACTATTTTTGTAAGGGAACATAAACTTTTATTTCATAACTTGAAAAATGCAATACCAAACTCAGCCTCAGGGGGCAGTGTTTTTTTTTTTAACTAGACAAATAGCATAAAGTACAGTAACAAATAACACGAGATAAGAGACTTCTGAGTATATTATAGTTATTACACTTCATTACTACTGTAACATTATCTTTATAAATCTGATAGGCGGCAATATGAAGCTTTATCCTAAGCCGTGGGACCCCGGACTTTTTAACTGTTCAACACCAAGTCTTGTGGCAAGGTCTACAGAATAATAGATCTAGCAGGGCTAAACTTGTATTTAGAGATAAATACTCTGGGAGCAGGATCCGAAACCTTCTACCAAACAAAGCTTTTATTTTCCAATTGTTTGGATTCACATATAACAAACACTTACCGGAAGTCCTCTCGGTCCTGGAGCTCCTCGGTCACCCTAAGAAAGGAAAACATGGTGAGGTAAGGACCCAAGGACAAACAACTGTAAATATGATTCCCAGTGTCGCCGTCTATGGGCAGAGTTTAGTCAAATCAGTTTCTGGGTGACGGCCGTTTCAGCTGAAAAGGTTGTCATTTGCCTTTCAGGATTCTGGAGCTAAAGTTGGTGACAACTTGTATAGGAGCTACGAGCATGAGAGGGCTGTCATCCAGATATTCAATCATAAAAGGAATAAAAGAGATCCGGAACAAGCGTTTTAAGGAAGTGACAAAGCGAAAGAACTGACACTGTGCTGCTTTATTTTTAATTAGATCTCTTCTTTCCTAGTTATTGTTTGTACTGTACAAAGGTGAAAGAACACGATAGAATGATTGTCTGCTACTGACCTTCAGTCCATCCTTTCCTGACGCCCCTGGAGGACCCTGCAAATAACCGGATTACTGTACAGTTAGAAAACTTTGTTTTGTATATATACTGTATATTAGAGACAGACAGAAACACACATAAGGTATGGATTGTCAGATATTAGAATATTACTGTACAGAGATAGATCAATCTATATGAGAGATAGATAATAGATAATACACTGCTCAAAAAAATAAAGGGAGCACTCAAATAGCACATCCTAGATCTGAATGAATGGAATATTCTCATTGAATACTTTGTTCTGTACAAAATTGAATGTGCTGACAACAAAATCACACAAAAATCATCAATGGAAATCAAATTTATTAACCATTGGAGGCCTGGATTTGGAGTCACCTACAAAATTAAAGTGGAATGTAATGTCCTTAAAACAAGTCAAAATGATGCTCAGTAGTGTGTGTGGCCTCCACGTGCCTTTATGACCTCCCTACAATGCCTGGGCATGCTCCTGATGAGGCGGCAGATGGTCTCCTGAGGGATCTCCTCCCAGACCTGGACTAAAGCATCCGCCAACTCCTGGACAGTCTGTGGTGCAACGTGACGTTGGTGGATGGAGCAAGACATGATGTCCCAGATGTGCTCAATCAGATTCAGGTCTGGGGAACGGGCGTGCCAGTCCATAGCTTCAATGCCTTCATCTTGCAGGAACTGCTGACACACTCCAGCCACATGAGGTCTGGCATTGTCCTGCATTAGGAGGAACCCAGGGCCAACCGCACCAGCACATGGTCTCACAAAGGGTCTGAGGACCTCATCTCGGTACCTAATGGCAGTCAGGCTACCTCTGGTGAGCACATGGAGGGCTGTGCGGCCCTCCAAAGAAATGCCACCCCACACCATTACTGACCCGCTGCAAAAATGGTCATGCTGAAGGATGTTGCAGGCAGCAAATCGCTCTCCACGGCGTCTTCAGACTCTGTCACGTCTGTCACATGTGCTCAGTGTGAACCGGCTTTCATCTGTGAAGAGCACAGGGCACCAGTGGCGAATTTGCCAATCCTGGTGTTCTGTGGCAATTGCCAAGTGTCCTGCATAGTATTGGGCTGTGAGCACAACCCCCATCTGTGGACGTCGGGCACTCAGACCATCCTCATGGAGTCGGTTTCTAACCGTTTGTGCAGACACATGCACATTTGTGGTCTGCTGGAGGTCATTTTGCAGGGCTCTGGCAGTGCTCCTCCTGTTCCACTGTAACGGGTCTGGGAGGCTGAACCTCTGAGCTTTATTATACAAGGAGGCTTTCCTTGTAAAGGAGCGGGTGGCGCCCGGGGAGACGGACGGGAAGTCACTGCAAGTGACGGGGGCAGTCTCTGGACAGACAGGTGGGAGATCACGGCAAGTGACCGGGGCAGTCTCTGGATAAACAAGCGGGTGGTCACGGCAAGTGACCGGGGCAGTCTCTGGGTTGACAGGCAGGTAGTCACGGCAAGTGACCGGGGCAGTCTCTGGGTAGACAGGCAGGTAGTCACGGCAAGTGACCGGGGCAGTCTCTGGACAAACAGGCGGGTAGTCACGGCAAGTGACCGGGGCAGTCTCTGGGTAGACAGGCAGGTAGTCACGGCAAGTGACCGGGGCAGTCTCTGGGTAGACAGGCAGGTAGTCACGGCAAGTGACCGGGGCAGTCTCTGGATAAACAGGCAGGCAAGGGGCCGGGGCAGTCTCTGAATGGACAGGTATATACGACCTGAGATGGTGGAGCCTCCCGGTAGGCTAGCAGGCAGATGACAGATGAACGCCCCCAAGTGAGCAGGCGAGAGTCTCTGAATAGCCGATGGACACCGCAGGTGATGGCCGAACCTCCAGGTAGGCTTGCAGGCAGATGGCAGATGAGCGCCCCCAAGTGAGCAGGCGAGAGTCTCTGGAATAGCCGATGGACACCGCAGGTGATGGCCGAACCTCCAGGTAGGCTTGCAGGCAGATGGCAGATGAGCGCCCCCAAGTGAGCAGGCGAGAGTCTCTGGAATTGCCGATGGTCACCGCATGTGACGGCCGAACCTCCAGGCAGGCTTGCGGACAGGTAGCAAACAGGAAACTGGCAGGAAACAGGCAGGTAACTGGTAACGGACCCTGAGGGCTGAAGCAGAGTTAAACAGTGCAACAACAACATTGCTCGGGCACCTCCATTAAGGAGGAAGTACTTTATATAGGGTGGAGTCCTCCGGCATTGGCCGGGGACTTTTTTGAAAGATGCGCGCGGCCCCTTTAAGAGCGGGGTAGCGCGCCGGCGCGCGCCCTAAGTCCAGAAGCAGGGAAGGAGCGCGCGGCCCCAGCAGGACGGAAGGAGGACGCTGAGCGCGGGTAAGGGGGGCGACGTCCCTGCCTGGCAGAGGACGCTGTCGCAGGGGAACAGCGTCCCTGCCTGGCAGAGGGCAGGGACGTCGGTGCTACAGTACCCCCCCCTCTAGGCCCCCTTCTTTAGGCCAGAAAGAAATTTAGCTAGGATGAGAGGGGCATGGATGTTCTCCCGAGGCTCCCACGTTCTCTCCTCAGGACCAAACCCCTTCCAATCCACCAGAAAATAGGTCTTTCTTCCTACCCTTTTGGTGGCCAAAATGTTCTCTACCTCAAATTCGTCTTCAGCAGACACTGGAGCAGGAGGTGTACCTGTAGATTTGACAAAAGAGTTAAGTACCACCGGTTTGAGGAGAGATACATGGAAGGAGTTAGGAATCCGTAAATTGGCCGGGAGTTTCAATTTATAAGACACCGGGTTGATCTGACTGATGATCTCAAAAGGACCGATGAACCGAGGGCCTAACTTGTAGGAAGGAATCTTGAGCCGGACATACTTGGACGAAAGCCAGACCTTATCCCCAGGACGGAATTGAGGAGGATCCAGACGTTTTTTGTCAGCATGTTTCTTCATGCGCTCGGATGACAGAATGAGTGCGGACCGGGTACTCTCCCATATGGAGGAAAATTCGTTAACCAGAGATTCCGCAGCTGGATTATCCACAGAGATGGAGACAGGAACAGGGATCCGAGGGTGTTGACCGAAGACTACAAAAAACGGAGATTTGGAGGAAGATTCGCTCTCGTGATTGTTGTAAGAGAATTCGGCCCAAGGCAGGAGATCCACCCAGTCAGAATGGTGGGCATTAACGAAGTGCCGGAGATAACTGGTCAGATTCTGATTGATTCGCTCGACTTGTCCATTGGACTGCGGGTGGTAAGCGGAGGAGAAATCCAAGGTGACGTATAGCAACTTACAAGTGGCTCTCCAGAAACGTGAGGTGAACTGTACCCCACGATCCGACACAATGTGACGAGGCAGACCATGAAGACGGAAGATGTGGCGGATAAAGTCTTTAGCCAACTCGGGTGCAGACGGAAGCCCTGGCAGGGGAATGAAGTGAGCCATCTTGGAAAATCGGTCAACGACCACCCAAATGACCGTACAACCGGCAGAGACGGGCAGATCTGTTATGAAGTCCATGGCTATATGCTGCCAGGGGCAGCGGGTACAGGAAGCGGAAGAAGACGGCCGGCAGGCAGGTGTCTCGGAACTTTGTTGCGGGCACAGGAGACACAGGCAGAAACAAAGTCTATTACGTCCTTGTGCAGGGTAGGCCACCAGTAATGCCGAGTAATGAGCTGGAGGGTCTGTAATGTATGGTGTACAGTTCATATAGCGTCTTGTGCTTGGGTGCGAGGAAAACACATGAGACACAGGTTTGATATAGAAGGACTTGTATTACTTCATACAAGTGGCAAAAAGGGTCACACAGTTTGCAGGTACAGAAGCAGGAGACACAGCAGGCCAGAGTAACTTAAGCTCAGCAATACCTCTCCACAACAGGTTCAGGATCTCTTCTCTGTTACCGTAATTCCATGCAAACGTGGATTTATCAAATAGCAGGTTTCCAGAGTCCACAAGTGTTCCAAAGTTCCTCAGTAGGAAATAGCTGGAGTACAAAGTCTAAGGTTTCCAGGAGTCAGGTCACAGGCTCACTGCAGGCTTGATTCTGAAGCACTGATTGCTCAGCTGAGGCTGCTTAAGAAGCAAGAGGGAGAGAATCAGGGTGGGAACATGAAAGCTGGAAACTCCATATTGACTGAGGGCAAGATAGCTGCAGCAAGACAGAAAGCAAAATGGCCGACGGAAAAACTGAGTTTCAAGAAACATGTACAAAGAACCTTACATTACTCCCCCCTTAGGGACAACCTCCGGATGACCTCAGACCAGGCTTGTCTGGGTACCTCTGATGAAACTGGCGGAGCAAGCGAGGAGCATTAACGTTATTGACTGGTTCCCATGAGTTGTCCTCCACTGGGTAGCCCTGCCATTTAATCAAATATTGTAACTGATTTCTGTACAACCTGGAATCTAGAATCCTTTCCACCACAAATTCTTCCTGACCATCGACTAGCACTGGGTCAGGGCAAGGAGAAGAACGTCCAGGAAACGTATTGGGTGTTGCAGCCTTTAGTAGGGATACATGAAAGAAAGGGTGGATTCTCATAGTTCTGGGCAGTTGAAGACGACAAGCAACGGCACTTATAATTTTACTGATTTTATAGGGTCCAATGTACTTATGTCCCAACTTAGACGATGGAATCCTTAACTTAAGATTTCTGGTTGACAGCCAGACCAAGTCTCCTACCTTGAAAGCTGGTGCAGGTTTACGAAATTTATCTGCTGCTTTCTTGTACCTTTCCTGAGCCAATTCCAGATTTTCCTTTAGAAGATCCATATTCTTTTGTAAAGACGTGATTCTTTCAGCCACTGCTGGCAAGGGCGTTTCTATGGGAAATCGAGGAAGAATGTTAGGATGATAACCTAAATTGGAGTAAAAAGGAGACTGCTTAGTGGAGGCGCTCTGAGAGTTGTTATAAGAGAACTCAGCCAGTGGAAGTAGATCCACCCAATCATCCTGTAGGTGGCAGATAAAGCAGCGGAGATACTGCTCCAGGGTCTGATTGGTTCGTTCTGTCTGTCCATTAGTCTGGGGATGAAAAGCAGAAGAAAGGTTTACTTTAATGTCCAATGCGGCACAGAAATTTTGCCAAAACCTTGAAGTGAATTGCACCCCTCGATCCGAAATGACCTCATCTGGTACTCCATGTAAGCGAAACACATTCTTAATCATCAAATCTGATGTCTGTTTTGCAGTGGGTAAGCCGACACAAGGGATAAAATGAGCTGCCTTTGTTAAACGATCAACCACCACTAGAATGGTGTTCTTCCCTTGAGAGGTTGGTAACTCCACAATGAAGTCCATAGAAATGGATCCCCATGGGCGGGACGGGGTGGGAAGGGGTTGCAACAGACCAGTTGGTGAGGAGCGAGGTGTTTTGCATCTTGCACAGACTTCACATGAAGTGACATAGTTTAAAACATCTTTCCTGTAAGTGGGCCACCAAAAGAAACGAGAAAGAAATTCCTGTGTCTTTAGAATTCCTCTATGCCCAGCTATCTTGGAATCGTGGATGAGTTGCAATACTCTCAATCTGACTGTTTCAGGTATATACAGACGTTGTCCCTGAATCCACACACCATTTTTAAAGACAAGACTTACGTCCCTTGGGGGTTGTGCCAACAAGGAATCCGCATGGTATGCTTCCTTGATGTCCTTAAGTAGGTCTTGATTATGAATCACTCCCAGGAATCTAGAGTCAGGAAGAATAGTCTTAGGAGGAGTAAGTGGACGGGTCTCTGCTGAATGAATCCTAGAGAGTGCATCAGCCTTTCCATTGCGCGATCCTGGCCTATAAGAAATTACAAAATTAAATTGGTTTAGGAAAAGATTCCAGCGAGCCTGGCGAGGAGTCAGGCACTTAGCCGACCTGATAAATTCAAGGTTACGATGGTCTGTCAGGACGACTATTTGCTGTGCAGCTCCCTGAAGAAGGTGTCTCCATTCTTTGAAGGCGGCAATAATGGCCAACAACTCTCTATTGCCCACATCGTAGTTCCTCTCAGCCGAAGACAACTGCTGGGAAAAGAAGGCACAGGGATGCAAGACATTCTTCTCACCTGTTCTCTGAGAGAGTATAGCTCCAACGGCACAGTCTGAAGCATCCACCTCTATTATGAAGGCAAGTTCGGGGTTGGGATGTACTAAGATAGGTGCGGTGGTAAATTTATCCTTTAGACGGGAAAATGCTTCCTGGGCTTGGGGGTCCAGGAGAACCTAGACTCTTTCCGGGTAAGTTGGGTGATAGGTGACACTACCTCAGAGAAATTCCTAATGAAACGTCTATAGAAGTTGGCAAACCCGATGAAGCGCTGCACCTCCTTCACATTTCTAGGAATTGGCCAATCCTTGATGGCTTGGGTCTTGCTTCCATCCATACTAATCCCTTGTGTAGACAGTACATACCCCAGAAATTGAATTTCGGTCCTATGGAATTCACACTTTTCAAGTTTGATGTAAAGATGGTTTTGTCTTAGACGTTCTAAGACCATTCTCACATGTCCATGATGTTCCTCTGTGGAGTTAGAAAAAAGTAGAATATCATCCAGATAAATCACCACGAATGTATCTAGGAGATCCCTGAAGATGTCATTCACCAAGTTTTGGAAAGTGGCTGGGGCGGTACTCAGACAAAAAGGCATAACCAGATATTCAAAGTGTCCATAGCGTGACCTGAATGCAGTCTTCCATTCATCCCCAGGTCTAATACGGACCAAGTTATAGGCCCCACGGAGATCCAGTTTAGAGAAAATTTTGGCATGCCGCACTCTCTCCAATAACTCAGGGATTAAAGGCAATGGATAACGGTTTCTAATAGTAACCTTATTGAGTTCCCTATAGTCTACGCAGGGTCTCAGAGATCCATCTTTCTTCTTCACAAAGAAGATGGGTGCACCTGCAGGAGATGAAGAGGGGCGTATGAAGCCCTTGGCTAGATTTTCGTCTATGTAATCCTTTAAAGCCTTTAGCTCGGGCCCCGCCAGGGGGTAGATCTTACCAAAAGGTATCTCTGCTCCAGGCAATAATTCAATTGGACAATCATATGGACGGTGAGGGGGAAGCTGGTCAGCGTTCTTCTTGTCACATAAATCCACATAGTCCTGGTATACAGCTGGTAGTTCAGGGACTGACATGGTTCCTTTAGGAACAGAGCAAGCTGAAACTTCTGGACTCATCTGTTTCTCTGGAAAGTGTAATTCCTTGGTCTCCCAGTTAATGGTAGGGTTCTGAGCCTGCAGCCATGGTAGCCCTAGAATAATGGGAAAGTGGGGAGAAGAGATAAGCATAAAGGACAGTTTCTCTTGATGATCTTTACCCATAAGAACCCTCAAAGGCTCTGTTTCCTGATCCACTGGTCCAGAGGTCAGCAGGGAGCCATCCACAGTTTCCATCTGTACTGGAGTAGCCTTCTTCACTGAACGTATCCCCTGTTTCAGAGCAAAGGAGACATCCATAAAATTTCCACTTGCCCCTGAGTCGATCATAGCAGAGCTAGACACCCAAGCTGAGTCAACCCAGAGTTTGATGGAAAGAAAGCAATGAGAATTGTTTTTCTTACGACTCAGCTGGGACACCGCTGAGGAAACTTGAAAAATGGCAGCGTTTACACAGTCAACGTCCTCAGAAGTAACGGAGTTTAAGTCCGAGAAATCAAGATCTGTTGCTGCAGATCTCTCTGGAGCCTGAGGCTCGGACCTGACAGATCCCCTCTCGCAACACTCACAATGAATGAGTGCTGCAGTAGTCTTACGAGAACGGCTGGGGCAGTTTATAATGAAGTGCCCTGACTTACCACAATAGAAACATAGATTTTCCTTAAAACGATGTTCCTTGCGTGCATCACTAACCCGTCGTTGTAAAGAGTCTACCTGCATGGGTTCAGGTTCCCGTGTAATCCTACTCAAAGGTTCCTTAGCTGGAGAGGAAGGTAGGAAAAGGTTAGTGCGATTGCTTTCGAACCATCTCTCTTGCCTGCGTTCAGTCAGACGAGTATCAATACGGATGCAGTAGTTAATAAAGTCACCTAACGCAGTGGGAGGGTCGGCACGAGCAAGTTCATCCTTAATCAGTGGAGATAACCCCTTTCGAAAAATAGATTTTTTGGCGGAACTGTCCCAGGTGGTATCAAGGGCCCATCTCCTGAAATCCAAGGCATATTCAGCTACCGAATGCTTACCTTGGCGCAAAGCTAACATGGCTGCTTCAGCTGTTGCACCTCGATTGGGGTCATCAAACACCTGCCCCATGGCTGAAATAAAAGCATCAAGGTGATTCAAACAATCATCCTCAGTCTCAATCAGAGGGTTTGCCCACATCAAAGCCTTGTTGGTAAGCAACATAATTATAGTAAGCACCTTAGATCGTTCAGTGGGAAATTGTGAAGCATGTGCAGAAAAAAAAAGATTGCATTGATTAATAAATCCCCTGAATTTCTCATGTTCACCGCCAAAACGAAAAGGGGGCAACTTGGGAATCCCAGAACTCGGGGCTACGGCAGGAGCCTGGACTCGCTCTTCTAGAACCTCAATCCTGGCTCGCAAATCCTGGGCAGTCTGTCCAAACACTTGCAAATTGTGATTAGTGAGGTCCTGTAGGCTTGAAAAACGGGTCTTTATATTCTGCAAATCTGCAAGGATATTATCAGTCACTCCGCAAAGTTCCTTTATGCGGGCCTCCATTTTCCAGATCTTTTAAGACAGGAGTACTGGAAGAAGAGGAGAGGAGAAAAAAAAACAATAGTGTTTACCTGTGGTAACACTGCAGAGAGAAAAAAAATTAAGGGAACTGCTCACCTGGAATGGTTGTGAGAAGTCACAACCACTATCATCACAGAAAGTTCACCCGGACATCTGATATCCACAGTTACAGCAGACAAAAAAGAGAAAAGAGAAAAAAAAAAAAAAACAATAGTGTTTACCTGTGGTAACACTGCAGAAAAAAAAACACTTAAGGGAATTGCTCACCTGGAATGGTTGTGAGAAGTCACAACCACTGTCATCACAGAAAGTACAACCGGACATCCGATATCCACAGTTACAGCAGACACAGCCTTTCCAGACCCAGCAGACACTAACGTTTTGGCTTCAGAATCTTGTAATGTATGTAGTACAGTTCATATAGCGTCTTGTGCTTGGGTGCGATGAAAATACATGATACACAGGTTTGATATAGAAAGTCTTGTATTACTTCATACAAGTTGGCAAAAATAGTCACACAGTTTGCAGACACAGAAGCAGGAGACACAGCAGGCCAGAGTAATCTAAGCTCAGCAATCACTCTCCACAACAGGTTCAGGATCTTCTTCTCTGTTACCGTAAGTCCATGCAAACGTGGGTCTTTCAAAGAGCAGGGTTCAGAGTCCACAAGTGCTTCAGAGTTCCTCAGTAGGAATAGCTGGAGTACAAGGTCCAAGGCTTTAGGAGTCAGGTCACAGGTTCACTGCAGGCTAGATTCTGAAGCACTGATTGCTCACCTGTGGCTGCTTAAGAAGCAAAAGGAGAGAATCAGGGCGGGAACATGCAAGCTGGAAACTCCATTTTGACTGAGGGCAAGATAGCTGCAGCAAGACAGAAAGTAAAATGGCTGACGAACAAACTGAGTTTCAGGAACATGTACACAGAACCTTACACATTGACCAATTCCTGAAAGACTGCTGGAGCATTACAGAGACCAAAGGCCATCACCAAATACTCGTAGTGGCCGTCTCGGGTGTTGAATGCCGTCTTCCATTCATCTCCCCGACGGATACGGACTAGGTTATATGCCCCACGAAGATCCAGTTTGGTGAAGATTCTAGCCCCCCTCAGACAATCAAACAATTCTGGAATGAGCGGAAGAGGGTACTTATTCTTGACCGTGATCAAATTTAGGCCTCTGTAGTCAATACAGGGACGGAGAGAGCCGTCTTTCTTTTTTACGAAGAAGAAACCTGCTCCCGCTGGGGAGGTAGATTTCCGGATGAATCCCTTGGCCAAATTCTCCTCGATATATTCGGACATCGACCTGGTCTCAGCAGCGGACAATGGGTAAATACGCCCACGGGGAGGCGTAGTACCGGGTAGCAGGTCGATCGGGCAATCATACGGTCTGTGAGGGGGTAATGTCTCTGCTTCCTTTTTGTTAAAGACATCAGCGAATGACCAATATGGAATCGGGAGCCCTGGTAGATTAGTTGGTGTAGGAGAAGGACGGACGGGATGAACAGGAACCAAACACGTTTTATGACAGTCCTGTCCCCAGCGAAGGATCTCTCCAGTCTGCCAGTCGAGCACGGGTGCATGCTTTTGGAGCCAAGGCAGACCTAGTAAGAAAGCGTGAGAGAGTCCAGGCAGAACATGAAACGAGATGCTCTCAGAATGCAACATTCCCACCTGCAGGGTTATGGCTTCAGTGATAAGTTGGATGGGACGTGGTAGGAGACCCCCATCCACAGCAGCAACAGATACTGGTTCACCCAGAGGTTTGGTAGGAATGCGATATTTCTCTACAAGAGCCTGTGAAACAAGATTCCCGGCTGCCCCAGAATCAAGTTGGGCTAGTTCGAAGTAACGGTTCTCACCGAGGAGAATTGAGACTGACAGCAGCAGAGATGAAGAGGATTTATTTTTGTCTAGGTGGACCTCTCCGAGCGAACCTAGACACAGGCGTTTCCCGACCTCTCTGGGCAGGTACGGATCCGGTGCTCCTTACTGCCACAGTAGAAGCAACTCCCTTCGGCACGGCGTAAGTCCTGACGGGCTTTGACCATCTTGGTCTGGTCGACTTGCATAGGCTCAGAAGAGTGTACCTGAGGAGAAACGGAAGGAGTTACAGGTCTCTGAAAAGAAGGAGCTAGACGAGGAAACCTTCTCTCACGGGTGACCTCCTTAGCGCGCTCCTGGAACCGTAGATCAATTCGATTGGCAAGAGTTATTAGGTCATCGAGAGAGGTTGGAATGTCCCGACCGGCAAGTTCATCTTTAATACGGCCGGACAGACCTTCCCAAAAGACAGATATCAGAGCGTCATTATACCAAGCCAGCTCCGAGGCAAGGGTACGGAACCGTATGGCATATTGACCCACGGTGAGACTTCCCTGACGGAGACGCAGCAGAGCTGATGCAGAGGAGGTCTTCCGTCCGGGTTCGTCGAATACCTTCCGGAAGGCTGAGAGAAAAGCAGACAGGTCAGACACCAGAGGATCTTCTCTCTCCCAAAGAGGATTTAGCCAGGCCAGGGCCTCCCCGGTGAGATGGGACATGATGAAGGCAATTTTGGCCCGGTCGGAGTTAAACTGGTGTGCCAGGAGTTCAAAATGCAGGGTGCACTGGTTAATGAAACCCCGAGCCAGAGCGGGGTCGCCTCCAAACCGAGGAGGAGCTGAAAGTCGAGGTCCAGGAACGGAAACCACAGAACTGGCAAGCAGCGGAACTGCCGGACCGTGAGCCATGGCACCCGCGGTGGTTGCTGGTGAAGTAGTCAGGGTGTCCAGGCGGGAATTAACATTCCGCAGATGACCCAGGATGGACTCCTGTTGAGACCTCTGACGAGACAGTTCATGACACAGGTCAGAGAGCGAGGGAGTTTGGGTGCCACCGGGTTCCATGGCCCGAGCAAACTGTAACGGGTCTGGGAGGCGGAACCTCTGAGCTTTATTATACAAGGAGGCTTTCCTTGTAAAGGAGCGGGTGGCGCCCGGGGAGACGGACGGGAAGTCACTGCAAGTGACGGGGGTAGTCTCTGGACAGACAGGTGGGAGATCACGGCAAGTGACCGGGGCAGTCTCTGGATAAACAAGCGGGTGGTCACGGCAAGTGACCGGGGCAGTCTCTGGGTTGACAGGCAGGTAGTCACGGCAAGTGACCGGGGCAGTCTCTGGGTAGACAGGCAGGTAGTCACGGCAAGTGACCGGGGCAGTCTCTGGACAAACAGGCGGGTAGTCACGGCAAGTGACCGGGGCAGTCTCTGGGTAGACAGGCAGGTAGTCACGGCAAGTGACCGGGGCAGTCTCTGGGTAGACAGGCAGGTAGTCACGGCAAGTGACCGGGGCAGTCTCTGGATAAACAGGCAGGCAAGGGGCCGGGGCAGTCTCTGAATGGACAGGTATATACGACCTGAGATGGTGGAGCCTCCCGGTAGGCTAGCAGGCAGATGACAGATGAACGCCCCAAGTGAGCAGGCGAGAGTCTCTGGAATAGCCGATGGACACCGCAGGTGATGGCCGAACCTCCAGGTAGGCTTGCAGGCAGATGGCAGATGAGCGCCCCAAGTGAGCAGGCGAGAGTCTCTGGAATAGCCGATGGACACCGCAGGTGATGGCCGAACCTCCAGGTAGGCTTGCAGGCAGATGGCAGATGAGCGCCCCAAGTGAGCAGGCGAGAGTCTCTGGAATTGCCGATGGTCACCGCATGTGACGGCCGAACCTCCAGGCAGGCTTGCGGACAGGTAGCAAACAGGAAACTGGCAGGAAACAGGCAGGTAACTGGTAACGGACCCTGAGGGCTGAAGCAGAGTTAAACAGTGCAACAACAACATTGCTCGGGCACCTCCATTAAGGAGGAAGTACTTTATATAGGGTGGAGTCCTCCGGCATTGGCCGGGGACTTTTTTGAAAGATGCGCGCGGCCCCTTTAAGAGCGGGGGAGCGCGCGGGCGCGCGCCCTAAGTCCAGAAGCAGGGAAGGAGCGCGCGGCCCCAGCAGGACGGAAGGAGGACGCTGAGCGCGGGTAAGGGGGGCGACGTCCCTGCCTGGCAGAGGACGCTGTCGCAGGGGAACAGCGTCCCTGCCTGGCAGAGGGCAGGGACGTCGGCGCTACATCCTCCTTGCACAAAGGCAGAGGTAGCGGTCCTGCGGCTGGGTTGTTGCCCTCTTACGGCCCCCTCCATGTCTCCTGGTGTACTGGCCTGTCTCCTGGTAGCGCCTCCAGCCTCTGGACACTACGCTGACAGACACAGCAAACCTTCTTGCCACAGCTCGCATTGATGTGCCATCCTGGATGAGCTGCACTACCTGAGCCACTTGTGTGGGTTGTAGAGTCTGTCTCATGTTACCACGAGTGTGAAAGCACAACCAACATTCAAAAGTGACCAAAACATCAGCCAGAAAGCATTGGTACTGAGATGTGGTCTGTGGTCCCCACCTGCAGAACCACTCCTTTATTGAGTGTGTCTTGATAATTGCCAATAATTTCCATCTGTTGTCTATTCCATTTGCACAACAGCATGTGAAATTGATTGTCAATCAGTGTTGCTTCCTAAGTGGACAGTTTGATTTCACAGAAGTTTGATTTACTTGGAGTTATATTCTGTTGTTTAAGTGTTCCCTTTATTTTTTTGAGCAGTGTAGATAGATAGATAGATGATAGATAGATAGATAGATAGATAGATAACAGATAGATAGATAGATAATAGATAGATAGATAGATAGATAGATAGATAATAAATAGATAGATGATAGATAATAGATAGATGATAGATAATAGATAGATGATAGATAATAGATAGATAGATAGATAGATAGATAGATAGATAGATAGATAGATAGATAAAAACATCTGCAAGGAGTTTGTATGCCCCCCCATGTTTTCTCTGGTTTCCTCCCACACTCCATAGACATACAGATAGGGAATGTAGATTGTGAGCCCCAATGGGGACAGAGATGATAATGTCTGTAAAGAGCTGTGAAATTAATGGCGCTATATAAGTGAGTAAAATTAATATAAATGATAGATAAATAGAGGATACTATAGATAGGTGGATAGAGAGAACATAGATAGCGAGGAGACACTTTGCTCAGCACTAACCACAGGTCCTCTCCTTCCTTGTTTAATAGGAGATATCTCTGGAGAAGGCCCCATTGGTCCCATGAATCCCCGGGGGCCGGGAGGTCCTGGTGGTCCAGGTAGTCCAGGCTGACCAGCACTTCCTTTTGGGCCGGGTAATCCTTTAATAACAAAAAATAATCATCATTTTCTTTAAGTACAATATTCTTGATTACAGTGAGGCAACTATATGCCAGGGAGGAGCTCGCTTCTTAATAACACTGCAGCTTCTATGTGAGCGCTAATATCAGTAGCTAAGCCAGCCCCCTTCTAAGCCAGCCCCCTTCTAAGCCAGCCCCCTTCTAAGCCAGCTCCCTTCTAAATTAGCCCCCTTCTAAGCCAGCCCCCTTCTAAGCCAGCCCCCTTCTAAGCCAGCCCCCTTCTAAATCAGCCATCCCTCTTGTGCCAACAGGGAAATGCTATCCTGTATCAAGCACCGGGGCTGAAGTGCAGCGACCGGGACCCTTGGACCTTAGCAATGATGGGGGGATTCTAATAGATAAAATAAAAATTCTAATAAAATGATATTGGCAAGGTGAATAATTTAATATGCAAAAGAGTTCTCAGGTGAAAAAAGTTAAAGGGAATCTGTCAGTAATTTTTTGCTATGTAATGTAAGAGCAGCATAATGTAATGGAAGAGACAATGATTCCAATGATGTGTCACTTACTAGGCTGTGTTTTGAGGTTTCAATACAATCAGTATTTTATCAGCAGAAGATTATCACCCCGATCACTAGGTGATAACTTATAGCCGTCCGACTGTACCTTACTGGAGATAAAAGCGCTTACTTTTGTCGATCAGTGGGGATTCCAGCTGTCTGACCCCAACGGATTAATTGCTTTTCACTGTACAACCCCTTTAAAGCTGTTCTACATTTTTTTCCACGGAAAATGGACCCTTTTTTTGGTGATCATGGGGGTCTCAGTTATCTGGCAGTTATCAGCTATTCTGTCACGGACAGGGGATAACTTATACCACCGGAAACCTCCTTTAAAGACGCATCGTGATTGGTTACATTTCAAATGTAACAGTTAATTGACTTTAAAAATAAAAAATTTGTGTATTTTGATTTTTTTAAAAAATTACATTTTTATAGTTTTATAGATTTTTTATACCTTTTTGTGTATTTTGCTAACGTAAGGAACACGGTTTTGGGATGCACCACATGGGTCTTGGCCGGGCGCACTGTTGTGGTTGACTTGTTGTCTTACTTTTTCATCTCTTTATTTCAGACTTGCCAGTAAAGTTCAGGATTTATAAATATAGACACACAAAGCCGTTCACGGTCCTACCTGGGGGTCCTTGCGTTCCCGGTAACCCGGGTGGTCCCTGAACATACATGGTGGAGGCCAACACTTTGTCAGCTGTGATGTGTTTGCCGGATTCGGAAACGCTGTTCGGTAATAACGCCAGCTGAAAGCAGAGAGACAAAGCATCATTCGCTGAAGGGGCAAGAAAAACGTTAAAAACGCTCGTTTCACAATTATCTTTCCATTTAGACAGGATGACGATCATCAGACGAACTTGCAAAATTCCTGTTCATCAGCTGGAATAATCTTTTACGCAGCATAAAAAAAAAAATCATCATTCTCGGCAGCACATCATCCTATGTAAAAAGACTCCCGCTGCCGAGATCTATGACTACTTGTACGCACTGAGCGATCTAGTATAGCGCATCGTTTGCTTTCATCTGCCTTTCTAAGGGTAAGGTCACACTAGGCGTTTTTTAATTTTTTTTTTTTTGCTGCGGCAAAACCTGATCTCTCGGCAGGAAAGAAGCTGCAGAAAAAAAAAACAGGTTTCCCTTTGTTTTTTCTGGCGGCATTTTCGATGCGTTTTTGAGCCGGTTTTGGCATGCCAGATTTGTCTCTTGTGTGTGCTGATAAAGTTTAGTGTTGGAAAAAAAAAATTCTCATTCCATAAAATCAGGTTTTGGCACAAAAAAAACCAGAACAAAACATGATATCTGAGTTTTTGGTGTTTTTTATGTGTTTTTTTTCTATTCAAGTCAATGGGTGAAAAACACTGAAAGAAGTGACATGCCAAAAAAAACCATGCAAAGCACAAAATAAGGGGGACAAAAAAAACTGTGTGTGTACATGGGATTTCTGACATCTCATAGGCTTTGCTGGTACTGTAATATGCAGCTGAAAATTAGCATAAAAAAGCATAAAAAAGCTCAGCAAAAACGTCCAGTGTGAACTTAGCCCAAAAGTTTACCCATTGGTGGTCGTATTGCGGTGCCGATCAGACCGTGTTAAACGCACCCTTACTTTGGGCTAACAGCCTCTGTTTGACGAGAAACTAAACTTTCATTTTTTTACATAATTTTATCCAGCATGAAAGTTGTGATTCTTTCTAAATTACTTTATTACAGATTTGTCTTCATTCCTGTAAAAAAAAAATAAACAAAAATTGCATGGACATTGTATCAGAGCATACTCCTTTGGAGTACAGATGATGGCAGTGATGGGTCAGCCTCAGCAGCAGCTCCTCCCCAGAGGTAGTGAGACACAGGTGCACTGCTGACCCATCACTGCCATCATCTGTACTCCAAATGAGTGCGCTCTGATATCAATGCACCGGAAGGCAGCTAATAGAATGGGGAAAAGTAGGAATTAAGAAGACGCTTACATGAAATTTTTCTTTTTACATTAATTAAGACAAATTCCCTCATAAAGTGATTTGAAACGTTTCATAACTTTCCATGCTAAAAAATAATTAAGAAAAAATAAGTAAAAGTCTAGTTATTGTTTAAGGACATTGGAGGTTATAATAAAGATAAAAATTTACCCTGTCATTCTCCGGAGAAAGTGTGATACTTTATTACACCCTTGAGAATGTAAGGCCGTGTGCACACGTTGCATTTTTGCAGCGTTTTTTCTTTAGTGCAGATTTAAGGGTTTCCTGATGCCAGCAAAGAGAATGAGAATCCTGAAGTCTCATGCACACGTTGCTTATTTGTGACTTGCAGGTTTGGTGCCAATTTCACCCATACAGTATATACTTTATTAAATCAACTCTTAGACCTGATCAGACTGTTGTCTTTACTTTAAAAATCCATGTCAAAATGGCTGTAAAATCCTGATATTAAGATGAGTGTCAAGTTTTATTGTGTCTTCTGAAATTTTCGCGCAGAGGAACCACATATTAACCACACTTTTTCTCTTTATGGTTCGTTCGCCCATTGATCT
This sequence comes from Oophaga sylvatica, assembly GCA_033576555.1. Taxonomy (NCBI): domain Eukaryota; kingdom Metazoa; phylum Chordata; class Amphibia; order Anura; family Dendrobatidae; genus Oophaga; species Oophaga sylvatica. The sequence continues at coordinate 975,385,399 of JARQOD010000001.1, read as the reverse complement.
GCAGCAGCAGATATATCCAAGCTCCTTTCTTGTTGTGTGGTACACAGTTGGACCAGGTGAGCAATTTCCCTGTTTTTAAACTCCCTCTTTTATCAGATAAGACCCTATTCTGGACCCCGATTATCTCTTGTATTACATCCAGCCTGACAGACATCTGCAGCTTGTACTGAGTAGTGTGAGATCTCAGCAGCAGCAGGGAAGAGGAACACTGAGGAGCTGTCCATCAGACTAGATGGAGAGAGGTTCATCAGCAGGGAGGATGGACAATAAAGAACTGTCAGTCAGTCTAGCTGGGTAGAGATTCAACAGCTGGGAGGAGGAACACTGAGGACTTGTACATCAGGGTAGGTGAAGAGAGGTTCAGTAGCAGGGAGGAGGGACACTGAGGAGATGTCAGTCAATAAAAGTGGGTGGAGATTCAGTAGTAGGAACAAGGCAAATTGAGGACCTATCCATCAGGCTAGGTGGAGAAGGGTTAAGCGGCAGGGAGGAGGGACACTAAGTAACAGTCAGCCTAGGTGGACAGAGATTCAGCAGCAGAGAAACGGGACACTAAGGATCTGTCCATCAGAGTAGGTGGAGAGAGGTTCAGCAGTGGGAGAAGGAAGGAACACTGAAGAACTGTCAGATGGGTGAAGATTCACCAGCAGGGAGGAGGGCATTGAGGACCTGTTCATCAGACTGTGTGGGGAGAGGTGCAGTAGCAGGAGGGAGGAGGGACACTGAGGAGCTGTCAGTCAATCTAAGTAGGTGGAGATTCAGCAGCAAGGAGGAGGGACATTGAAGACCTGTCCATCAGGATTGCTGGAGAGAGGCTCAACAACAAGAGAGAGGAGGGACACTGAGGAACAGTTAATCAAGCTAGGGTGGTCAAACTTATATAAAGGATTATACAGCTTTTTTACATCCTTATTAGAGTTGAGCATTCCGATACCGCAAGTATCGGGTATCGGCCGATATTCGCTGTATCGGACTTTAGATACTTGGTTCCGATATTTTCCATATATCGTATACCGGAATCGGAAGTTCCCATAAATCTTTGAGAGGCAATGTGATTTTAGTCAGCCAATGAGGAATCCTAAGAAGTGTGGGCACATCCTGTACTGCTGCGGTCATGTTAACTAATGGCATGGCTGTGATTGGATGCTGAAATGATGTCAGAATGCACTATAAAAGGCGCCGCCGCCATTTTAGCGTCACTGTGCTGTGAACTCAGATAGGGACAGAACGCTGCTCTGCTGACTCTGAGGGACAGTTAGAGATTGCGATTTTGTGTACTGTGCTTTAGGCAGGCTAGTTTACCAACCGCTGTGTAAAGCTTCCTTTTGCCTTGCAGTGTTGTTTTCACAGCTCTGCAAGGTGTGTGTGTGAGAGTGCAGGTGACGCTGCAGTTTGCTCTGCATCCAACGCTGTTTGTAGGCATCTGCACGTGTCACTCACAGACTTATTTTTTTCTTTAGTGTAATTCTTGCTGCTCCATTCAATTGAAATTATAGTGTGACGCGCTTCCATCCGTATCCAATACATTGGTTGCAAACACTACAGAAGTAGACAAAGGAGTAGCCTTTCACAGATAGTGAACAGTTGTGTTCAGTGTTCACTGCAGTCTGTGAGATTTTTTTTTTAAATGCAGATCACGCTCCAGTTACTTCTTCAACTAATGCTGCGTGTACTCTGCTGAGCGTGTGTCACTGCCTCATCCTTGTCATTTTTCTAAAATTGTTGCTGCTCCATTCTATTGAAAAAAACTAAAATCTATGAGTGTGACGTGCTTCCATCCTGATACAATACATTGCTTGCAAACACTATAGAAGTACACAAAGGAGCCTTTCACAGATAGTGAACAGTTGTGTTTTCAGTGTTCACTGCAGTCTGTGAGTTTTTTTTTTTTTTGAGTGCAGATCACGCTCCAGTTACTTCTTCAACTAATGCTGCGTGTACTCTGCTGAGCGTCTGTCACTGGCTCATCTTTGTCACTTTTCTAAAATTGGTGCTGCTTTATTCTATTTTAAATTTACTAAAATCTATTAGTGTGACGCTCTTCCATCAAAATACAATACATTGCTTGCAAACATAATAGAAGTCCACAAAAAGGCCTTTCACAGCAAGTGAACAGTTGTGTTCAGTGTTCACTCTAGTCTGAGGTTTAAATTTTTGGTAGGAGTGTAGATCCCGCTCCACTTACTTCAACCACCGCTGCGTGTACTCTGCTGAGTGTCTGTCACTGGCTCATCCTTGTCATTTTTCTAAAATTGGTGCTGCTTTATTCTATTTTAAATTTACTAAAATCTATTAGTGTGACGCTCTTCCATCAAAATACAATACATTGCTTGCAAACATAATAGAAGTCCACAAAAAGGCCTTTCACAGCAAGTGAACAGTTGTGTTCAGTGTTCACTCTAGTCTGAGGTTTACATTTTTGGTAGGAGTGTAGATCCCGCTCCACTTACTTCAACCACCGCTGCGTGTACTCTGCTGAGTGTCTGTCCCTGGCTCATCCTTGTCATTTTTCTAAAATTGGTGCTGCTACATTCAATTTCAAATAATTCAAATCTATTAGTGTGACATGCTTCCACCCGTATCCAATACATTGGTTGCAAAGAATATAGAATTACACAAAGAGGGCTTTCACAGCTATTGAACAGTTGTGTGAAGTGTTCACTGTAGTCTGAGATTTTCAGGTATTATTATATTTACTTGTATGCTTTTATTTAAAAGCCAAGAACAATGAAGGCAAACATTCGCACTGCAGCTGTTGTCAAAGTTCAACCCACATTATGCACTTCCAACATTGCAGCTTTTGAGGCATGATGTGAGTTTGATTTGCCTAAGTTATGGAGTGACAAAATGGCTCAGGGAACAAAACATAGAGATTTTGGGTCCATGGCCTGGAAACTCCCCAGATCTTAATCCCATTGAGAACTTGTGGTCAATCATCAAGAGATGGGTGGACAAACAAAAAATTAAAAATTCTGACAAAATGAAAGCATTGATTGTGCAAGAATGGACTGCTATCAGCCAGGATTTGGTCCAGAAGTTGATTGAGAGCATGCCAGGGAGAATTGCAGAGGTCCTGAAGAAGAAGGGTCAACACTGCAAAATTAGACTTGCTGCATTAACTCATTCTAACTGTCAATATAAGCTTTTGTTACTCATATGTTTGCAATTATATTTCTGTCTGTGATAAAAATATCTGTCAAACACACATAAAAACCAGAGGGCAGCAGATCATGTGAAAATATCATATTTGTGTCATTATCAAAACTTTTGGCCATGACTGTACAGTTCAGGTGGTAGAAAGATGAACATAACAGGATACATGTATAACGTTGCCAACCAGTTATTTAATCGGAAACAGGACAGGCAAATTCATGCGTGATCCATGCCTTGTTCATTTTCAGCAAAGTAAGCCGGTCTACATTATCGGAGGATAGTCGCATGCGACGGTCTGTTAGTACACCACCTGAAGCACAAAAGACGCGCTCCGATAATACACTGCCAGCAGGGCAAGCCAGCACCTCCAATGCATACTGGCTAAGCTCTGGCCATGTATCCAGCTTAGAGACTCAAAACTTGAATGGGGAAGAGCCATCTGGGAGTACACTTAGAGGGAAAGACATGTCGTCTGTCACCATCTTACGGAAACGTTGCCTCCTGCTGACTGGAACCGTCTCGGATGGTGTAGACATTGGTGGCGCTGCCACAAAACTTCGCCACATTTGGAACATACTGGTCTTGCCCTGTGCAGAGGCGCTGCTTGTGCTCCCTCTTGTTGCAGAGCTGTCTCCACTGCCTCGACGCACAGAGCTGCTTTGTAAAGCAGTAGCAGCAGCAGTGCTCTCGGCTGGAATGGTGGAATGGAGAACATTATGGATTCCGACAAGCTTACAACCTGCAATGATCCTAAGTGTACTCAACCATCGTACGACCAGCTGTACCCTTTCCTATTGCATTCTCACCCATCCCTGCAGACTGTGAGCCCTCGCGGGCAGGGTCCTCTCTCCTTCTGTACATGTGTGTCCGTTGTCCAGCACATCTTTATTGTACCTGTCTATATTTTTCCCTTGTCATATGTAAAGCGCCATGGAATAAATGGCGCTATATAAATGTATAATAATAATAATAATTGCAGCAGTGTGTCTTGTTACTCCCGCATTTTACGCTCCCGGTTCAACGGTCTGATGAAGCTTTGAAAGTTGTCCCGGTAGCGAGGGTCTAGGAGGGTGTACACCCAATAATCAGACGTGGTGAGAATGTGGGTGATGTGGCGGTCGTTTCTCAGGCACTGCAGCATGAAATCAACCATGTGCTGCAGACTTCCAACTGGCCAAGAAACGCAGTCCCCTGCAAAAGGCGTCATCTCTGCCTGCTCTGCATCACCCCACCCTCGCTCTACATACTGACTAGAGCGTTGTGTACCTCCCTCTGGAGCGATGTCTTCCTCCTCCATTGACTCCTCCTCACAAAGTGAGCCCTGCCCAGCCCTTTGTGAGGAACCACGTTGCGCTGACTGTACTTAAGGTGATGGAATTTGTGACTCCTCATCCTCCACCTCTTCCAAAACCTCATCCCTTAGTGCTTGCAGTGTTTTTTTCAAGCAGGCAGATAAGGGGGACAGTCAGGCTGACTAGTGCATCATCTGCACTCGCCATCCGCGTTGACTCATCAAACGCACGCAAAACGTGGCAGATGTCCTTCATAGAGTCCTTCGCCAGTCCTTACACTGGCTGCCCATCCATTATAGGATCCAATTCAAAGTACTTGTTCTCACCCACAAAGCTCTCCACAGTGCAGCACCCCCCTACATCTCCTCCCTCATTTCTATCTATCGGCCTAACCGACTGCTGCGCTCTGCAAACGACCTTGGACTAACCTCTGCACTAATCCGTACCTCCCACTCCCGACTCCAAGACTTCTCCCGCGCTGCGCCAATCCTCTGAAATGATGTACCCCAAGAAATTAGGACTATCCGCAATTTGCATGGTTTCAGGCGCTCCCTCTAAACACATTTGTTCAGAGCGGCCTATCACATTCACTAATCAAAGTCATTCTATGTGTGTGTGTGTGTGTGTGTGTGTGTAGCCCATTCACTATCTCCATCCATCCATCCCTCACTCCCTCAAAATGGCTGGACCATCATTGTAAATGCACCATTGTATATACACACCTGTACTTTGTAGCTCCCCCTCCTCATTGTAGATTGTAAGCTCTCACGAGCAGGGCCGGCTTATATTGCTTTAATTATTGTATTGTTAACGTTGTTACTTATGACTTTTGTTCTGAAACTGTTAAACTGTAAAGCGCTGCGGAATCTGTTGGCGCTATATAAATAAAGGTTATTATTATTATTATTATAGAGGCCCACTCAGTAGTGGTGAAGTGTGAACGGCGCAAATTGCGAGTTGATTGCGCCTGATGCAGCTGATACTCCATTACTGCTGGCTGCTGCTCACACAACCGCTCCAACATATGTAACGTGGAATTCCACCTGGTGGGTACGTCACATATGATGCGATGTTCAGGAAGGCGAAATCTGCGTTGCAGAGCTGCAGTGCGCGATCTGACCATGCTGGAACGTCGCAAGTGAGCGCACTGTAGGCGGACCGTGTGCAGCAGTGCATCAATATCCGTATAGTCCCTCAAAAAACTCTGCACGACCAAGTTGAGCACATGTGCCAGACATGGTATGTGAGTGAGGTTGACAAGGCCCAGAGCTGCCACCAGATTTCGGCCATTGTCACACACTACCAAGCCTAGCTGGAGATTCGCTGTCAAAAACCACATGTCGCTCTCCTGCTTCATGGCATTCCAGAGCTCCTGCGCTGTGTGGCTTCGATTCCCCATGGAAATTAATTTCAGGACAACCTGTTGACGTTTGCCCACGGCAGTGCTCATATCAGTCGCAACAGCTAAGCGTTGTGTGGTGCATGTGTGGGGTGCATGCATCATAGAAGACAAGCATTGAGTAAACGGCAGTTATTCATGGCAGTTAATCAGGGCTGGAATAAGGTAGTCCACACTTTGCTATATTTTTAATCCTGAACAAAACATTTTCATAAATATTATGTTTATCAAATACCCTTATTTATTATTATTACAACCTCATGCATGTTTTGCAATATATTTTAAATTTTATTTTAGGATATTTGTTTCTTGTTTTTTGTTATGTTTTTAATTATGTACATTAACTGTATCCTCCTGTGTTCCATTGCCTTCCACAAACACCGCCCCATCCCCCCTTCATCACGACTCATACACATGAGCCCCTCCATACTTCCCTCTCCCATGTACAGTTCCCATGCACTCATCACCTTCCTGAGAAACCTCAGCCCATCTAGCCGAAACACATCACTGAAAAAAACAACTTACAACACCAACAACTACCTGCTCTTTATCTTCCTACTCCTATTGATTTCAGGGGACATCTCCCCCAACCCTGGTCCACCATCCCCCAACCTCAATCCCTACCCTACCTCATATCGAAACCATAATAATCTTATTAATATTAATTGCACTCCCTCATCTCCTTCGTTTAACTGTGCCCTCTGGAATCCACGGTCTGCATGCAACAAGCTAACCTTCCTGCACAACTACTTTCTGAACAACTCTCTTCATCTGTTGGCCCTGACTGAAACCTGGATTCAGGATTCTGACACGGTTTCCCCTCCTGCCATTTCCTATGGTGGCTTATAGTTCTCACATTCCCGAGACCCTCAAACAGACATGGTGGTGGAGTCGGCATACTCCTGTCCCCACAATGCACTTTCCAGGTCATCCCCCCAATTCCATCACTCTCATTCCCTTCTTTTGAGGTCCACACCATCATGCTCTTTCGTCCCCTCTCCCTCAGAGTAGCGGTCATATATCGGACCCCAGGCCCAAAGTCATTCTATGTGTAAGTGTGTGTGTGTAGCCCATTCACTATCTCCATCCATCCCTCACTCCCTCAAAATGGCTGGACCATCATTGTAAATAGACCATTGTATATAAACACCTGTACTTTGTATCTCCCCCACCTCATTGTAAATTGTAAGCTCTCAAGAGCAGGGGCGGCTTCTATTGCTTTAATTATTTTATTGTTAACGTTGTTACTTATTACTTGTGTTCTGAAACTGTTAAACTGTAAAGCGCAGCGGAATCTGTTTGCGCTATATAAATAAAGATTATTATTATTATTAAGCGTTCACTGGTCCATGTGGAGGTAGACCGTGACGGCTACTGCAGCAATGTTTCTGAGGAACTGGAGTAGGAGGAGGAGTCAATGTGTACAGACTTGATTCCTGCAATTCTTGGAGTTGGCTGAACACTCGCAAGATCTGTACCCGGCTACACAACATTGACCCAATGGGCAGTGAGGGAAAGGTATCGTCCCTGGCATGGGTACTGGTCCACGTAGCGGTGGTCAGGTGGACATTGCTACTGACGAAGTTTAGTAGCGCAGATGTGTGGCCCAGCTGTGCGTGGCACGCATGTCTCCTGGAAAATGCACAGGAAAGGTAATTGTGAAGCCTGATATTCATTCACATCACACATTTCCCAACACTGCCACCAGAGGGCAACTTAGATTATTTAAGTAGTGTGACGTAGCAATAGTGGGTCATTCTAGTCATTCTAGTGAGTAGAGAGAAGAGACGAGATGCAGTCTAGTTCCTGTCTCAGGACAGGGCAGTTCTAGTCTTGGAGGGAGAGGAGATAAGACTGAGATCTGAAGGAGCTCCTGTAGCTCACCTCATAAAGAAGTGGAGGCTAGTACGAGTGGACAAGTGAGGCACTCTAGCCTAGTCAGAGCTGCAACTGAAGCAAGTGAAACAGTTACCTCAGAATAAGCTGTCTGTGTTCTCTAGAAAGTGGAAAGTGACTCTCGGAGCTACAGCGTGTATACAGTCTGACGAATCGTCCTGTGAGCTGCTCTGGACAGAGTCTTGGAAGGAAAGAAGGAAGGGAACCACTGCAGTTATAACAACGAGGCAACTGAGAACAGGTCAGTGAGCACTGGAAGGAAAGCTTACGACTACAACCACTGCTACCTGTGCTTATGTTAAGGGCAAGAGCAGGGCGACAGGCGAGTGGAAAAAGAAGGACAAGTGACTCAGGTGACAGATCACCTTCACTTAGTTATCCGGACACCGGGGTCCGAAGCGTTGCTAGAACTTCACGACTAGTAATAAGAAACACCGGAGGCCTTGCTGGACTTCAAGTCACAGAAGGTAGCCCTAAGTGCTGATACGTAACTGGAGTCAGGGAGAACAGGACGGAGACGGCCTGATCAGCCACAACGGCTTAGTTCTTTCCAACAGACAGAGAAGGCTCTACCACAATGTCGGCCGGGCGTAGCTGCTATAGAAAGAGTTAAACTTGACTTCATGCAAGTTAGGACTCACATACACTTTAAGGAGAAAGGAGGCCTTAAACCTGCTCAGCAATTCCCTGAATGTGCATTCTCCAACCTGACCAGCTTCCCGGGACATACCTGCCAACAACATCAGTAAAGGTATGGAAAGAGACTGACTTGTGCGTGACTGACTTCTTATTTGCATCCGGCATTACCATATACTTCGAGGGACCAGTCCCACCTGTGGGGGACTTAACATCCAGCTGCCCCATAACATCCCCTCAGAAGATTCATATTGCAGCGCTGGTCAAATTGATCAGAAACCACAGGTGGCGTCACAAACTATCTTTATAATCCCCTGTAAATATCCCCCTTTGTATGACCGCCCAGGGCCACGGACCGAGTCCTGCTGCCAGTGATATTCCCCATAGATTTCCATGGGCTCGGTGCCGAGTACCCCATAACCCTGGATGTACAGTGTGCGCGTCATCTCTTTGGCGTCACGAACAGGATACGAAGCTTACTGAATGTGAGTCCTGTGTTGCCTAATTGGACTGTTTTTGTGAAAAAGACTGTGAGCAGCTTTTGTAATTTTTGGCGCCATTTTGCCGCCATATTCGCGCCCTGAGGCGCTGATGAAGAAGAAGGGTGTGCCTTCGTGGGCGTACCCCCCTTGTGGCGCGAAAGCAATGGGCGCCCCCTCTAAATGCTATTACAATACAAGAGCCTGCCCCACTGCGAGGGAGGTCCGCCTCCTCTTCATCCTCTATGTCATGGAGGAGGTGGATGCGGTGCTAAGGGACATGGCCCGACACCGTGAAGAAATGGAGGAGATAGAGCAAAGCTGGCGTGCCCTGAAACAGCGGCTGCTGTGGGACGCGACGCTCTCCCCTCCAGAAGTACAACCATTACCTGTGTCACCAGTGCCAGCGGCTGATGAGAAACCGGAGGCCGCCTCCAAAAGTGCTGATCCCGACTCCACCGATGAAGCGGCGGGAGAGAAGGAGGCTGAGGAGGCCCTGCCCGTTCCGGAGTACCAGCCAGGCCTGGAGGCAGCAGCGGAATGCCGATCCCTGGTAGGGACACCGGAGGAGACCCAGCCGTCCGTGATGGAGCAGCGACAGCAGCAGGTTAGTGCGTCCCCAACTGAGCCATTGCGCGCACCTGCATCGTATACTGCGACCTATTCTGCATCGTATACTGAGACCTATTCTGCAACGCAACCGGATGGTGCTTCCACAGTTAGATCACAGCCCAAGCCTGCGTCCTCAATGAAAGATTTGTACCTGCATGAGGCACCCGTTGAGCCCCTAGTGGATCGCACAAGAACTGTGGCTACGCAAATGCTGATTGCAGGCCATGACTTGTTTGTTATGCGTTCAAAAGAACACCGCGTCGTTCCAGCCCCAGGAGTGGAAGACGTTATTGAAGTTTGCAAGAAAGAAGAAAATCAGTAGGACCCAGACAGGGTTTACTGCCACTGTAAAAAGTTTGAAGAAGATGAAAAAGTTGCACTTTATTAATATTGAGAAAAATGTTTAATGATGTTATTTGCCCAAATGCGATGATGTTTGCATAGTATGCACAGAATACCCCAGTTGGGTAAAGTGAAGAGTTAAGTGAAATGTGATCCTGCTTGAAATGTGTTTCTATATGCAAAAGGACTGCGTGGCTGTGGACTGTGCCAGCCCAAAAACTTTCATTGTAAATAGTTCGCACTTCGGTGCCCCATCTTGGTTTTACATAAAGCCTTACTACCTCTGAAGAAAAACCCGTATGGTGTGGCCTAGAGTGAGGTCTGCAGCTCAGAAGTCCTGCAGCCCACCCAGGACCCACGTGGGAGGTTTTTGGTGCGGGTCCTCCACAAGAATCTTGTCTTATACTGTGTATATTTATTGAAAAGTATTTTGATAATTTTCTACTGACCTATGTACAAATTGTAACGTTAAAGAGTCCTTACCTCCCGCAAGGGATGAGTTTAAAATGTTTATGTTATATGCAAAAAAAAATGTTTTTCTTTTCTATTTCAGCCCGGGAGTGCTGATGATAACTAGGGGGGGATGTGTGGCCCAGCTGCGCGTGGCACGCATGTCTCCTGGAAAATGCACAGGAAAGGTAATTGTGAAGCCTGATATTCATTCACATCACACATTTCCCAACACTGCCACCAGAGGGCAACTTAGATTATTTAAGTAGTGTGACGTAGCAATAGTGGGTCATTCTAGTCATTCTAGTGAGTAGAGAGAAGAGACGAGATGCAGTCTAGTTCCTGTCTCAGGACAGGGCAGTTCTAGTCTTGGAGGGAGAGGAGATAAGACTGAGATTTGAAGGAGCTCCTGTAGCTCACCTCATAAAGAAGTGGAGGCTAGTACGAGTGGACAAGTGAGGCACTCTAGCCTAGTCAGAGCTGCAACTGAAGCAAGTGAAACAGTTACCTCAGAATAAGCTGTCTGTGTTCTCTAGAAAGTGGAAAGTGACTCTCGGAGCTACAGCGTGTATACAGTCTGACGAATCGTCCTGTGAGCTGCTCTGGACAGAGTCTTGGAAGGAAAGAAGGAAGGGAACCACTGCAGTTATAACAACGAGGCAACTGAGAACAGGTCAGTGAGCACTGGAAGGAAAGCTTACGACTACAACCACTGCTACCTGTGCTTATGTTAAGGGCAAGAGCAGGGCGACAGGCGAGTGGAAAAAGAAGGACAAGTGACTCAGGTGACAGATCACCTTCACTTAGTTATCCGGACACCGGGGTCCGAAGCGTTGCTAGAACTTCACGACTAGTAATAAGAAACACCGGAGGCCTTGCTGGACTTCAAGTCACAGAAGGTAGCCCTAAGTGCTGATACGTAACTGGAGTCAGGGAGAACAGGACGGAGACGGCCTGATCAGCCACAACGGCTTAGTTCTTTCCAACAGACAGAGAAGGCTCTACCACAATGTCGGCCGGGCGTAACTGCTATAGAAAGAGTTAAACTTGACTTCATGCAAGTTAGGACTCACATACACTTTAAGGAGAAAGGAGGCCTTAAACCTGCTCAGCAATTCCCTGAATGTGCATTCTCCAACCTGACCAGCTTCCCGGGACATACCTGCCAACAACATCAGTAAAGGTATGGAAAGAGACTGACTTGTGCGTGACTGACTTCTTATTTGCATCCGGCACTACCATATACTTCGAGGGACCAGCCCCACCTGTTGGGGACTTAACATCCAGCTGCCCCATAACATCCCCTCAGAAGATTCACCCTGCAGCGCTGGTCAATCAGATCAGAAACCACAGGTGGCGTCACGAACTATCTTTATAATCCCCTGTAAATATCCCCCTTTGTATGACCGCCCAGGGCCACGGACCGAGTCCTGCTGCCAGTGACATTCCCCATAGATTTCCATGGGCTCGGTGCCGAGTACCCCATAACCCTGGATGTACAGTGTGCGCGTCACATGTTTAATTTTTCACGCAACATGCTTTTGCAGACCAGGGACGGCTTGCCTGCTGAAATAAAATCGGCTTGGCACATTGTATTGTGGGACTGCCAATGCCATTAAGTTACGGAAACTGTCAGTCTCCACCAGCCTGAATGACAGCATTTCAAGGGACAGGAGTTTTGCAATGCCAGCATTCAGAGCCTGTGCTCGTGGATGGTTTGCCGAGTATGGCCGTCTTTTATCCCATGCCTGTGGTACCGATGGCTGTTTTGTGGCCTGGGTGTGTGAGGATGACAGGGAACTTGCTGCTGTGGGTGGAATAACACTTTGTCTCTGGACAACATTGACCGAGGTTCTTCCATGGCGATCCTGTGAGAAAACCGAACCAGCTGTGTGTCAGCTGGAGGAAGAGGCTCCGACACGACCTGAAGATGTAGGTGCTGCTGTAGGTTGGCCTACATCTCCAGTGTGTCTTTGTAACTCAACTACGTGCTTTGTACCCACATGTTTGCACATATTTCCCACCTCTTCCGACAAGCCTACAACCTGCAATGATCATCAGTCTACTGAACCACCACACGATCAGCTCTTCCCTCTCCAATAAGTTGTCCTGTTGTGTTGCATTCGGGTTAGCCGACTCTATGGTGCCTGCAGTTTAGGTGATTCCTATGTGTGCTGTGGGATATCTAAATAAAGTCTGTTTCCGTTGTGACAATAGGACAAGCACCCACTGTAGGACTGTGTGATTCGGTAACTGCGGACGGCTTGCGGCCTGTCAACTTACATTTTCATGGGTGCCTTATGGTACCCGTCCGGGTTCCAGTACCGCCAGCTGGTTCTCCGCAGTGCCTTTGGCCTCGGTGCCTCCATGTCGGTATCCGAGTTCCAGCAACGTCTGCTGGTCCTTGGTAGTGCTTTTGCGCACAGGTACCTCCTGCTTAGTAACCGTGTCCCAGTAACGTCAGCTGGTCCTCGGTTGTGCCATTGGCTCTTTTCCTTCTGCTGCCCCTCCGGGTTCCAGCACAGTCAGCTGGTCCTCGTTACTTGCATTGGCTCTTGTACCTTCTGCTACCCGTCCGGGTTCCAGTACCGTCAACTGGTTCTCCGCAGTGCCTTTGGCCTCGGTGCCTCCAGTTCGGTATCCGAGTTCCAGCAACGTCTGCTGGTCCTTGGTAGTGCTTTTGAGCACAGGTACCTCCTGCTTAGTAACCGTGTCCCAGTAACGTCAGCTGGTCCTCGGTTGTGCTATTGGCTCTTTTCCTTCTGCTGCCCCTCCGGGTTCCAGCACAGTCAGCTGGTCCTCGTTACTTGCATTGGCTCTTGTACCTTCTGCTACCCGTCCGGGTTCCAGTACCGTCAACTGGTTCTCCGCAGTGCCTTTGGCCTCGGTGCCTCCAGTTCGGTATCCGAGTTCCAGCAACGTCTGCTGGTCCTTGGTAGTGCTTTTGAGCACAAGTACCTCCTGCTTAGTAACCGTGTCCCAGTAACGTCAGCTGGTCCTCAGTTGTGCCATTGGCTCTTTTCCTTCTGCTGCCCCTCCGGGTTCCAGCACAGTCAGCTGGTCCTCGTTACTTCCATTGTCTCTTGTACCATCTGATACCCGTCCGGGTTCCAGTAACGTCAGCTGGTTCTCGGAAGTTAGACAACCGTAAAGACCACCCCGAAGAAGATGACAACCCCAAGGACGACGAGCATCAAGCCAACCAGCCTGAACACCATCACAAAGAGGAAATAAAATATTACCCAGAAGAAGATCACCAACAGGACAAAGAAGGTTAAGACAAACTACAAGATACAGAACAAGAGACTGAAGAACAATAAGCAGAAGATCAAAAAGCAGAAGAACATGAAAAATAAGACCAAAATGAAGAGCAAAATATATGCTGTAAATTCTAAGCAGAAGAAGACTAAGCAGTATATGGGGGTGAGTCCGTTCCTCCTCGTGGTGCCCCTGGAAAATGCCTGCTGCTGCAGGCTAAACTGAACACGGACAAGTACTGTTGTAATTTAAATCTTTTGTGACAGCAAGAACGGAAGGAAGAAAAATTCATACTTTTACAGATTACAAGTACAGGAATCTCTGTCACAAATAAGAATATGATGAAGAAGATGAAGAGGAAGAAGATGAAGAAGTAGAATATGAAGAAGAATAATAGTTTAATAAGAACAATATGAGTAATGTTAACAAAAAGATGAATAACAAGAAGTTTAAGAAGAAGATAAAGAAGGTGAAGATGAAGAATAATTAGATGACAAAGATGATGCTGCTGAAGATTATGAAGGTGAAAGTGTGGCAAAAGTTAAAAAGGTCAAGAGCATGGAAGTTGTGAAACATACATATTTGCCAAAATAGAAAAAAGGTTAACAACATTGTCAATTTCTTCGTCAATCCGAACGTCTTTAAAAAAAAATTATTACTGCTATTCCATTGGATTGGGTTAAACATCTATGCCTTTAATGTCTCCTCAACCTCCCCCAATACATTCTACATTTTTCTTTGTTTTTTTTCTTCATGTACAATTATCCAACAAGCCAAGAATGTTTTTTTTTTAATTACGATATTTTGTTCCCATAGACTTACATTGGATTTCCGGTATCGGTATCGGGTATCGCCGATATTTTATGGGTATCGGCGATACCATTCCGATCCGATATTTTTGGATATCGGAAAGTATCGCTCAACTCTAATCCTTATTCTTAAAATATCAGCTTTGCAATCTGTGTTATTTTCATTGTGACACAATCACTTTAAATCTTACGGTTTGAAAATTTCCCATGGACAGAGTTTTCCATCCATGTGACATTTGTTCAAGAGATTGGGCTTCTTGTGGATCAGAAAATCCTCAGCGTGCCCTGAATTCCATGTGGATTTCTTTTTCCAAAATCCCCCGTCCACATGTATTGTTTAGTGAAATGTCAGATTTACACGTAATGCCAGGACGTGAGCACGGGGGCATAGCTCTGCCATGTAAGTGGCCACAAATATGTAGCACATAAGAGTTCTTGACTATGTTCATACATTGTGTTCAGTTCTTATTAAAGTTCACATTCCAGGTCCATAATATTACCTGTGCCATATGTGATAGGTTAAAGAAGAAAAGCCACCGTGGCTTTTGGAATTTGGTATTTTTACTTACACTTAATCAACTCTTTGATGTAAACAGAACATGCAGACAATGTAATTACTGGATACAAACTTAACAAGCACGAAAATGCATTAAAGTTGTTGCTGTCAAAACTACCATGAGCTCTCGTAATGTATTAACCCCCAAGAAAGCGAAAGGTATTATATAATCAGGCAAAGACCAGCAATTTTTTTTTACAGATTCTCTTTTTTTGATGCTTAACTACTATAATACTGCTCCTATGTACAATAATGTAACTACAATAATACTGCCCCTATGTACTAGAATATAACTACTATAATACTGCTCCCCATGTGCAAGAATATAACTACTATAATACTGCCCCTATGTACAAGAATATAACTACTATAATACTGCCCCTATGTACAAGAATATAACTACTATAATACTGCTCCTATGTACTAGAATATAACTACTATAACACTGCTCCCCATGTGCAAGAATATAACTACTATAATACAGCTCCTGTGTACAAGAATATAACTACTATAATACAGCTCCTATGTACAAGAATATAACAACTATAATACTGCTCCTATGTACAAAAATATAACTACTATAATACTGCCTCCTATGTACAAGAATCTCACTACTATAATACTGCCTCCTATATACAAGAATATAACTACTATAATACTGCTCTTATGTACAAGAATATAACTACTATAATACTGCTCCTATGTACTAGAATATAACTACTATAATACTGCTCCCCATGTGCAAGAATATAACTACTATAATACTGCCCTATGTACGAGAATATAACTACTATAATACTGCTCCTATGTACAAGAATATAACTACCATAATACTGGCCCTATGTACAAGAATACAACTACTATAATACTGCCCCTTTGTACAACAATATAACTACTATAATACAGCTCCTGTGTACAAGAATATAACTACAATAATACTGCTTCTATGTCCAAGAATATAACTACTATAATACGGCTCCTATGTACAAGAATATAACTACTATAATACTGCCTCCTATGTACAAGAATCTCACTACTATAATACTGCCCATATGTACAAGAATATAACTACTATAATACTGCCCCTATGTACAAGAATATAACTACTATAATACTGCCCCTATATACAAGAATATAACTACTATAATACTGCTCCTATGTACGAGAATATAACTACTATAATACTGTCCCTATCTACAAGAATATAGCTACTATAATACTGCTCCTCATGTAAAAGAATATAACTACTATAATACTGCTCCTATGTACAAGAATATAACTACTATAATACTGCTCCTATGTACAAGAATATAACTACTATAATACTGCCCCCTATGTACAAGAATATAACTACTATAATACTGCTCCTATGTACAAGAATATAACTACTATAATACTGCTCCTATGTACAAGAATATAACTACAATAATACTGCCTCCTATGTACAAGAATCTCACTACTATAATACTGCCCATATGTACAAGAATATAACTACTATAATACTGCCCCCTATGTACAAGAATATAACTACTATAATACTGCCCCTATATACAAGAATATAACTACTATAATACTGCTCCTATGTACAAGAATATAACTACTATAATACTGTCCCTATGTACAAGAATATAACTACTATAATACTGCTCCTTATGTAAAAAAATATAACTACTATAATACTGCTCCTATGTACAAGAATATAACTACTATAATACTGCCCCTATGTACAGAATATAACTACTATAATACTGCCCCTATGTACTGGTATATAACTACTATAATACTGCCCCTATGTACAAGAATATAACTACTATAATACTGCCCCTATGTACAGAATATAACTATTATAATACTGCCCCTATGTACAAGAATATAACTACTATAATACTGCTCCTATATACAAGAAGATAACTACTATAATACTGCCCCTATGTACAGGAATATAACTACTATAATACTGCCCCTATGTACAAAAATATAACTACTATAATACTGCTCCTATGTACAAGAATATAACTACTATGATACTGCCTCTATGCACAAGAATATAACTACTGTAATACTGCCGCTATATACAAGAATATAACTACTGTAATACTTTTACTACTGTGCAACCTTTTCCTTTAAATGGTATATAACAGTGGCTGCTGAATGTTTGCTAAATTAATTTGTTGCATTGTATTCAATACTTACTGCTGTATAGCCATGCTGGGGCCAGTAGAGATGCTATCAGGTGCAAGGTGTTACCAGCATATGGATGCAGCCAGGCCCTGTGCTTCTGATTGTCTAAGGTTCCCTGGTGTGCTGGCCAGCTGCTAATTTATCCCAAAGCATCGCCCACAACTCCTCCCACCTGATCCTCTACTCAGTCCTATATATTCAGTAACAGTCTAAGGGGGGCACGCGTGTGGGGTCAGGCACGCACATGCAGCAGAAGTACCACTGCAGCAAAAGTACAGTGAAGCTGCAGTTATTTCAACGGCAGGAGTCAGGACCCCACACTATGTCTCTTTTGGGTATGTCTGCTGAGTAAGCACTTCTAATTACTTGTACCTGGCTTTTCTAATTACCCATCTTAAGGGTATGCCACACTAAACAACATCGCTAACGGGATCGCTAAAAAACGTCACTATTTAGCGATCCCGTTAGCGATGTTGTTGTGTGCGGCATCTGTCAGCGACGAGCTCCCTGCTGAGATCCTGCTGTGATCTCGCTCGTCGCTGGAATCGTTCCGGACCCTATTTTATCGTCGGCGCTCCCGCTGGGTAAGTATTATCTCTGAGTGTGGCACCTTTTCTTAGCGATTTAGCGGTACTTTTGTACCGCTAAAGTTGTTAAGGAGATCGCTAGCCGCGATAGCGTTCTTAACGATATCGCTAAGTTAAGCCGCACTCAGCGATATATAAACAATCCCGCTAGCGATCGCATTAGTATGCGTCGTTATCGTTATCGCTAGCGGGATTGTTTAGTGTGGCAGTACCTTTACTCTTTCACCATGTTTACATATGCCTTCACAGTGTTTGCTCCGTTAATCCTCTCTCTCCTTCGCTATCCCCAAACCTCAGCACCCTCTAATCAAATAATCATCTCCCCTTTCCCCTCCTTCCTCCCCACCTGACCTCCTCTGCTGACCTGCTCCTCAACCTCAAATCTGTCCTAATAAAACACAAAACAAGCTTCCCTCACTCCTTCTCCCACCTGCTCTCCCTTTCTCTGCTCCTCCTCACTGCTGGTGACATATCTCCCAATCCTGGACCTCCACAGTTCATACCCACCATTAGTACTCCTTCCTACCGCTCCCTATCTAATAAGAACTACCGCAATCTTTCCAACGTAAAACCCGTGCCATTGACACCCACCCCCCTGCTCCCTCTCTCTTGAGCACTCTGGAATGCCCGCTCCATCTGCAATAAGCTTCATGTGATTCATGACCTCTTTCTCTCTCGCAATCTTGCTTTCCTCGCCCTCACAGAAACATGGCTGACACCCTCTGACACCGCCTCCCCTGCTGTGCTCTGTTACGGTGGCCTCCAATTCACCCACACTCCTCGCCCTGGAAACAGACATGGTGGAGGAGTGGGTGTTCTCCTTTCCTCTAACTGCAACTTTAACCCAATCCCACCTCTTCCCTCCCTAATCCTCCCCTCCTTTGAAGTCCACTCTGTCCGCATCTACTCTCCCTCCAACCTCCAAGTGGCCGTCATATACCGACCTCCAGGCCCGACCACTGCCTTCATCGACCAATTCACTACCTGGCTTCTTCACTTTCTCTCCACTGACATCCCGACCATCATCATGGGTGACTTCAACATCCCCACTGATACCCTTCAGTCAGCAGCCTCCAAACTTCTGTCCCTTACTTCATCCTTTGGACTTACTCAGTGGTCCTCCTCAGCCACCCACACGGATGGTCATACATTAGACTTGGTCTTCACCCACCTCTGCTCTCTATCTAACTTCACCACCTCCCCTCTCCCTCTATCCGACCACCATCTACTCACTTTCTCATCCCTGTCCTCCTCTCCTGTCACCCATGTCCAGCAACACGTGCACCCCCGCAGACACCTTGCACACCTAGACATCCACACACTCTCTGACTCTATTCTTTCACTGGCATCAATATCCTCACTCCACGATACAGACAGGGCCACTGCTTTCTACAATGCCACTCTCACATCAGCTATTGACACGGTCGCCCCTCTCGTTCATGGCAGAGTGCGACGTACCAACAGACAACCCTGGCACAATAACACAACTAAAAAGCTCCGGCAAGTGTCCAGGATCGCAGAGCGGCGTTGGAAAAAAACAAATTCGCAAGACGACTTCACTGCTTTCAAACAAGCAACACTCTCTTTCAAATCTGCCCTCACCTCTGCTAAACAGGCCTACTTCACAACCCTCGTATCTTCCCTATCCTACAACCCCAAACAATTATTCAAAACTTTTAACTCCCTCCTCCGCCCACCACTGCCCCCTCCTACCTCCCTCATCTCTGCTGAGGACTTTGCCACACACTTCAAAAATAAGATCGACCAAACAAGGCAAGTCTTCATTGTTCAACCACCACAACCCCTTTGTATACCAGACCAATGTCCTAACCCCATAACCTCCCTCTCCAACATAACTGAAGGGGAGCTTAATTGTCTTCTCTCCAAATCGCACCTCACAACCTGTGCACTTGACCCCATCCCAACCCACCTCCTCCCCAACCTCACCACCACTATTATTCCATCCCTAACCCACCTCTTCAACCTATCACTAACTTCCGGTACCTTCCCTTCTGCTTTCAAGCATGCCACAATCACGCCTATCCTTAAAAAGCCAACCCTCGACCCAACCGCTATGTCCAGCTATCACCCAATATCGCTGCTCCCATTCGCTTCCAAACTCCTGGAGCTGCATGTCCACGCTGAGCTTTCCTACCACTTCTCTTCTAACTTGCTCTTTGACACTCTACCATCTGGTTTCCGCCCCCATCACTCCACTGAGACAGCCCTGACCAAAATTACTAATGACCTACTTACAGCCAAAGCGAACGGACAATACTCTATACTCCTGCTTCTTGACCTGTACTCTGCTTTTGACACAGTTGACCACTGCCTTCTACTACAGATTCTTTCCTCCTTTGGCGTCAAGGACCTCGCCCTATCCTGGATCTCCTCATACCTTTCCAACCGCACATTCAGCGTCTCCCACTCCCACACTACCTCCTCGTCCCACCCTCTCTCTGTTGGAGTCCCCCAAGGCTCTGTTCTAGGACCCCTACTCTTCTCAATCTATACACTTGGCCTGGGGCAACTCATAAAGTCCCACGGATTCCACTACCACCTTTACGCTGATGACACTCAGATCTACCTCTCTGGCCCAGACATCACCTCTCTGCTATCCAGAATCCCGGAGTGTCTATCAGCCATATCCTCCTTCTTCTCCTCCCGCTTCCTCAAACTCAATGTGGACAAATCTGAACTCATAATCTTTCCCCCATCCCACAGATCTTCCTTACCTGACCTATCTATCACAATTAACGACATCACGCTTTCCCCCGTACCAGAAGTCCGCTGCCTCGGAGTAACCCTTGACTCTGCCCTGTCCTTCAAACCGCACATCCAAGCTCTCTCCACCTCCTGTCGCCTCCAGCTCAAAAATATTTCAAGAATCCGTCCTTTCCTCAACCCTCAATCTACTAAAATGATTGTGCACGCCCTCATCATCTCCCGCCTCGACTACTGCAACACCCTTTTCTCTGGCCTCCCTGCTAACACCCTCGCACCTCTCCAGTCCATCCTTAACTCTGCTGCACGACTATTTCACCTCTCTCCTCGCTACTCCTCCGCTTCTCCCCTCTGCAAATCTCTTCACTGGCTCCCATTCTCTCAGCGTATCCAGTTCAAATTACTAATACTGACCTACAAGGCCATCTATAATCTGTCTCCTCCTTATATCTCTGAACTAATCTCCCGATATCTTCCCTCACGTAATCTCCGATCCTCCCAAGACATCCTTCTCTCCTCCACACTTATTCGCTCCTCACCCAACCACCTCCAAGACTTCTCCCGAATATCCCCATCCTCTGGAATTCTTTGCCCCAACACGTCCGACTATCAAACACATTCGGATCCTTCAGACGAAACCTGAAAACCCACCTATTCAGGAAAGCTTACAGCCTGCAATGACCCTGCTACCTCCTCACCATTACCAGAGCTACCGCCTCAACCAACACCGGAACTGCTGCAACCCCCCAACCTGCTGTCTCCTTCACCACCATCCTGTAGAATGTAAGCCCGAAAGGGCAGGGTCCTCTCCCCTCTGTATCAGTCTGTGATTGTTAGTTTGTTTACTGTAAGTGATATCTGTAATTTGTATGTAACCCCTTCTCATGTACAGCACCATGAAATCAATGGTGCTATAGAAATAAATAATAATAATAATAATACTGCCCCTATGTAGAAGAATATAACTACTATAATACAATTCAGTGTGTGTTTCATATCTGTATACAATTGTCTCTGCTGGGTGGACGTTGTATGGGATTATTTACCTTCTGTTTTAGCTGTAACACTGTCTGTTTTATTTGGTGAAACTCTTTACAAGTATCTGAGCAGATTCCTGGTTTCAGCACGTTGTTCGATTGCTCAAATTCTCCTGTAAATAAAGAAATGTTTGTTAGACTGGAATAAACTCTAGTTTTCTCTAGCAGAGGATCTGATACTGGAACTGCACAACAAAATTTAAAAATTTGTATGAGATACGTTAACATCTCTTTCAGATGTTTCTTCATTTATTTCATTATTCTTTTCCTCCTTCTTAACTTCATAAATTTGTTATTTTTCAATCAGCATAGCCATATGGGGCTTTATTTTTGTACGACAATTCGTAATTTCTAGGACATCATTCTTTTTTCCTTATTTTGTAATGAAAATGGGAAAATATATCCAAGTGGAACAGAACGAAGAAAAATTTACATTTCATTCTTCATTCTCTAGACTTTGGTTTTTGCAATGTTCACTTTTCGATTAAAATTACCTGCTAATTTTTTTTTTTTACAGTTATCGTGATACCAAATTTATAGCTAAAAATTAACACCTTCCAAAAGGGTTGAGCTGTAGATTTTATTTATACCATTTTGAGATCTTCTTCATCTCTTTCTGATCTGTAATTTTTCAATTTTTGCTCATTTTAAGTAAGAAAAAAATAATTTTAATATTTCATTTTTTTTTTTCCATTTTGGCATCCACCCCATGAGACACATTTTTCAAATATTTTTTTTTTATAATTTTGCATGCAGCCATACTAAATATGTTCACTCTTTTTAGACTTTTCCATTTACGTTTAAGGAAATGCGAAGTGATTGAAACTTTTATAATTTTTTTGTGTAATTTTTTATATTTATACAGCTCTGGCAAAAATTAAGAGACCACTGCACAGTTTTATAAAAATCAGCTTCTCTACATGTCTGACATGTACATGTTCCATTCCAGTGTCAGTTGAATTCCAACCAGAGTTCACCTCATTCTACTTAATGTGCTTCTGATTAGGTGATCACTTGAACCAAATCTTATTTAATGAAGGAAAGTATAAAAAACACTGCTGTGGTGTTCACAATCCTCTTGCAATAGGACAAGCTGGATGGCAAAACAAGTGCTAGTAATATCCTAAAAGTAATAGGAATGAAAAAATAACTTTTAACCATGCCAAAGGAGTTGAAAATAAAAGTCTTGAGTGAGGAAAAGAAGAGCTCAATTCTGGCTTTACTAGCAGAGGGATACAGTGAGCATCATGTTGCCTGCATCCTTAAAATTTGTAAGACGGCAGTCCATTACAACAAGGTCAAGCAGCAGACACTGGGGACAACAAAGCTACAGACCGGCAGAGGGAGAAAACGACTCTCCACTGACCGGGGATGACCATCATCTTATTCGAATGTCACTCAGCAACCACAGGATGACATCAAGTGACCTACAAAAAGAATGGCAAATGACAGCTGGGGTGAAGTGCACGGCAAGAACAGTTCGTAACATGTTCCTAAAGGCAGGGCTCAAGTCATGTAAAGCTAAAAAAAAGCCTTTCATCAATGAGAAGGAAAGGAGAGCTAGGTTGAAGTTTACCAAAGACCATAAGGATTGGACCATAGAGGACTGGAGTAAGGTAATCTTCTGTGATGAGTCTAATTTTCAGCTTTGCCCAATCTTTGCGAAGCACGTATGAATCAAGTCGCATGCAAGGATATCCTGGAAAAAAACAGTTGATTCCTTCTGCTCAGGCAATGTTCCCCAACTCTGAGGAATGGTTTTTCCAGCAGGACAATGTGCCATGCCACACAGCTAGGTCAATCAATGTGTGGATGAAGGACCACCACATCAAATCCCTGTCATGGTCGCCCAATCTCCAGACCTGAACCCCATTGAAAACCTCTGGAATGTAATCAAGAGGAAGATGGATAGTCACAAGTAGAGTTGAGCGATACTTTCCGATATCCTAAAGTATCGGAATCGTAATGGTATCGCCGATATCACTAAAATATCGGCGATACCCGATACCGATACCGGAAGTCCCATGTAAGTCTATGGGAACAAAATATCGAAATTAAAAAAAACCCATTCTTGCCTTGTTGGTTAATTGTACATGAAGGAAAACAAGAAAGAGTAATGTAGAATGTATTGGGGGAGGTTGAGGAGACATTAAAGGCATAGATGTTTGACCCAATCCAATGGAATAGCATTAATTTTTTTTTTTTAGGAAATACGTTCGGATTGACGAACAAATTGACAATGTTGTTAACCTTTTTTCTATTTTGTCAAATATGTCTGTTTCACAACTTCCATGGTCTTCACCTTTTTAACTTTTCACACACTTTCTCCTTCATAATTTTCAGCAGCATCATCTTTCTCATCAAATTATTCTTCATCTTCACCTTATTAATCTTCTAAAACTTCTTGCTATTCATCTTTTTGTTAACATTACTTATATTGTTCTTATTAAACAGTTATTATTCTTCATATTCTACTTCTTCATGTTCTTCCTATTCATCCTTTTCATCATATTCTTATTTGTGACAGACATTCCTGTACTTGTAATCTGTAAAACTCTGAATTTTCATCCTTCCGTTCTTGCTGTCACGAAAGATTTTAATTACAACAGTATTTGTCCGCGTTCAGTTTAGCCTGCAGCAGCATCAGGCATTTTCCAGGGGCACCACGAGGAGGAACGGACTCACCCCCATACACTGCTTAGTCTTCTTCTGCTTAGAATTTAGAGCATATATTTTGCTCTTCATTTTGGTCTTATACTTAATGTTCTTCTGCTTTTTGATCTTCTGCTTATTGTTCTTCTGTCTCTTGTTCTGTATCTTGTAGTTTGTCTTAACCTTCTTTGTCCTGTTGGTGATGGTACAAAAGCCAATGGAAGTAACGAGGACCAGCTGACTGTGCTGGAACCCGGAGGGTCAGCAGAAGGAAAAGAGCCAATGGCACAACCGAGGACCAGCTGACGTTACTGGGACAGGGTTACTAAGCAGGAGGTACCTGTGCTCCAAAGCACTACCAAGGACCAGCAGACGTTGCTGGAACTCGGATACCGACATGGAGGCACCTAGGCCAAAGGCACTGCGGAGAACCAGCTGACGGTACTGGAACCCGGATGGGTAGCAGAAGGTACAAGAGCCAATGAAAGTAACGAGGACCAGCTGACTGTGCTGGAACCCGGAGGGTCAGCAGAAGGAAAAGAGCCAATGGCACAACCGAGGACCAGCTGACGTTACTGGGACACGGTTACTAAGCAGGAGTTACCTGTGCTCCAAAGCACTACCAAGGACCAGCAGACGTTGCTGGAACTCGGATACCGACATGGAGGCACCTAGGCCAAAGGCACTGCGGAGAACCAGCTGACGGTACTGGAACCCGGATGGGTAGCAGAAGGTACAAGAGCCAATGAAAGTAATGAGGACCAGCTGACTGTGCTGGAACCCGGAGGGTCAGCAGAAGGAAAAGAGCCAATGGCACAACCGAGGACCAGCTGACGTTACTGGGACACGGTTACTAAGCAGGAGGTACCTGTGCTCCAAAGCACTACCAAGGACCAGCAGACGTTGCTGGAACTCGGATACCGACATGGAGGCACCTAGGCCAAAGGCACTGCGGAGAACCAGCTGACGGTACTGGAACCCGGATGGGTAGCAGAAGGTACCCATGGAAATTAAAGTTGAGGCAGCAGGACTGTTTGCCGTTCACACAGCAGGGGAACAGCTGACATTACTGAACCCCAGTAACACAGGAGCAAGTGTAGACTGTGCTAACAGCACTTCCGAGAAACAACTGGCGGTGTTGTAACCCAGGGATGAGAAGAGAACATGGTGGAGGCAGCAGGACTGTTTGCCGTTCACCCAGCAGGGGAACAGCTGACATTACTGAACCCCAGTAACACGGGAGCAAGTGTAGACTGTGCTAACAGCACTTCCGAGAAACAACTGGCGGTGTTGTAGCCCAGGGATGAGAAGAGAACATGGTGGAGGCAGCAGGACTGTTTGCCGTTCACACAGCAGGGGAACAGCTGACATTACTGAACCCCAGTAACACAGGAGCAAGTGTAGACTGTGCTAACAGCACTTCCGAGAAACAACTGGCGGTGTTGTAACCCAGGGATGAGAAGAGAACATGGTGGAGGCAGCAGGACTGTTTGCCGTTCACACAGCAGGGGAACAGCTGACATTACTGAACCCCAGTAACACGGGAGCAAGTGTAGACTGTGCTAACAGCACTTCCGAGAAACAACTGGCGGTGTTGTAGCCCAGGGATGAGAAGAAACATGGTGGAGGCAGCAGGACTGTTTGCCGTTCACACAGCAGGGGAACAGCTGACATTACTGAACCCCAGTAACACAGGAGCAAGTGTAGACTGTGCTAACAGCACTTCCGAGAAACAACTGGCGGTGTTGTAACCCAGGGATGAGAAGAGAACATGGTGGAGGCAGCAGGACTTTTTGCCGTTCACACAGCAGGGGAACAGCTGACATTACTGAACCCAGTAACACAGGAGCAAGTGTAGACTGTGCTAACAGCACTTCCGAGAAACAACTGGCGGTGTTGTAACCCAGGGATGAGAAGAGAACATGGTGGAGGCAGCAGGACTTTTTGCCGTTACACAGCAAAAAAAAAAAAAAAAAAAAAAAAAAAAAAAAAAAAAAAAAAAAAAAAAAAAAAAAAAAAAAAAAAAAAAAAAAAAAAAAAAAAAAAAAAAAAAAAAAAAAAAAAAAAAAAAAAAAAAAAAAAAAAAAAAAAAAAAAAAAAAAAAAAAAAAAAAAAAAAAAAAAAAAAAAAAAAAAAAAAAAAAAAAAAAAAAAAAAAAAAAAAAAAAAAAAAAGAAGAGAACATGGTGGAGGCAGCAGGACTGTTTGCCGTTCACACAGCAGGGGAACAGCTGACATTACTGAACCCCAGTAAACACGGGAGCAAGTGTAGACTGTGCTAACAGCACTTCCGAGAAACAACTGGCGGTGTTGTAGCCCAGGGATGAGAAGAGAACATGGTGGAGGCAGCAGGACTGTTTGCCGTTCACACAGCAGGGGAACAGCTGACATTACTGAACCCCAGTAACACAGGAGCAAGTGTAGACTGTGCTAACAGCACTTCCGAGAAACAACTGGCGGTGTGTAACCCAGGGATGAGAAGAGAACATGGTGGAGGCAGCAGGACTTTTTGCCGTTCACACAGCAGGGGAACAGCTGACATTACTGAACCCCAGTAACACAGGAGCAAGTGTAGACTGTGCTAACAGCACTTCCGAGAAACAACTGGCGGTGTTGTAACCCAGGGATGAGAAGAGAACATGGTGGAGGCAGCAGGACTTTTTGCCGTTCACACAGCAGGGGAACAGCTGACATTACTGAACCCCAGTAACACAGGAGCAAGTGTTAACTGTGCTAACAGCACTTCCGAGAAACAACTGGCGGTGTTGTAGCCCAGGGATGAGAAGAGAACATGGTGGAGGCAGCAGGACTTTTTGCCGTTACACAGCAGGGGAACAGCTGACATTACTGAACCCCAGTAACACAGGAGCAAGTGTAGACTGTGCTAACAGCACTTCCGAGAAACAACTGGCGGTGTTGTAACCCAGGGATGAGAAGAGAACATGGTGGAGGCAGCAGGACTGTTTGCCGTTCACACAGCAGGGGAACAGCTGACATTACTGAACCCCAGTAACACGGGAGCAAGTGTAGACTGTGCTAACAGCACTTCGAGAAACAACTGGCGGTGTTGTAGCCCAGGGATGAGAAGAGAACATGGTGGAGGCAGCAGGACTGTTTGCCGTTCACACAGCAGGGGAACAGCTGACATTACTGAACCCCAGTAACCAGGAGCAAGTGTAGACTGTGCTAACAGCACTTCCGAGAAACAACTGGCGGTGTTGTAGCCCAGGGATGAGAAGAGAACATGGTGGAGGCAGCAGGACTTTTGCCGTTCACACAGCAGGGGAACAGCTGACATTACTGAACCCCAGTAACACAGGAGCAAGTGTAGACTGTGCTAACAGCACTTCCGAGAAACAACTGGCGGTGTTGTAACCCAGGGATGAGAAGAGAACAGGGTGGAGGCAGCAGGACTTTTTGCCGTTCACACAGCAGGGGAACAGCTGACATTACTGAACCCCAGTAACACAGGAGCAAGTGTAGACTGTGCTAACAGCACTTCAAGAAAACAACTGGCGGTGTTGTAACCCAGGGATGAGAAGAGAACATGGTGGAGGCAGCAGGACTGTTTGCCGTTCACACAGCAGGGGAACAGCTGACATTACTGAACCCCAGTAACACGGAGCAAGTGTAGACTGTGCTAACAGCACTTCCGAGAAACAACTGGCGGTGTTGTAGCCCAGGGATGAGAAGAGAACATGGTGGAGGCAGCAGGACTGTTTGCCGTTCACACAGCAGGGGAACAGCTGACATTACTGAACCCCAGTAACACGGGAGCAAGTGTAGACTGTGCTAACAGCACTTCCGAGAAACAACTGGCGGTGTTGTAGCCCAGGGATGAGAAGAGAACATGGTGAGGCAGCAGGACTTTTTGCCGTTCACACAGCAGGGGAACAGCTGACATTACTGAACCCCAGTAACACAGGAGCAAGTGTAGACTGTGCTAACAGCACTTCCGAGAAACAAACTGGCGGTGTTTGTAACCCAGGGATGAGAAGAGAACAGGGTGGAGGCAGCAGGACTTTTTGCCGTTCACACAGCAGGGAACAGCTGACATTACTGAACCCCAGTAACACAGGAGCAAGTGTAGACTGTGCTAACAGCACTTCCGAGAAACAACTGGCGGTGTTGTAACCCAGGGATGAGAAGAGAACATGGTGGAGGCAGCAGGACTTTTTGCCGTTCACACAGCAGGGGAACAGCTGACATTACTGAACCCCAGTAACACGGGAGCAAGTGTTAACTGTGCTAACAGCACTTCCGAGCAACAACTGGCGGTGTTGGAGCCCAGGGTCAAGGAGGATGTTTAAATACTAGATCAAGTATTTTCCTTGTTACGTTCAATTAAAAATGTCTATACTCCAAACAAGAGAAATATAACCTTTAGTACCATAAGATGATGATTTTACTTTAAAAAATATATGTAAATTAATAATTGACAAACATAAACGCATACATTAACATGTTGAAAAAGCAATGCAAACCACAATAAAAATCGGTTAAATAATCTGCTATACGGTTTTAAATAAAAGCATACAAGTACATATCAGAATCCATTAATGATGGATAAGTAACAGTATGTACACCATTTTCATTTGCTGAATAATATCACTAAAAGTTTTTAAAAATATCTAAAATTTTCCATCATGTAATACTGATAATATGTGCCAATCATTTATATTAACAAAAAAAACCTTTAAAAAGTGCATAGTGAAAACAGCTATTTATGCCTGACTGTGGACTTGCAAGCATGACAACGGATAGATAAGGTATATATAGATGAGTCTGCATAGCCACAGATGGTGAATGGCGATGTAATACTGTACCTCAATAAAGTGTGCGTTACTACTACATCCTTTTTTTTTATATAGCTTTATAAAAGGGTACGTGCATGTATGCTTGCGCCTTTGTTTGGACGCACAGACTGGCTTCCTGCTGTGACGCGTTGGGTATTGGAGCGTCTGTGCGTCTTATGACGCAGACTAACATTCACGGTGCGCATCGTTCATCATCGCAAGCGTAACCGACAACACAAAGGCGTTGTCATGACTGCTTTACTCAGTAAACATGCACCTATGATGAAACATACACGCATGTGCCCTATTACATAACAAGCTACAAGAAAATGCGTGTGAGGTGTGACACAGCTGTTTTGTTAAGGTACAGTATTATATCGACATTGTACAGGTGTCGCTATTCAGTCTGATAAATAGATATCATTCACCTATTCTATCAGTTGTCGTTCTTTCAGCACCACTTACAGGTATATATTTTGCTATTGTGACTATGCACTATTGACTTTACCAAGGTAATGCATGATTTTTGTTAGCGATTATCATGTTTACATGAAGGACCTTTATGATATGGGCTGTTAACTTTCTAATCAAATATCTATTTTTTAAAATGACACAAATATAAGTAATGTTTGAAGAGGACTATTCCTACAATGCATTGTTTGCACAATATTACAGGTGTACATCACGTCCCTTAATCAACATTGGATATTATATTTACTGGTATGCTTTTATTTCAAAGGCAAGAACACTGAAGTATAACCTTCGCACTGCAGCAGTTGTCAAAGTTCAACCCACATTATGCACTTCCAACATTGCAGTATTTGAGTCATCATGATGTGAGTTGGATTTGTCTAAGCTATGGAGTGACAAGGTTGACCATCAGTATCCTATAGCATAAGTAGGCTTTTGTGTTTGCATTTGTTTTCGACATGTGCATATCTGTAATAATATGTCACAATTATTTTGTTACCGATTTGTGACAGACAAATCATTTTATGGTTTGAAAGTTGACGTTTCAAATGTTTTACAGCTTAGAAATCATGGTGTAGCCTCATATCTATGTGTAGCACTAGACACTTTGAGATGTCATGTTTTTTTCACCATGATTAGGTAGCTAGCAGTAATTTTTGCCGGACACACAGCAGGGGAACAGCAGGCGTTACTGAACCCCACAAACACATCAGCGATTGTTTTCATCTGTGCATCTAACACTTCTGAGCAGCAACTGGCGCTGTTGAAGCCCAGGGTCAAGGAGGGTGTAGGCAGAGGCCTAGTATGAGACGTTTGAAGTTGAAGTTGTAGTTAGCAGCAGTAATTTTTGCCAGACACACAGCAGGGAACAGCAGGCGTTACTGAACCCCACAAACACATCAGCGATTGTTTTCAATCTGTGCATCTAACACTTCTGAGCAGCAACTGGCGCTGTTGAAGCCCAGGGTCAAGGAGGGTGTAGGCAGAGGCCTAGTATGAGACGTTTGAAGTTGAAGTTGTAGTTAGCAGCAGTAATTTTTGCCAGACACACAGCAGGGGAACAGCAGGCGTTACTGAACCCACAAACACATCAGCGATTGTTTTCATCTGTGCATCTAACACTTCTGAGCAGCAACTGGCGCTGTTGAAGCCCAGGGTCAAGGAGGGTGTAGCACAAAATATTGAGTTATTGCCTTGTTACGTGGCCATTGCAAATGTATGTACTTCAAACAAGAATAAATGAAGTTTTACTACGACAATAAAATGAGAATTTCAATTACAAGAATAGAAAAATTTTATACTTGACAGTCCTCTGTGGTTGATAACGTTTAATGGCTAACTGAAAATATGGTAACAAATTCAAAGCTTTCGAGACTACTCAGGTGTCTTCATCAGGCTAAGAGTAAAGCCAAAAATGAAGAATCACATTTTTCTACACACAACAGGACACAGGAATAGCTAAGACAATGAGGGAGGGACAAGTGAGGGGAGACCGCAACAAAAGGAGAACAAGGATGAATTATCAGCGCCACACAATCACAGATAAATTAATGAATTTACCTGTGGCAAAAGACTTTTGTATGCCCGGTCATAGCATCATGGATATGGAATTACTGGTATTAAAATATAACTTCAAATATGAGAAACGTACAAAGGTTTTCAGAATATAAGCTCATCATGACCTTTGACACTGTTAGTGATGGAATGAATAGATCACATGGATTTATGTCATTCTATATCAATTAAGGAATCTGCGTCTATGCCCTTCCAGGGTCATGAAAACCCCAAAAAATACGCCAATGAGAGGGCAATCAAACTTTCTATCCTTATCTAGGAACTGTTTCCAATATTTATGTTCATCCCTGTGAGATAATGACAGTTCTGATACACGTCACTTACTTGTCTTACCTATTGCACTATTCCTGTGTCCTGTTGTGTATAGAAATATGTGATGCTTAATTTTTTTAGTTAGTCTTTCCCTGATGAAGAGACGTGAGTAGCCTTGAAAGCTTGCAATTTGTTTCCATCTTTTCAGTTATCCATAAAAAGGTATCAACCACTGCTGACTCTGAAGTCTAAATATTTTTCTATCTACTGGCTAACACGGTACAAAGATACACATGTTTTCTAATTTCAAGAAGGAAAAATAAAGAAAATACAAATATAAACGCATATATGCACATGCCAAAATAAATGGAACAACACAACACCCAAAAAATTGGTAACAAAATATAGTGTTGTAAATTTAAGAATAAAATAAATGGTTTTTTTTTATGAATAATGCTTAAGGAACGCTATGTTAAACCATAACATAGTGAAGACAATGGATTTTGTAATAGTCACTCATCATCATCATCGCAAATTTTATGTGACAGTCACAGACAATTCAATTATTTAAGTTCATAAAATCGTAACTTTCTATAGCATGTATGACATGTCCAGCATGGGACTCATCAATGTGATTGATGACACAATAATGTACAATAAAAAATAACCATTTAAAAAAACATTAGGCATTGTTTGTCACAATTTAAGTGTGTGCCTGCAAGTGTAGGTGAAACAAAGGCTACGGATAGCAAAGGTATATTCTATGTCTGTATCAGACAGTGACAGCCTCTGATGGGTAATGCCGATGTTATACTGTACGTCAATAAAGTCTGCGGCTGAAATCATGCATTTTTTTGCTTGTAGAGTGTTGAAGAGGTAAAAGAATGTCTGGTTGCGCAAAGCTTTATCCGTCAACACTACCTTCCTACTGTCACAGCGTAGGGTAGGGTAGCGTGGGCAATTAGCTGACTATCAAATGTGAGGTTAGGCTGCGTTATTGCGCACTAGGACGCAAAAAAAAATACAGCAGTAATAATTTAATGTGTAATACTACACCATGACAAACCAAAAATTACGTTCCCTCTTTAAACAATGTACAAGACTAACAAGCCTAATGGTTGACGCTGACTTAATTGAGAATACAGTATTACATCAACATTGTCCATGAGTAACTATGCACTGGTGATACCTATATACCAGTATTAATTTATATCTCTTGTGGTTGTTTCAACAGCACTTGCAGGTATAAGTACCTATTGTCAGTATGCATGATGCACTTTCTAGATGTAATAATTTATTATTGGACATTATTACCATGTTTACATGCTGGCCATTTCATATATGGTGTTTGAAGTTACAGTTGGCATCAGTATGTGTATTTATAATGTCTGTCATAAATAAAACTCGTGATGATGATGATGAGGATTTAATGATTCGTACATCCATTGAGTGCATTATCTTACAGGTACAGATAAAGTTCCTTAAAAAGCATTAATTCATAAGTCTGAAATGTACTTTTATGCATTAATTTAAAAATGTGAGAAGTAGACTATGTTTTATTTTTTGTTACCATTTCTAATAGACATGTGCAGATATGCGCTGTGATGACAAATTATATTTGTCCATATTTGTCATAAAAATGTATCATTCTAGGCCTGCAAAACTTCACAATTTCATGTTTTCAGCATAACAAGCAGGGTGACGGCTCTTCCCTATTTGGAGCATGTTGGTCATGTGTTTTTCTGTCCATGTGTCGGGAACAGGACACTTCTTGCCGTTGACACAGCAGGGGAACAGCTGGCGTTACTGAACCCACTAACAGTAGAGCTTGTGTTTTGTTCTGTGGACACGACACTTCTGAGCAGCAACTGGCAGTGTTGGAGCCCAGGGAGTAGAGTTCAGGTGGTAGAAAGATGAACATAACAGGAGACATGGATAACGTTGCGAACCAGTTATTTAATCTGAAAACGGACAGAGAAATTCTGGCGAGATCCATGCCTTGTTCATTTTCAGAAAAGTAAGCCGGTCTACATTATCGGAGGATAGTCGCATGCGACGGTCTGTTAGTAACACCACCTGCAGCACTAAAGACGCGCTCCGATAATACACTGGCAGCAGGGCAAGCCAGCCCTCCAATGCATACTGGCTAAGCCTCTGGCCATGTATCCAGCTTAGAGACCCAAAACTTGAATGGGGAAGAGCCATCTGGGAGTACACTGAGAGGCAAAGCCAAGTAGTCCCGTCACCATCTGACGGATACGTTGCCTCCCGCTGACTGGAGCCCTCTCGGATGGTGTAGACATTTGTGGCGCTGCCACAAAAACTTTGCCACATTTTGAACATACTGGTCTTTCCTGTGCAGAGGCACTGCGTGTGCTCCCTCTTGTTGCAGAGCTCTCTACACTGCCTCGACGCACAGAGCTGCTTTGTAAAGCAGTAGCAGCAGCAGTGCTCTCGGCAGTAAGGTAGAACATTAGGGATTGCACCAGTGTGTCTTGGTACTCCCGCATTTTACGCTCCCGGTTCAACGGTGTGATGAGGCTTTTGACGTTGTCCCGGTAGCGAGGGTCTAGGAGGGTGTACACACCCAATAATCAGACGTCGTGAGAATGTGGGCGATGCGGCGGTCGTTTCTTAGGCACTGCAGCATGAAATCAACCATGTGCCTGCAGACTCCCAACTGGCAAAGAAACGCTGTCCTCTGCAAGAGGCGTTATCTCTGCCTGCTCTGCATCACCCCACCCTCGCTCTACATACTGACTAGAGCGTTGTGTACCTCCCTCTGGAGCGATGTCTTCCTCCTCCATTGACTCCTCCTCCTCATCCTCCTCACAAAGTGAGCCCTGCCCACCCTTTGTGAGGAACCACGTTGCGCTGACTTTCCAGAAGGTGATGGAATTTGTGACTCCTCATCCTCCACCTCTTCCAAAACCTCATCCCTTATTGCTTGCAGTGTTTTTGAAGCAGGCAGATAAGGGGACAGTCAGGCTGACTAGTGCATCATCTGCACTCGCCATCCGCGTTGACTCATCAACGCACGCAAAACGTGGCACATGTCCTTCATAGTGGCCCACTCATTAATGGTGAAGTGTGGGACGGCGCAATTGCGTGTTGATTGCGCCTGATGCAGCTGTACTCCATAACTGCTGGCTGCTGCTCACACAACCGCTCCAACATATGTAACGTTGAATTCCACCTGGTGGATACGTCACATATGATGCGATGTTCAGGAAGGCGCAATCTGCGTTGCAGAGCTGCAATGCGCGATCTGCCATGCTGGAACGTCGCAAGTGAGCGCACTCTAGGCGGACCTTGTGCAGCAGTGCATCAAGATCCGGATAGTCCCTCAAAAAACTCTGCACGACCAAGTTGAGCACATGTGCCAGACATGGTATGTGAGTGAGGTTGCCAAGGCCCAGAGCTGCCACCAATTTCGGCCATTGTCACACACTACCAAGCCTGGCTGGAGATTCGCTGGCAAAAACCACACGTCGCTCTCCTGCTTGATGGCATTCCAGACCTCCTGCGCTGTGTGGCTTCGATTCCCCATGGGAATTAATTTCAGAACGGCCTGTTGCCGTTTGGCCACGGCTGTGCTCCATATCGGTTCGCATCAGTAAGCGTCCACGGGTCCATGTGGGTAGACCGTGACGGCTCCTGCAGCGATGATTCTGAGGAACTGGAGTAGGAGGAGGAGTCAATGTGGACAGACTTGATTCCGGCAATCCTTGGAGTTGGCAGAACACGTACAGCGCCACTCGCAAGATCTGTACCCGGCTCCACAACATTCACCCAATGGCAGTGAGTGAAAGGTATCGTCCCTGGCCATGGGTACTGGTCCACGCATCGGTGGTCAGGTGGACCTTGCTACTGACGGCGTTTAGTAGCGCATGTTTAATTTTTGCCTCAACATGCTTTTGCAGACCAGGGACGGCTTGCCTGCTGAAATAAAATCGGCTGGGCAATTGTATTGTGGGACTGCCAATGCCATTAATTCACGGAAACTGTCAGTCTCCACCAGCCTGAATGACAGCATTTCAAGGGACAGGAGTTTTGCAATGCCAGCATTCAGAGCCTGTGCTCGTGGATGGTTTGCCGAGTATGGCCGTCTTTTATCCCATGCCTGTGCTAAACCCATGGCTGTTTTGTGGCCTGGGTGTGTGAGGATGACAGGGAACTTGCAGCTGTGGGTGGAATAACACTGTGTCTCTGGACAACAGTGACAGAGGTTCTTCCATGGCGATCCTTTGAGGAAGCCTTACCAGCTGTGTGTGAACTGGAGGAAGAGGCTCCAACAGGAGCTGAAGATGTAGGTGCTGCTGTAGGTTTGGCCTACATCTCCAGTGTGTCTTTGTAACTCAACAAAGTGCTTTGACCGCACATGTTTCCACATATTTGTTGTATTAAGGTTACTGACACTTTTACCTCTTTTAATTTTTTGATTACACAGCTTGCATTTTTTCATAGCAAATATCATCTGCAACTGTATCAAAAAAGGACCACGCAGAGCAAGTCCTGGAGCGCCCGGTTTGGCTGTTGTAAGAGAACTGCTCCGAACGGGTGCCAAACTGGAGGCTACAGGCAAGCGAGTCTGCAGCCTACCTCTCCCTACTGTTTGGACCGTTGGTGCAATCTCTTCCTCAGAGCTGCTCCCACCACCTTCCTGTTCCTCACGCCATGTTGGGTCTTGGACCTCATCATCTCCACCACTAACCCTCTTCCATCACCTGCTGTTGTTGGGTGGTCTGGCCAGCACCATGCTCAACAGAAACTGGCAACTGAGTCTCATCATCATCAGATGCGTTCTGCGGTGTGCTGACCATCGGCACTGGCTCACCCGCCTCTTCAGATTCAGAGAGACACAGCTGTTGCGCATCACACTGCATACTGCCTCTTCTTCACATTCCAGATGCTGCTTGGCTGGGCCCCTGTTTCCAAGCAACAGATTCTGAGAACAAAGCAGAGACTCAGCTGGCTCCTGTACAGAGCTCTCTGACTGCCTGGGCAATTTGGCAGGCGGTGAAGAACTGATGGTTGTTCAACAGTGCTGTGGTCCTGAGAGGAGGTGGAAGGTATTGAAGTCGATGCATTGGCTGCCATCCAACCAACAACGGCTTCAATTTGTTCTTCACGCAGCAGGGGGTACGCTGAGCTCCTACAAAAGTGCGCATAAAGGAACGCTCACGGGGAAAACTGGTGGATGCTGTGTCACTGGGTGCGGCAGCAGCCACAGAATCCCCACGTCCTCTCCCTGCTGCAAATCCACGGCCTCGACCACGACCACGTGCCTTACTCACTGACTTCTTCATCTTGGTAGATTGATAAAGAAAGTCAGAAAAGTTAAGGCCTAAGTGTGGTTATTCCTCACAGACTACAGTGAACCCTGCAGACAACTGTTCAGTATCTGTGAAAGGCCCCTTTGTGTACTTCTATAGTGTTTGCAACCAATGTATTGTATACGGATGGAAGCGCGTCACACTAATAGATTAGATTTTTTTCCACTAAAATGGAGCAGCACCAATTAGAGAAAAATGTGAAGGATGAGGCAGTGACACACGCTCAGCAGACTACAACCGGCAGTGGTTGAAGTACAAACTGGAGCGTAA
This sequence comes from Oophaga sylvatica, assembly GCA_033576555.1. Taxonomy (NCBI): domain Eukaryota; kingdom Metazoa; phylum Chordata; class Amphibia; order Anura; family Dendrobatidae; genus Oophaga; species Oophaga sylvatica. The sequence continues at coordinate 975,348,637 of JARQOD010000001.1, read as the reverse complement.
TCTGCACTCACAAAATGAAAAGCTCACAGACTACAGTGAACACTGAAACACAACTATTCACTATCTGTGAAAAGCTCCTTTGTGTACTTCTATAGTGTTTGCAACCAATGTATTGTATACGGATGGAAGCGCGTCACACTAATAGATTAGATTTTTTTCCACTAAAATGGAGCAGCACCAATTAGAGAAAAATGTGAAGGATGAGGCAGTGACACACGCTCAGCAGACTACAACCGGCAGTGGTTGAAGTACAAACTGGAGCGTAATCTGCACTCACAAAATGAAAAGCTCACAGACTACAGTGAACACTGAAACACAACTATTCACTATCTGTGAAAAGCTCCTTTGTGTACTTCTATAGTGTTTGCAACCAATGTATTGTATACGGATGGAAGCGCGTCACACTAATAGATTAGATTTTTTTCCACTAAAATGGAGCAGCACCAATTAGAGAAAAATGTGAAGGATGAGGCAGTGACACACGCTCAGCAGACTACAACCGGCAGTGGTTGAAGTACAAACTGGAGCGTAATCTGCACTCACAAAATGAAAAGCTCACAGACTACAGTGAACACTGAAACACAACTATTCACTATCTGTGAAAAGCTCCTTTGTGTACTTCTATAGTGTTTGCAACCAATGTATTGTATACGGATGGAAGCGCGTCACACTAATAGATTAGATTTTTTTCCACTAAAATGGAGCAGCACCAATTAGAGAAAAATGTGAAGGATGAGGCAGTGACACACGCTCAGCAGACTACAACCGGCAGTGGTTGAAGTACAAACTGGAGCGTAATCTGCACTCACAAAATGAAAAGCTCACAGACTACAGTGAACACTGAAACACAACTATTCACTATCTGTGAAAAGCTCCTTTGTGTACTTCTATAGTGTTTGCAACCAATGTATTGTATACGGATGGAAGCGCGTCACACTAATAGATTAGATTTTTTTCCACTAAAATGGAGCAGCACCAATTAGAGAAAAATGTGAAGGATGAGGCAGTGACACACGCTCAGCAGACTACAACCGGCAGTGGTTGAAGTACAAACTGGAGCGTAATCTGCACTCACAAAATGAAAAGCTCACAGACTACAGTGAACACTGAAACACAACTATTCACTATCTGTGAAAAGCTCCTTTGTGTACTTCTATAGTGTTTGCAACCAATGTATTGTATACGGATGGAAGCGCGTCACACTAATAGATTAGATTTTTTTCCACTAAAATGGAGCAGCACCAATTAGAGAAAAATGTGAAGGATGAGGCAGTGACACACGCTCAGCAGACTACAACCGGCAGTGGTTGAAGTACAAACTGGAGCGTAATCTGCACTCACAAAATGAAAAGCTCACAGACACAGTGAACACTGAAACACAACTATTCACTATCTGTGAAAAGCTCCTTTGTGTACTTCTATAGTGTTTGCAACCAATGTATTGTATACGGATGGAAGCGCGTCACACTAATAGATTAGATTTTTTTCCACTAAAATGGAGCAGCACCAATTAGAGAAAAATGTGAAGGATGAGGCAGTGACACACGCTCAGCAGACTACAACCGGCAGTGGTTGAAGTACAAACTGGAGCGTAATCTGCACTCACAAAATGAAAAGCTCACAGACTACAGTGAACACTGAAACACAACTATTCACTATCTGTGAAAAGCTCCTTTGTGTACTTCTATAGTGTTTGCAACCAATGTATTGTATACGGATGGAAGCGCGTCACACTAATAGATTAGATTTTTTTCCACTAAAATGGAGCAGCACCAATTAGAGAAAAATGTGAAGGATGAGGCAGTGACACACGCTCAGCAGACTACAACCAGCAGTGGTTGAAGAACTAACTGGAGCGTGATCTGCACTCAAAAAATCAAAACCTCACAGACTGCAGTGAACACTGAAACACAACTATTCACTATCTGTGAAAAGCTCCTTTGTGTACTTCTATAGTGTTTGCAACCAATGTATTGTATACGGATGGAAGCACGTCACACTAATAGATTTGATTTTTTTCTAATATAATGGAGCTGCACCAATTCCACTAAATAAAATAAAAAAAAAAGAGTCAGTGACACGTGCAGATGCCTACAAACAGCGGTGGATGCAGAGCAAACTGCAGCGTCACCTGCACTGTCACACACACACCTTGCACAGAGCTGTTAAAACAACACTGGCAAAATGAAGCTTTACACAGCGGTTGGTAAACTAGCCTGCCTCAAGCACAGTAGTACACAAAATCGCAATATCTAACTGTCCCTCAGAGTGAGCAGAGTAGCGTTCTGTCCCTTACTGAGTTCACAGCACAGTGACGCTAAAATGGCGGCGGCGCCTTTTATAGTGCATTCTGACATCATTTCAGCAGCCAATCACAGCCATGCCATTAGTTAAGATGACCGCAGCATTACAGGATGTGCCCACACTTCGTAGGATTCCTCATTGGCTGACTAAAATCACATTGCCTCTCAAAGAATTATGGGAACTTCCGATTCCGGTATACGATATGGAAAAAGTATCGGAATTAAGTATCGGAATTCCGATAACGCGAATATCGGCCGATACCCGATACTTGCGGTATCGGAATGCTCAACACTAGTCACAAGCAATCAAACAAAGAGGAACTGCTTAAATTTTTGTACCAGGAGTTGCATAAGGTCGCCCAAAAGCAGTGTGAAAGACTGGTGGAAAGCATGCCAAGAAGCAGGAAAGCTGTGATTAAAAATCATGGTTATTCCACAAAATATTGATTTCTGAACTCTTCCTGAGGTAAAACATTAGTATTGTTGTTTTTAATTGATTATGAACTTGTTTTCTTAGCATTATTTGAGGTTTGCGAGCACTGCATTATTTGTTATTTTGACCATTTCTCATTTTCTTAAAATAAATACAAAAATTATTGCTTGGAAATTCGGAGACATGTTGTCAGTAGTTTATAGAATAAAAGAGCAAGTTACATTTTACTCAAAAATATAAAGAGAAAACAGGGAAAGTGAGGAAAAATATCCAGCGTAGAAAGAAATGGTTAAAAAAAAAACTTTTAATGTTAATGATTACAAATAAAGCAGCAATATCCAAGCAGTACAGATCCACATAAGTATGATAGAGCAGATCAACGCGTTTCGACGTTAGTCTTTCTCAAGATCTAGCTCAGACTGAAACTGGGCGTTATTTATAATTGTAACATACAACACCTGGTGAAGAAATCATGATGAGACACACATATAAATAATAAACTAAATATAACTAAAAACAAAAATAAATGTGATGTGTATGTGACATAACCCATTACAGTACTGTCAGCGTCGGACTGGAACACCTTGGGCCCACCAGAGAAAATCATTCTTGGGGCCCACTATGTAGCTACATAGAAATAAATACAAGACCACCAATTGTGTGGTAAAATGCGCTAATATCAGGGTATAATATAAGGTAGTATAAATCTTAATTATGTAGCAAGATTGGGGTAGCCTCCCTCATAGAATATAAAGCTGCCCCCACTCATAGGGTATAATGCTGCCCCCCTCATAGGGTATAATGCTGCCCCCCTAATAGCGGATAATGCTGCCCCCCCTCATAGGGTATAATACTGCCCCCCTCATAGGGTATAATGCTGCCCCCCTCATAGGGTATAATGCTGCCCCCCCTCACAGGGTATAACGCTGCCCCCCTAATAGCGGATAACGCTGCCCCCCCTCATAGGGTATAAAACTGCCCCCCTCATAGGGTATAATGCTGCCCCTCTCATAGGGTATAATGCTGCCCCCCCTTATAGGGTATAATGCTGCCCCCCCTCATAGGGTATAATACTGCCCCCTCTCATAGGGTATAATGCTGCCCCCTCTCATAGGGTATAATGCTGCCCCCTCTCATAGGGTATAATGCTGCCCCCTCTCATAGGTTATAATGCTGCACCCCCCTCATAGGGTATAATACTGCCCCCTCTCATAGGGTATAATGCTGCCCCCTCTCATAGGGTATAATGCTGCCCCCTCTCATAGGGTATAATGCTGCCCCCCCTCATAGGGTATAATACTGCCCCCTCTCATAGGGTATAATGCTGCCCCCTCTCATAGGGTATAATGCTGCCCCCTCTCATAGGGTATAATGCTGCCCCCCCTCATAGGGTATAATGCTGCCCGCTCTCATAGGGTATAATGCTGCCCCCCCTCATAGGGTATAATGCTGCCCCCCCTCATAGGGTATAATACTGCCCCCTCTCATAGGGTATAATACTGCCCCCTCTCATAGGGTACAATGCTACCCCCTCTCATAGGGTATAATGCTGCCCCCTCTCATAGGGTATAATGCTGCCCCCCCTCATAGGGTATAATGCTGCCCCCCCTCATGGGGTATAATGCTATATATATAGAGATAGATAGAGATAGATAGATATAGAGATAGATAGATAGATAATAGATAGAGAGATTTAAAAAAAAACAAAAAAACACAATACTCACCTCTCCTCCTCGCTCCCACGCAGATTCTGGCGGCTCTGCCTCTGCTTCAGTGTCAGGAGCTGCCATCTGCCAGACACACACACACACAGCGGGTGCGCGATGAAGTGACGTTATCGCGCACAGGCTGTGATTGAGAGGCAGAGGGGACTGATGGGAGAGAGAGCGTCATCTGACGCTCTCTCTCACATTACAACTGAGGGCGGTGCCAGCCCTGAATTACTGCCGCATAGCGGCTGCCTCTGCTGGGGGCCCCTGGGAGAGCGGGAGGGGCAGCGGGGGGCCCTGGTCCCCCAGCCCTGATAGTGGGCACTGCACTGGGCAATGTTAGCCGCTAAAGTTTAGCGGCTAAAGTGAAATGATATTCACTGCTTCCCACGCCCATGTGGGCGTGGGAAGCAATGAATATTCATTTCTCTTTAGCAGCGGGGACAGGGGCTCCTGCATCCAGTCACCCGCTGCTGCTCTGCTAGGACGGGCCCCCATAGCAGCTGCGTGGTGTGCCGCTATTAGCGACACGTCACTGGCTGGGGGCCCCTGGCGCAGCGGGGGCCCTAGGCAACTGGCTCCTGTATGCCATCAGGTGCCAGGGCCCACCGGCTGCCAGGGCCCACCGGAGAAACCTCCGGTTCTCCGGTGGGCCAGTCCGACCCTGAGTACTGTAATGGGTTATGTCACATACACATCACATTTATTTTTGTTTTTAGTTATATTTAGTTTATTATTTATATGTGTGTCTCATCATGATTTCTTCACCAGGTGTTGTATGTTACAATTATAAATAACGCCCAGTTTCAGTCTGAGCTAGATCTTGAGAAAGACTAATGTCGAAACGCGTTGATCTGCTCTATCATACTTATGTGGATCTGTACTGCTTGGATATTGCTGCTTTATTTTTAAACATTAACATTAAAAGTTTTTTTTTTTAACCATTTCATTCTACGCTGGATATTTTTCCTTTTTTTCCCTGCATTCTGGTTGCTCTGCCACATCCGCGCGAGGAGTGAAGTCATGGTATATACTTCAGTGGACATTGGGGTAAGCTGACACCATCTGTTTTTTTCTATAAGGCCGGGGTCACACTGGCGACAGAATCGGACGACTGCAATACGATGAAATATCGCATTGCAGTCTGCCCTATGTTGATCTATGGAGCAGCTTCCAGTATCCGATTTTTAGTGGTCCGTTTTAATCGTCCGAGTGCAATCGCAGCATGCTGCGATTGTCACCGATTGTGGGTCGACTATCGCCAATGCAAGTCTATGGGAGCGATGAAAATCGGATTACAAACGGACCGCATGTGTGACTTGCGATTAAATCGCATCGGTGTCCTTTAGAAAAGCCGGCAATTCATCCCCGGCTATACTGTAAAATCACACTGACAGCTTTAATAAAGAATAGAAAGAATAGATATACACACATAGAATACATATATATATATGTCATTGTGACATATATATATATACATATATTTATAGTTCTTACACTTCTACATACTGTAATAGCCGCTAATTCAATTGCCGGCTTTTGTGAAATCAAAGAAGCCGACATGAAATGATACATTGTTTCCACACAGTTAACCATGCCATTTCCTGTATTTTGATATATGGTTTGAACTTACAATTACATAAGTGTATGTGTACAAAATTTCAGACATGTAGGGGTTAATTAAAGGTGTAAATTCGTTGAAAAAAAATGCGTGGCCTCCCGCTGTATTTTCTCCACCAGACAGACAAAGCAAGCGAGTGGGGGCAGATAATAATAGCCTAGGGAGGGTACATTTTTTTGGTGCCCCCCCTGGCTACTAACATCTGCCCCCAGACACCCCAGAAAGGGCAAATCTCTAATTAGATTTGCCCTTTCTGGCACTTTGCCCGTCTATTCCCATTGCCCTGTAGCGGTGGCGAATGGGTTAATAAGGGGTTACAGGCACCTTGCAATTGAAAGGTGACTGTAAGCCAGGTTAATAATTGAGAGCTGTCAATTAGACAACTATCAATTATTAATCCTATTGAAGTAAATAAAAAAACACACACACTTTAAGAATAAATAATTTTAATGAAATAAAAACACATTTTTTTGACCATCTTTTATTTTACTCTTAATCCGTGCGAAGCCCTTGATCTCCTAAAATAAATATAAAATAATAAAACAACATTATTCTTACCTATCTGGCGATCTGTCACGTCCCACGATGTAATCCTTCACAAAGGGTTAACTAGCAATCAGCTAAGCAGCGCAACTAATGCTGCGTGCTCAGCTGATAGCTCCTGAATGAATGAGCTTATCTCCTGCTGACAGGAGAGGATGTGATTAATGAATGAAGCTTAATTGATTGTGTCCCACTTTCACCTTAGGTCAGGTCACTTAAGTGAAAGTGGCAATAAATCAATTAAGCTTCATTCATTCATCTCTTCCTCTCCTTTCGCTGGGAGAGTAAGTTATTCATTCGGGGGGTTACAGCTCAGAGACAGCATTTAGCTCTCTGCTCGCTGTAACCTGTTAACCCTTTCTGATGGATTACAGCGTGGGACCTGACTGTGCATCGGATAGGTAAGAATAATTTTGCTTTTTTATTTTATTTTTATTACAGGAAATGGTTTTAGCAGGAAAATAAAATATGGTCAAAAACTGTGTGATTATTTCATTAAACTTCTTTTTTATTAAACTGTGTGTGTTTGATTTTTCTTTCATACAATAGGATTAATAATTGATAGTTGTCTAATTGACAGCTCTCAATTATTAACCTGGCTTACAGTCACCTTTCAATTGCAAGGTGCCTGTAACCCCTTATTAACCCATTCGCCACCGCTACAGGGCAATGGGAATAGACGGGCAAAGTGCCAGAAAGGGCGAATCTAATTAGAGATTTGCCCTTTCTGGGGTGTCTGGGGGCAGATGTTAGTAGCCAGGGGGGGCACCAAAAAAATGTACCCTCCCTAGGCTATTATTATCTGCCCCCACTCGCTTGCTTTGTCTGTCTGGTGGAGAAAATACAGCGGGAGGCCACGCATTTTTTTTCAACGAATTTACACCTTTAATTAACCCCTACATGTCTGAAATTTTGCACACATACACTTATGTAATTGTAAGTTCAAACCATATATCAAAATACAGGAAATGACATGGTTAACTGTGTCTAAACAATGTATCATTTCATGTCGGCTTCTGTGATTTCACAAAAGCCGGCAATTGAATTAGCGGCTATTACAGTATGTAGAAGTGTATGAACTATAAATATATGTATATATACATGTCACAATTACATATATATATATATATATATATATATATATATATATGTGTTCTATGTGTATATATCTATTCTTTCTTTTGTGATTTAAATACTATTCTTTTGGATCCATTATATATCAGTTTTGCAAGCCTGCGAGAAATTCTCGCAAGTCGGATGAAAATCGGATGTTACAAGCTACACACACATGCGACTAAATCGCATCTTTGAAGGAAAATCGGATGCCAGGCGGATGTGTGATGTTTTCATTTTGTTCCGATAATCGACCGACTAAAACGGTCCAATTTTTTGTAGTTGTGTCTGACCCCGGCCTAAAGAGAAAAATCAGACAAACTGAAAATTTTGCAGTGGTCTCTTAATTTTTGCCAGAGCTGTAAATATATACACACACACACATACATATGTTACATTTTAATTACTTCCTCTAATCTTTTAGATTTCTACATTTATATTTAAGAAAATGGGATGTGATTGAAATGTTTTTAATATTTTTATTTTTTGAGTTTTTTTATTTTTTAAAATTTTTTATTTTTTATGTTTATTTACATTTTAATTGTTTTCTTTAATTAACTTGGACCCGTGATTTCTTGCTGCAATACACTGTAATATTATTACTATGGTATACTATTAAAGTATTATACAAAATGAGTGATATCCTGTAGTAACATACACGTGCACCTTCAGAAGACCAATGTTTTTTACGATACAATACATTTTTTTTAGTACAGACTGAGGAGAACACTTTTTTGGAACAAAAAACCCCCATAAAAAAGATTTAATTTCTTAGATTTTGCTAGATTTTTTTAAAATTTGGCACTCTGAAAATCGCATCGCATGAGCATCTATCCGGTAGTAGACAAACGTTCCTTTTTCTATCCACACATTTAGATGTAGAGCTCTGTATTCACTGTTACATTGAAAAGATTAAACTCCTGGGATTGGAATTATCTAAGGCGGAACACTTCTACCAAGTATATCACAGATTACAGATATGTAAGGGGGTGAAGCACAGGAAGAGTCGGAAGGTGTTACCTCCTCTGCTCTGTGTCCGGAACCATGGAGCTGTACAGCAGGTTTCCTGGGGACAGAGGAACAGACAGCTGCACGAAAGGGAGGGGGAGGACTCCCTGCGAGAGAGCTAAGACAGGAGGACAGGACATACTTGCTGCTGACTGTGAGAACGTGAATGCAGAGTCCCCAGAGATTGGAACAAGACTCCCTCCTGACCGCACGGGGACGGAAACCCGCTCGCATAGTCGCGGTGGCCGCAGTGACGGGTCGGAGCCCCTGACCCCAGCAGAAAAGCTTAACAAAAGACTGAGCATTGTCCCGGCGGAGAGACTGTTAGTTTTGAAGCAGAGACTCAGAGCAGGGAAGACTCAGATGTCCCAGTCTCCCCCTGCCTCCCACATTAACCCTTGAGAACCCGGTTACCATCTAACAGAGACTACAGCGTTCACAGAGACTACAGCGTTCACAGAGACTACAGCATTCACAGAGACTACAAGTACCGGCTCACAAGTGACCACCATGCCTGAAGGATATTTCCGCCGTCACTTCACCGAAGCACTACGGCCAGAATGGGGCCCAGTGATCAAACTTAGGCCGGCCAATCACTTACTCATCCCGGTCGCAGGGGTGGTATGGATGAACATAGAAGTCTGCAGTAAAGATGTGGGGAGAAGAGGCATAGTACTGGTGGATGGAGAAGCAGCTAAAGACCATACCGTGACCCTGGGCATGAATGTGCTTAAAGATCTTGGGAGCCTTCTGTTCAACGAGTGCTCAGAGCAGTTCCTGCAGCAATGGGGCGTCCAAATCCCTCAGAGAAGGGTCTTTCAACAACTGATATGGACAGCTCAGGTCCGGGAAGCATACAGTGATGGGAAGGAACTCGGCAAAGTCATCGCACCCGCCTCTGTTAATCGAGTGTTGCCCGCTGGACAGACTGTGCTCCCCCTACCTGTTCGAGCCCCCAGGAGTGAAGTCGCCCATGTCCTGGGCCTCCCAGATGAGCTGGTTCCATCTGAAACAGTACAGTTGACTGAAAAGACAGAAGATCCGTGGCTTGTGACGGTCAAGACGGAGGCAGCCCCGTACCCCAAATTGCTGCAGGAGGGGCGACGGATACTGGAACACATGAGGGCAGAGCTGTCAGAACTGGCCCCTCAGCAGGTGCCCCAGGTGGAAGCCTTGTTGGGAAAATACCAGGAAGTGTTCGCCAAAAACGAAGATGACTTTGGGTGCACCACAGCCATCACCCACGAGATACCCACAGGGGATGCGGCACCAATCCGGGAACGGTACCGCCAGATACCCCCACAGATGTACCAGGAGGTGAAGGGAATGCTGGCCCAGATGTTGAAGACGGGAGTTATAAGTGAGAGTCAGAGCCCGTGGGCTGCCCCCATAGTCTTGGTGAGGAAGAAGGACGGGTCCCTACGCTTCTGTGTGGACTACCGCCGGCTCAACACTTGCACAGTGCGAGACTAGTATCCACTGCCAAGGATAGAGGAGTCTCTGTCGGCGCTAGGGAATGCCAGGTACTTTTCCACGTTAGATCTGGCCAGCGGTTACTGGCAAGTACCAATGTCCGAACGAGACCGAGCCAAGACAGCATGCCCTTCAGCCTAACCAATGCCCCAGGAACATTTTAACGCCTCATGGAGAGATGTTTGGGGGACCTGAACTTTGAAGCCACTTTGATTTACTTGTACGATATCATCGTCTTTGCCCCCACCTTTGAAGAACATCTGCAGAGGCTGGAGCAGGTTCTAAGTCGGCTACAGAAGTACGGGTTGAAAGTGAAACCTCAGAAGTGTCACCTCTTCCGGACTGAGATTGAATACTTGGGGCATGTTGTCTCTGCTGAGGTGGGTGAGGCCTTCCCAGGAGAAAATCGCTGTGGTACAAGAGTGGCCAACTCCACAAACTGTGAAAGATGTACGTGCATTTCTGGGACTCACGGGATACTTCCTGCGCTTCGTAAAAGACTTTACCCGCAATGCAAATCCTCTTCTGGAGCTGTTGAAGGGAGTACCCTCTTGTGCCAAAAACAGGAACATACAGTGGGGAAAGCGTCAGGAGGAAGCATTCCTAGCCTTGAGAATGCTTTGACAGAGTCCCCTGTGCTGGCCTTTGGTGACTTTTTAAAGCCGTTCATCTTACACAGTGATGGGAGTCTACAGGGGCTTGGAGCAGGGCTATCCCATATGCAGGACGGAAAAGAGATCATCATAGCATATGCTAGTCGGTTTTTACATGACTCGGAAAAGAATCCAGAAAACTACATGTCATGTATAGTGTACAGTTCCTATAGCGTCTTGTGCTTGGGTGCGAGGAAAACACAGGACACATAGGTTGAAATGAAATGACTTGTATTACTTCATACAAGCATGCTGAAAAGTTCACACAGTTTGCAGGAACAGCGACAGGAGACACAGCAGGCCAGAGTAACTTCAAGCTCTACAATAACTCTCCAAAGCAGGTTCAGGATCTCTTCTCTGTACCGTAATTCCTCTGCAAACATGGATTCACCAAACAGCAGGTTTCCAGAGTCCAAAAGTGTTCCAAGGTTCCTCAGTAGGGAATAGCTGGAGTACAAGTCCAAGGCTTCCAGGAGTCAGGTCACAGACTGACTGAGGCTTGATTCAGGAGCACTGATTGTTCAGCTGAGGCTGCTTAAGAAGCAAGAGGGAAGAATCAGGGCGGGAACATGAAAACTGGAAACTCCATATTAACTGAGGGCAAGAGCTGCAGAAAGACAGAAAGCAAAATGGCCGACGGAAAACTGAGTTTCAAGGAACATGTCAACAGAGACAAAGAACCTTACATTACTCCCCCCTTAGGGACAACCTCCGGATGACCTCAGACCAGGGTTGTCAGGGTACCTCTGATGAAACTGGCGGAGCAGGAGAGGAGCATTTACATTATTGACTGGTTCCCATGAGTTGTCCTCCACTGGGTAGCCCTGCCATTTAATCAAATATTGCAACTGATTTCTGTACAACCTGGAATCTAGAATCCTTTCCACCATAAATTCTTCCTGACCATCGACCAGCACTGGGTCAGGGCAAGGAGAAGAACGTCCAGGAAACATATTGGGTGTTGCAGCCTTTAGTAGGGATACATGAAAGACAGGGTGGATTCTCATAGTTCTGGGTAGTTGAAGACGACAAGCAACAGCACTTATAATCTTATTGATCTTATAAGGTCCAATGTACTTATGTCCCAATTTAGACGATGGAATCTTTAATTTAAGATTTCTGGTTGACAGCCAGACCAAATCTCCTACCTTGAAAGCTGGTGCAGGTTTACGAAATTTATCTGCTGCTTTCTTGTACCTTTCCTGAGCCAATTCTAGATTTTCCTTTAGAAGATCCATATTCTTTTGTAAAGAAGTGATTCTTTCAGCCACTGCCGGCAAGGGCGTATCTATGGGAAATCGAGGAAGAATGTTAGGATGATAACCTAGATTGGAGTAAAAAGGAGACTGCTTAGTGGAGGCACTCTGAGAGTTGTTATAAGAGAACTCAGCCAGTGGAAGTAGATCCACCCAATCATCCTGTAGGTGGCAGATAAAACAGCGGAGATACTGCTCCAGGGTCTGATTGGTTCGTTCTGTCTGTCCATTAGTCTGGGGATGAAAAGCAGAAGAAAGGTTTACTTTAATGTCCAATGCTGCACAGAAATTTTGCCAAAACCTTGAAGTGAATTGCACCCCTCGATCCGAAATGACCTCATCCGGTACTCCATGTAAGCGAAACACATTCTTAATCATCAAGTCTGATGTCTGTTTTGCAGTGGGTAAGCCGACACAAGGGATAAAATGAGCTGCCTTTGTTAGACGGTCAACCACCACTAGAATGGTGTTCTTCCCTTGAGAGGTTGGTAACTCCACAATGAAGTCCATAGAAATGGATCCCCACGGGCGGGACGGGGTGGGAAGAGGTTGCAACAGACCAGTTGGTGAGGAGCGAGGTGTTTTGCATCTTGCACAGACTTCACATGAAGTGACATAGTTTAAGACATCTTTCCTGTAAGTGGGCCACCAAAAGAAACGAGAAAGAAATTCTTGTGTCTTTAGAATTCCCCTATGCCCGGCTATCTTGGAATCGTGGATGAGTTGCAATACTCTCAATCTGACTGTTTCAGGTATATACAGACGTTTTCCCTGAATCCACACACCATTCTTAAAGACAAGACTTACGTCCCTTGGGGGTTGAGCCAACAAAGAATCCGCATGGTATGCTTCCTTGATGTCCTTAAGTAGGTCTTGATTATGAATCACTCCCAGGAATCTAGAGTCAGGAAGAATAGTCTTAGGAGGAGTAAGTGGACGTGTCTCTGCTGAATGAATCCTAAAGAGTGCATCAGCCTTTCCATTGCGCGATCCTGGTCTATAAGAAATGACAAAATTAAATTGGTTTAGGAAAAGATTCCAGCGAGCCTGGCGAGGAGTCAGGCACTTAGCCGACCTGATAAATTCAAGGTTACGATGGTCTGTCAGGACGACTATTTGCTGTGCAGCTCCCTGAAGAAGGTGTCTCCATTCCTTGAAGGCGGCAATAATGGCCAACAATTCTCTATTGCCCACATCGTAGTTCCTCTCAGCCGAAGACAACTGCTGGGAAAAGAAAGGCACAGGGATGCAAGACATTCTTCTCACCTGTTCTCTGAGAGAGTATAGCTCCAACGGCACAGTCTGAAGCATCCACCTCTATTATGAAGGCAAGCTCGGGGTTGGGATGTACTAAGATAGGTGCGGTGGTAAATTTATCCTTTAAACAGGAAAATGCTTCCTGAGCTTGCGGGGTCCAGGAGAACCTAGACTGTTTCCGGGTAAGTTGGGTGATAGGTGACACTACCTCAGAAAAATTCTTAATGAAACGTCTATAGAAGTTGGCAAACCCAATGAAACGCTGCACCTCCTTCACATTTCTAGGAATTGGCCAATCCTTGATGGCTTGGGTCTTGCTTCCATCCATACTAATCCCTTGCGTAGATAGTACATACCCCAGAAATTGAATTTCGGTCCTATGGAATTCACAATTTTCAAGTTTGATGTAGAGATGGTTTTGTCTTAGGCGTTCTAAGACCATTCTCACATGTCCATGATGTTCCTCTGTGGAGTTAGAAAAAATTAGAATATCATCCAGATAAATCACCACAAATGTATCTAGGAGATCCCTGAAGATATCATTCACGAAGTGTTGGAAAGTGGCTGGGGCGGTACTCAGACCAAAAGGCATAACTAGATATTCAAAGTGTCCATAGCGTGACCTGAAAGCAGTCTTCCATTCATCCCCAGGTCTGATACGGACCAAGTTATAGGCCCCACGGAGATCCAGTTTAGAGAAAATTTTGGCATGCCGCACTCTCTCCAACAACTCAGGGATTAAAGGCAATTGATAACGGTTTCTAATAGTAACCTTATTGAGTTCCCTATAGTCTATGCAGGGTCTCAGAGATCCATCTTTCTTCTTCACAAAGAAGATGGGTGCACCTGCGGGAGATGAAGAGGGGCGTATGAAGCCCTTGGCTAAATTTTCGTCTATATAATCCTTCAAAGCTTTTAGCTCGGGCCCCGCTAGGGGGTAGATCTTACCAAAAGGTATCTCGGCTCCGGGTAATAATTCAATTGGACAATCATATGGATGGTGAGGAGGAAGCTGATCAGCGTTCTTCTTGTCACATAAATCGTCATAGTCCTGGTATACAGCTGGTAGTTCAGGGACTCACATGGTTCCTTTAGGAACAGAGCAAGCTGAAACTCCTTGACTCATCTGTTTCTCCGGAAAGTGTAATTCCTTGGTCTCCCAGTTAATCGTAGGATTCTGCGCCTGCAGCCATGGTAGCCCTAGAATAATGGGAAAGTGGGGAGAAGAGATAAGCATAAAAGACATTTTCTCCTGATGATCTTTACCCATAAGGACCCTCAAAGGCTCTGTTTCTTGATCCACTGGTCCAGAAGTCAGTAGAGAGCCATCCACAGTCTCCATCTGTACTGGAGTAGCCTTCTTCACTGAACGTATCCCCTGTTTCAGAGCAAAGGAGATATCCATAAAATTTCCACTTGCTCCTGAGTCGATCATAGCAGAGCTAGACACCCAGACTGAGTCAACCCAGAGTTTGATGGAAAGGAAGCAATGAGAATTGTTTCTTTTACAACTCAGCTGGGACACCGCTGAGGAAACTTGAAAAATTGCAGCGTTTATACCGTCATCGTCCCCAGAACTAACAGAGTTTAAGTCCGAGAAATCAAGATCTCTTGCAGCAGATCTCTCTGGAGCCTGAGGCTCGGACATGACAGAGCTCCTCTCGCAACACTCACAGTGAATGACTGCTGCAGTAGTCTTACGAGAACGGCTGGGGCAGTTTATAATGAAGTGCCCTGACTTACCACAGTAGAAACATAGATTTTCCTTTATACGATGTTCTTTGCGTGCATCACTAACCCGTCTTTGTAAAGAGTCCACCTGCATGGGTTCAGGTTCTGGTTCCCTTGTGATCCTACTCAAAGGTTCCTTAGCTGAGGAGGGAGGTAGTAAAAGGTTAGTGCGATTATTTTCGAACCATCTCTCTTGTCTGCGTTCAGTCAGACGAGCATCAATACGGATACAATAGTTAATAAAGTCACCTAACGCAGTGGGAGGGTCGGCACGAGCAAGTTCATCCTTAATCAGTGGAGACAACCCTTTCCGAAAAATAGATTTTTTAGCGGAAGTGTCCCAAGTGGTATCAAGAGCCCATCTCCTGAAATCCAGGGCATATTCGGCTACTGAACGCTTACCTTGGCGCAAAGTTAACATGGCTGCTTCAGCTGTTGCACCTCGATTGGGGTCATCAAACACCTGCCCCATGGCTGAAATAAAAGCATCAAGGTGATTCAAACAATCATCCTCAGTCTCAATCAGAGGGTTTGCCCACATCAAAGCCTTATTGGTAAGCAACATGATTATAGTAAGCACTTTGGATCGTTCAGTGGGAAATTGTGAAGCATGTGCAGAGAAAAATAAATTGCATTGATTAATAAATCCCCTGAATTTCTCACGTTCACCGCCAAAACGAAAAGGAGGTAATTTGGGGATCCCAGAACTTGGGGTTATGGCAGGAGCCTGGGCTCGTTCCTCTAGAGCCTCAAATCCTGGCTCGCAATTCCTGGGTAGTCTGTCCAAACACTTGCAAATTATGATTAGTGAGGTCCTGTAGGCTTGCAAAACGGGTTTTTAAAGTCTGTACATCTGAAAGGATTGTATCAGTCACTCCGCAAAGTTCCTTTATGCGGGCCTCCATCTTCCAGATCTTTTAAGACAGAGGTGCTGGAAGGAGAAGAGGAAAGGAAAAAAAAAAAAAAAAACATAGTGTTTACCTGTGGTAACACTCCAGAGTAAAATTTTAAGGGAATGCGCTCACCTGGAATGGTTGTGAGAAGTCACAACCACTGTCATCACATAAGGTATTAAACGGACATCTGATATCCACAGTCACAGCAGACACGGCTTTCCCAGACCCAGCAGACACTAAACATTGGCTCCTGAATCTTGTCATGTATAGTGTACAGTTTCTATAGCGTCTTGTGCTTGGGTGCGAGGAAAACACAGGAGACATAGGTTGAAATGAAATGACTTGTATTACTTCATACAAGCATGCTGAAAAGTTCACACAGTTTGCAGGAACAGCGACAGGAGACACAGCAGGCCAGAGTAACTTCAAGCTCTACAATAACTCTCCAAAGCAGGTTCAGGATCTCTTCTCTGTACCGTAATTCCTCTGCAAACATGGATTCACCAAACAGCAGGTTTCCAGAGTCCAAAAGTGTTCCAAGGTTCCTCAGTAGGGAATAGCTGGAGTACAAGTCCAAGGCTTCCAGGAGTCAGGTCACAGACTGACTGAGGCTTGATTCAGGAGCACTGATTGTTCAGCTGAGGCTGCTTAAGAAGCAAGAGGGAAGAATCAGGGCGGGAACATGAAAACTGGAAACTCCATATTAACTGAGGGCAAGAGCTGCAGAAAGACAGAAAGCAAAATGGCCGACGGAAAACTGAGTTTCAAGGAACATGTCAACAGAGACAAAGAACCTTACACTACAGTTCATTCAAGCTGGAGCTGTTGGCGCTGGTGTGGGAGATGACTGAGAAGTTTGGGGAGTATTTGGCTGGCTCAAAAGTTCACGTACGTACGGATAACAATCCGTTGGCTCATCTAGAAACCGCTAAGTTAGGGGCTCCAGAGCAACGATGGGTAGTCCAGATGGCCAAGTTCTGATAGAGAATCTCCTACAAGAGAGGAGCCGAGAATGTTCATGCTGATGCCCTTTCTCGAATGAATTATCGCAAACCAGCGCCCAGTTGGGAAGAAGAGCTGGAGGCCATGGAAGTCCCAAACTTTGGAGAGACAGCCAGGATGGTGGCAGCTACACGGGAAACTGGTCAAGAGGAAGCCCGTGTGAGTTTGCTGGAGCAGCCCCGCGATGAGTGGGTCCGAATACAGCAGGAGGATAAGGAGATAGCCCAGCTGAGACGGTGGGTCGTGTCTAGACAGGGGCCCAGTCAATGCGAGAGGAGGTCTGCCTCACCTGAGATGCTGAAGATGCTGCGTCAGTATGAAAGACTGCGGTTGCGGGGTGGTATCCTGTACAGAAGAATGTTCCTCCAATCGGAGCTCGGCCTTGTCTGGCAGACGGTTATCCCTTTGTCCCTGGTAGACCAGGTAGCTACCAAAGCGCATGAAAAAGGAGCGCACTTGGGGCAGGACAAAACCTTCCATTGGTTTCAGCGCCTGTTCTATCATCCCAATCTGAGGAACGGCATGGAAAGGGTCTGTCAACAGTGTCGGAGTTGTGAACTGGTCAAACCGCTGGAACAACGGGCCCCCACAGAGACCGTGAAGTCCTCTGAACCTATGGATCTACTGGCCATAGACTAACCATTGGACCAGCACACCAAGGCTATGAGCACTGTTTGGTGATGATAGACCATTTTACTAAGTTTGCCATAGTGACACCAACACGGGACCAGACTGCCAAGTATGCTGGTCATGCAATCTGCAAACACTTCATTCAGGTGTACGGGTGCCCCAAACGCATCCATTCTGATCATGGGGCCTGCTTCCTCAGAAAGGTGATGGAGGAGCTGCGCCAGCTGTACAAAATCAATAAGTCCAACTCCTTATCATCAACAGGGGAACTGAGCTTGTGAGAGATTTAACCGCACCCTGATCCAAATGCTGAGGACACTAGAAGAGGATCAGAAGGCACGTTGGTGTGGGTGTATAACAATCAGAAACATTGCACCACTGGCTTCACACCCTACTCTCTGTTCTTTGGACGGTCCAGGAAGGAGTTGGCAGAGTTGGAGTTGGAGCCCGATGAGGACTACCCATGGACGGGGTGTACTCCTGGGTTCAAGAACACTGTCGTCAGCTATAGACTATCCATCGGCTAGTGCAGAACCGGCTGCAGGAATTGGAACATCCTCAAGTCACTCCTCAAAAGGGGACAGCTCTGCGGCATGGAGACTGAGTTTTGGTGAGGGAAAAGTGCCCACACAACAAATTGGAGTGCCGGTGGGAAAAAAAGGCCGTACAGGGTGAAGAGGCGACTTTGCAACAAGGGTCACGTTTACGAGGTCCAGCCAGAATCAGAAGGGGCTCCCACTCGCACGCTGCATCAGAATATGCTGCGCCCTTGTTTGTTTCGAGATCCTGAACCAGTTCAAGTGGCTCCAGTACCCTCACTGGCCATACGCGTGGTCAATGTTGATGTTGAAGATGAGGAAGACACCCAATTTCCCCAAAGGAACCTGGAAACAGGGCTGGAGCCTGAAATTACCAACATGCCAGCAGTGGCCCTGACTCCCATTCCTCCCACACCGTTGTCCCTGCTGAGCTGAGACGCTCTGAACGTTCAACGGCTGGTATACCCCCCGTTCGCTACAATCAGGATGAGTTCATCTGGCAGCAGATTGCGCAGGGATTGGAAGATTGTCAACAGGAACTTCAGAAACTCTCGCCCGTGGAATGGCGAGCAAAAAAAGAGGGCGAATGTAAGGGTGTGACGCACAGGAAGAGTAGGAAGGGGGTTACCTCCTCTGCTCCGTGTCCGGAACCATGGAGCTGTGCAGCAGGTTTCCCGGGGGGGACGTTTTCAGACCGGGACAGGAAGCGAGACAGACTGAGGGTGGGAAAGCTTGGCGCGCTGAGCCGAGAGGAGTGTGTGCGGCAGACAGAGGAACAGACAGCTGCATGCAAGGGAGGGGGGAGGACTCCCTGCGGGAGAGCTAAGACAGGAGGATCAAACATACTTGCTGCTGACTGTGAGTACGTGAATGAAGAGTCCCCAGAGATTGGAACAAGACTCCCTCCTGACCTCAGGGGGACGGAGACCCGCTCGCATAGTCGCGGCAGCCGCAGTGACGGTTCAGAGCCCCTGACCCCAGCAGAGAAGCTTAACAAAAGACTGAGCATTGTCCCGGCGGAGAGACTGCTAGTTTTGAAGCAGAGACTCAGAGCAGGGAAGACTCAGTTGTCTCAGTCTCCCCTGCCTCCCACATTAACCCTTGAGAACCCAGCTTACCATCTAACAGAGACTACAGCGTTCACAGAGACTACAGCATTCACAGAGACTACAGCATTCCCAGAGACTACAGCGTTCACAGAGACTACAATTGCCGCTGCTGTCGGCGCCTACGTTGGAGAGGACGACCCAGCGAGGGCAAGATTTCTTCAGACTGATAAGTTTCCCGAAACTTCCGCTAATTATTGTTATTCTGCTCGACTGTTTTGATTACTCGTTCTAGTCCTCATATGCTGATTAATATACTGTTATAATATCAGTTGAATCCCCACTATTTTCCTGCAAGGAGAATCTTATCCTTGTAAATAAATCCTTCACTGTTGATCTGACTCAGTTCCGTGGTGACATACTCAGCACCCGCACGTTATTACAACAACATAAATTAAAACGGTACATAAAAGAGCAGGGGATGGAGAGGCCTGTGCATAAAAGACTGAGTGGTCTGGTATATAGAATAATGGGGGATGGAGAGGTCTGGTATATAGAAGAACGGGGATGGAGAGGTCTGGTATATAGAAGAATGGGGGACAGAGAGGTCTGGTATATAGAAGAACGGGGGATGGAAAGGTCTGATATATAGAAGAACGGGGATGGAGAGGTCTGGTATATAGGAGAACGGGGGACAGAGAGGTCCAGTATATAGAAGAATGGGGGACGGAGAGGTCTGGTATATAGAAGAGCGGGGATGGAGAGGTCTGGTATATAGAAGAACGGGGGATGGAGAGGTCTGGTATATAGAAAAGTGGGGATGGAGAGGTCTGATATATAGAAGAACGGGTGATGGAGGGGTCTGGTATATAGAAGAATGGGGGACGGAGAGGTCTGGTATATAGAAGAACATGGGAGGGAGAGGTCTGGTATATAAAAGAACAGGGGACGTAGAGGTCTGGTATATAGAAGAGAGGGGGACAATGTGGTCTGGTATATAGAAGAACAGGGGATGGAGAGGTCTGGTATATAGAAGAATGGGGGATGGAGAGGTCTGGCATATAGAACGGGGGACGGAGAGGTCTGGTACATAGAATAACGAGGGACAAAGAGATCTGGTATACAGAAGAATAGGGGACGGAGAGGTCTGGTATATAGAAGAATGGGGGACGGAGAGGTCTGGTATATAGAAGAACATGGGAGGGAGAGGTCTGGTATATAAAAGAACAGGGGACGTAGAGATCTGGTATATAGAAGAGCGGGGGACGATGTGGTCTGGTATATAGAAGAACAGGGGATGGAGAGGTCTGGTATATAGAAGAATGGGGGATGGAGAGGTCTGGTATATAGAACGGGGGACGGAGAGGTGTGGTACATAGAATAACAAGGGACAAAGAGATCTGGTATACAGAAGAATAGGGGACGGAGAGGTCTGGTATATAGAAGAACAGAGGATGGAGAGGTCTGGTATATAGAAGAACGGGGGGACGGAGAGGTCTGGTATATAGAAGAATGGGGGACAGAGAGGTCTGGTATATAGAAGAACAGGGGAGGGAGAGGTCTGGTATATAAAAGAACAGGGGACGTAGAGGTCTGGTATATAGAAGAGCGGGGGATGATGCGGTCTGGTATATAGAAGAGTGGGGAACGGAGAGGTCTGGTATATAGAAGAAGGGGGATGGAGAGGTCTGGAATATAGAAGAACGGGGGATGGAGAGGTCTTGTATATAGAAAAACTGGGGATGGAGAGATCTGGTATATAGAAGAACAGAGGATGGAGAGGTCTGGCATATAGAAAAATGGGGGACGGAGAGGTCTGGTATATAGAAGAAAGGGGGACGGAGAGGTCTGGTATATAGAAGAAAGGGGGACGGAGAGGTCTGGTATATAGAAGAACGGAGGACGGAGAGGTCTGGTATATAGAAGAATGGAGGACGGAGAGGTCTGGTATATAGAAGAACGGAGGACGGAGAGGTCTGGTACAGTATATACAGTAAGACCAAAAGTTTGGACACACCTTCTCATTCAATGATTTTTCTGTATTTTCATGACTATGAAAATTGTACATTCACACTGAAGGCATCAAAACTATGAATTAACACATGTGGAATTATACATTACACTTTACAAAAAAGTGTGAAACAACTGAAATTATGTCTTATATTCTAGGTTCTTCAAAGTAGCCACCTTTTGCTTTGATTACTGCTTTGCACGCAGAAAAGGTGAACGGATGGACTCTACATGCCTGGTTCCCACCGTGAAGCATGGAGGAGGTGGTGTGATGGTGTGGGGGTGCTTTGCTGGTGACACCGTTGGGGATTTATTCAAAATTGAAGGCATACTGAACCAGCATGGCTACCACAGCATCTTGCAGCAGCATGCTATTCCATCCGGTTTGCGTTTAGTTGGACCATCATTTATTTTTCAACAGGACAATGACCCCAAACACACCTCCAGACTGTGTAAGGGCTATTTGACCAAGAAGGAGAGTGTTGGGGTGCTACACCAGATGACCTGGCCTCCACAGTCACCAGACCTGAACTCAATCGAGATGGTTTGGGGTGAGCTGGACCGCTCACCTCTTCAATTTTGAATAAATCCCCAACAGTGTCACCAGCAGAGCACCCCCACACCATCACACCACCTCCTCCATGCTTCACGGTGGGAACCAGGCATGTAGAGTCCATCCGTTCACCTATTCTGCGTGCAAAGCAGTAATCAAAGCAAAAGGTGGCTACTTTGAAGAACCTAGAATATAAGACATATTTTCAGTTGTTTCACACTTTTTTGTAAAGTGTAATGTATAATTCCACAGGTGTTAATTCATAGTTTTGATGCCTTCAGTGTGATTCTACAATTTTCATAGTCATGAAAATACAGAAAAATCTTTGAATGAGAAGGTGTGTCCAAACTTTTGGTCTGTACTGTATATTGTATTGTCTTGATCCAGTACGAGAGGACATTACAACCAAACCTTGTTATTAATATGCATTGCATTTATTTTTCATTGTCATTTAAAATGGATTTAAAAAAATAATTAAATAAAAATAAATAAAGCCTTCCCAGAAATAATACAATTTGTTTTCAGGTGCAGGACTACCACTCACCAGCTGATGGCGCTCTTCGCATTGCTTTGCTCCTCACGCTTTCTCCTAGCTGCAGATCGTGTGCAGATAGCCCCTATATGCCCCACATTACAGGGGAATTACACGTTACAGGGATGAGCGCTGGACGTGTTGATGTGATGGATGCGGTGATACAGATCGTCCTGGCCGTCGAGCGCCAATGTGTTTGCAATTTACATTTGTAACAATAATGATTATTGATATAACTTGTCTCTCTCTATCGCAGGTAATAAATATAAAAAAAAAATATGAAAAGCATAAAACATTTTCTGGAAAACTTCGAGAGCAGCGGGGGGG
Source organism: Oophaga sylvatica (assembly GCA_033576555.1). Lineage (NCBI taxonomy): Eukaryota > Metazoa > Chordata > Amphibia > Anura > Dendrobatidae > Oophaga > Oophaga sylvatica. Next base: position 975,326,002 of record JARQOD010000001.1, on the reverse strand, counting down.
AAAGCGGCGTTTGATCTACGCTAGAAAACACGAGCCATTAAATACTCGGGCAGATATTCATCCTCATTTCTAAAGCAATTCCAGACAAAAGTCAATGAGATTAACATTGCCGAGATGTGAAACGCGAAATGTTCCAGACCTGACCTGAAGAAGGAGGCACAGGAGACCCCCGCTCCGAGCATCGTCAGGGGGGACGCGCTGCACTTGATCCCAGCTTTTAGTTAGCGCATTTATCAAACCGTCCAATTTGGAATAATGACTTTGACGATTTTTTGTTTCTCATGTACTTTTTTTTTTTACTTTTGTTATGTAACGGATTTTTTTTATGACTAATATGAACAGCAATGATTTAAGGCTGAAAAAAGTGGTAATTTTTTAATAAATAGGATATTGCTTTTTATTTTTTATTTTTAAGGAAAAGCTCCCAAAAAGCCACTTTTTGCGGCTCTTCTTTTTTGATCAGCTTTCCCGGCAAAATTTGGACTGGAACATATGGGGCCCTAGTTATTGATAAGTTTCATTATAAACCTTGTGAATCCTGCCTTAGTCTTGGATTGTCCCATACTACCTGAAACACAAAACCTTGCCCCACTTTGGCTTGGGATAATGCAAATTTTCAGGAACTGTTTTTGAAAAATCAGCACAGTGGTCAGGTATATACAGCTCGCCCCCTAGTGGTGAAAGCAAGAAGTTTTGCCATGGAAAAGACCAACTTTTCTACATATTTAAAAAGGTATTATACACCTTTAAGGACTTTTTAAAAAAATATTTAAATATATATATCTGTGTCCAGAAATAATTTTTGCAATTGGATTTCGTTAAAGATTTTGCACCGTTTGGCTTTAACAGGGTCTTTGTTTCCAAATGCGTTTAATTTTGATGTAGTCAGGGGTTATCAATCAGCCAAGAGCAGGTCAGAAATAAAAGGGTTACAAATTCTCCCTTCCGACTAATCTCACTGATGGTTTCTCAGACGACTCATTATGCAGTCAGGAATAGACATTGTGACACAGAGACTATACGGTTAAAAGTTATTAATAAAACCAAAAGAGTTTTATCCTTATTTTGTGCTCCAAAGTCAAAGTAAATTTCTAAATTCCTATCTATTTGATGTCATAATCTAAACTATTTTTTAAAATACTTGCATGAAAAATTCTATCTCCTTCCATAACTACTTTTCTATTTTTTTCGCTACTTCCTGTGCGATTACGCTTCGTTTGAGAATCGCCGTTCATTCTGGGATAATCAAACGAAGCTTTATCAAGGGGCAGAGGCTATGTCCATTGTCACAGCCCCTGCCCCTTCTCTGACACGAAGTGTCATCCGTGACACATCTTTCAGGATATGTGCTTATCTCTGCTGTGTTTCTGCGTGCTGTGCACTGTACAATTTTTCATAACCACAGCGCGCTCAGTTGTCGGCTTAGATAAGCAGTAATGAGCCGTCAACAGAGCGTGTTGTCAGAATTTCTGGAGTGCAGAGACTTGTGACATCACTAGAGGGGGCAGAACTGGATTCTTCACACTGGGTATTCTGACAACACGCTCTGTTGTTGGCTCATTACTGCTGATCTAAGCCGACAACAGAGTGCGCTGTCATTGTGCACAGCACACAGCACACAAGGACTAGCCCAGACCCTGAAACGAGCATCACTGATAGGGCTTCGTCTTGATACAGGAAGTGGAAGAATATCTAGGTCTTTCTACAGGAAGGGAGAGGCGGGACTTTGTCTTTCTTGAGGAAGATGGGGCAGGTCTTGCCCTTTGTACAGGAAGTGAGGGTGGGATTCTACAGTCATGGCCAAAAGTTTTGAGAATGATACAAATATTAATTTTTACAAAGTCTACTGCTTCACTTTTTCTAATGGCAATTTGCATATACTCCAGAATGTTATAAAGAGTGATCAGCTTATCAGCAATTACTTGCAAAGTCAATATTTGGCTAGAAAATGAACTTTATCCCCCAAAACACATTTCAACATCATTGCAGCCCTGCCTTAAAAGGACCAGCTAACCTCTTTTCAGTGATTGCTCCATTAACACAGGTATTGTAATACTATTGTAGGAACTCGAGGATTCTGATAGCGTGGGGCAATGAACAATCAGAGACGGGTTTCTTTGAATGCAAATAATGTATTTGTGAAACAGCAAAACACCCAAAAACAATATTCAAACAACCCGTAGTGACATGCAATGAGTCCATATATATATACACAAGTCCAGTTATATGAATCCGGATATATAAGTCTTTGAACCTCTATAGCGAGGGTGGTAAAGTTCTTATGACGGAGTCCTCACACAAATGTGACCACAAGGTAAGTCTGATGCACGGGTAACGTGGCTGGATTTACACACTGCTGGTGTGTGAAGAGTCAGATCCAGGTATGCAGAAAACACAGGGAGGTCCAGGAACAAGTTAATCTCAGTTGTGGCTTAATTCAGTGAAGTCCAACAACAAGTTCATATGTCAGTAAGGTTCCAGTAACAGTTCCAACAGCTCTCACCAGAGGTAATGCACAAAGGGTTAAACAGCAACAGTTCAGAAACACAGTTCTTATCAGATGGAGTGAACCAAGGGTTAAATTCCCAAGTCAACAGTTTAGTGATAACACAGTACTTTGTGCAACTTACATATGCAGAGAATGTCCAGAGCCATGGGTAGAAACTGCTGTGGCTGAGAAACACCTGAAGATAAGATTATGCACTTTCCTGGTAAATACACAAAAGATCTGTGAGGAACAAAGCAGCTGGGTTGCAGGGAAACGGAAGCAGAATATTCCAGCAGTGAAGCCAACACCTGAGCCAGGTTTTAAACAAACGAACAGGAAGTAGGGCACACAAAACAGCAAACTCCATTTTAACAAAGGGCAAAATCATTGACAAAGTTACCTAGAAAACCCGGAATACTGACAGGTATGGGTGTTGATGAGGACATGGCTGGAGATCAATCTGTCATGATTAAGTAAGAATGACACCACTGGACACTTTAAAAGGAGGCTGGTGCTTGGCATCATTGTTTCTCTTCTGTTAACCATGGTTATCTCTAAAGAAACACGTGCAGTCATCATTGCAATGCACAAAAATGGCCTAACAGGGAAGAGTATCGCAGCTAGAAAGATTGCACCTCAGTCAACAATCTATTGCATCATCAAGAACTTCAAGGAGAGAGGTTCCATTGTTGTCAAAAAGGCTCCAGGGCGCCCAAGAAAGACCAGCAAGCGCCAGGACCATCTCTTAAAAGTGTTTCAGCTGCGGGATCGGGCTACCAGCAGTGCAGAGCTTGCTCAGGAATGGCAGCAGGCTGGTGTGAGTGCATCTGCACGCACTGTGAGGCGGAGACTCTTGGAGCAAGGCCTGGTCTCAAGGAGGGCAGCAAAGAAGCCACTTCTCTCCAGAAAAAACATCATGGACAGACTGATATTCTGCAAAAGGTACAGGCAGTGGACTGCTGAGGACTGGGGTAAAGTTATTTTCTCTGATGAATCCCCTTTTCGATTGTTTGGGACATCAGGAAAACGCCTCATTCGCAGAAGACAAGGTGAGCGCTTCCATCAGTCTTGTCTCATGCCAACTGTTAAGCATCCTGAAACCATTCATGTGTGGGGTTGCTTCTCAGCCAAGGGAATCGGCTCTCTCACAGTCTTGCCTAAAAACACAGCCATGAATAAAGAATGGTACCAGAATGTCCTCCAAGAGCAACTTCTCCCAACCCTCCAAGAGCAGTTTGGCGATCAACAATGCCTTTTCCAGCATGATGGAGCACCTTGCCATAAAGCAAAGGTGATAACTAAATGGCTCAGGGAACAAAACATAGAGATTTTGGGTCCATGGCCTGGAAACTCCCCAGATCTTAATCCCATTGAGAACTTGAGGTCAATCATCAAGAGACGGGTGGACAAACAAAAACCTAAAAATTCTGACAAAATGAAAGCATTGATTGTGCAAGAATGGACTGCTATCAGTCAGGATTTGGTCCAGAAGTTGATTGAGAGCATGCCAGGGAGAATTGCAGAGGTCCTGAAGAAGAAGGGTCAACACTGCAAATATTGACTTGCTGCATTAACTCATTCTAACTGTCAATATAAGCTTTTGTTGGGGGGGCGTGGCTACCGCCTACAGAGCAAGACGTGCTAATCTGAGCGCTCTGTTCCCGGCCTCATAGCTGACTATTTTCAGCTTTACTAAGCACGACTAGCCGGTCCCTTGTGACGAAGGGGAGAACAAGGAGTACCCAGATGTCCAAAAGGAAAGGATCGGGCAACCAGCTGAAGCGCCTCACGGACTTCTATCCTGCTGGGCCTAGTGACGGAGGATCTAACATGGCGCCGGGACGCGGGAAACCTGCACCCAAGAAGACACCAACAGCTGCCATTACCCGTGGCCGCATTGCAGCCCTGCGACACAGCTCTCCAACGCTGAGACCACCACACTCACCGCCGGTAACACCCGACCACTCCGGCCAATCTCTACGTTCATCCCAACACCGATCGCGGGTGCAAAAGCTCACAGTTGCAACTGAGCAGGAAGAAGAGATGGCGACGCAAGACGCTTCAGACATAACGACTGACTCCTCTCCTTCCTCCAGCCCTCAGAAGCAAAAACCACGTACGGAGACTCCTGTGGGTGAGTCACAATCAGAACTTAATGCTGCATTCTCTGCTCCAGCTTCTAATCAACCTGCCTCAGAAGCGTACATAAAGGAGCTAATCATAGCCTTGAGCGGTTCAATACAAGGTAAACTGGATAAACTACAAGCCGCAGTGGAAGCATCTGTGGACAATGTGTCATACAGGGTTAACACAGTAGAACACAAAATGGAGGAGGTAATAGGATCGCACAACGCCCTCATAGACTCCCACTATGCATTATATGACGAAGTGCAATAGCTAAAATCCAAGATGGCAGATATCGAAGATAGACATCGCAGAAATAATATTAAAATAAGAGGAGTGCCAGAGTCGGTTCTCTCATCAGACCTTCAGGACTATGTGGTAGATTTGTTCCGCATTTTTATCCCAGAAGCCACCGACCGCGATCTTATTATCGATCGAATACATAGGCTTCCTAGAGCCAAATTTTTGCCGCCAAATGTGCCGAGGGATGTATTGCTCAGAGTACATTTTTTCCATATTAAAGAACGAATATTACTTGCAGCCAGGAAAATGAAGGAATTCCCTACGCCATACTTGGGATTACAGCTATATACTGATTTATCTCAAGCCACCTTGCAAGCACGAAGAAACCTCCAGCCCCTGACCTCCGCTCTCAGAGCAGCTTCTATACAGTACAAATGGGGTTTTCCACTGAAACTCTTGGTGCGCCATGAAGATACCCTACATATCATTCACTCACTGAAGGAAGGATGCGACTTGGCAAAAAGTTGGGGTGTGAAGATTGACCTGCAACTACAGACTGCGATCCAGAAACCTTCTAAACCGACGCAAGATTGGCAAACCCAGAGCTCCCCACGTTGATCCGGTCGAGCTAAAAATCGACGCAGTTCTCTCTACAGCGGCTAGCTACTTGGGACCGTTCCGTTAATACGGGCTAGCCTACTAGTTTTTGAGGCCTCATTAGAAGGCCATTTGAACTCCTTCCCCCTGGAGATTTTCGGTCGAGGAGCATATTTGAGTATCGATATGTACCTTCGATTGATCTTTTATGATCCAACTCAGTTACACTGCTTTTGTTATGCCTTTACTCGTTGTGTCCCCCTCCTTATGTTTCTATCCCTAGTATTACCCAAAGATCTACTTCACATCCCAAACCCTTCTTGCGCTGCCGAAATGGAATTACCCAGCATATCTCGCCTTGAGACCGCAATATCCAAATTTCATCTACTCCTAGGTTCGGCCTTGCGGTGCGGTAAGCAAATTATGATATCTCAATATGTCGCTTAATTTGGTATCCCTCAACGTTAGGGGACTGAATTCCCCTTATAAGCGCTCTTATCTATGGAGAGAGGCAGGTAGACTTAAAGCAGATATACTTTTTCTGCAGGAAACTCACTTTTCTCGTACTAAAATGCCCCTCTTTAGCAGCGTTAAATACACGCAGATTTTCCTAGCCTCTCAGGAGAAGAAAAGGGCAGGCGTTGCTATTTTGTTCTCCACTGACGTGTCATTTCAATGCGAATCTTCCTACATTGACCCTGCAGGTCGTTTTATAATACTGGTGGGACTGCTACAGAACAAAATGGTCACTGTGGTTAATATATATGCACCGAATTTACGACAAATTCGTTTCCTAAACAGGGTAATGCGTAAAGTCCGAGTAATGGCAAAGGGAAGTCTGCTTATGGGAGGGGACTTCAACATGATAGCTGATGGGTCGTTAGATTCTTCCAATCCTAGATCCCGGCATGTCCCATGTCTCCAACAATGGTTAAGATCACACTCCCTATACGATACATACAGATGCCTTAATTCTAGCTCTAGAGCTTACTCCTTCTACTCAGCTCGACATCGCACCTTTTCACGCATTGACATGTTTGTCGTGGATCGTTGGGCATTGCCAGATGCTAAGTCTGCTACGGTAGGGACGGCCGCGTGGTCGGACCATGCGCCGATAACGTTGGAGTGGTCTCCGCGAGCCAATGCATCATCGACGAGGCAATGGCGAAATAACCTGGCACTGTACACCGATTCTTCATATGCGACACGCATACGACAGCATATAGCAGACTACTTTAGTGTTAATGCTACTCCTGACGTTACTCCCTCGATATTATGGTTAGCTCACAAGGCTGTCATGCGGGGACACCTCATCCAAATGGGAGCTCAGAGGAAAAAGGCATTGACGAGTCAGCTGGATAGTTTATTGCTGAAAGTCCAAATAGCTGAGAATGAAGTCACCTCACAACCAACATTGAACAATCATCGAAGTCTGATGACCCATCGACATAATTTACAACTTCATCTGTTTAGCCAACACGATAAATACATACGCACCATGCGTGCAACCCACTACGGGTCAATTAATAAAACCTCTCGATACATGGCATCCAAACTAAAACAAAGGCGAATCCGTAGTACGGTGTTCTCACTAAAAAACTCCCAATGCCCTCACTCGTCAATCACACACCCTATGGAAATAGCGGAGTCGTTTCGTAAATATTACGAACAGTTATACAATCTCAAAGATTCCCCGGGAGTTATACAACCTACAGACCTAGCCATTAACTCTTTTTTATCTCAAATTGACCTCCCGAAACTATCCCCTTCATCGGCCTCTATGCTAAATGCCCCAATCTCGGTGACTGAAACCTTGCAATCCATCAATATGTCTAAACTGGGCAAATCACCTGGCCCTGACGGGTACTCGAATGAATATCTCCGAACCTTCTCTGAATTACTTGTGCCGCATTTGACTAACATGCTAAACTCAGCTCGTGAATGCGCTTCTTTCCCGCCTGAGTTCTTAGAAGCGACAGTAACTGCGATTCCTAAACCTGGGAAATCCCCTAACGAACCTGGAAACTTTAGACCCATATCGCTACTGAATTCAGATACTAAGATATACGCTAAAATACTAGCCATCAGGCTATCTAACATTTTACCACTGCTGATCCATACTGATCAGACAGGATTCGTGGCGGGACGCCAAACATCTGACGCAACACGACGTGTCCTCAACTTGCTTCAATTTGCTTCGAGGGGTCGGGCGCCTTCTTTGCTTCTCTCGTTGGATGCGGAGAAGGCGTTCGACCGAATTCATTGGGGATTTATGTTCCACACTTTGCGCAGGTTTGGTTTCGAGAACGACTTTTTACACTACATCGAAGCTTTATATTCCTGCCCATCCGCTAGGGTGCTTATTAATGGCACTTTATCGCAACCATTCTACATAACGAACGGCACCCGTCAGGGTTGTCCCCTGTCTCCCTTCCTCTTTGTTCTCATCATGGAACCATTGGCGGAGAGAGTCAGATTGGATCAGACTATTAGAGGTATCCCAATTTCTGGTAGACAACACAAAATAAGTCTGTATGCAGATGATATTGTCCTCCTATTAACCGACCCGTTAACCTCCCTACGATCAGCCTGTAATACCCTAGACGAATTTGGGCGGATATCTCACTACAAACTCAACTACACCAAATCACACCTCATGGGAGTACACATTGATCCCCAACTTAAGGCTGCGATGCTTGCTGAGTTCCCCTTCAAATGGCAGGATACTACGATAACGTACCTAGGCATTAAGCTTACCTTACCATTTCACAAGACAGTGTTACAAAATATGAACGGCCTAATACAGGATATTCAGGATACTCTAGACACATTCTCAAAAATAGACATATCGTGGATGGGTCGGATCGTATCATATAAGATGATGATCTTACCTAAAATCCTATATATATATAGAACGCTTAATCTCCCGATACCAAAGAAATATATAACAAGGCTCTCATCACAAATGTTGGGGTTTATTTGGGCTGGGAAGAAACCCAGGGTGGCCTCCTCAGTCTTGAGAATGTCTTGTTACCATGGAGGGGCGGGCGTCCCCAACCTACACGCATATTACCACGCTACGATTATACGTCAAACTAGACACTGGTGGATGCAATCTACACACTCCTCTTGGCCGACCATAGAATTAGTCTTAAATCATTCAAGACCATTACACTTGCATTTGTTAGTTTACATTGTAGATAAAACTCTTCCTCCACCGGCTTCACATGTAGTGAAAGCGTCTCTACGTAGTTGGGTCTTATTAACATCCAAGTTGAGATATGATACACAGGTCTCTGCGACAGCATTACCGATCGCACTTCTTCATCAGTGTATTCCAGACTTAGACACCCGGAGCTGGGGGGAACTTGGCCTGCAAACTTGGGGAGATGTAGCCACAATGCAATTTACAAGCCACATGCCACATCTAACCGCATTCCATATTCGAAGGGCTAGATCCTATATCCTCTCTGGTAATAAGCTTGATACGCGGGTTCCTCTGACCCTCTGGAACCTTATCTTGGGCACTAACCCCCAACCTCACTTTGCTACAACTAAGCACTTATATGCAATATTTAACGACTCCATTCACTTTACTAAACGAGCCCACATCCTCAGTTGGGAAATTGACCTAGGAAGACTGTATTCTGAGACTCAGTGGGAACTTGCGTTTAAATGGGCTAAAAAAGCGTCGCTCTCCATGACGCTTCAAGAATCGCATATGAAGTGCATGTCACGCTGGTATTACACTCCTGAGAGGCTGGCCAGATTGTTTCCCGGAACCTCTGATTGTTGTTGGAGGAACTGTGGAGAGACGGGCTCCTTATTCCACATATTTTGGAGCTGCCCTAGGGTTTTGTGCTTCTGGGGAGAGGTTTTCAACTTACTAGATTTGGTGACATCTTTGAGAATACAGCGTTCTCCTCACATAGCATTATGCCTGCTGGAGATTGACACGGTACCTCTAGAATTCCGCAGGTTTGTAGCACACACTCTAATGGTAGCTAAAGTAATGTTAGCCCAACGCTGGAAAACTGCTTCCACACCATCGATGCTTGAGCTGACCTCTCGACTTAAAGAACATCACGCACTGGAATTTTTATATGCTATCCGCAATAATTGCGTAACACTCTGCAACCGCACTTGGGCCCCATGGTCCAAATATTGCAAAGACTCATTACATTCTGTCTCAACAGGTCACCCTTAAGTGATCTCTAAACGAATCGCAAGAAATAGTCCTCCTTACCGATATTACCTCCCTTTCCTTCCTATTACCAAATCCTTTCCTTATGTTTATTGTTTGTATACCTAGTTAGTCCATGTCTTGTATTGTTTATTTTTACTGTTTTACAACGTTTGGTCTCCTGTAGGCCCAGTTATATGCTTTCTTGTACATGCAATAACCAAAAATTTTCAATAAAAAACTATTGAACATAAAAATATAAGCTTTTGTTACTCATATGTTTGCAATTATATTTCTGTCTGTGATAAAAAATCTGTCAAACACACATAAAAACCAGGGGGCAGCAGATCATGTGAAAATATAATATTTGTGTCATTCTCAAAACTTTTGGCCATGACTGTATACAGGTATAGCAGGGTTGGGTTTTGGTCCCTATAAAGGGATTTAATGGGTAAGTTTCCTCCTTTTCGAGATTGACATGTCAGGTCTGGCACATGCCACTATGAGGAGACTTAAACGCCTTGCATGTTCCTCTGGGAAATTAAATATGCAAATTGTCTCGTCAGAGAGGAAAAGGTCTTGAACTCTAGTGCCACCTATTGGAAGTAGCAATCCTACAGTCCCTATAAAGTCCCTTTAAAGGAAATGGTCCCTCTACCGGAAGTGGGGGTGCGGGGTGTTTGTTTCTGCTCCTATTCACCTGTTTCTCAAATTGCAAAGAGGCACAACAGAGAGGGAGGTTTTTAGTTCAGGACAGACAACACATTGAACAACTGCAGGAGAAAAGCATAATGGAAAGTGAAGGAAAAGGGTTCCAGCACCTGTAGTGCTGGCTGAATGTTGATGCAAAAGAGTGTGTGGCAAGTTACATATCATGAGAATAAGAACAGTTCCCGGATATGTTACACTGTTATGGTTTTATAGAACATGTCGTTCTACAAGTTTTGTGTGGAGGGACAGGACAGGTGCACTTATTAAAACTGAGGGAAAAAAGTGTAGAATCCCAAATAACATTTTGGTATTTTTCCTTTCTGTCGTCTTACCTTCATTTCCCTTGGTGCAGGTTTTACCATCCTCTTCCAGGAAATATCCTTCATGACACTCACATTTGTAACTTCCCGGAGTGTTGATGCAGATCTGAGAACAGACTGTCTGGTTCTTCAGCGCGCACTCATCGATATCTGGAAGAAACACAAAGCAGGCAATCAATGGCAGGACTGTGTTACCGGGGGGAAGCGGAGAGACCCGATATTTATTCATTCAAGATGCATTGGTATAAAAAAAAGTGGTTCAAGCAAAAAATAAATTGCAGCATTCACACTTTGCCTCCGAGAAACGAACAGAACTCGCTCATTCTTGTCTATGAAAGAAATCGAACCGCACTTAGATGACAGCCGAGTGCAGTCCGATTTTCATGGACTGACATAATGGAAAAATATTGGATCCCGCTCTGATCTGAGTCTGATTAGCATAAACGATTTTCACGGATGGAGAAAAAACGGTTGCGTGACCCTATCCGAATAATTGTCAATCTTTCAATGATACTTTTTCTCTGTGGTTCCATTCCTGGTTTTGGCACACAAACACTGATAGTAAAAAGCAGATTCTATTGTGAAAACATAACTTGTTATAGTAACGTTTAAAATGAGGGATTTACCCTGTTAAAGACAGGATTTCTATTCCTACTCTGTCTTAGGTACCCAAGCTATGAAGAATTAAACAGCAAGACACACTCCGCTGTCTGAATAATCTCTATTTATTATTGGATGTGGTAGATCTTTTATAATGCAAGATCAAAGGGAATTCAGATCTTACATAATAGTTTGGCAGAAATATGAGTTAAACAACTGCTTGTCAAATACATCCTGACCAAGAATAATGACCAAGAACCTATGCATGAGTGGATTATTATCATACGCCATCACTTAAACCCTTCCTTCATTTTTACATTTTTGGGCTTTTTTTTTTTTCCTCACTTTCTTCCAAGAGACATAAGGTTTTTTTTAGTTTTCAGTCGACATAGTTGTTTTGCTGTGGGACGAGTTGTACTTTCAAACGACACCATCCATTTTATCATGTGATGCACTGAAAAGCAGGTAAAAAAATCCAAATATAGCGGAATAGCTAAAAAAAAAAGCAAAATTCCGCAATAATTTTTTTAAATTTTTTTTTTACAATATTTATTAGATGTTAAAAATGATCGGGCAATATGATTCTCCAGGTCAGTATGATCATGGCAATACCATACTTACATGTTGTTTTTTTAATTTAAATGGTGAAAAAAAATTAGGAAATTCGTAAAAAATTTGTTGTTTGTGTCTTCATTTTCTAAGACCCGCAATGCCTTCAATTTTCGGGAAAATCAAAAAAGGCACATCCAGCCCATGAATGGCAGCGCTTCCCAGGACTCACATCCAAAGATAATATTTCATATTTTTTTATTTAATAAGTTAAAATGGAGGAGATACAACGCGTTTCGGATACAGTATATATCCTTCATCAGGTATCATAAAAACACAGTACAAATTATAATAGGACTTGAATCACCTGATCACTTATAACATATATATATATATATATATATATATATATATATATAGCAATACCAGAGTATTCCTCTATATAGTAAAAATATAGTAAAAATCATGGTTTCCTATGAAACCCGCCTAGTCTATCATGACAACCCATTGGCACCGATGGGCAATAAGAATAGTGCACCCCATGAGACATGCGCTGTTTATGCTACTGTCACAGATTGACAGCAGTATTTAACAGGTTAACAAACACCAGTGGAATTCTCCTTCACTCGCTGCTCTTAGAAGTAGATGATGGCTGAATATCACAGCCATCATCTGCCAGCAAAGATGCGGGCTCAGCATAAAAGTCAGGGAGCTGACACATGATGTAACTGTATGTCATATATCTGTAAGGGGTTAATGATTGGTGGGGGTCCGATCTCTGAAACCTTCACTAATCCTAAAAATAAAGATGCTGCAGGACTGTTTTAGGGCAGCAGCATCACCTGAATAGAGCCATACTGTATGGGGTAGTTAGTAACAATAGTAACAACGTCCCTGTGCAGAGGACAAGCACCACGGACCCATCAGCGATCACTGAGTGATGGCATATCTTAGCTGTATGCCATCGCCTACTGAGATAGGAATACCCTTTCAAGTATTTGGAGTGAACACTTAATTTTCTTAAAGACACGACTATGAAACAACCCCATCTACAAAAATAAAGAGAAGTTTCCTCGCTTACAGCTTAGCCATAGCGAAAGGGAGAAAAAGCCATAAAGTACTGAAGAAACCGTACAGATAGTGTGTGACAGCACCGAAATGAAGAAGATTAGGGTGTGAGGAAAAGAGACTAGTGTCATACATATTTTTCAGGGCAGGTGGATATTTTGCAATATGTTCAAATCTTTGCAAATCAATTCAAGGCAAATCAAATTTTTCAGGAAAAATTTGGTGAATCCAGTTAATTCGAAAAGATTAATCTAATCTCTAATGCAATCTAAAATCTTATGGATGTCATCTTTTGGATGGTTCAGATGCATTAACAGCCACAATGGTTGTCACCAAGCTTTCTCAGAAATAGATATTATATATACCAGCCAAATTTAGCTTGAGACACATGAGGGGGAAATCCTAGAGCATGGTCCACCCAACCTCACTGTCCCTGGACACAGATGAAGAACCTGGCTTTTACCCGAACCTTGTCAATGTATGAGAAGATTTCCTCAAGCCTTAGACAATTGTTTTCTCAACACCTCTTTTAATTATTGGGCATCCAAGGACACGTTCACAATGACTTCGGGGACGGCACAAAAGATTCCTCCCGAATCTTGGACCACATTGTGAAATTTCCTGCTCCGCTTCTCGAGAACTGACGAGGTTGCTACATCTTTACGTCCTACCTACGTGTGATGCTGATGAAAATGTCTCCTCCGAGATCTCCGAACAGTCCTCGCCTGAACTGAATAATTGGATCAACTATCAGACCGCAATGCAGTCATTGGACGATACGGGCATGAAGAATAGGAGTGCACTCTCCATCGAGTTTGCTCGGCCTTGAAAGTGGTTTTTAATCTTAAGGAGATATCATGTTTCAGCCTTTCCTTCTAGATGGGATCTTGGTGTTTTACGAGACATTCTGCAGCAATGATTGACTCTCCGTGGTTGCCAAACACAGCACATCGTACATCCATTTTTATATAAGACATCAATAACAGGCTCTTACTTTTCACCAGAGAGCCGTTTTCACCAAGAAAGTGTAGTACTTAACCCATCCATTCCTATTATTATTTCTGCGCTGAGAACGTTCTCATCTTTTTTTTTCTCTATTTGGCCCGATTGGCTGCAGGAGCTCACGGATGAAGGATCTGATTTTTGGAAGTCTTGCAGAACATATCAGAGTGAAGATAAATGAGGAGAAATACAATGTAACACTGTTATTGTTGTTTTTGGAAAGGTCGTTACCAAGCTAAACAGGCAAATAGAGACCATTTGGGAATCCGCTGCTCGGACTAATGGCCCAGTGGTGGTAATTTTTTACTAATGAATGTTTTGGGTGGTTACAATAATATAATTCTTTCCCTTCATGTTGACATTTTTGAAGTCCCTTTTCTCCTGTCCTCAGAACTTGGAGCTGAACTAAACTTGGCCGTATTTGTACTAAACCTTCCTTACCCACTCGTATCTGCTGGATCTCAGTACAAGGGCACTGGTGGTGTACAAACAATTTTGGCCACAATGACAGTCTGATAACATAGCCCAAAGTAGGTTTAAAAAGAGAAAATCCCACTGTATACCATTGCCTTCAAATTAAAGACTGTATTAACTTGATTGTCTATCCTTTTCATACAGTTGACCATCAATTTCGGGTAGACCCTCTTTCGATCATCTTATTGGAGAGTCCGTGGCTTTCGCTAATTGATTACGAGGCACAGATCCGGACTTTTTGTAGTGGCCATGACTCCTCGCATGAATGGGATGAAGTTACCGGGAGCTACATGTGTCAAAGAGAGCACAGGATTTATTCATGTTCAATCCACCTACCTGATCTTCTAGGTCTGTTCTAAGGGAGGTTTGGTTTGGGGTCTGTATTAGGTAAGCTGCTGGTCTGTACCTTTATGAAGAGGGATCTGGTCAGGGTTCTGTATTAAGTGGGTGTCTGGGTCTCTTTTAAGGGAAGCTCGTCTAGACTCTATTAAGTGAGGTCTTATTTAGGGTCTTAAGTATGATGGGTCTTTTTTGTGGTCTGTATTAAGGTGTTCTAGGTCTGTATTAAGGGGAATCTTGTCCAGGGTCTGTAGAAAGGGGGGTCTGGTCTGAGATCTATATTAAGTGGTCTAGGTCTGTATTGAAAGAGGTTTGGGGTCTGTATTAAGCTCAGTCTGGTCTGAGTCTGAATGGGGGTTGGATTTGGGGTCTGCATTAGGTAGGGTCTGGTCTGTACCTGTATGAAGAGGGGTCTGGTCAGAGGTCTGTATTAAGTTGGTGTCTGGCTCTCTTTCAGGGGGAGCTGTCTAAGGTCTCTTTTAAGTGGGGTGTTGCTTAAGGTCTGAAGTATGGGGGGATCTTGTTTGTGGTCTTTATTAGGTGGTTTAGGTCTATATTAAAGGGGTCTAATCTAGGATCCGTAGGAAGGGGGGTCTGGTCTGAGGGTGAGCTGGTTCATTCTTTTTTCTTTGTTTCACTATCTGGTCTGAGATCTGTATTAATGGGGTCTAGGGCTGTATTAAGGGGCATCTGGCCTAGGGTCTGTAGGAGGTTTGGTCTGAGATCTGTATTAAGGGTATCTAATTCTGTAGTGAGAAATGTTTATGGTCTGTATTAAGAGCGGTCTGATCTGGGTCTGTTTGAATGAGGGTCTGGTTTGGCATCTGTATTAGGTAGGGGTCTTGTCTGTACCTGTATGAAGAGGGGTCTAGTCGGAGGTCTGTATTAAGGGGGGGTCTGGTCTGTTATATGTATTAAGGGTTTTGGCCTAGGATCTGTATGATGGGGGTCTGGTCTAAGGTTTTTATAAAGAGGGTTTCTAGTTTACTTTTTAAGTAGGTTTCTGGTCTAACGTTTGTATTAAATGGGGGTTTAGTCTAGGTCTATATTAGGAATGTCTGGTCTAGAGTCTGAATAAAGTGGGGTCTTTAGGGTCTGTATGTTGGGGGATCTGGTTTAGGGTTTGTATAAAAGGGGTCTAGATTTGTATTAATGGGGTTTGGTCTATGGTCTGAATTTAGGGGCTCTTTATTTGTATTAAGGAGGGGTCTGATCTGTGATGTTTTAAGGGTTTGAGTTTAGCATAGGGTCCGTATTTAGGGTTTGTATTAAGGATGGGGTCTAGTTTAGGATCGGTCATTTCTGTATTTTGAGGGTCTGGTCTAAGGACGGTGTTAAGAATGAGATCTGCTCTAGATTCTGTCTTAAGGCTGGAGTCTTGTCTGGGTCGGCACTAAAGTTGTGTGTGAACATATAAACCCTCTAAAAACGATGTACTTTAATATAAAACACCATTGATAGTCTAAAATGAAGGACCACCATATTAAACAAATGCCCTAAAAATCCTTTCTGATAATACCAACTTTAGACTTATAAATCCTATAAATCCCTACTCTTAGCCTGAGCTGATGCTGCCTAACGCGGAGGTTGGTACCCTAATGTAGGATGATTGGCGCCCCCGCTCATCGGCAGCTGTTGAGGTGCCATTCCGCCTATATTAGTGTGCCAACCTCTGTGTTAGGCAGTATCATCTCAGGCTAAGAGTAGGGATTTATAAGTCTAAAGATAGTATTATAACAAAGAATTTTAGGATTTTTGTTTAATACGGTGGTCATTCATTTTGGACTATTGTTTATTTTCACACCAATTATATCAATGTACATTGTTTTCTGAGGGTTTATATGTTCACACACTTTTCAGTCCTCTATAACTCGGATAGTTCTTCTTTCTTTCTCCGCATTAAAGGTGGGCTGACCACAGTATGTGTCCTTCTTTCCTAACTTTCAAAGTTGGGAGGTATGACATACTGCCATAGCTCATCACACTGCAATTTACTGTCCCCTTATACAAGCAGCACCCGGTGATACAATACTATTAGTAGAGAACTTTTTAACACTGGAGCGAAGAGGCCTAATAAAATATACATTTAGAAGTTGCTAACTAAGCAAATTCCTGCAAAAAAAAATGCATGCCACCTCCATCCTCTAGGAGGCAGTATTAGCACATGTAGCAGTGTCCGGCCACTTCCCAACGATTTCAGACCATTTTGCTAAAGTCTTCACTAACACATCCTTACATTTAATGAAATGAGATGAGAAGTATATTTAAGCCATGTTGTCTGTATTTTTAAAAGTATTGTATTAGTACAGTATTAAAGATTATATCTGTACTATAATCTGATTTATTTCTAAGGTTCTGATGTCATTAGTGTCTTCTTTAAGGAGAAGTCCATCAACTCACGTCACGTGTTAGAAGAGGGTGTGAGCTAGGACCTGACCAATCATCCTTACAAAAAAGGGACATAGCGCTGAAAGGGTTATCCCCAACATATAAAGTCATCAACTAGTTAAAGAATAGTTAATAACTTGAAGATTGGTTGCGATCTAACCACTGGGATCACCATTGTTCTGAAATGGTCAATGCATGGACACCAAAACTTTTATCACACTCAGAGGCATTTCCGTGCCTCGATATCTGACATGTGGAGAATCCCAGAGGTTGGACCCTCACCGATCCACTAGATATCACATATGATGTGAATAATATGTGATAACTTTAAATGTTGGGGACTATCCCTTTAGAAGTCAGCCTCTTCTGAACAATTTGATAATTTTGGTAACTGGAAATTTTGAATGTAAATTTTTTTTCATAATAATGCAAAGCCTCAAAAATGAATCGGGGTAGATCCAGGATTAGTAACTACAGTTCACGATAATTCAGTGCTTAAAGAATTGTTTTAAATAGAAAGGTAATTTTGGTGAATGTTCACCTTTCTATTCCATTGTCTGGTATATTTAAGGTAAAAAGTTACATTGCTATAATTTTTTTGTTTTTCCCCATAATACTTTTTTTTTTATTGTTCAGATTGGATATAAAGATTTTTCTATCAAGCGAATTTAAAGCAAAAAATTCTTTATTCTGACTCCATTCAAATAGTAGCATAGGCCTGGAGAAATGAGCGACGCGTTTCAAGTCTAACGGACTCTTAATCTTAAAAGTAAAAATTATTTATTTTGACCCCATTAAAATGGTAGAATCGGCATAGCAAAACATTGACGCGTTTCGAATCTAGCTGACTCTTGCAATTAAAAGCTAAAAATTTCTTTATTGTGACTCCATTAAAATAGTAGAATAAGCATAGAAAAGTGTTTCGAGTCTAGTAAAAGCAGAAAATTCTTTATTGGGATTGCTTTAAAACTGTAGAATAAAAAAATAAGTAATGCGTTTCAAATCTAGCCAACTCTTAATTGTAAAAGCAAAAATTCATTATTGTCACTCCATTAAAATAGTTGTATAAGCATAGAAAAATATTGACGCGTTTCGAGTCTAGCCGACTCTTACTCTTAAAAGCTAAAAATTCTTTATTGTGACTCCATTAAAATAGTAGACTAAGCATAGAAAAATACTGACGCGTTTCGAGTCTAGCTGAGTTTTAATCGTAAAAGCAAAACATTCCTTATTGTAATTCCATTAAAATAGAAGATGCTGACGCGTTTCAAGACTGGCTGACTCTTAATCTTAAAAGCAAAAAGTTCCTTATTGTGACTTCATTAAAATAGCAGCATAAGCATAGAAACATAAACATTTCTGACACATTTTGAGTCTAGCTGACTCAATCGTAAGAACTATAAATTCTTTTATTGTCACTCAATTAAAATAGCAGCTTAGACATAGAAAAATACCTGACAGAGTCTGCAGAGGTTGTAAGTATGGTTTAATTTAGAATAATAAAGGAGTCTTTATTTCATTAAAATACATTTTTTCAGGGTGTCTGTGTTTTATTTACAATTTGACTATGGGATTAGTAATAGGGCGTCTAATTGATGCATCTTCATTACTAACCCCCCCAACTATTACCCCATATGCCACCGCTACAGGGCAGTGGGAAGAGCAAGGCTAAGTGCCAGAATTGGCGCATCTTATAGATGTGCCTTTTCTGGGGTGGCTGAGAGCTGATGTTTGTAGCCAGGGGGGTCACTATCCATGGCCCATGCCTAGGTTATAAATATCAGCTCTCAGCTGTCTGCATAGCAATTGCTCATTATAAATTATAGGGGGACCCCACGCCATTTTTTTCCATGAAATAGTCATTTAATAATTTAATACATGTCCATAATTTTGCACAAACACTATATTAATGGTATTTGTCACTGACATATATATATATAAATAATTGCAATAAATTTTGTATTTTTTTTCTGACAGTACATTCAGACCTCAAATAATGCAAAGAAAACAAGTTCATAATCATTTAGAAACAACAATACTAGTGTTTTAACTCAGGAGGAGTTCAGAAATCAATATTTTGTGGAACAATCATGATTTTTAAAAACAGCTTTCATGCGTCTTGGCATGCTTTCCACCAGTCTTTCACACTGCTTCTGGCGTCAAAATTTAAGCAGTTCTTCTTTGTTTGATGGCTTGTGACTATCCATCTTCCTCTTGATTACATTCCAGAGGTTTTGAATGGGGTTCAGGTATGGAGAATGGGCTGCCCATGACAGGGTTTTGATGTGATGGTCTCTTAATTTTTGCCAGAGCTATATATATATTATATGCAACATCCAGAAAGGAGGGAGGTCGAGGCTTGATAAGCATCCAAGCCACCATCATGGATGAAACAAGGAATATCCGGGAATACATCAGAAGAATGGCGCCAAAAGATGAGATGCTGAGAGAAAGCCTAAGGCAGCAACATCAACAGATCTGGAAGGAAGACCAGGAACATGAAGAACCATGGCAAGACAAGCCGCTGCATGGGATGTACCATCGACAGATAATGGAGGTGGCTGAGATGGAGAAATCCTACCAATGGCTGGAGAAAGCTGGACTCCGAGACAGCACTGAGGCACTAATCATAGTGGCACAAGAGCAAGCACTAAGTACCAGATACATAGAAGCAGGAATCTACCACACAAGACAAGACCCAAGGTGCAGACTATGCAAAGAAACCTCAGAAACCGTCCAACACATAGTGGCAGGATGCAAAATGCAAGCAGGAATAGCGTATACTAAACGCCACAACCAAGTAGCGGGAATTGTATACAGGAACATCTGCACAGCATATGGGCTAAGTCCTCCTAAGTCCAGGTGGGAGACCCCAGAGAAAGTGGTGGAGAATGAAAGGGCTAAAATCCTGTGGGACTTCAAATCAACGGATAAGCAGGAGTTGGCTAACCAACCAGACATTGTCATAGTAGACAAGGATCAGAAGACAGCAATGATAATAGATGTGCAATGCCAAGTGACAGCAACATCAGAAAGAAGGAATATGAGAAGCTGGAGAAATACCAGGACCTCAAAGGAGAACTGGAGAAGATGTGGAAGGTGAAGGCAACAGTGATTCCAGGGGTGATAGGAGCACTTGGATGCAGTGACCCCTAAGTTGGAAGATTGGCTACAACAGATCCCAGGAGCAACATCTGAGCTCTCTGTCCAGAAAAGCGCAATGCTGGGAACAACTAAGATACTGCGCAGAATCTTCAAACTCCCAGACCTCTGGTAGAGTACACGAGAATGAGAAAGGACAACAAAGACCACCCCCAGTGGGGGTGAGAAGGAAGTTTTTTATGTATATATATATATATATATTATATGCATATATACTAGCTGAAGAGCCCGGCGCTGCCCGGGCATAGTACCTAACTACGGTTAGTTATAACAAATTGTAATGATTATATCTATATACAAGTATTCAGCTTTCTCCCATTATGTAGATAGGGCCAAAATAGTTTGGCGATTTGGAACGTGCGGGGGTTAAAATTTCCATTCAACACATAGCCTATGATGCTCCTGGGGTTGAGATGTGCGGGCATGCAAAATTTCATGCCCGTAAGTACAACGGTGCAGATTCCTATCCCGGGCCAAAATTATTTGCTGATTTGGAATGCGCGGGGTTAAAATTTCGACTCAAAACCTAGCCTATGACGCTCCCGGGGTCGAGACGTGCGGGTGTGCAAAATTTCATGCCCGTAAATGCAGATTCCTATGCCGGACATACACACAAGCATTCAGCTTTCTCCCCATTATGTAGATAGGGCCAAAATTGTTTGGCGATTTGGAACGTGCGGGGGTTAAAATTTCCATTCAACACATAGCCTATGATGCTCCTGGGGTTGAGATGTGCGGGCATGCAAAATTTCATGCCCGTAAGTACAACGGTGCAGATTCCTATCCCGGGCCAAAATTATTTGCCGATTTGGAATGCGCGGGGTTAAAATTTCTACTCAAAACCTAGCCTATGACGCTCCCGGGGTCGAGACGTGCGGGTGTGAAAAATTTCATGCCCGTAAATGCAGATTCCTATGCCGGACATACACACAAGCATTCAGCTTTCTCCCCATTATGTAGATAGGGCCAAAATTGTTTGGCGATTTGGAACGCGTGGGGTTAAAATTTCGATTCAAAACATAGCCTAGGACTCTTTCGGGGTCGAGACGTGCGGGCGTGCAAAATTTCATGCCCATAAGTGCGACGGTGCGGATTCCAATCCCGGACAAACATACCCAAATACATACACACATACATACATTCAGCTTTATATATTAGATTATATATAAATGATGTGTATATATATGACATGTCACATGACCCTCTTCCCATTGAAAAAAATAAAGTTGGATCCAAAATGGCTGACTTCAAAATGGCCGCCATGGTCGCCACCCTTGAAAAGTTTTCCCCCTCCCATAAACTAATGTGCCACAAACAGGAAGTTGATATCACCAACCATTCCCACTTTATTTAGGTATATCCATGTAAATGGCCCACCCTGTATATACAGTATATATAATATATATATATGTGTGTGTGTATGTCACTGACCTGTATAGTATATACATATATACTGTATACATATATATATATATATATATGTATGTATTCTATGTGTATATATCTATTGTTTTGTGAGTTGTCAGTGTGATTTTACAGTAGCCTGACATGAATTGACGGCTTTTCAAAGGACACCGGTGCGTAAAAATCGGACAGCACTCACATGGTGCGAGTGCTGTGCGATTTTTTTCTCACACCCATTGACTTGTATTGGCGAGTCTCGTCCGAGATACGCAGCAATACGCAGCCTGCTGCGATTTTTTTCTCAGTCTGATTTCAGCTGAGAAAAAAAAGCAGATGAGATGTCACCCATTGAATAACATTGGTCTGCATAGGCCAATATGGGGGCTTTGGTCAGGGCCATCTTCAAGGCTCGGAAGGCTTCTTCCTGGCTATCTCTCCACTGAATGATCAGATTCTTTGGACCGGACGGCACTCCTTTTAATAACTCCAGCAGTGGATTAGCGATACGAGTGAAATTTTTCACAAACCTTCGGTAGGACCCAGTAAGCCCCAGAAAGGCCCGAACGCCCTTCACTGTATTTGGGGTGGGCAAGTCCTGTACTGCCGCTATCTTCTCACCTGCAGGTCTCACTCCCTCAGCGGATACATGTCCCAGGTATTCGATTTGCTTGTGGAAAATGTGACATTTTTGGGGCTTCACTTTCAGGCCGTGCTTCTGCAGTCGACTCAACACTTGCTCCAGCCGTCGGAGATGTTCTTCAAAAGTAGCTGCATAAACGATGATGTCATCCAGATAAATGAGGGTAGCCTCAAAATTCAGCTCTCCCAAGCATCTCTCCATCAGTCATTGAAATGTTCGAGGAGATAGTAAGGCCGAAGGTATCCGATTGAACTCAAACAATCCCATGGGCATGCTCAGCCATGGGCACCTGCCAATATCACTGGCCAGATCTTGTCACGAGAAGTACTTCGCTTTCCCCAGGGCAGACAACGACTCCTCAATTCTCGGTAGTGGGTTAGAATCCTGCACTATACAGGCATTCAGTCAGATATATTCGACACAAAAATGAAGGGTTCCGGTTTTTTTTTTAACTAGAACGATGGGAGCCGTCCATGGGCTCTGGCTCTCCTGTATGACTCCACTCTGCAACATGTGTGCCAACATGTCTTTCACTTCCTGGTACATCTGTGGCGGGATCTGCGGATATCTCTCTTGAATCGGTGCGACACTTCCTGTGGGTATCTCGTGGGTTATGGCTGTTGTGCACCCAAAGTCGTCGTCATGATGGGCGAAGACATCCTGGTAATGCTCCAGTACAGCTTCCACCTGTTGCACCTGTTGTGATGAGAGTCCCGTCAGTTCAGCCCACATCTGCTCCAGGATCCGACCCCTTCCTTCATACTTCCAGACAGATGTTCTGAGGACATGGTAATGGCTACAGTCAAGGGGTCTCCTCATTTCACCGCTAACTAAACGACCTCCGGTTGCATCAGTTCTTCTGGCATTCCCAGCACCTGCGCCACTTCACTCTTAGGCGAGAGTGTAAGATTGTCCTCCCCCAGGTTGACACATCGCACCACTACGTTACCATCGTGAACAATGGCTAATGTCCGTGCAATGAGGAGCCCCGAGGGTAGTTGATCCATTAGTGCTGGCTCTATCTGGACTTCCACTCCTTCGAGGGATGTACAAGCTCGTACGGGCAGCGTGAGCACAGTCTGACCAGGCGGCAGAACGAGTTTAGCAGCAGCCGGGACTACCCCAAGGCTTTCCCTTCGCTCAACGTTTCTTGAGACTGGGCAACCTGTATCAGTTGTTGAAACACCTTTCTCTGAGAGGTGCAGGGGCTCCATCGATCCAGAAAAGCATCTGGTGACTCGCTGATCAGGATGGTTCCGAGTTCCTTCAGCACATCCCTAAAGTCACTGTGGGGCCATTGCCAGGGTCTCCGGCGGTCAACATTACTCCTTTCCGGCCCACATCTTTGCCGCACACGGTAATTTGCATCCAGACCACCCTTGCGACCGGGATGGGCAATTGTTTGGCCACTGTTAACTTGATCACTGGTCCCCATTCGGGCCGCGTCACCTCAGAAAAATGATGTCTAAACCATGATGCTCGACCATCCATTTCAGCCAATACGAGGGGACTCAGGGAAATAAAGCTTGCAGGACTGCCTACTCTCCTCCTTGGCTGCTCAGGTTCCAGGCGATGTACCCCAGCCACAGAGCCCACTAGTTTAACGGCCGCCGGTAAGTGGCCGCCCCTGCCTTGCGCACCCTTGGGCATAGTGTCCAATGTTCCCACACTTGAAACAGATCGGATGTCTCTCTGCTCGGGATTGTCCATTTCCTGGTGAGGCACAGTGGGCAGGCGGGAATCTGGGCCAGTTCTGTATGTGAAAGGGTTCGGAACCACAGGGGGGGCTTTTCTGAAGCCGGATCACTATTCCCGCATTTCCTGTATTTCCTTCCGGATCTCTCTGACCCATCCTGGTTCACTGGCAGGCGAGGTGAACACCACCCTGCTCCGGACCTTCCCCGCTGAGGCTGCCATCACCTGCTCCTGCTTGTGCGCGCACCTCTGCCCCGATTTCCAAGAAAGATATGTGTGGATTAGCACGCAAGTACTCCCGCAAAGCCTGCTTAAACAGCGCATCCTGAGGCCTGCTACAAGTTGGTCTCTCAAAATCACGTCAGGAGGCCATAACACTCACATCATTCCGCTTAGTGATCGCTGTGTGGATCTCTTGTAACGCGTTCATGTATTGGGTCATGGACTCCCCTCCCTCTGAATGCGGCTAAACAAGCGCATCTGTGGTGCCCCTGAGGGTCCAGTCGCCACAGAGGTACTGCATCTCAGCCAACGATGTGGTATCCCACCTTTCAGGTAAGATGGAGACACCAAACCTGGCTCTGACAGCACTGCATCCATCACACACACTAGCTCAGTTCCTCTAGCATGCCTGTAGCTAGCAAAGGGTGTTAGATGGTGGGTGGAGCTTGTGGGTCAGAGCAGGAGTTAGAGGGAAGTAGGATGTAGTCTTCCCTTAGGGGAGGAAGAAGACAGACGTGCATAGGCAGCTCTCCCGTAGGGGAGAAGGAAAGAGATAGAACCGTGCAGCAGGCTCCAGGTCCTGAGGAGCCGCTCACAGATAGAAAGACAGAAAGAAGGTTCCCTGTAGGGGAAAGGGATTTCTCAGAGGCAAGGCTGAGCAGAAGGCTACCCGTGGGGCTCGTTCCAGGCTGACGGACGTCAGCTGGGATAATCCTGGTCGCAGAAGGGACTCGGCCCCTAGACTAGTGGAGCGTACAACAGGACTCAGCTAGCAAGCCGACAGCTGTGACAACTTTAGGGGTCACAGCCACAACCACAAGCATCTTCTCCGGGAAGGAAAGCTATATAGAATCAAGGAAACGCCTGGGTCACGTTGTCCTACAGGATTCACAGCTACCGGACTGGGACACTGCTTTGTAAGGTGCTGGGAAGGAAGAAGGAGTGGGAATCAGCTCACTGAGACGGCCAGGGAAGGCATATACTGACAGGGAGCTTTGGACTGGTGTTCTCCATCTACTTGGGAGTTGGCTGGACTCCATACCTGGAGGACTGGCACCAAGCGGGCAACCTGTACTGCATGCACCTGAACTGTGAGTAAAGCCTTGGAAACTGCATCTGACTGTCTCCTCAAGTTCTTCATGCGACACACACTCCACTCTGCTACATCCCCCAGCACCATCACTCTCTCTACAACACCTCTCTGCCCTGGGACAACAAGCTTCACCTGTGGGAAGCTATTCCAACTCTGCTGCATCACACCATCTGTCCCAGAGGATCTGCCCTGCAGCGCTTGTCACCTCAGACCAGAAACCACAGGTGGCGTCACAAACACTTCAATACAAACTCTATCATCCCCTGTAAATATTCCCCTTTTATTGGATGCCCAGGGCCACGGACCGGGTCACTGCTGCGGTGACACATCCCTTTAAGACACCGGCCCGGTACCGAATACCCCACTGCTCTGGCGGGTGATCCACATCCGTGATTCACTGACATCTATGGGGTCCCCATGCATCTATTCCAATATTTGCAACACCTTGGTGAAAGTGTTCCGCTTATGTGGGGGTCAGAACATGACAGAACATCTAGCTTCCCCATCCAGGGCCATCACAGCAATCTCTGATTGCATAGCGGGGGTCATGGGGTGCATCCTTAGCATGCCTTTAACCAGCTCGGTCCAGTCTCACAGCAGTGAATTGCTCCCGGTAAATTTTGGGAGATTGTTGAGCATGGCCCCCTGCGGCAAGCTGGCCTTTTGGGCACCCACGACCGCTTGGTCTGCTGCCTCTGCACCTGTGGACTGCATCCTGCCGACTACGCCAAGTGTAAGCAGGTTGTAAGATGCAGTGACACAAGGAAGGCAGAGCAAGGGTTAACAATTTAATTAACAGTAAAGGTACTCCTCGCAGGGAGATAAATAGTTAAACTGGGGATGGATAGAGGAGAATGAAAAAAAAATAGCAACAGTTCACTCAGCAAACTTCCTGTGTCCGTGGTTTTTCAGCCACAAATGTTTCGATGAGGGTTGTAGTTCCAGTAGCGGCGGCAAAATGTCCTCAGGTGGGGATCCTCAGCTCCTGGTCCAGCTTCTGGTGGAAACGGATGGTCTCTGGTCTTACCAGTTCACAGGTGCTGCAAGAACCCCGGTATCAAGTGAAGTCTCTGGTTTGCTGGTCAGTAAGGGGAACCGCAGCGCCGGGTCCTGTACACGACCGATGCTTCTATGCACGAGTGTGGCCCCAAACCTAGCTGCGCCCACGGCCCTGCCTCTGCTCACAGTCCCTGTGCCATGCCTGTGGGATGTCGGCCTCAGTCCGTCGTGACTCTGCTCCCTGGAAGCCGGAGCAAGCTGCGCACGCACCACGTCTGCCTCAATCACCGCTGGCGAGAAACTGAACGCTGCTGCACGCACTTTTCTTTTAAATATGAGTCGCACAAACCAGGGCTTATGGGGTACTCGGCACTGAGCCCATTCACTTCAATGGGGGAGAGGTCACGGGTAGCGCAGCTCGGTCCGTTGCCCTGGGCGCTCATTCAAAGGGGGATATTTACAGGGGATTTTAGGAATTATTCGTGACGCCACCTGTGGTTTCTGATCAGGGTGACCAGCGCTGCAGGGTGAATCCTCCGAGGGGTTGTTACTGGGCAGCAAGGTGTTAAGTCTCCCACAGGTATATGGCGGTGCAGGGGGTGAGCAATAAGGCAGACACACACAAGTCAGTCTCTTTCCATACCTTTGCTGGTGATGGTTGCAGGCATGTCCCGGGTAGCTGCTCAGGGTGGAGGATGCACGTCCAGTAATCACTGTGTAGGGTTAAGGCCTCCTTACTTCCCGATGTGTGTGGGTTTCTAACTTGCATGAAGCTAAGTTTAACTCCTTCTCCTTGCTACGCCCGGCTGATCCTTGTGATGAGGTCTTTTTGTGGACAGTGTCTCTATGGCGGTACCTGCCAGACCCCCGTCTTCCTGACCCCGGTTATGTATCAGCACTGAAGGGCCCCTCTGCGACTTGAAGTCCAGAGTCTCCGGTTTTTCCCATTAGCTGTGAAGATACTAGCAAGCTTGGACCCGGTGTCCGGTTGTGCAGAGTGGAGGATAAGCTATCGTCGCTGTTTCCCCTCAGTCACTCTCTCCCTTTTGTCCACTCACCTGTCGTTCCTACGCACACCTTAATATAAGCACAGGCAGCAGTAGATGTCAGCTTCTCACTCCAACTTCCTCAGCCCTCAGGCTAATCTGACAGGAGTTTCTCCCTCACAGCTCGTCTGAGGTAACTGCATTCTCAAAATGTGTCTGCTCTCCTGAGGTAACACCAACAACTAACTAACGTTCAGCTAGATTGTCTTCATCTCACTGCTGTCTCAAAGGCTCACTCTAGTGGAACCAGGAAAAATGTGAAGTGTTGTATGCTTATCAGGTATTTGTGAATTACCTTTCTGTGCATCCTCCAGGGAACATGTGTCACCAAGCGCAGCTGGGCCACACAAATACACCCCCCCTTCCTGAGTCATTAGGTTTGTCCGGTCCCCTATTTCTTCCCCCCATGCAACATGGGACGCAGCCTCAACAGTTCCGGACCCGGCTCGGTACAGATACCCGCAGCCCGGTCTTCCTCCTTACACCTATGCTACTATTTTAATAGAGTCACAATAAATAATTTTTTGCTTTTAATTTGCTGTGCTGGATCGAAAAACCTTTATCATCACGATAAACAGAGCTGCTTGATACCTCAACCTTAGCCATACACAGTGGAGTGGTTGCCGTTGCCGAGGAACCCAGATTGAACAAACACGCATATTGAATGATAGGAGCTGTATACACAAACCTTTTTTTTTTATTGTGTTTAATTTATTTATTAACTAAAATGTACATTTCGGCTAAATTTCATGTTCAACTCCTCTCTCCTCACTCCCACAGCGCAATGACCTCTGCATTTATCACTGAGCATGCTCACTGAATTGCCATAGAAGTCAATAAAGTCAACTTTCTGATTGAGGTCACAAAGATGCAACACAATTCAGCCCCTACTACCAAAGACAGCAGCGATCAAAGAAAAAAACCTACAGAATAATATATAGAAAACAAGATAAAATAATAATAATAATAATCTATTCTATTATTTCTGACACTGTTTTTCGGTGATTACTTTGTATCTCCGTTCATACTGCACCCACACACACAAATGATACACCATTTGAAAGGTAAACTTGCCCACTTCAGCAAGAAATTAGCCAAACAAACCACACATCCACGATTTGATAACAAAATACAGTTTAAACATTAATTTTCATAAACCTGCAGTAAGGAAAAATGACCTGCAGGGGCACCACACTACCCCAAAGCACACTACCACAAAGCTGCTTACAGACATCACAAACAAATCCAAACATTTGCCTTGGGGTCTTTCCAGCTTGCTCAATGGCTTGCCCAGCCTATTTCAGGCACATAGGAGGATTGCACACTTCACTGCAGGTGAGTCACATATGCAAACACATTTGTAAACATACACTGCTTTTTCGGTGATTACTTTGACCCACACATACAAATGATGCACCATTTGAAAGATAAACTTGCTCCCTTCAGCAAGAAAAGAGGCAAACAAACCACACATCCACGATTTGATAACAAAATACAGTTTAAAATAATTTTCATAAACCTGCAGTAACTAAAAATGACCTGCAGGTGGCACCACAGTACCCCAAAGCATACTACCACAAAGCTGCTTACAGACATCACAAACAAATCCAAACATTTGCCTTGGGGGCTTTCCAGCTGGCTCAAGTGCTTGTCCAGCCTATTTCAGGCACATTGGAGGATTACACACTTCACTGCAGGTGAGTCACATATGCAAACACATTTGTAAACATGCACTGCTTTTTCGCTGATTACTTCTCCCACACATACAAATGATACACCATTTGAAAGGTAAACTTGCTCCCTTCAGCAAGAAAAGAGCCAAACAAACCACACATCCACGATTTTATCGCTAAATACAGTTTAAACATTTATTTTCATAAACCTGCAGTAAGACACAATGACCTGCAGGTGGCGCCTCAACCGGAAGACATTTTTTGGCCTCTACTTATCAAACCAATTTATTGTATTACCAATCAACATATATGAATACCTGTCTGTGTTCATCATCTCATGAAATACATTTACATTTGACCAGCTAGCTTTTTCTGAAATTGCCTGCGCCCCCGACTACCAATGTGCGAAAATTTTGCATGGGCCAAGCTAGTTATTATTAATTATTATTATTAATATAATAAATAATATTATTGCTATTAAAGAAATAATTATTAAATAAAAAAGAACATAAAATAAATAAAAAAAAAAAACTTGATTGAGTTGATATGAATAATTAGTAAAGCTTATAAAATGCTTCACAAGCCGGTCCGGTAATCTAACAGATGCTCTGTCCTCATGATACACATGTTTCAGTGCACACACGGTATGTTATAAGGATCTGTTGTCATTATCAAGCTTTTTTTTCTTTTATTTCCAGCCTCTGCTCTACATATGTTTCCTATTTCATTTGCTTTTAGACCCAACCTTCCCTCCTGTTGAGCTTGTTACATGGCCGCGGTCCGAGCGTATAATTCATGTACAGTGTTTTCATGTCGTTTATTACTAGCACTTTAGTTACAAAAGATGTCTGCTCTGTTTAATAAATTACACGTCTCATTGCATGGAAATTATACATCTACATATCTGGGTGTTTCAAGGTGCATCTGAAAGTCTTCTAATGGCCAGATGTGAGACTGGCCTCATATATGTACTTAGGTTTATGTAAGGTTTTACATGTCTATGAGGAAAGTGGGCTCCAGATTTTGATATTTCGAGCATCAGGTAAAGGGGTTAAAACAATATGACTTTACCACCGATATAGGTTTTTTTTCTGGATGTCGGATGACATCTGTATTTGACCTCTGTTTATAGCCAAAGTCATTCAGTGGATCAAACACAAGGATGTCATCGATGTACCCATGAACTCGCTTACTTCCTAGATTCCTTCACTTCCTTCGTTCCTTGATTCCTTCACTTCCTTCTGTTCCTTGATTCCTTCACTTCCTTCCTTTTCTTCAAATCTTCCATTCTTTCCTTCCTTTCAAATCCTCCATCCTTTCATTTTTTTCCTTCTGCTTTTTTTCCACCTGTTTTCTTCTGTTGCCTGCACCAGACTATGCCATAATAATTATCTCTGACTGTTGTGTTTTTGCTGTACATTTTTCTGTTTTCTCTTTTATTTTTTGTGCTTTTGATGCCGATTTGAAGCAGCGTTTTTTAGAACAGAAAACCCTTTCATTTTGCACTTTATACAATGCATTTTTTCAAGTTCCTCCTCAAAGCCTGTAGAGAAAATAAATGCACCGAAACTACCCTCACCCCAAACGATGTCGAACAGCGTCTTTAAACACAGAATGGACTTTTTCATGGAAAAACATCTGTTAATTTTCAATTCTCATCTTCTGCCTGCACAGAATATACCATGCCTCGTAAAGCTGATCATTGCGTCCAGGCTTAATGACAACACCCACATGGAACCTAAAATATTTCACCATTAGAAGATTAGTATATAATTTCATGTGAGTTCCAGAACGTGAACAATGGACGGAGAATGCAGAATATCGTCTGCTCTCGTCGTGTTTAATCTTAATTTCATTAAGTATCAATTTTCACAAAAGACGTTTGGAAGCAGCGAAAACATTTATGGAAGAATTTTGAAAACAAGGCGTCAGAACTAATCTGTTGTCCCGCAAACCATGAAGGTCAGGATCCCAAAAACAAAAAAACACCAGTAATCTAACCCGAGCTATTTCCATTATATCTGTTGTTAATGTGAATACTTTTCCGTCCAATTATGACAAGAGTATTCTTAGAGTGATACCTTTATTGGCTAACCAGAAAATTATATGTTCGCAAGCTTTCAGAGCGCAAAAGCTCCTTCTTCAGGCAAGATTACATTTGGATACATTTGGACATCTTGCCTGAAGAAGGAGCCTCTGCGCTCTGAAAGCTTGCCAACATATAATTTTCTGGTTAGCCAATAAAGGTATCACTCTAAGAATACTCTTGTCATAATTGGACGGAAAAGTATTCACATCGATTTTTCTGGCTAACATGGTACCACAATATAATTTATTATTGTACACCATATCTGTGGTTATGAAATTTATTAAAACGACCAATATTGCTGCCATATGGAGGTCCCCGATATTCTCCACCCATGGCACAGCAATAAAAGACTCTACACATTGTAATGCCCACGCTGACCATGGTGCTACGTGCCGCACATTTATGGGGTAAACCTACCTAAGCAATAAGGCTTCTCTCGGTTCCTATGTCTCTCCCGGTCGTACTGGTAGCCAGGATAACACGTACACAAGACCCGACCAAAGTTGTCTGTGCACTGCTGCTCACACGGGGCCTCGGAGCAAACGTCGTAATCTGTAAGGAGATCAAAACATGTTAAAAACAGAAGTAAGCAGGAGAAGACATGTATTCTGTGCTGCCCAAAAGTGGTTTCCCCAAATTCACCACAAAATGTCAGTTTTACTGACACCTGCAGGCTCAGAATTATTCACAATTCATGACAAGTAAAGCTCCTCTGGCTGTTATAACCTGCTGCAAACACGATGCACAGTCCGAACCCAATGTTTTAAGACTGGCACACATTTTGGTTATCCGAAAGTTTGCTGCTTCAGTGTTTTTAGATCTTTTCACAAATACATCCAGTTTACACAGACTTAATATTTACAGTGTTGACCCTTTTTTCAAGACTTCTGCAATTCGCACTGGTAGCTGGATATCAACTTCTGGGGCTAATCCTGAGTTTGGCAACCTATTCTTATCTGTACTGCTAGATATCAGCTTCTGGCAGCGTTCCTGAGGCATCGTAGCCCATTTCTAATGGGCAATGATCTCAAATTCTCTAATATTCTTAGATTCACGTACCGAAGCTGCCTACTTCAATTTCCTCCAAGGATGTTCTTTGAGGTTCAGATTAGACAACTGTGACAACCACTACAGAATCTTCTGGGACTTCTTCTGAATTCAAGCCTTGGTGGACTTTACGCTTTGCCTTAGATTATAGTCCTGTTGGATTATTGATGTGAAACTTCAAATGATGCTTTGTTGACGCATATGGCAGAAGATAATCCACTGCCATATGCATCAATAACAGAATGGCATTTGCAGTTTTGCACCATTGATCTATCAGCAGCAGGTATCACACACAGCTCTTTACAGCTCCAATGTATAGATAGAGCTTAGTGGAGTGTGGGACAGTTGACCTCTGCTGGACACCAACAGATAAACGATGTTAAAGACCACATGCTGTCATGTTGATGTAGATGGAGGAAAAGAACATGGGTGTGACAGACTACTGTACAAGACCATACAGTGTACAGAAGAATAGACTGTATTCTAGAATAGATATCGGCATTCGTTTGGGACAGTTACTGTCCGGTACTAAATGTCGAACATGGTCTTTCCCTGGAAGTCCATTGCAGGGAGAAAGAGATTTTTCTTCTCCAAAATTCGGGTCTCCATTGTTTTCAATGAAGTTCATATTCTGGATCAAGTTCGGGTACAGTTCTGGTACCGAACTGAACTTTGGACTAAAGCTGGGGTCAGGTACTAGAACCCAAACTTCCATGGATCCACTCATCCCTATTCACCACCACTAAATAACAGAGGTGTATGACTTTGGAACGTTTCATCAGTTAATTCGTGGGGATTCGGGGATTTGGGGATTCCAACCTCCATGATTTCATGTTAATGACCAATTCTAAGGGCTTGTGAGGACGACCGTATTCTAGGCGCGAGTGCAATCCAACAAAACATCGGATCGCAGTCGGACCAATGGTAGTCTATGGGGCAGTGCACATGTCTGATTGTTTTCTCGGACAAAGCCTGTTCGAGGGAATAAGTCGCAGCGTGCTAGAGTTGCGTCTGATATTCAAATCAAGTTAGCGAGTCCATTGAAAACATCGGACTGCACTCGGATGGCATCTGAACGCAGTCCAATCTTCATGGGCTGAGAATGGAGAAGATGGAGAATTTTTATTCTCCATCTGCTCCTCATCCAAGATTATTGGATCACACTGTGATCAAACTCTCAGATGACAGAGTATACACTGGTGTGATGCCAGCCTAAAGAAAGGTCATTAGTTTGAAAATCCTGAAAAACTCCTTTAAAGAGTAACCTAACCACCATTTTCATTCTT
This sequence comes from Oophaga sylvatica, assembly GCA_033576555.1. Classification (NCBI taxonomy): domain Eukaryota; kingdom Metazoa; phylum Chordata; class Amphibia; order Anura; family Dendrobatidae; genus Oophaga; species Oophaga sylvatica. The sequence goes on along the minus strand of JARQOD010000001.1, from coordinate 975,292,560 downwards.
ATTTCATAAATCAATAATACACATGAAAATAAGAAATTTTGTAATATATTTGATCAGAGAAATCTGCTTCTCTCTTCTCCAAGGGTGATCATCCACTCTCAATTTATGCACTTAATCTGTATTCAGTGAAGACATTACTGAGATAGGCGATGACAGTTGGTGCTTATAAAATTCTATTGATAGTGGAGGGAAGGAGCTAGAGGCAGATACAGACATTCTACTGCAAGTTCTCCTGAGACTATAGTTACATTTCTCCATAGAATTCTACAAGCACCAACTGTCATCTCCTATCTGAATAATAGGAAAATCTGCATTCACTGAAGACAGAATTTACCTGCGTATTGAGGATTTTGCGAATGAAAATCAGTCCGGGAGGAGAGAAAAGTAGATTTTTTAATGAGATATATTCCAAAGTTTGTTTTTTTATTATCACGTGTACTAATGATTTGTAGAAAATAAATAAATAAAATAATGGTTGCACTTTAAATGGTACAATACGTTCCACCTGCAGCCACCCCTAGAGGGAGCTCTATGCATACAGATAAATTTCTAAATAGGTTTACAGTGAGCTCCCCCTAGTGGTCACTGCAGAAAATAAAAGTTTTATATTTGCCTTCTATGAGGTTGTGAAGGATTTAAAGTGTTTTAGAAAAAAAAGGAGCTTTAAGTACAGTAAAGATAAATTAAGACATTAATCAGCTGACAATTTTTCACATATTTAGACAGCTAAAAAAATAAATAAAAAAAAACTGGCTGGACTTCATCGCTGTGAACTTGATATTTGCAGTGCTCAGCCACTTCCCATATGTTTTCTCTCGCAGGGTTAAACATTGTTTTAGTTGGATTTTTTTTCTCCTAAACCACCTACTGGGACCCGGGATGTTAAAATCAGCTTTTCATGTGAACTGGATGAAATTATCCTCGTTGGAAAAATATTTTTAGTCTTAAATAAAGAATCTTAGAAAACCAAACGATAAGTTTTCAATTTATTTTCCCAAAGACTGCGAAAAGTCAGCAGCCTGCTCCAGGGGTGCAGCACATGGCGGCCGCAGGATCCGGGCAGGGAGAGCGCGCGGTGAAGGGCTTGTCATCGCGGCCAGTAAGTGAGAGAGGCAAGGCTTGATTTTTAGCAATCGGCTCAGATGCCAAGAGAAGCGGTTCTCGCGGTTATGTTTCATATGATCTACTGCTCGACACTTCTGGGACTTTCATGTAAGCTGGCAATGGATTTTAATATGTTAGTTATGACTCAGTTGGGGACGAGATGCCAAAGACCCCGTAATCCGCGGTGTAGGACACGGGGAACATTTTAACACCTTTATCTCACTGCTAAGCCCGCGGGCGACCTGGGAGACCACTTAGAACCTGAAGCCTTCAGCCTGAGACCATGGAACAAAACCATCGGCTGCCAGATGAACATTAAGCGATCTATAGGGGTTCATCACAAGAAGTGACCTAGATCGGAACAAACGGACAAACATTACCATTCAGTTGCAATATTTCTTGAAATTAGAAAACAATATAACTGTTGGCTTTCGGGAAACAGCGCCACTCTACTGCATAGGCTGTGTGTGGTACTGCAGCTCAGCTCTATTTAAAGGTGTTTATCGGTGTTTCGGCAAAATTTACCAAAGAATGTTATAAAATATTAATTGCTTCAGTGCTGCCATACTTGTGGCCCCCCTGACGGTTCTACAAGGGTCACGGTGCAAAGTTTTGAATTTTCAACATCTGCATATGTGGGGCAGGCTCAGGAGCGGTGTCATACACTCAATGCTAAAACTGAGCTGCCGAAATGATTCTCCAGGTCAGTACAAGTTCACAGATACCAAACATGTATAGGTTGTATTTAAGTGATGAAAAAATAATCCAAAGTAAAAAAAAAAATAATAGGCGACATTTTCCGATACCCGTAGCGTCTCCATTTTTCGCAAAAGTGCAGGCTTTATAACACGCTCCTGGCACCTGCTTGTTTAATGGTACTATCAAAGCCAGGCAAAGTGCCAGAATTGGCGCATCAAATAGACACGCCTTTTTTGGGTGGCTGTGGGCTGTTATTTTTATGCTGGGGGGGGCAATATCCATGGCCCTTTACAAGTCTGAGAATACCAGCCCCCAGCTGTCTGCTTTAGCTTGGCTGGTTGTAAAAATGGGGGACCACTCTATTCTTGATAACCATCCATAAAGTTAAGAGCTAGGGGCTGCAGCCCACCGCAGTCAGTTTTGCCGACTCTGTTTTTTCTATTATCAGTGACAGCAGATGAAGCTGATGGGAGTAGTATTCTCTCATCAGCCGATACCTGTGACCGATGGTAAACCCCTTTACCATCAGTCACAGCAGCTGGTCACGTTGTCATCTGACACCTCTGTGAACGGTGGTAATTAACTAGGTGTTCGGTAAGGACCCAGAACTTTACTGTTTAGGCAGTGCCAGCGTTAGTGGCAGGCAGACTAGGCAGCTGCCTAGAGCCTCCGCTCCCCCAGTGGCCCCCAGCCAGTGGCGTGCCGCTAATAGTGGCACACCATACGGCCGCTACGGGGCCAATGAGTCAGGGGGGCCCGCCCGACGCCAGCGCCAACCCCAAAACCCCTGCCGCCCGCCCCATGCCGCCGCTGCATTCAAATGTATTGGCATCATAGACGCCGATACAGTTGAACGCTCCCTCTCCCATCATTCCCACTCTGCCTCTGATGTTGTGGGTGCGTGATGACGTCACGTCACTTTATCGTGCACTGGCTGTGTGCCGGGCAGTGCAGCTGCTGAGACCGGCGCACAGAGCCTGGAGCAGCGCAAGAAATAAGGAGGAGAGGTGAATATTGTGGTTTTTTTTTAATTTATCAGTGAGTACTGGACTGTGGGGCCTGATTATATTCAAAGGGGGGAAGGGTGGGGGGCTACATTATATCCTATGAGGGGGCTACATTATATTCTATGGGGAGTGGCTGCATTAAACCTTATGAGGGGGCTACATTTTATTCATTAGGGAGCTGCATTATGCTATTTTTTGGGGGGTTACATTATATTCTATGAGGAGGCTTCATTATATTCTATGGGGGTCATTATACCCTATGAGGGGGCTGCGTTATATTTTATGGGGGTCCTGCATTATGCTCTATGAGGGGGCTGCATTATATTCTATGAGGGGGGATACATTACATTCTATGGGGGTCTGCATTATACCCTATGAGAGGGGCTGCATTATTTTCTATGGGGGTCCTGCATTATACTCTATGAGGGGGCTACATTATATTCTATGGGGGCTGCATTATACTATATGAGGGGGGCTGCATTATATTGCATGCTGGGACTACATTATATTCCATGTTGGTGGCTGATTTATATTTTGTGAGGGGGATACATTATATTCTATGGGGTTCTGCATTATAGTCTATGGGGGTCCTGCATTATTCTCTATGAGGGGGCTACATTATACTATATGAGGGGGGCTGCATTATATTGCTTGTTGGGGCCACATTATATTCCATGGTGTTTGGCTGCATTATGCTCTGTGAGAGGGCTACATTATATTCTATGGGAGGTCTGCATTATATTCTATGGGGGGCTGCATTATACTATAAGGGGCTGCATTTTACTGTATCGGACTATGGGCAGTGCATTATACTATATGTACTACATGGGAACTGCGTTATACTGTATCAAGTACTATGGGGAATACACTATACATATGAAGAACTACGGGTTGCATTATACTATGGGAAGTGAATTGTGCTACATGGAGGACTATGGGGGGTGCATTATACAATATGGAGGACTGTGGTGTGTATTATCCTAAACAATCAAAATGCTGCCTATTCATCGAGTGATTGGATTGTTTATGCCAGAACAAAAATCATTGTTTTCAGCAGCACATCGCCGGTGAAAACTGCAGATAAGCTGCTGATAATATGATACTGTATGGGGACAGATTAATCTACTAGTCATCGTTCGGCCCCCATCATTCTTCCTCATCCGGTGTAAATAGGCCGGGAAACAAGCTTCAAACGACTTCTATATTGTCAATCACACTCGTTTAGCGGCCTGAACTCAGCGCATGTAACTACAACCAAAATGTTTCTGTGTGATGTGCAATATGTCAGCATTTGGGGCCCCATTTTAAACTTTTGCCCACAGCTCCACTTTGCCTAAAACCGGCCGTGTTCAGGTTCGCCCATCTCTAGCTACTATATATTAATTATCATGCCATTGAAGAATCTATAAAAGCTGGGTGATAACTATTAACACAAAGCTCGACCACTGAAGTACAAAGCATGCTAGAAATTGACATCAATTTTCTTATATTGGCTGATTGAGGATGGATGGATTGCATTTTGGGACTTTATGATATTGCATTTTTGGATATTGCAGAAAATTTCTTGGATCTCTGTGTTGGCTAATAATATAGAGGGTCCAGATGGAGATGATCCCCTTCAATGTCTCGTTAGATACGACCACATACAGCATTATAGATCCACTCAGCATGATGCCCCTGTCCTCCATGATGCCCCTGTCCTCCATGATGACCCCGTCCTCCATGATGACCCCATCCTCCATGATGACCCCATCCTCCATGATGACCCCATCCTCCATGATGCCCCCATCCTCCATGATGACCCCATCCTCCATGATGCCCCTATCCTCCATGATACCTGTCTTCCATGATGCCCACATCTTCCATGATGCCCCACGTCCTCCATGATGATTCCATCCTCCATGATGCCCCCGTCCTCCATGATGACCCCATCCTCCATGATACCCGTCTTCCATGATGCCCACATCCTCCATGATGCCCCTGTCCTCCATGATGCCCCTGTCCTTCATGATGCCCCGTCCTCCATGATGACCCCATCCTCCATGATGCCCCCATCCTCCATGATGACCCCATCCTCCATGATGCCCTATCCTCCATGATACCCGTCTTCCATGATGCCCACATCCTCCATGATGCCCCTGTCCTCCATGATGCCCCTGTCCTCCATGATGCCCCTGTCTTCCATGATGCCCTCGTCCTCCATGATGACCCATCTCCATGATGCCCCATCCTCCATGATACCCGTCTTCCATGATGCCCCATCCTCCATGATGCCCCTGTCCTCCATGATGCCCCTGTCCTCCATGATGCCCCTGTCCTCCATGGTGCCCCATCCTCCATGATGACCCCATCCTCCATGATGCCCCTATCCTCCATTGAACACCGTCTTCATGATGCCCACATCACCAGAGGCCCCTGTCCTCCATGATGGCCCTGTCCTCCATAGCTCCCCCTCCTCCATGATGACCCTGTCCTCCATGAACCCATCCTTCCATGATGCCGGATCTCCTGATGCCCCTGTCCTCCATGATACCCCTGTCTTCCATGATGCCCTCGTCCTCCATGATGCCCCTGTCCTCCATGATGCCCCCGTCCTCCATAATGCCCCAATGCCCAAAAATACAAAGGAAATGTCACTAATTGTAAAGTGCAGATGTCACTTACCCTCCGGAATGCATTGCCCCAGGACGAACTTAAATCCTCTGCAGCATTTCTTCCTGCAAAACACCAAAAATCAGTAATGAGAAGGTCAGAAGTACAGCTGGTCAGGGCACAGACACAAGAGGCCCCTGTGCAAAAACGATATAAGGGCCCTTTCCAATCCGATAGCTCCTCATAATGCTCAATTCCTCCTGCTTTGGAGGTGGCTGTGGCCCCCTAACCTCTCCGGCCCTTGGGTTGCACCAATGATGTCTGGGTTGGAGTTTTTGCTGTGTAATCTGACAGCAGCATGTTGTAGGGGCAGAGACCCTGATTCCAGAGATGTGTCACTTACTGGGCTGCTTGCTGCAGTTTTGATACAATCCCTGTTTTCTCTGCTGCATATTTCCCAGTTCTCTGAATGCTGAGCTCTGTATAACCCACTTAGTATTTTTGCCTAGAAATAACTTTCTGAAAATGAATTACATTGAAAATGTTGCACCGTTTGACTTGTACAGAGTCTTTGTTTCGCTGCGCATCACTAGCTGCTGAATGAGTTAACTGAGAATCCGTCAGTAAACTGGATCTGACAGGGAGATTGTACAGCTTTTATCTGTCTTTTTCTGCAGTCTTTTTTCTGAATTCTTTAGATGTGGTCTGTTGTCACAATAAATCAGTACAGAGGAATTCAGGAGAAGACATACAAGTGATAAACTCTGTCAGAAAAAGCTCACTGCAGGATTCTCAGTTAGCTCATTCTGCAGCCTACAATTTTCATTGATATAGCTCCATCGAGCTAGACAACAAACTCAGCTCTGCTATATCTTTAGCTGTTCTTTCACTCTGCTATCTTCAATCTGTGTTTATTCCATGTATCTTTTTTTTTTCAAAAATTGTAATTAGACACCAGGGTCGTGAACCGTGTCATACCCTTTCCCCAAAATGTGACCATGCGCATGATCCCCTAAACGAAACAACCAACAATCAAATTAAAATGGCTGTCCAGAATTACAAAAACATGGCTGCTTTCTTCTAGAAACAGCACCAACCTTGTTCGCATAGCAGCTCCTCTTCGTTGAAGTTTTTAGAACAGAGCTGCAATACCAGACATAACCTGATGACAGGCATGGCGCTGTTTTTTTAATATAAAGTATCCATGTTTTTTTTTTTTAAATCTTTATTGCCCAATTGATTAAAAACATTGATCCATAGTCGCGTTTTTGCCGGCAAATTAACTTTTTGATACAGAGCACACGTCTGGCTTTTCTAGCTACATGACCATGAATATTCATTATGAAATGTTTATCCAGGCAGGTTGCTGGCAAATGTTGTTGTCTCGGCTGAGATATCATTCTCCGCTTTGTTCGGCGGTATTCACACATGTATGAGAAGGTCCATCTGGTCCTGAGGCAGAAAGCTATGGAGGAGCGAGAGCTGACAGCAAGCCCCTCAGCCCCAGCTATGGAGGAGCGAGAGCTGACAGCGAGCCCCTCGGCCCCCCTATGGAGGAGCGAAAGCTGACAGCGAGCCCCTCGGCCCCGGCTATGGAGGAGCGAGAGCTGACAGCAAGCCCCTTGGTCCCTGCTATGGAGGAGTGAGAGCTGACAGCGAGCCCCTCGGCCCCTGCTATGGAGGAGCGGGAGCTGACAGCGAGCCCCTCAGGGCCCTGGCTCTGGAGGAGCAAAAGCTGACTGCGAGCCCCTCGCCCCAGCTATGGAGGAGCGAGAGCTGACAGCGAGCCCCTCGGCCTCTGCTATGGAGGAGCAAGAGCTGACTGCGAGCCCCTCGGCCCCGGCTATGGAAGAGCGAGAGCTGACAGCGAGCCCCTCGGCCCCTGCTATGGAGCAGTGAGAACTGACAGCAAGCCCCTCGGCCCCTGCCATGGAGGAGAGAGAGCTGATAGCGAGCCCCTCGGCCCCGGCTATGGAGGAACAAGAGTTGATAGCGAGCCCCTCGGCCCCGGCTATGGAGGAGCGACAGCTGACAGCGAGCCCCTCGGCCCCTGCTATGGAGGAACAAGAGATGACAGCGAGCACCTCGGCCCCTGCCATGGAGGAGCGAGAGCTGATAGCGAGCCCCTCGGCCCCCGGCTATGGAGGAGCGAGAGCTGATAGCGAGCCCCTCGGCCCCGGCTATGGAGGAGCGAGAGCTGACAGCGAGCCCCTCAGCCCCGGCTATGGAGGAACAAGAGCTGACTGCGAGCTACTCGGCCCCGGCTATGGAGGAGCGAGAGCTGACAGCGAGCCCCTCGGCCTGTGCTATGGAGGAGCAAGAGCTGACTGCGAGCCCCTCGGCCAAGGCTATGGAGAAGCGACAGCTGACAGCGAGCCCCTCGGCCCCGGCTACGGAGGAGCGAGAGCTGACAGCGAGCCCCTCGGCCCCGGCTATGGAGGAGCGAGAGCTGACAGCGAGCCCCTCGGCCCTGGCTGTGGAGGAGCAAAAGCTGACTGCGAGCCCCTCGGCTCCGACCCAACACGAAGCATATTGGAATGCGGAGCGCTGAGCTAAGGTAACAGTCTGAGAAGTCCAAATTCTCTTATCATCGGGGTAAATGAAACACTTGTGGAGGAGAAGGCATGTTTAGGGCTTAATATGACAGAGCCACATTAAAGAAAAACAGCTATCGGTTATTTTTACAACCCCTGAAAGCTTTTCTTCCAGATGATCAAAGATTCCAGCGTTGGCCCCTCTGCAGCCTGTAACAAATCCTCCACGCATTTATTTTATAAGCTCAGCAAAGGAGACGTCCTGGACGTCTAGATCAGAGCCTGAGAAATACGGAGCGGTCTACAGAACCAGAAGAATGGAAGAACGAGTACATAGAATGAAGTGAAAAATGTAGAATATCTCTTGACAATTGACCCTGTCCGGGGTGGGAAATACTAGGCAGATAGCGAACGGTCAGTTCTTGAAGTTTGAGGGTTAGAAGCAATGGGTAAATGTTAAGTAAATGACACTGACAAGTGCCAAATTGTAATGGATGGAGGATTGGGTCAGAATTGTCCAAGATGGAAGTCAGAGTGCCAATGCTGACCGCTGTGCAACCACCGAAAGTACCTACAATGAGCTAGTATCAGAACCGGACCATGGAGAGATGACAGAAGGCGACCTGATGTTAGTTGATTCAATACAAATCAAATACACGTTGAGTATTAGAGAAGTTGCTGGACCTGATTTGAGATTCGATTTGCGTGAATAAGCTAAAAAAAATGCCCACCGCTATTTTTCACAAAGAAGAATATTGCATCATACTGTAGCTGCAGTTGTGCAGACATGTTATGATTTGGTAGCCGAGGAGGAAAGCAGCAAAAATAGCCTTAGCAACCAGACACCAAGAGAGGTTGGTAACTAGCAGATTGCAGACCCCTAAACTGACAGCACAACTAGAAGCAGCCGTGGGACGTGCCTACGGTGCCCTAGATTCCTCGACACAGCCGGAGAGATAACTAAGCCTAAAGAGAGAAAGGGGAAAGCTAACTGCCCCGGAGTAGAGCCCCAAAGAAATAGGTAACCCACAAACATATATTGGCGGTGAGATAAGATGAAATACAAACACAGGCAGAAAATAGAGCAAGCAAATGCTGGGGCCCAAACTGTCTAGATAGAACAGGAAAGAAAAGAATACTGTCTGCAATCCAACAAAAGCTCTAAGAAAAACTCCAACCCGTCTGATATGCAAAAATACGGAGACCACACGATCTCTCCCCCGCTAGATCAGACTCTGGTGTGCACTGGTAGCAAATTAGAGGATGCTGAAATAACAAGGAACTGAAATTACATAAACAGAGGCAAAAGAGAAACAGAGTCCAGCGCAGGCCCCCACAGGGGAACCTGGCTAAACAAATCCAAAAAGGGCAGAAAACTTATCTGAAAGTTGCAGGACAAAGCAGGAAGCAAGCTGACTTCCAAAAGAGACCAGGGAGCAACAAATCCCCGGTGAGGATCATGGGAAGGTAGCTCACTTATATCTCCCCAGTCAGTCCCACCTGATTGCCACTCATCGCCCCCAGGTGATGGACTTCTGTTAGCCAAGGCAGCTTCATTACTATCAGCAGCCACCAGAGGGATCCCAAACTCAGAAGTCAGATCCAGTGTGTTCACAACAGTACCACCCCTTGAGGAGGGGTCACCAAACCCTCACCTGCGCCACCAGGCCGATCAGGATGAGCCCAGTGAAAGCACAAAACAATCTCTCAGCATGAATGTCAGAAGCAAACACCCAAGAATTGTCTTCCTGACCATAACTTTTCCAATTGACCAAGTACTGGAGTCTCCATCTAGTCAGAATCCAATATCTTCTCCACTTCACACTCCAGATTGCCCTCAACCAAAACAGGCTCAGGAGGCGTAGCTGTAGGAAATAGTGGCTCAACAAACCTTTTCAATAAAGATTTATGGAAGACATTGTGAATCTTAAACGTCCCTGGAAGAGCCAAACGGAAAGAAACGGGATTAAGGATTTCCAAGATCTTATAAGGTCCAATGAACCTTGGCTTAAATTTTGGAGACGCAACCTTCATAGGGATATTTTTTGAGGACAACCAAACTATGTCACCTACTTTAAACGGGGACCATCAGTCCTATGCCGGTTTGCAAACCGTTGGGCCCTGTCCTGAGAGAGAGACACCATCTGTTGCATTCTCTCTACTATAGAGTCAACGCCCCGACAGACAGAAGCCTCCACCTGCCCCGAAGAAAACCGAGGATGAAACCCGAAATTGCAGAAAAAAGGGGACATCAAAGTGGCAGAACTGGCCCTATTATTAAGAGCAAATTCAGCCAAGGGCAAAAAAGAGACCCTGTCATCTTGATCAGCAGACATAAAACATCTCAAATAAGTTTCCAAAGTCTGGATTCTTCTCTCAGTCTGCCCATTGGTCTGAGGGTGAAACGCAGAGGAGAAAGACAACTGAATTCCCAGTTTAGAACAAAAGGCTCTCCAAAATCTGGAAACAAATTGAACTCCTCTGTCAGACACAATGTTGTCAGGAATGCCGTGCAAACGAACCACCTGCTGAAAAAATAAGGGCACCAACTTGGAAGAGGATGGCAACTTCGGCAGTGGCACAAGATGGACCATCTTGGAAAATCTATCACAGATCACCCAGATAACAGTCATTCTCTGAGAGACAGGGAGGTCGGACATAAAATCCATAGAGATATGGGTCCATGGCCTCCTGGGCACAGGCAGTGGCATTAACAATCCAATAGAGCGAGAGCAGGGTTTGGACTGAGAACAAGTCCCACAGGACTGCACAAAATTCCTGACATCACGAGATAAAGTAGTCCACCAAAAGGACCGACTCACCAAATCTCTGGTACCAAAAATACCGGGATGACCAGTCAACGCGGAGCAATGAATTTCAGAGATTACTTTCTTCCTCCATTGATCGGGACAATTTCCCCACAGGGCAACGTTCAGGTTTATCCCCCTGAAATTCCTCCAGGGCCAGTCTCAAATCGGGCGAGATAGCGGAAAGAACCACACCCTCCTTCAGAATGGCAGCAGGCTCAGTCACATCAGGAGAATCAGCAAAGAAACTCCTAGAGAGGGCATCCGCCTTAATATTCTTAGTGCCCGGGAGAAAGGAGACCACAAAATTAAAACGCGTAAAAAACAAGGCCCATCTGGCCTGTCTAGGATTTAGTCGCTTGGCTGATTCGAGATAGATCAGGTTCTTGTGGTCAGTGAGGACCACAACTTGATGTTTGGCTCCCTCCAACCAATGTCTCCACTCTTCAAAAGCTCACTTCATAGCCAATAATTCCCGATTCCCCACATCATAATTATGTTCAGCTGGGGAAAATTTTCGAGAGAAGAAGGCACACGGGTTACTCTTAGAGGTTAGAGGATCCCTTTGGGACAAAACGGCTCCTGCACCAATCTCAGAAGCATCTATCTCCACCTGAAATGGTAGAGACATCAGGTTGCCGTTAGAACAGGAGCAGAAGTGAATCTCCGCATAAGCTCCTGAAACGCCGAAATTGCCTCTGGAGACCAATTCACTACATCGGAACCCTTTTTGGTCAAATCAGTCAGTGGTTTCACAATACCAGAGAAAGTACTTATAAATTTACGGTAAAAAATTAGCAAAACCCAAAAATCTCTGAAGAGCCTTCAAAGAAGTGGGCTGAACCCAATCACAAATGGCCTGAACCTTGACCGGGTCCATTTCAATAGCAGACGGAGACAAAATGAATCCCAAAAAACAAAACCTTCTGTACGCCAAAGAGACATTTTGATCCCTTAACACAGGGTTCGACAAACTTGGGCGCCAGGTCGCCAGTGGCGCCTAGAAAATCATGCCTGGCGCCCGGGTTTGTTGGCGCCCGTTAGCGGGGGAGAGCGGTGTCAGCGCCGACACCCGCCCCCACCCCCGCCTGCTCAGGGCCCCGGCAGCAGCTGGCACAATACTTACCTCTCCCGTGCCTCCGCTGCCGCAGCTCCGGGCTACAGGGGGCGCCGGCGCTTCCTCTCACAGCAGCGCCGCTGAATGACGTCATCATTCAGCGGCCGGCTGTGGCAGAGAGCGCGGACGCCGGGCAGGTGAGATGTGATGTGTATGTGTGTGTGTGTGTGTGCGCATCAGTGTGTGTGTATGTGAGAGAGTGCTTGTGTGCTGCATGTGTGATGGTGGTGGGGGGAGGGCAGTAAATGATGGGGAGGCATTGATGATAATGGGGAGGCATTGATGATGATGGGGAGGCATTGATGATGATGGGGAGGCATTGATGATGATGGGGAGGCATTGATGATGATGGGGAGGCGATGATGATGATGGGGAGGCGATGATGATGATGGGCAGGCATTGATGATGATGGGCAGGCATTGATGATGATGGGGAGGCGATGATGATGATGATGGGGAGGCGATGATATGATGAGGAGGCAATGATGATGATGGGGAGACCATGATGATGATGGGGAGGCAATGATGATGAGGAGGAGTCAATGATGATGATGGGGAGGCGATGATGATGAAATGAAAAAAAATTCTGGCTCCTAAATTTTTTGGCTGGCTCCTAGATTCTGAACAACTTTGTCGACCCCTGCCTTAACATACAAAGCATTTTCTCTCAAAATCCGGAATACCATCCGAACATGTTCCACATGAGAATCCCAGTCATTGGAAAAAATCTAAATATCGTCCAAATAAATGATCAAAACTTATCCACAAAATCCCAGAAAATATTGTTCATGAAAGTTTAGAAGACGGAAGGGCATTAGTGAGCCCAAAAGGCATCACTAGGTACTCAAAATGCCCCTCAGGGGTATTAAAACGCTGGTCTTCCATTCATCACCGTGCTTAATGCGAATAAGATTATACGCCCCCCTAAGGTCAAGCTGGTAAACCAACTGGCACCTTTAACTCTAGAGAATAAATCAGAAATCAGGGGTAACGAATACTGATATTTAACAGTGATCTTATTAAGGAGACGATAGTCAATATATAAAAATAAAGTTATTATTATTATTATTATACATGGTCTCAATAACCCATCCTTTTTGGCCACAAAGAAAAAGCGCCCCAAAAGGTGAAGAGAACGGTCTAATATGACCCTTCTCCAATGACTCTTTGATATAAGATCGCATAGCTCATGCTCAGGTACAGACAAATTGAAGAGCCGACCCTTGGGAAATTTACAACCAGGCATTAACTCAATTGCGCAATCATAACTCCTGTGGCGAGGCAAGGATGCAGACTTACTCTCACTAAACACATCAGAAAAATCAGCCAAATAGTCGGGTATCTCCTGAGACTGGGGAGAGGTAGAAAACACAGGAGTGTCACCACGAACACATTGACAACCCCAACTGACCACAGACACAGACTTCCAATCCAAAACAGGATTATAGGTCTGCAACCAAGGAAAACCCAGCCTAATAATGTCATGTAAATTATGCAACACCAAAAATTTACAGTTCTCTTGGTGGTCCGGGGCTACCCGCATTATCATCTGTGTCCAAAACTGGGGTTATTCTCTGCAAAGGGATAGAATCAATGCCCAGCAAAGGAATAGGAGTCCGCAGGGGTACCATGGGAAAACCACAACGTTTGGCAAAGTCAAAATCCATCAGGTTCAGGGCTGCTCCTGAATCCACAAAAGCCGGAGCAGAAAATGTGGATAAGGAGCAGATCAAGGTAATAGTCAAGAGAAATTTAGACTGTACATTGCCCAAAACAAATGAGCGCAAAAAAACATCTTCCCCATTTAGGGAAGAGGGAATAGTATGAGAACGTCCCCACAATAGAAGTACAACTTATTACTCTTACGAAAATCTCGACGCTGAGCCCCAGAAACAACCCCATCACACTGCATGGGCTCAGAAGTTTGTTCGCAAGGTATCACCACCTCTAGCATATTTCTACGTTCACGTAAACGTCTGTCAATTGAATGGCTAATGTCATATAGTCATTGGGGACCAGAAGGACAGGACATTCCACCATAACATCCTTTACGGTCTCTGCCAGACCCTTCCGAAAAAGAGCCGCTAGGGCACATCTTTCCATTTAGTAAGGACTGCCCACTTTTGGAATTTCTGACAATATAACTCTGCCGCTTCCTGACCCTGGTTCAATACAATTATTCTTAAAGTTCAAAAATTTGGACTGACCCCAGAAAATAAATCAGGAAGAGGGATCCTAGGTTCCACAGCAAGAAACTGATGAGATAGACAGAAATTCCCCAAATTTCAGCAGCGAGCTGCTCAACACGATCAGACAACTGCTTAGTCTCCATTGCAAAAAAAATCCTCCTACGGCATCCAGGGGAACCTGGCTGAACAAATCCAAAAGGGCAGAAAACTGAGATAGACAAAACAAATGCCACAGGAAAAAACAGCAAATAACTTATCTGAAAGTTGCAGGACAAAGCAGGAAGCAAGTTGACTTCCAAAAGAGACCAGGAAGCAAAAAATCACCGGCGAGGATCATGGAAGGTAGCTCACTAATATCTCCCCAGTCAGTATGACCTGATTGCCACTCATCGCCCCAGGTGATGGACTTCGTTAGCCAAGGCAGCTTCATTACTATCAGCACCACCAGAGGGAGCCCAAACTCGGAAGTCAGATCCAGAGTGTTCACAACACAGGCATCGAATAAACGCCCTGCAGGTATCACATCAAAGGTATAACACAGTCAATCCACCTGTGTAAAGCCAAGGCGGGAATGTAGCGGCTGCTTTGCAATAAATCTAGAGGGAGGGATATGTCATAGGTCACAACTTAGCCGTGGAGATGGGAAAGAAAACCATAAGCATCATAAGCACTGAATAAACTGTACATATAGGCTCCAATTCATCAAGTCTGACATTTTTCACATGATTATGGATAAGGGACGAGGTGGAGTGCAAAGCGCCTAATTTATTAAGAGGTGCCTTCGAACATCGGATACGGGGATCGTTGTGGAAATGCCATGGAGAACATTGGACCCGCATGGGAACTTTTTTTTTTTACTATATTGGTGAACGAGGGACAGTGTCTTGTCTTTATCTTTCTTTTTATGTTTTTCAGGTTTCCATTTGTGGACGTTGGATTCTCTGGACTACGGCGGAACAGCTTAGGAATTTTTTTTTGAATAAAATGGTGAACCAAGGAAAGTGTCGGGGGGTGATTTTTTAACAATAAAGGATTTTTTGTGTGTTGTGTTTAGTTCTTTCTTTATTACTGGATTAGTAATAGGGATGTCTGACAGACATCTCTGCATTACTAACATCGGGGTTTTATGTCAGCCAGCTGCTGACATCAACCCAAAAACCTTTACCCCGATTGTCAATGCACCAGGGCAATCGGGAACCACCAGAATTGGCACATCTAATGTATGTGCCACTTCTGCGGCAGCTGCGAACTTGTATTTTTAAGGCTGGCTAGGAAGGGTCCAAAAATCATGGACCTTCCCAGCCTGATAACACAATTCTGAGTGCTGCTTTACTGGTTTATCAAACAAGGGGGAACCCCAAGTAAATGTTTTCAATTATTTCTTCAGAGGTGAAAGATGCTTAAAAATCTGGAATGTAAAGTACACATCAAGGCACTAAAGGTGCCATTTTAGAATAAGTGGGGAAATTGTTGAAATTATTATCTGCTGGATATTTATTTTATTCTATCTATCTAGCTCTTCTTTGGGGGGTGAAGGGGTACTTTCCTGCTTCAAATTCCTGATTCCTTTGAGCTGTATGTGTAAAAGTCAGACGTGTGATGTCTTTTTTTTTTTTGCACCCATAGACTTGCATTGGGCGAGTCTCGTCTGATATACGCGTCAATTGCAGCATTTTGCTATTTTTTCCCTGATGCTGATTAGACCTGAGAAACAATACGCAGATGAGCACTGCCACTTTGAATAACATTGGTCAGAGTGCATTGCGGTTTTCTCACATTGCACTCCTTCTTATTACACGCCAGTGTGAGTTGAGGGTGAGTTGAGAGTGTAATTTGTATATGGCCTAGCAGACTCAAGGACCAGAGGCGTTATCTCCAGTGTTGCTTTTCAAAGGAACCTTTGCCGTATTCGAAGATCTGATTTCCATTACTTACTAAGCCCGGCGGAGCCTTTCCCCAGGAACATAAACCATCTACAAATCACTCCCTACATAATCATCTACTGCGCAGGTGACACCCACGTGGTGAAGTCAAGCCAAAAATCCACAATCTTTGCCAGGACATGCTCAGCACTTCCTGAGCAGAAACTCTGTGTAGAGGAAGGTCCCACCCTCCCCGTGATGGCTTCAAACCTGAGACCTTACTTATTTGGGCCTAAAGTACCTGCTAAACTTTCATATTTCTCCTTTTGAGCCTAACCAAGAAAGTCAATCCCGAATGCTCAAAATCTCAAAATCTTAAAGAATCGTCCAAATCACTTGACAAGGTTATTTTAAGCTTTAGGAGACTTCACCTACCTATACACATGCATGCACCCTGTACAGAAACATTTAGAATTATTACAGGGGGTTAAAAAAATATTTAGACGAAGTCCTCTGGTTGAACTTTTAATGGCATTGATGACCTTTGGACACTCTTAGCTGGAATGAATAATCACACGGATTCATTTTCTTTCTACATCATTAATTATAATTATAATTAATTAATTTTTTTGGAAGAGGCAATTTGATCATCAATTAAGGAATCTGCTTCTCTGCCTTCTAGGGCATCAAAACAAAATAGCAGACTCAATCAGGGGCAATAAAATTTTTTTCAACCCTTTTAACTATGAATGTTCCAATATTTTGTTCATCCCCTGCCATAATACAGTTCTGTTCAGTTCTTGTCTTACCTATTGCATTTTTTTGTGCTGCGTTGGATAAATATTGATTCTTAATTTGTATTATCTTGCCTGATAAAGGGAACCCTGGTAGTCTCGAAAGCTTGCAATTTGTTACCATTTTTTCAGTTAGCCATTAAAAGGTATCAACCATGAGGACCCAAGTCTAAATATTTTTCTATCTACTGGCTAACACGGTACGAAGATACACTTCTTTCCTATACATGGTTAAGAAATGGATCTGAAAAATCAGAAAAAGAAGGGCTATTGGATAGTTGTACGAACATGAAGCAATATGTTTGGCAGAATAGTAATAGAAAGAATGAATTAATTAAAGGAAAAAGAATTTGCTCTAATTTTACAAAACATTCTGGTTTTCCAGGACTGATTTTTTTATTTCCTTTAGATGAATCCAGCAAAATATAGCTAGAAAGGGAAAGGGGTAAAAAATAATCTAATACTGATTCTCTTTGGCCCTATCCATACCTGTCCTTTATTAGGTCCTATTGCTTCAGATTTTTTCTTCTATCTTTCTTCCAGCCATACATCCTTTAAAGTGATCATGCGTTTCAACTGCATTGTTATGGGTATTGAAGGAAGACCAGGCCAGAAAGAAGAAAAAAAGGAAGAATATAGATGAAAAGCCAATAGAAGGCAGAAAATAGAAGACAGAGGATAAAAAAAAAAGAAAAGGACAGAGGATAGAGGATAAAAGACAGGAGAAGAGAACAAAGGGCAGAGGATAGAAGGCAGGAGAACAGGATAAAGGACAGAGGATAGAATACAGGAGACACAGGAAAAAGGACAGAGGATTTGAAGGCAGGAGACAAAGGCAAGGGTTTGAAGGCAGGAGACAAAGGACATAGGACAGAAGGGAAGAGACTATGACAAAGGAAGGGAAGAAGACAGGAGACAAAGGACAGAAAGAAGACGGAACCAGGACGAGGTTAGAAGACAGGAGACAAAGGACAGGAGGATAGAAGCAGGAGAAAAAAAGGAAGAGGATAGAAGACGGAGACAGAGGACAGAGGAAGAAAAACAGAGGACAGAGGATAAAGGACAGAGGAGAAAACAGGAGACACAGGAAAAAGGACAGGGGATAGAAGGCAGGAGACTCAGAAGAAAGGACAGAGGATAGAAACAGGAACAAAGGACAGAGGACAGAAGGCAGGGGATCAGGACAAAGGACAGAGGATAGAAGACAGGAGACAAATGACAGAGGATAGAAACAGGAGAACAGGGCGAGGTTAGAAGACAGGAACAAAGGGCAGAGGATAAAGACAGAGACAAAGGACAAGGATAGAAGATGGAGACAGAGAACAAAGGCAGGGAAGAAGGCGGAACAAGGATAAAGGACAGAGAAGAACCAGGAGACACAGGAAAAAGGACAGAGAACGAAGGCAAGACTCGAACAAAGGAAGAGATAGAAGACAGGAACAAGGACAGAGGATAGAAGACAGGAAACAAAGGACAGAGGTTAGAAGACAGGAACACAGGACAGAGGTTAGAAGACAGGAGAACAGGACAGAGGGGTAAAGACACGGGGCAGAGGACAGAAGACAGAGCAAAGGAGAAAGCATTGTGGAGCCCAGCTGTGCCTGGAATCTACTTCTCAGGGGATGCCTGAAGGTAAGACCACTAAGGACCTGTATGCACACAACATCTTCACCAATCCCTGAGCCACCAAAGGGGGCCCTTTTGTATATATAGGATGGTGAAGACACTGGTTTCAGTTTTTTCTCCTCGAGAGAGCAGACAGCCCAGTCTGAGGCTGCAGCCTGCAGTGACAGCCTAATGGCCGGAGAGAACAGTATTGGTTGAAAACCCTGAAAAACTGCAGCTTTGAGCTTAGTTCAACGTGTGGAGGGTAGTCCAGTGGAAAAGATAGCCACCCAGCCAGTCGAACTGAGTAACTGAGTGGTCGCGGACCACGCACCACAATTGTGGGTTACCAGGGCAATGGGGTACCCAGAGCCGCCCATGGATCTAGGGGGTTGTCACGGATAGCGGTGGCCGGTCGTGGCCCGGCGGTCCGCGAGTTGGGGGGAAATATTATTTACAGGGGATTAGTAATAACATTCGTGCGCCACCTTGGTTGTCTGATCCTGAGCCAGCGCTGCTGAACAGAACTCTGAGGGGATGTTTATAGCAGCTAGGTGTTGGGTCCCCCACGGGGGACGTCCCCCCTGAGTCTATGGTGATTGTAGTAAGGAGTGTGGATAAAGACACAGTCTCAGACAATAAACTTCTTTCCATACCTTTACTTTCAAGTTGTTTAGGCAGGTCCCGAAGCTGTTGGGTGGTGGAGGATGTTTCGAGGTAACGGCTGAGCAGTTAGAGGCCTCCTTTAAATTTCCAGTAACGGTCCAAACTTGCATAAAGAGTTCACTCAAACTCCACTAATTCTGTAGCTGACTGCCGGTAGCATGTGGTCGGGTCTTCCAAGTGACGGAACTAGGTTCTTGCTTTTGTGTGCACTGACTCAAAGTCCCATTCCACCTGACCCCTGTTACGACCGACAATGGCTTGTTCCGGACCTGAAGTCCCGAACCCCGGTTTTTTTTCTTATCACTTCGCCTGAAGCTTGAGCGACTCTTCGGTCCCAGTGCCGGGAACAGTGCAGGATAATTCAATCCTTAAGGCACTTCTAGAATTCTTTTCCACTGCGCCCTTCGCCCTGCTCGCGCCCTTAAAAATAAGCACCCAACTTCCTTTGGTAATATCATCAGTTCTTTCTTGCTTCTTTTAGCCTCGCTAACAGATTCTCATATTCTCCAATTCGGAGCAGTCGACTGAACTTCACTGTCCTTGGACAGGGGGACTGAAGTCTCTGTTGCTAAATCTTCTTTCTTCCTTAATTTCTCGTCTTCTGTTAGGCACAGTCTGACGGCTAAGGTGAACTGGCTCCCCCTTCTACCTCCACTTTCTGAACTGCTGACGGATCTGCTGAACTTCTTCCTCCCTCAAAGTCCGGCAAGGATCATAGGGCAAACAACCCCACCACCACAAAAGACCCTAACAACTGAAAACCCTTCCTTTATATCCTGTGGGTGTGTCTAAAGGTGTGTGATAGAGTGAATGATTCAAGCATTAAACCATTACCTGTCCTGCATCCCCTGGTATTGTGTCCTTCATACCAGGGCTCCACCCCCTGGTAAAAAACAGCACTCCCGGGCTGTGAAATATAAAAAAAAAAGACATTTTGTTTTGCATTAACAATAAAATTTAACATCAAACTTTCCCGCAGGGGGGTGAGAAATTCTTAAAAAAGTTGCATTATGTACAATGGACATGAAAAAAACAAAAAACTACTTTCAATAAATAAGTCTTCAAACAAAAATTTTGTGAAGGACCCGCACCAAACCTTCAAGTGGTCCTGGGTGGGCGCAGGACATCTGGCTGCAACCTCGCCAGTGCCACACCCACAGGGGTTTTATTTCAGAGGTAATTTTGCTGTGTTTTAGTAAAACCAAATAGGGCACAAAGTGCAACTTTTTACAATTTTGGGCTAAAATGTCCATAGCCACCGTCTTTGGGATAGTAAATTTTTTTCAAGTAACTTCCTTTTCAATAATACGTAAAACTCGTAAAGGCAAAAAAAATCCCTTATCAATTTTTAAAACCTTTATCAACTTCTGTTTGGTACCCCGCGGGTATTCTACTTATTGAAAATATGTTACATTACATACTTATATAACAGGGGGCAAATTATTTTAAAAATTTAAAACTATTCACATTTCCAAGTGAAAACCCTGATTGGGTCCTACCAATTTTACTTTTTATTAATCTCAATTACACTTTCCTGCCGGGGGCTTGAACGACCGATGATCCTTAGATCCCATGACAAACAAGTCTGACGGGGTATTAACGTTTGGTCGCTACAGTCCTCGTCGAACCCACTGGGCGCAAAGGTATCCTTATTACAAGACGCCAATTGCTCGCTGGGGTTTTTCCGCTAAAACCGGCGGTGCTAGTGATCTGAACGGGGTCGCAGGTTGCGATCTAATGTGAGGTACCGGTAGAGGTAAATTCAGGGGCGATGCAGGGGCACGGTTTGTGCAGCAGGGCTCGGGTGGGGGCCCCGGAAGGTGAGTTACCGTTGGGGGGGGGTACGGGGAATTTCCCATTTTAAAGGGCCCCCCC
>JARQOD010000001.1:975249934-975271610 GCA_033576555.1 Oophaga sylvatica | reverse complement strand
TGGCACCAGTCCCCCCCAAAAACATACTACCACAAAGCTGTTTTCAGACATCACAAAAAAACCCCAAAATTTGGGGCCTTGGGGGGGTTTCCACCCGGCCAATTTTCTTCCCCCGCCTTTTTCAGGCACTTTTGGGGTTTTCACATTTTTAACCCGCAGGGAGTCACTATGCAAACACATTTGTAAACATGCCCTGTTTTTTTCCCCTGATTACTTCGCCCCACCCCAAAAAATGATCCCCCCCTTTAAAAGGGGAAACTGTTTTCCCTTAGCAAGAAAAACCCCAAAAAAAACCCCACACCCACGTTTTAAAACGCTAAATACATTTTTAAAAATTTTATTTTCATAAACCTGCAGTAAAAAACAATGACCTCAGTGGCCCCTAAACCCGGGAAACCCCCTTTTTTGGGGGCCCTACTTTTTAAAAACCAAAAATTTTTAAAAACCAAAAAAATTTAAAAAGAATACCTGTCGTTTCATCACCTTTAAATCCCTTCTTTTTGAGCCACTTTTTTTTTGAAATTGTTTTCCCCCCCGCAACCAATGTGCAAAATTTTTTCAGGGGGGCCAACTAGTTTTATTAAAAATTAAAATTAAAAATTTTTAAAATTAAAAAAAATTATTGCTTTTTAAAAAAAAATTAAAAATAAAAAAAACAAAAAATAAAAAAAAAAAAAAAACTTTGTTTTGATAGAAAAATTTAAAAAACCCCTTTTAAAAAACTAAAAAAAGGGGCCTCCGGTAATCAACCCGTTTTCCCCTTTTCCTCAGATACAAAAGTTTTCAATTTTCACACACAAAAATTTAAAAAGGTCTGTTGTAAAATTTCAAGCTTTTTTTTCTTTTTTTTTTCCGCCTTTTCTCTACAAGTTTCCTTTTTTTATTTGTTTAAAACCCCAAAACCTTCCCCCTTTTCCCCTTTTAAAAAGGGCCCGGTCCGAGCTAAAAAATTATGTACAGGGGGTTTTCCCCTGTCTTTTTTTACTAGCACTTTATTTTAAAAAAGGGGGGGCGCCCCTTTTAATAAATTACACGTCTCATTGCATGGAAAATATACATCTACATATCAGGGGTTAAAGGGGTGCACGAAAGTCTTCTAATGGCAGATGTGAGACTGGCCTCATATAATGTACTTATGTTTATGTAAGGTTTTACCATGTCTATGAGGAAAGTGGGCTCCAGATTTTGATATTTCAGCATCAGGTAAAGGGGTTAAAACAATATGACTTTACCACCGATATAGGTTTTTTTTTCTGGATGTCGATGACATCTGTATTTGACCTCTGTTTATAGCCAAAGTCATTCGTGGATCAAACACAAGGATGTCTTCGATGTACCCATGAACTCGCTTCCTTCCTAGATTTCCTTCCACTTCCTTCGTTCCTTGATTCCTTCACTTCCTTCGTTCCTTGATTCCTTCACTTCCTTCGTTCCTTGATTCCTTCACTTCCTTCGTTCCTTGATTCCTTCACTTCCTTCCTTTCTTTTCAAAATCTTCATTCTTTCCTTCCTTTCAAATCCTCCATCCTTTCATTTTTTTCCTTCTGCTTTTTTTCCACCTGTTTTCTTCTGTTGCCTGCACCAGACTATGCCATAATAATTTATCTCTGACTGTTGTGTTTTTGCTGTACATTTTTCTGTTTTCTCTTTTATTTTTTTGCTTTTGATGCCGATTTGAAGCAGCGTTTTTAGAACAGAAAACCCTTTCATTTTGCACTTTATACAATGCTTTTTTTCAAGTTCCTCCTCAAAGCCTGTAGAGAAAATAAATGCACCGAAACTACCCTCACCCCAAACGATGTCGAACAGCGTCTTTAAAACACAGAATGGACTTTTTCATGGAAAAACATCTGTTAATTTTCATTCTCATCTTCTGCCTGCACAGAATATACCATGCCTCGTAAAGCTGATCATTGCGTCCAGGCTTAATGACAACACCCACATGGAACCTAAAATATTTCACCATTAGAAGATTAGTATATAATTTCATGTGAGTTCCAGAACGTGAACAATGGACGGAGAATGCAGAATATCGTCTGCTCTCGTCGTGTTTAATCTTAATTTCATTAAGTATCAATTTTCACAAGAGACGTTTGGAAGCAGCGAAAACATTTATGGAAGAATTTTGAAACAAGAGCGTCAGAACTAATCTGTTGTCCGCAAACCATGAAGGTCAGGATCCCAAAAACAAAAAACACCAGTAATCTAACCCGAGCTATTTCCATTTAATCTGTTGTTAATGTGAATACTTTTCCGTCCCAATTATGACAAGGAGTATTCTTAGAGTGATACCTTTATTGGCTAACCAGAAAATTATATGTTCGCAAGCTTTCAGAGCGCAAAAGCTCCTCTTCAGGCAAGATTACATTTGGATACATTTGGACATCTTGCCTGAAGAAGGAGCCTCTGTGCTCTGAAAGCTTGCCAACATATAATTTTCCCGGTTAGCCAATAAAGGTATCACTCTAAGAATACTCTTGTCATAATTGGACGGAAAAGTATTCACATCGATTTTTCTGGCTAACATGGTACCACAAATAATTTATTATTGTACACCATATTCTGGTGGTTATGAAATTTATTAAAACGACCAATATTGCTGCCATATGGAGGTCCCCGATATTCTCCACCCATGGCACAGCAATAAAAGACTCTACACATTGTAATGCCCACGCTGACCATGGTGCTACGTGCCGCACATTTATTGGGTAAAAACCCACCTAAGCAAAAGGTTCTCTCGGTTCCTATGTCTCTCCCGGTCGTACTGGTAGCCAGGATAACACGTACACAAAGACCCACCAAAGTTGTCTGTGCACTGCTGCTCACACGGGCCTCGGAGCAAACGTCCGTAATCTGTAAGGAGATCAAAACATGTTAAAAACAGAAGTAAGCAGGAGAAGACATGTATTCTGTGCTGCCCAAAAGTGGTTTTCCCCAAATTCACCACAAAATGTCAGTTTTACTGACACCTGCAGGCTCAGAATTATCACAATTCCATGACAAGTAAAGCTCCTCTGGCTGTTATATAACCTGCTGCAAACACGATGCACAGTCCGAACCCAATGTTTTAAGACTGGCACACATTTTGGTTATCCGAAAGTTGCTGCTTCAGTGTTTTTAGATCTTTTCCACAAATACATCCCAGTTTACACAGACATAATATATTTACAGTGTTGACCCTTTTTTCAAGACTTCTGCAATTCGCACTGGTAGCTGGATATCAACTCTTGGGGCTAATCCTGAGTTTGGCAACCTATTCTTATCTGTACTGCTAGATATCAGCTTCTGGCAGCGTTCCTGAGGCATCGTGCCATTTCTAATGGGCAATGATCTCAAATTCTCTAATATTCTTAGATTCACGTACCGAAGCTGCCTACTTCAATTTCCTCCAAGGATGTTCTTTGAGGTTCAGATTAGACAACTGTGACAACCACTACAGAATCTTCTGGGACTTCTTCTGAATTCAAGCCTGGTGGACTTTACGCTTTGCCTTAGATTATAGTCCCTGTTGGATTATTGATTTGGAAACTTCAAATGATGCTTTGTTGACTGCATATGGCAGAAGATAATCCACTGCCATATGCATCAATAACAGAAGGCATTTGCAGTTTTGCACCATTGATCTATCAGTCAGCAGGTATCACACACAGCTCTTTACAGCTCCAATGTATAGATAGAGCTTAGTGGGAGTGTGGGACAGTTGACCTCTGCTGGACACCAACAGATAAACGATGTAAAGACCACATGCTGTCCATGTTGATGTAGATGGAGGAAAAGAACATGGGTGTGACAGACTAACTGTACAAGACCTTACAGTGTACAGAAGAATAGACTGTATTCTAGAATAGAATCGGCTTTTCGTTTGGGACAGTTACTGTCCGGTACATAAATGCGAAACATGGTCTTTCCCTGAAGTTCCCTTGCAGGGAGAAAGAGATTTTTCTTCTCCAAAATTCGGGTCTCCATTGTTTTCAATGAATTCATATTCTGGATCAAGTTCGGGTACAGTTCTGTACCGAACTGAACTTTGGACTAAAGCTGGGGTCAGGTACTAGAACCCAAACTTCCATGGATACCACTCATCCCTATTCACCACCACTAAATAACAGAGGTGTATGACTTTGGAACGTTTCATCAGTTAATTCGTGGGGATTCGGGGATTTGGGGATTCCAACCTCCATGATTTCATGTTAATACCAATTCTAAGGCTTGTGAGGACGACCGTATTCTAGGCGCGAGTGCAACCACAAAACCATCGGATCGCAGTCGGACCAATGGTAGTCCTATGGGCAGTGCACATGTCTGATTGTTTTCTCGGACAAAGCCTGTTCGAGGGAATAAGTCGCAGCGTGCTAGAGTTGCGTCTGATAATCAAATCAAGTTAGCGATCCATTGAAAACATCGGACTGCACTCGGATGGCATCTGAACGCAGTCCAATCTTCATGGGCTGAGAATGGAGAAGATGGAGAATTTTTATTCTCCATCTGCTCCTCATCCAAGATTATTGGATCACACAGTGATCAAACTCTCAGATGACAGAGTATAACACTGGTGTGATGCAGCCTAAAGAAAGGTCAATTAGTTTGAAAATCCTGAAAAACTCCTTTAAAGAGTAACCTAACCACCATTTTCATTCTTATTTCATAAATCAATAATACACATGAAAATAAGAAATTTTGTAATATATTTGATCAGAGAAATCTGCTTCTCTCTTCTCCAAGGGTGATCATCCACTCTCAATTATGCACTTAATCTGTATTCAGTGAAGACATTACTGAGATAGGCGATGACAGTTGGTGCTTATAAAATTCCTATTGATAGTGGAGGGAAGGAGCTAGAGGCAGATAAAGACATTCACTGCAAGTTCTCCTGAGACTATAGTTACATTTCTCCATAGAATTCTACAAAGCAACCAACTGTCATCTCCTATCTGAATAATAGGAAAATCTGCATTCACTGAAGACAGAATTTACCTGCGTATTGGAGATTTTGCGAATGAAAATCACCCGGGAGGAGAGAAAAGTAGATTTTTTAATGAGATATATTCCAAAGTTTGTTTTTTTATTATCACGTGTACTAATGATTTGTAGAAAATTAAATAAATAAAATAATGGTTGCACTTTAAATGGTACAATACGTTCCACCTGCAGCCACCCCTAGAGGGAGCTCTAAGGCATACAGATTAAATTCTAAATAGTTTACAGTGAGCTCCCCCTAGTGGTCACTGCAGAAAATAAAAGTTTTAATTTGCCTTCTATGAGGTTGTGAAGGATTTAAAGTGTTTTAGAAAAAAAAGAGCTTTAAGTACAGTAAAGATAAATTAAGACATTAATCAGCTGACAATTTTTCACATATTTAGACAGCTAAAAAAATAAATAAAAAAAAACTGGCTGGACTTCATCGCTGTGAACTTGATATTTTGCGTGCTCAGCCACTTCCCTATGTTTTCTCTCGCAGGGTAAACATTGTTTTAGTTGGATTTTTTTTCTCCTAAACCACCTACTGGGACCCCGGGATGTTTAAAATCAGCTTTTCATGTGAACTGGATGAAATTATCCTCGTTGGAAAAATATTTTTAGTCTTAACTAAAGAATCTAGAAAACCAAACGATAAGTTTTCAATTTATTTTCCCAAAGACTGCGAAAAGTCAGCAGCCTGCTCCAGGGGTGCAGCACATGGCGCCGAGCAGGAATCCGGGCAGGGAGAGCGCGCGGTGAAGGGCTTGTCATCGCGGCCAGTAAGTGAGAGAGCAAGGCTTGATTTTAGCAATCGGCTCAGATGCCAAGAGAAGCGTTTCTCCGCGGTTATGTTTCAATATGATCTACTGCTCGACACTTCTGGGACTTTCATGTAAGCTGGCAATGGATTTTAATATGTTAGTTTATGACTCAGTTGGGGACGAGATGCCAAAGACCCCGTAATCCGCGGTGTAGGACACGGGGAACATTTTAACACCTTTATCTCACTGCTAAGCCCGCGGCGACCTGGGAGACCACTTAGAACCTGAAGCCTTCAGCCTGAGACCATGGAACAAAACCATCGGCTGCCAGATGAACATTTAAGCGATCCATAGGGGTTCATCACAAGAAGTGACCTAGATCGGAACAAACGGACAAACATTACCATTCAGTTGCAATATTTCTTGAAATTAGAAAACAATATAACGTTGGCTTTCGGGAAACAGCGCCACTCTACTGCATAGGCTGTGTGTGGTACTGCAGCTCAGCTCTATTTAAAGTGTTTATCGGTGTTTCGCCAAAATTTACCAAAGAATGTTATAAAATATTAATTGCTTCAGTGCTGCCATACTTGTGGCCCCCCTGACGGTTCTACAAGGGTCACGGTGCAAAGTTTTGAATTTTCAACATCTGCATATGTGGGGCAGGCTCAGGAGCGGTGTCCATACACTCAATGCTAAAACTGAGCTGCCGAAATGATTCTCCAGGTCAGTACAAGTTCACAGATACCAAACATGTATAGGTTGTATTTAAGTGATGAAAAAATAATCCAAAGTAAAAAAAAAAATAATAGGCGACATTTTCCGATACCCGTAGCGTCTCCATTTTCGCAAAAGTGCAGGCTTTATAACACGCTCCTGGCACCTGCTTGTTTAATGGTACTATCAAAGCCAGGCAAAGTGCCAGAATTGGCGCATCAATAGACAACGCCTTTTTTGGGTTGGCTGTGGGCTGTTATTTTTATGCTGGGGGGGGCAATATCCATGGCCCTTTACAAGTCTGAGAATACCAGCCCCCAGCTGTCTGCTTTAGCTGGCTGGTTGTAAAAATGGGGGGACCACTCTATTCTTGATAACCATCCATAAAGTTAAGAGCTAGGGGCTGCAGCCCACCGCAGTCAGTTTTGCCGACTCGTTTTTTCTATTATCAGTGACAGCAGATGAAGCTGATGGGAGTAGTATTCTCTCATCAGCCGATACCTGTGACCGATTGGTAAACCCCTTTACCATCAGTCACAGCAGCTGGTCACGTTGTCATCTGACACCTCTGTGAACGGTGGTAATTAACTAGGTGTTCGGTAAGGACCCAGAACTTTACTGTTTAGGCAGTGCCAGCGTTAGTGGCAGGCAGACTAGGCAGCTGCCTAGAGCCTCCGCTCCCCCAGTGGCCCCCAGCCAGTGGCGTGCCGCTAATAGTGGCACACCATACGGCCGCTACGGGGCCAATGAGTCAGGGGGGCCCGCCCGACGCCAGCGCCAACCCCAAAACCCCTGCCGCCCGCCCCATGCCGCCGCTGCATTCAAATGTATTGGCATCATAGACGCCGATACAGTTGAACGCTCCCTCTCCCATCATTCCCACTCGCCTCTGATGTTGTGGGTGCGTGATGACGTCACGTCACTTTATCGTGCACTGGCTGTGTGCCGGGCAGTGCAGCTGCTGAGACCGGCGCACAGAGCCTGGAGCAGCGCAAGAAATAAGGAGGAGAGGTGGAATATTGTGGTTTTTTTTTTAATTTATCAGTGAGTACTGGACTGTGGGGCCTGATTATATTCAAAGGGGGGAAGGGTGGGGGGGGTACATTATATCCTATGAGGGGGCTACATTTATTCTATGGGGAGTGGCTGCATTAAACCTTATGAGGGGGCTACATTTTATTCATTAGGGAGCTGCATTATGCTATTTTTTGGGGGTTACATTATATTCTATGAGGAGGCTTCATTATATTCTATGGGGTCATTATACCCTAATGAGGGGGCTGCGTTATATTTTATGGGGGTCCGCATTATGCTCTATGAGGGGGCTGCATTATATTCTATGAGGGGGGATACATTACATTCTATGGGGGTCTGCATTATACCCTATGAGGGGGCTGCATTATTTTCTCATGGGGGTCCTGCATTATACTCTATGAGGGGGCTACATTATATTCTATGGGGGCTGCATTATACTATATGAGGGGGGCTGCATTATATTGCATGCTGGGACTACATTATATTCCTATGTTGGTGGCTGATTTATATTTTGTGAGGGGGATACATTATATTCTATGGGGTTCTGCATTATAGTCTATGGGGGTCCTGCATTATTCTCTATGAGGGGGCTACATTATACTATATGAGGGGGGCTGCATTATATTGCTTGTTGGGGCCACATTATATTCCATGGTGTTTGGCTGCATTATGCTCTGTGAGAGGGCTACATTATATTCTATGGGAGTCTGCATTATATTCTATGGGGGGCTGCATTATACTATAATGGGGCTGCATTTTACTGTATCGGACTAGGGCAGTGCATTATACTATATGTACTACATGGGAACTGCGTTATACTGTGTCAAGTACTATGGGGAATACACTATACTATATGAAGAACTACGGGTTGCATTATACTATGGGAAGTGAATTGTGCTACATGGAGGACTATGGGGGGGTGCATTATACAATAATGGAGGACTGTGGTGTGTATTATCCTAAACAATCAAAATGCTGCCTATTCATCGAGTGATTGGATTGTTTATGCCAGAACAAAAATCATTGTTTTCAGCAGCACATCGCCGGTGAAAACTGCAGATAAGCTGCTGATAAATATGATACTGTATGGGGACAGATTAATCTACTAGTCATCGTTCGGCCCCCATCATTCTTCCTCATCCGGTGTAAATAGCCGGGAAACAAGCTTCAAACGACTTCTATATTGTCAATCACACTCGTTTAGCGGCCTGAACTCAGCGCATGTAACTACAACCCAAAATGTTTCTGTGTGATGTGCAATATGTCAGCATTTGGGGCCCCATTTTAAACTTTTGCCCACAGCTCCACTTTGCCTAAAACCGGCCTGTTCAGGTTCGCCCATCTCTAGCTACTATATATTAATTATCATGCCATTGAAGAATCTATAAAAGCTGGGTGATAACTATTAACACAAAGCTCGACCACTGAAGTACAAAGCATGCTAGAAATTGACATCAATTTTCTTATATTGGCTGATTGAGGATGGATGGATTGCATTTTGGGACTTTATGATATTGCATTTTTGGATATTGCAGAAAATTTCTTGGATCTCTGTGTTGGCTAATAATATAGAGGGTCCAGATGGAGATGATCCCCTTCAATGTCTCGTTAGATACGACCACATACAGCATTATAGATCCACTCAGCATGATGCCCCTGTCCTCCATGATGCCCCTGTCCTCCATGATGACCCCGTCCTCCATGATGACCCCATCCTCCATGAGACCCCATCCTCCATGATGACCCCATCCTCCATGATGCCCCCATCCTCCATGATGACCCCAATCCTCCATGATGTCCCCTATCCTCCCATGATCCTGTCTTCCATGATGCCCACATCTTCCATGATGCCCCACGTCCTCCATGATGATTCCATCCTCCATGATGCCCCCGTCCTCCATGATGACCCCATCCTCCATGATACCCGTCTTCCATGATGCCCACATCCTCCATGATGCCCCTGTCCTCCATGATGCCCCTGTCCTTCATGATGCCCCGTCCTCCATGATGACCCATCCTCCATGATGCCCCCATACCTCCATGATGACCCCCAATCCTCCATGATGCCCCTATCCTCACTCATGATACCCGTCTTCCATGATGCCCACATCCTCCATGATGCCCCTGTCCTCCATGATGCCCCTGTCCTCCATGATGCCCCCGTCCTCCATGATGACCCTTGTCCTCCATGATACCCATCTTCCATGATGCCCACATCCTCCATGATGCCCCTGTCCTCCATGATACCCCTGTCTTCCATGATGCCCTCGTCCTCCATGATGCCCCTGTCCTCCATGATGCCCCCGTCCTCCATAATGCCCCAATGCCCAAAATACAAAGGAAATGTCACTAATTGTAAAGTGCAGATGTCACTTACCCTCCGGAATGCATTGCCCCAGGACGAACTTAAATCCTCTGCAGCATTTCTTCCTGCAAAACACCAAAAATCAGTAATGAGAAGGTCAGAAGTACAGCTGGTCAGGGCACAGACACAAGAGGCCCCTGTGCAAAAACGATATAAGGGCCCTTTCCAATCCGATAGCTCCTCATAATGCTCAATTCCTCCTGCTTTGGAGGTGGCTGTGGCCCCCTAACCTCTCCGGCCCTTGGGTTGCACCAATGATGTCTGGGTTGGAGTTTTTGCTGTGTAATCTGACAGCAGCATGTTGTAGGGGCAGAGACCCTGATTCCAGAGATGTGTCACTTACTGGGCTGCTTGCTGCAGTTTTGATACAATCCCTGTTTTCTCTGCTGCATATTTCCCAGTTCTCTGAATGCTGAGCTCTGTATAACCCACTTAGTATTTTTGCCTAGAAATAACTTTCTGAAAATGAATTACATTGAAAATGTTGCACCGTTTGACTTGTACAGAGTCTTTGTTTCGCTGCGCATCACTAGCTGCTGAATGAGTTAACTGAGAATCCGTCAGTAAACTGGATCTGACAGGGAGATTGTACAGCTTTTATCTGTCTTTTTCTGCAGTCTTTTTTCTGAATTCTTTAGATGTGGTCTGTTGTCACAATAAATCAGTACAGAGGAATTCAGGAGAAGACATACAAGTGATAAACTCTGTCAGAAAAAGCTCACTGCAGGATTCTCAGTTAGCTCATTCTGCAGCCTACAATTTTCATTGATATAGCTCCATCGAGCTAGACAACAAACTCAGCTCTGCTATATCTTTAGCTGTTCTTTCACTCTGCTATCTTCAATCTGTGTTTATTCCATGTATCTTTTTTTTTTCAAAAAATTTTAATTAGACACCAGGGTCGTGAACCGTGTCATACCCTTTCCCCAAAATGTGACCATGCGCATGATCCCCTAAACGAAACAACCAACAATCAAATTAAAATGGCTGTCCAGAATTACAAAAACATGGCTGCTTTCTTCTAGAAACAGCACCAACCTTGTTCGCATAGCAGCTCCTCTTCGTTGAAGTTTTTAGAACAGAGCTGCAATACCAGACATAACCTGATGACAGGCATGGCGCTGTTTTTTTAATATAAAGTATCCATGTTTTTTTTTTTTTAATCTTTATTGCCCAATTGATTAAAAACATTGATCCATAGTCGCGTTTTTGCCGGCAAATTAACTTTTTGATACAGAGCACACGTCTGGCTTTTCTAGCTACATGACCATGAATATTCATTATGAAATGTTTATCCAGGCAGGTTGCTGGCAAATGTTGTTGTCTCGGCTGAGATATCATTCTCCGCTTTGTTCGGCGGTATTCACACATGTATGAGAAGGTCCATCTGGTCCTGAGGCAGAAAGCTATGGAGGAGCGAGAGCTGACAGCAAGCCCCTCAGCCCCAGCTATGGAGGAGCGAGAGCTGACAGCGAGCCCCTCGGCCCCCTATGGAGGAGCGAAAGCTGACAGCGAGCCCCTCGGCCCCGGCTATGGAGGAGCGAGAGCTGACAGCAAGCCCCTTGGTCCCTGCTATGGAGGAGTGAGAGCTGACAGCGAGCCCCTCGGCCCCTGCTATGGAGGAGCGGGAGCTGACAGCGAGCCCCTCAGCCCTGGCTCTGGAGGAGCAAAAGCTGACTGCGAGCCCCTCGCCCCAGCTATGGAGGAGCGAGAGCTGACAGCGAGCCCCTCGGCCTCTGCTATGGAGGAGCAAGAGCTGACTGCGAGCCCCTCGGCCCCGGCTATGGAAGAGCGAGAGCTGACAGCGAGCCCCTCGGCCCCTGCTATGGAGCAGTGAGAACTGACAGCAAGCCCCTCGGCCCCTGCCATGGAGGAGAGAGAGCTGATAGCGAGCCCCTCGGCCCCGGCTATGGAGGAACAAGAGTTGATAGCGAGCCCCTCGGCCCCGGCTATGGAGGAGTGACAGCTGACAGCGAGCCCCTCGGCCCCTGCTATGGAGGAACAAGAGATGACAGCGAGCACCTCGGCCCCTGCCATGGAGGAGCGAGAGCTGATAGCGAGCCCCTCGGCCCCCGGCTATGGAGGAGCGAGAGCTGATAGCGAGCCCCTCGGCCCCGGCTATGGAGGAGCGAGAGCTGACAGCGAGCCCCTCAGCCCCGGCTATGGAGGAACAAGAGCTGACTGCGAGCTACTCGGCCCCGGCTATGGAGGAGCGAGAGCTGACAGCGAGCCCCTCGGCCTGTGCTATGGAGGAGCAAGAGCTGACTGCGAGCCCCTCGGCCAAGGCTATGGAGAAGCGACAGCTGACAGCGAGCCCCTCGGCCCCGGCTACGGAGGAGCGAGAGCTGACAGCGAGCCCCTCGGCCCCGGCTATGGAGGAGCGAGAGCTGACAGCGAGCCCCTCGGCCCTGGCTGTGGAGGAGCAAAAGCTGACTGCGAGCCCCTCGGCTCCGACCCAACACGAAGCATATTGGAATGCGGAGCGCTGAGCTAAGGTAACAGTCTGAGAAGTCCAAATTCTCTTATCATCGGGGTAAATGAAACACTTGTGGAGGAGAAGGCATGTTTAGGGCTTAATATGACAGAGCCACATTAAAGAAAAACAGCTATCGGTTATTTTTACAACCCCTGAAAGCTTTTCTTCCAGATGATCAAAGATTCCAGCGTTGGCCCCTCTGCAGCCTGTAACAAATCCTCCACGCATTTATTTTATAAGCTCAGCAAAGGAGACGTCCTGGACGTCTAGATCAGAGCCTGAGAAATACGGAGCGGTCTACAGAACCAGAAGAATGGAAGAACGAGTACATAGAATGAAGTGAAAAATGTAGAATATCTCTTGACAATTGACCCTGTCCGGGGTGGGAAATACTAGGCAGATAGCGAACGGTCAGTTCTTGAAGTTTGAGGGTTAGAAGCAATGGGTAAATGTTAAGTAAATGACACTGACAAGTGCCAAATTGTAATGGATGGAGGATTGGGTCAGAATTGTCCAAGATGGAAGTCAGAGTGCCAATGCTGACCGCTGTGCAACCACCGAAAGTACCTACAATGAGCTAGTATCAGAACCGGACCATGGAGAGATGACAGAAGGCGACCTGATGTTAGTTGATTCAATACAAATCAAATACACGTTGAGTATTAGAGAAGTTGCTGGACCTGATTTGAGATTCGATTTGCGTGAATAAGCTAAAAAAAATGCCCACCGCTATTTTTCACAAAGAAGAATATTGCATCATACTGTAGCTGCAGTTGTGCAGACATGTTATGATTTGGTAGCCGAGGAGGAAAGCAGCAAAAATAGCCTTAGCAACCAGACACCAAGAGAGGTTGGTAACTAGCAGATTGCAGACCCCTAAACTGACAGCACAACTAGAAGCAGCCGTGGGACGTGCCTACGGTGCCCTAGATTCCTCGACACAGCCGGAGAGATAACTAAGCCTAAAGAGAGAAAGGGGAAAGCTAACTGCCCCGGAGTAGAGCCCCAAAGAAATAGGTAACCCACAAACATATATTGGCGGTGAGATAAGATGAAATACAAACACAGGCAGAAAATAGAGCAAGCAAATGCTGGGGCCCAAACTGTCTAGATAGAACAGGAAAGAAAAGAATACTGTCTGCAATCCAACAAAAGCTCTAAGAAAAACTCCAACCCGTCTGATATGCAAAAATACGGAGACCACACGATCTCTCCCCCGCTAGATCAGACTCTGGTGTGCACTGGTAGCAAATTAGAGGATGCTGAAATAACAAGGAACTGAAATTACATAAACAGAGGCAAAAGAGAAACAGAGTCCAGCGCAGGCCCCCACAGGGGAACCTGGCTAAACAAATCCAAAAAGGGCAGAAAACTTATCTGAAAGTTGCAGGACAAAGCAGGAAGCAAGCTGACTTCCAAAAGAGACCAGGGAGCAACAAATCCCCGGTGAGGATCATGGGAAGGTAGCTCACTTATATCTCCCCAGTCAGTCCCACCTGATTGCCACTCATCGCCCCCAGGTGATGGACTTCTGTTAGCCAAGGCAGCTTCATTACTATCAGCAGCCACCAGAGGGATCCCAAACTCAGAAGTCAGATCCAGTGTGTTCACAACAGTACCACCCCTTGAGGGGGGGTCACCAAACCCTCACCTGCGCCACCAGGCCGATCAGGATGAGCCCAGTGAAAGGCACAAAACAATCTCTCAGCATGAATGTCAGAAGCAAACACCCAAGAATTGTCTTCCTGACCATAACTTTTCCAATTGACCAAGTACTGGAGTCTCCATCTAGTCAGAATCCAATATCTTCTCCACTTCACACTCCAGATTGCCCTCAACCAAAACAGGCTCAGGAGGCGTAGCTGTAGGAAATAGTGGCTCAACAAACCTTTTCAATAAAGATTTATGGAGACATTGTGAATCTTAAACGTCCCTGGAAGAGCCAAACGGAAAGAAACGGGATTAAGGATTTCCAAGATCTTATAAGGTCCAATGAACCTTGGCTTAAATTTTGGAGACGCAACCTTCATAGGGATATTTTTTGAGGACAACCAAACTA
Organism: Oophaga sylvatica; assembly: GCA_033576555.1. Taxonomy (NCBI): domain Eukaryota; kingdom Metazoa; phylum Chordata; class Amphibia; order Anura; family Dendrobatidae; genus Oophaga; species Oophaga sylvatica. Next base: position 975,257,238 of record JARQOD010000001.1, on the reverse strand, counting down.
TGTCACCTACTTTAAACCGGGGACCATCAGTCCTATGCCGGTTTGCAAACCGTTGGGCCCTGTCCTGAGAGAGAGACACCATCTGTTGCATTCTCTCTACTATAGAGTCAACGCCCCGACAGACAGAAGCCTCCACCTGCCCCGAAGAAAACCGAGGATGAAACCCGAAATTGCAGAAAAAAGGGGACATCAAAGTGGCAGAACTGGCCCTATTATTAAGAGCAAATTCAGCCAAGGGCAAAAAAGAGACCCTGTCATCTTGATCAGCAGACATAAAACATCTCAAATAAGTTTCCAAAGTCTGGATTCTTCTCTCAGTCTGCCCATTGGTCTGAGGGTGAAACGCAGAGGAGAAAGACAACTGAATTCCCAGTTTAGAACAAAAGGCTCTCCAAAATCTGGAAACAAATTGAACTCCTCTGTCAGACACAATGTTGTCAGGAATGCCGTGCAAACGAACCACCTGCTGAAAAAATAAGGGCACCAACTTGGAAGAGGATGGCAACTTCGGCAGTGGCACAAGATGGACCATCTTGGAAAATCTATCACAGATCACCCAGATAACAGTCATTCTCTGAGAGACAGGGAGGTCGGACATAAAATCCATAGAGATATGGGTCCATGGCCTCCTGGGCACAGGCAGTGGCATTAACAATCCAATAGAGCGAGAGCAGGGTTTGGACTGAGAACAAGTCCCACAGGACTGCACAAAATTCCTGACATCACGAGATAAAGTAGTCCACCAAAAGGACCGACTCACCAAATCTCTGGTACCAAAAATACCGGGATGACCAGTCAACGCGGAGCAATGAATTTCAGAGATTACTTTCTTCCTCCATTGATCGGGACAATTTCCCCACAGGGCAACGTTCAGGTTTATCCCCCTGAAATTCCTCCAGGGCCAGTCTCAAATCGGGCGAGATAGCGGAAAGAACCACACCCTCCTTCAGAATGGCAGCAGGCTCAGTCACATCAGGAGAATCAGCAAAGAAACTCCTAGAGAGGGCATCCGCCTTAATATTCTTAGTGCCCGGGAGAAAGGAGACCACAAAATTAAAACGCGTAAAAAACAAGGCCCATCTGGCCTGTCTAGGATTTAGTCGCTTGGCTGATTCGAGATAGATCAGGTTCTTGTGGTCAGTGAGGACCACAACTTGATGTTTGGCTCCCTCCAACCAATGTCTCCACTCTTCAAAAGCTCACTTCATAGCCAATAATTCCCGATTCCCCACATCATAATTATGTTCAGCTGGGGAAAATTTTCGAGAGAAGAAGGCACACGGGTTACTCTTAGAGGTTAGAGGATCCCTTTGGGACAAAACGGCTCCTGCACCAATCTCAGAAGCATCTATCTCCACCTGAAATGGTAGAGACATCAGGTTGCCGTAGAACAGGAGCAGAAGTGAATCTCCGCATAAGCTCCTGAAACGCCGAAATTGCCTCTGGAGACCAATTCACTACATCGGAACCCTTTTTGGTCAAATCAGTCAGTGGTTTCACAATACCAGAGAAAGTACTTATAAATTTACGGTAAAAATTAGCAAAACCCAAAAATCTCTGAAGAGCCTTCAAAGAAGTGGGCTGAACCCAATCACAAATGGCCTGAACCTTGACCGGGTCCATTTCAATAGCAGACGGAGACAAAATGAATCCCAAAAACAAAACCTTCTGTACGCCAAAGAGACATTTTGATCCCTTAACACAGGGTTCGACAAACTTGGGCGCCAGGTCGCCAGTGGCGCCTAGAAAATCATGCCTGGCGCCCGGGTTTGTTGGCGCCCGTTAGCGGGGGAGAGCGGTGTCAGCGCCGACACCCGCCCCCACCCCCGCCTGCTCAGGGCCCCGGCAGCAGCTGGCACAATACTTACCTCTCCCGTGCCTCCGCTGCCGCAGCTCCGGGCTACAGGGGGCGCCGGCCTTCCTCTCACAGCAGCGCCGCTGAATGACGTCATCATTCAGCGGCCGGCTGTGGCAGAGAGCGCGGACGCCGGGCAGGTGAGATGTGATGTGTATGTGTGTGTGTGTGTGTGCGCATCAGTGTGTGTGTATGTGAGAGAGTGCTTGTGTGCTGCATGTGTGATGGTGGTGGGGGGAGGGCAGTAATGATGGGAGGCATTGATGATAATGGGGAGGCATTGATGATGATGGGGAGGCATTGATGATGATGGGGAGGCATTGATGATGATGGGGAGGCATTGATGATGATGGGGAGGCGATGATGATGATGGGGAGGCGATGATGATGATGGGCAGGCATTGATGATGATGGGCAGGCATTGATGATGATGGGGAGGCGATGATGATGATGATGGGGAGGCGATGATATGATGAGGAGGCAATGATGATGATGGGGAGACCATGATGATGATGGGGAGGCAATGATGATGAGGAGGAGTCAATGATGATGATGGGGAGGCGATGATGATGAAATGAAAAAAAAATTCTGGCTCCTAAATTTTTTGGCTGGCTCCTAGATTCTGAACAACTTTGTCGACCCCTGCCTTAACATACAAAGCATTTTCTCTCAAAATCCGGAATACCATCCGAACATGTTCCACATGAGAATCCCAGTCATTGGAAAAATCTAAATATCGTCCAAATAAATGATCAGAAACTTATCCACAAAATCCCAGAAAATATTGTTCATGAAAGTTTAGAAGACGGAAGGGCATTAGTGAGCCCAAAAGGCATCACTAGGTACTCAAAATGCCCCTCAGGGGTATTAAACGCTGTCTTCCATTCATCACCGTGCTTAATGCGAATAAGATTATACGCCCCCCTAAGGTCAAGCTTGGTAAACCAACTGGCACCTTTAACTCTAGAGAATAAATCAGAAATCAGGGGTAACGAATACTGATATTTAACAGTGATCTTATTAAGGAGACGATAGTCATATATAAAAATAAAGATTATTATTATTATTATTATACATGGTCTCAATAACCCATCCTTTTTGGCCACAAAGAAAAAGCCGGCACCAAAAGGTGAAGAGAACGGTCTAATATGACCCTTCTCCAATGACTCTTTGATATAAGATCGCATAGCATCATGCTCAGGTACAGACAAATTGAAGAGCCGACCCTTGGGAAATTTACAACCAGGCATTAACTCAATTGCGCAATCATAACTCCTGTGGCGAGGCAAGGATGCAGACTTACTCTCACTAAACACATCAGAAAAATCAGCCAAATAGTCGGGTATCTCCTGAGACTGGGGAGAGGTAGAAAACACAGGAGTGTCACCACGAACACATTGACAACCCCAACTGACCACAGACACAGACTTCCAATCCAAAACAGGATTATAGGTCTGCAACCAAGGAAAACCCAGCCTAATAATGTCATGTAAATTATGCAACACCAAAAATTTACAGTTCTCTTGGTGGTCCGGGGCTACCCGCATTATCATCTGTGTCCAAAACTGGGGTTTATTCTCTGCCAAAGGGATAGAATCAATGCCCAGCAAAGGAATAGGAGTCCGCAGGGGTACCATGGGAAAACCACAACGTTTGGCAAAGTCAAAATCCATCAGGTTCAGGGCTGCTCCTGAATCCACAAAAGCCGGAGCAGAAAATGTGGATAAGGAGCAGATCAAGGTAATAGTCAAGAGAAATTTAGACTGTACATTGCCCAAAACAAATGAGCGCGAAAAACATCTTCCCCATTTAGGGAAGACGGAATTAGTATGAGAAGCGTCCCCACAATAGAAGTACAACTTATTACTCTTACGAAATTCTCGACGCTGAGCCCCAGAAACAACCCCATCACACTGCATGGGCTCAGAAGTTTGTTCGCAAGGTATCACCACCTCTAGCATATTTCTACGTTCACGTAAACGTCTGTCAATTTGAATGGCTAATGTCATATAGTCATTGAGACCAGAAGGGACAGGACATTCCACCATAACATCCTTTACGGTCTCTGCCAGACCCTTCCGAAAAAGAGCCGCTAGGGCATCATCTTTCCATTTAGTAAGGACTGCCCACTTTTGGAATTTCTGACAATATAACTCTGCCGCTTCCTGACCCTGGTTCAATACAATTATTCTTAAAGTTCAAAAATTTGGACTGATCCCCAGAAAATAAATCAGGAAGAGGGATCCTAGGTTCCACAGCAGAGAACTGAGTGAGATAGACAGAAATTCCCCAAACTTCAGCAGCGAGCTGCTCAACACGATCAGACAACTGCTTAGTCTCCATTGCAAAAAAAATCCTCCTACGGCATCCAGGGGAACCTGGCTGAACAAATCCAAAAGGGCAGAAAACTGAGATAGACAAAACAAATGCCACAGGAAAAAACAGCAAATAACTTATCTGAAAGTTGCAGGACAAAGCAGGAAGCAAGTTGACTTCCAAAAGAGACCAGGAAGCAACAAATCACCGGCGAGGATCATGGGAAGGTAGCTCACTAATATCTCCCCAGTCAGTATGACCTGATTGCCACTCATCGCCCCCAGGTGATGGACTTCTGTTAGCCAAGGCAGCTTCATTACTATCAGCAGCCACCAGAGGGAGCCCAAACTCGGAAGTCAGATCCAGAGTGTTCACAACACAGGCATCTGAATAACGCCCTGCAGGTATCACATCACAAGGTATAACACAGTCAATCCACCTGTGTAAAGCCAAGGCAGGGAATGTAGCGGCTGCTTTGCAATAAATCTAGATGGAGGGATGATGTCATAGGTCACAACTTAGCCGTGGAGATGGGAAGAGAAAACCATAAGCATCATAAGCACTGAATAAACTGTACATATAGGCTCCAATTCATCAAGTCTGACATTTTTCACATGATTATGGATAAGGGACGAGGTGGAGTGCAAAGCGCCTAATTTATTAAGAGGTGCCTTCGAACATCGGATACGGGGATCGTTGTGGAAATGCCATGGAGAACATTGGACCCGCATGGGAACTTTTTGTTTTTTACTATATTGGTGAACGAGGGACAGTGTCTTGTCTTTATCTTTCTTTTTATGTTTTTCAGGTTTCCATTTGTGGACGTTGGATTCTCTGGACTACGGCGGAACAGCTTAGGAATTTTTTTTTTGAATAAAATGGTGAACCAAGGAAAGTGTCGGGGAGTGATTTTTAACAATAAAGGATTTTTGTGTGTGTGTTTAGTTCTTTCTTTATTACTGGATTAGTAATAGGGATGTCTGACAGACATCTCTGCATTACTAACATCGGGGTTTTATGTCAGCCAGCTGCTGACATCAACCCAAAAACCTTTACCCCGATTGTCAATGCACCAGGGCAATCGGGAACCACCAGAATTGGCACATCTAATGTGATGTGCCACTTCTGCGGCAGCTGCGAACTTGTATTTTTAAGGCTGGCTAGGAAGGGTCCAAAAATCATGGACCTTCCCAGCCTGATAACATCAATTCTGAGCTGTCTGCTTTACTGGTTATCAAACATAGGGGAACCCCAAGTAAATGTTTTCAATTATTTCTTCAGAGGTGAAAGATGCTTAAAAATCTGGAATGTAAAGTACACATGCAAGGCACTAAAGGGTGCCATTTTAGAATAAGTGGGGAAATTGTGAAATTATATATCTGCTGGATATTTATTTTATTCTATCTATCTAGCTCTTCTTTGGGGGTGAAGGGGTACTTTCCTGCTTCAAATTCCTGATTCCTTTGAGCTGTATGTGTAAAAGTCAGACGTGTGATGTCTATTTTTTTTTTGCACCCATAGACTTGCATTGGCGAGTCTCGTCTGATATACGCGGTCAATTGCAGCATTTTGCTATTTTTCCCTGATGCTGATTAGACCTGAGAAACAATACGCAGATGAGCACTGCCACTTTGAATAACATTGGTCAGAGTGCATTGCGGTTTTCTCACATTGCACTCCTTCTTATTACACGCCAGTGTGAGTTGAGGGTGAGTTGAGAGTGTAATTTGTATATGGCCTAGCAGACTCAAGGACCAGAGGCGTTATCTCCAGTGTTGCTTTCTCATAACGGAACCTTTGCCGTATTCGAAGATCTGATTTCCATTACTTACTAAGCCCGGCGAGCCTTTCCTAGGAACATAAACCATCTACAAATCACTCCCTACATAATCATCTACTGCGCAGGTGACACCCACGTGGTGAAGTCAAGCCAAAAATCCACAATCTTTGCCAGGACATGCTCAGCAGCTTCCTGAGCAGAAGACATCTGTGTAGACGGAAGGTCCCTACCGCTCACCCGTGATGGCTTCAAACCTGAGACCTTACTTAGTTTGGCTTCATAAAGTAGCCTGCTAAACTTTCATATTTCTCCTTTTGAGCCTAAGCCAAGAAAGTCAATCTCCGAATGCTCAAAATACTCAAAATCTTAAAGAATCGTCCAAATCACATTGACAAATGGTATTTTAAGCTTTAGGATGACTTCACCTACCTATACACAGTGCATGCACCTGTACAGAACACATTTATGAATTATTACAGTGGTTAAAAAAAATATTTAGACTTGAGAGTCCTCAGTGGTTGATACCTTTTAATGGCATATGATGACCTTTGACACTCTTAGTGCTGGAATGAATATATCACACGGATTCATGTCTTTCTACATCAATTAATTATAATTATAATTAATTAATTTGTTTGAAGAGGCAATTTGCATACATCAATTAAGGAATCTGCTTCTCTGACCTTCTAGGGGCATCAAAACACAATAGCAGACTCCAATCAGAGGGCAATAAAACTTTCACACTCCTTATCTATGAACTGTTCCAATATTTATGTTCATCCCTCTGCCATAATGACAGTTCTGCTTCACGTCTCTTGTCTTACCTATTGCATTTTTTCTGTGCTGCGTTGTGTATAAATATGTGATTCTTCAGATGTTGTATTAGTCTTGCCTGATGAAGAGACCTGAGTAGTCTCGAAAGCTTGCAATTTGTTACCATCTTTTCAGTTAGCCATTAAAAGGTATCAACCACTGAGGACTCTCAAGTCTAAATATTTTTCTATCTACTGGCTAACACGGTACGAAGATACACATCTTTCCTATACAGTGGTTAAGAAATGGATCTGAAAAATCAGAAAAAGAAGAGGCTATTAGGATAGTATGTACGTACATGAAGCAATATGTTTTGGCAGAATAGTAAATAGAAATGAATGAATTAATTAAAGGAAAATAGAATTTGCGTCTAATTTTACAAAACATTCTGGTTTTCCAGGATCTGATTTTTTTTATTTCCTTTAGATGAATCCAGCAAAATAGTAGCTAGCAAGGAAGGGGTAAAAAATAATCTAATACTGATCTCTCTTTGGCCCTATCCATACCTGTCTTATATTAGGTCATCTATTGCTTCAGATAT
>JARQOD010000001.1:975214367-975249548 GCA_033576555.1 Oophaga sylvatica | reverse complement strand
GAGGATAGAGGATAAAAGACAGGAGACAGAGAACAAAGGGCAGAGGATAGAAGGCAGGAGACACAGGATAAAGGACAGAGGATAGAATACAGGAGACACAGGAAAAAGGACAGAGGATAGAAGGCAGGAGACAAAGGACAGAGGTTAGAAGGCAGGAGACAAAGGACATAGGACAGAAGGCAAGAGACTCATGACAAAGGACAGAGGATAGAAGACAGGAGACAAAGGACAGAGGATAGAAGACAGGAGACACAGGACAGAGGTTAGAAGACAGGAGACAAAGGACAGAGGATAGAAGACAGGAGACAAAGGACAGAGGATAGAAGACAGGAGACAGAGGACAGAGGATAGAAGACAGAGGACAGAGGATAAAGGACAGAGGATAGAACACAGGAGACACAGGAAAAAGGACAGAGGATAGAAGGCAGGAGACTCAGAAGAAAGGACAGAGGATAGAAGACAGGAGACAAAGGACAGAGGACAGAAGGCAGGAGACTCAGGACAAAGGACAGAGGATAGAAGACAGGAGACAAATGACAGAGGATAGAAGACAGGAGACACAGGACAGAGGTTAGAAGACAGGAGACAAAGGACAGAGGATAGAAGACAGGAGACAAAGGACAGAGGATAGAAGATAGGAGACAGAGAACAAAGGGCAGAGGATAGAAGGCAGGAGACACAGGATAAAGGACAGAGGATAGAACACAGGAGACACAGGAAAAAGGACAGAGAACAGAAGGCAGGAGACTCAGAACAAAGGACAGAGGATAGAAGACAGGAGACAAAGGACAGAGGATAGAAGACAGGAGACAAAGGACAGAGGTTAGAAGACAGGAGACACAGGACAGAGGTTAGAAGACAGGAGACACAGGACAGAGGATAGAAGACACGGGACAGAGGACAGAAGACAGGAGACAAAGGAGAAAGCATATGTGGAGCCCAGCTGTGCCTGGAATCTTACTTCTCAGAGGGATGCACTGAAGGTAATGACCACTAGAGGACCTGATATGCACACAAACATCTTCACCAATCCCTAGAGCCACCAAGGGAGCCCTTTTGTAGTATATAGGATGGTGAAGACACTGAGTTTCAGTTTAGTCTCCTCAGAGAGAGCAGACAGCCCAGTCTGAGGGCTGCAGCCTGCAGTGACAGCCTAGATTGGCCTGAGAGAGAACAGCTATTGTTTGAAAGCACCTGAAATCTGCAGCTTTGAGCTTAGTTCAACGTGTGGAGGCTAGTACCAGTGGAAAGATAGCCACTCCAGCCTAGTCAGAACTGAGTCAACTGAGTGTGTCGCGACCACGCACCACAATTGTGGGTTACCAGGGCAATGGGGTACCCAGAGCCGAGCCCATGGAAGTCTATGGGGTTGTCACGGATAGCGGTGGCTCGGTCTGTGGCCCTGGCGGTCCGGCGTATGTTGGGGGGAATATTATTTACAGGGATTAGTATATAACAGTTCGTGACGCCACCTGTGGTTGTCTGATCACTGAGACCAGCGCTGCTGAACAGAACTCTGAGGGATGTTATAGCAGCTAGGTGTTGGGTCCCCCACAGGTGGGACTGTCCCTCTGAGTCTATGGTGATTGTAGTAAGGAGATGTGGATAAATGACACAGTCTCAGACAATAAAGCTTCTTTCCATACCTTTTACTTTCAAGTTGTTTAGGCAGGTCCCGGGAAGCTGTTGGGGTGGATGGAGGATGCGTTTCGAGGTAACGGCTGAGCAGGTTAGAGGCCTCCTTAACTTTCCATGTAACGAGTCCAACTTGCATAAAGCTAAGTTCACTCAAAAACTCCAGCTAATTCTGTAGCTGTACTGCCCGGTCAGCATAGTGGTCGGAGTCTTCCAAGTGACGGAACTAGGTTCTTGCTTTTGTCGTGCACTGACTCAAAGTCCCTATTCCACCTGACCCCTGTTACGTACCGACAATAGGCTTGTTCCTGTGACCTGAAGTCCAGCGAACCCCTGGTTTTTCTTATCACTTCGCCTGAAGCTGTAGCGACTCTTCGGTCCCCAGTGACCGGTGAACAGTGCAGGATAATTCAATCCTTAAGGCACTTCTAGAATTCTTTTCCACTGCGCCCTTCGCCCTGCTCGCGCCCTTAACATAAGCACTCCACACTTCCTATGGTAATATCAGTCAGTTCTTTCTTGCTTCTTCCTTAGAGCTCGCTAACAGATTCTCAGTATTCTCCTAGTTCAGGAGCACGTCGACTGAACTTCACTGTCCTTGAGACAGGCGACTGAAGTCTCTGTTGCTAAATCTTCTTTCTTCCTTAATTGTCTCTGTCTTCTGGTTAGGCACAGCTCTGACTAGGCTAAGGTGAACTGGCTCACCCTTACTAGCCTCCACTTTCTGAACTGCTGACAGGATCTAGCTGAACTTCTTCCTCCCTCAAAGTCCAGGCTAGAGACTGACTCACGGTCAACAACCACCACCACCACAAAAGACCCTAACAACTGAATAACCCTTCCTTATATATCCTGTGGGTGTGTCTAAAGGTGTGTGATAGAGTGAATGGATATCAAGCATTAAACCATTACCTGTCCATGCATCCTCCTGGTATTGTGTGCCTTACATACCAGGGCTACACATTCCCCCTTGGTAAAATACAGCACTCCCGGGCTGTGAAATATAAAAAGAAAGACATTTTGTTTTGCATTAACAATAAACATTTAACATCAAACTCTTCCCAGCAGGGAGGTGAGAAATTCTTAAAACGTTGCATTATGTACAATGGACATAGAAAAATACAAAAACATACTTTCAATAAATATGTCATATCAAACAATATTCTTGTGAAGGACCCGCACCAAACCTTCAACGTGGGTCCTGGGTGGGCTGCAGGACATCTGGCTGCAGACCTCGCTCAGTGCCACACCACACGGGTTTTATGTTCAGAGGTAATAATTGTGCTGTGGTTTTATTGTAAAACCAAGATAGGGCACAAAGTGCAACTATTTACAATTTTTGGGCTAAAAGTGTCCATAGCCACCAGTTCTTTGGCATAGTAAATATTTTCAAGTAACTTCACATTTTCAATAATACAGTAAAACTCTGTAAAGTGCAAAAACTCCCATTATCAATTTTCAAAACTCTTTATCAACTTCTGTATCTGGTACCCAGCCGGGTATTCTACTTATTGCAAAATATGTATACATTACATACTTATATCACAGGTGCAAATTATTTTTAACTTTTATAAACTATTCACATATATCCAAAGTGGTAAACCCTTGATTGGGTCCTACCAATATTTACTTTTTATTAATCTCAATTACACTTTCCATGCCGGGGGCTGGAACGACGCGATGATCCTTAGATCCCATGACAAACAAGTCGTGACTTGCTATTAACGTTTGTGTCGCTACAGTCCTCGTGCGAACCACTGGGGGCGCAACGGATATCTCTTCATTACAAGACGCCAATTGCGTCGCTGCGGGTGCCGCTAAGTCCGGCGGTGCTATTGATGATCTGAACGGGGTCGCAGGTTGCGATCTAATGTGAGGTACCGGTAGAGAGTAAGATTCAGGGGGCGATGCAGGGGCACGGTCTGGTGCAGCAGGAGCTCGGGACTGTGACGCGCCGGCAATGGTGACGTTACCAGCTTCGGGACGGGGTCACGGACGATTTCCACATTAAGGGCATACCACCCCTTCAGGCCCCAGTGCCTTGTGTATTTGACTATGTCCCCGTTGTACAGGTCCCTTCTCGGATGGCCTTGCGGTAGGTGGGATTCCACGTCCCTGCGGCTGACAAAGATCCCCGGGTAGAGGCCCGGTTCACGGATGAAGCCCCAGCCCTTGCGGAGCTGGAACTCCGTAACACTCCCCTGTCGCCGCGGTTCCCGTAAGGTACCTTTGTCACGACGGACAGTCTCCTTGTCGGCAATCAGCTCCTCATGCTGCTGCTGTCTGTTGCGCTTGCTCTGCCGTTCCTCCTCCTGTCGTTGTTGCCACTCGCTTTCCCACACTCCGGTGTATGCGACGTCATCAAGACGCTCCATCGCGTCCCAGTTAATTTCAGGTAACGACGGGCAAGATCCCTCCGGTGTCCCTACCGGGGAACAATCATCGGCTGCGGCCTCCTGGCCGGGCGGGCGTTCCGGTACTGGCTGGACCTCCTCAACCTCCTTCGCCTCCACCGCTCCATCGGTGGGATCAGGGTCGGTCCTTTTGGGGTTAGCCTCCGGTTGCTCCTTAGCCTTGGGCAGCAGAAGTTTGGGCAATTCAAATGGCGGAGGGTCATCGAAGGGAGAGAACACCGCGTCCCACAGCCGCCGTTGTATCTGGTTACGCCGGCGTCTCTCAATCTCCTCCATGCCAGGTTGTTGCAGGATCATTTTCTTTAACCTTGCGTTTTCTTCTCTAATCTCCAGCAAGGTTTGCTGCAGGTGCCGGACCACAGATGGCTCCGGTTCTAGTGGCAGCTTGGCTGGGGAACGGGGCCTGCCTTCCACCGCTTCCCTGCTCGGCTGCACACGTCCTGCCTCCATCATGTTCCAGAACATCTCTTGGTTACTTTTAGGAACACTCTGGTTCTCTCCGTGGAGGCGGGCTTTGCGTCTCCTCCTCCTTGGATTGGGGATGAAGAGGAGGCGTATTTCTTTAGCAGTAGGGCAGGACCGTATATTGTAATAGCACTTTGAGAGGGCGGGCATTTTCTTCGCGCCTTAGGGGGCACATGCCCACGAATGCACGCCCACCTTCTTCTCCGGCGCCTCAGGGCGCGAATATGGCGACAAAGATGGCGATATTTGGCGCCAAAAGTGCAAACAGTCCTTTTTCCACAAAACACTCCACAGGCACACAGGGCTCGCAATGCTGCAAGTTTCGTATCCTGTTCGTGACGCCAAGTTTTTGTCGCGACCACGCACCATAATTGTGGGTTACCAGGGCAATGGGGTACCCAGAGCCGAGCCCATGGAAGTCTATGGGGTTGTCACGGATAGCGGTGGCTCGGTCTGTGGCCCTGGCGGTCCGGCGTATGTTGGGGGGAATATTATTTACAGGGATTAGTATATAACAGTTCGTGACGCCACCTGTGGTTGTCTGATTGTGTAGCCCTGGTACACAATACCAGGAGGATGAGTGGAGAGGTAACAGTTAAGGTCTCTTCATGACATCATGTACACTTCTGACACACCCAGCAGGGGTGTGGAAGGGAGTGATTTAGTCAGTCAGTTTCCTGTCCTTAGACAGAGTAGACGTGTCCAGTCTGAGCCTGTTAGCAGTTCAGAAAGTGGAGGCTAGTACAGGTGGTCTAGTTCACCTCAGCCTAGTCAGAGCTGTGCCCCACTGGAAGACAGACTGAGATATCTATCAAGAGTCGAGCAAATCGAAGGGCAAAGTGGGAAGATTATTGGAAAAGTGCTTTTGGCTTGGAGAAGTCCTGCACATTGCTACCGGTCACTGGGGACCGAAGGATCACTATTAGCTACAAGCATAGTGGTAAGAAAACCAGGGATTTACCGGACCTTAGGTCGCGGCAAACAGCCCCGAATAGTCAGTACGTACAGGAGTCAGGTGGAATAGGGACTTTGAGTCAAGCGCAGACAAAAGAAAGAACCTAGTTTCATCATTTGGAAGGCTCCACCACAAATCTGACCGGGCAGAACAGCTTTGGAATAGCTGGAGTTATAGAGGGAACTACGCTGCAGGCTGGTTGTACTCATCGTGTTGAAAGTAAAGGAGGCCCCTAACTTGCTTAGCCGTTGCCTCAAAGCTCATCCTCCACCAACCCCATCAGCCTCCCTGGGTCCTGCCTTACCATCTTGCAAGTAAAGGTATGGAAAGACGCTGACCGTGTGAGACTGTGTTATTTATCTGCACCCGACTTCACTAACTTCATAGACTTTGAGGGACCAGTCCCACCTGTAGGGGACCCGACATCTAGCTGCCTCACCATCCCCTCAGAGATCTACAGCAGCGCTGGTACAAATTACCAGAAGACTACAGGTGGCGTCACGAACTGTATATAAATCTATCCCCTGTAAATATTTCCCCAACATACGCCAGACCGCCAGGGCCACAGACCGAGCCACCGCTACCTGTGACAATCCCCATAGACTTCCATGGGCTCGGCTCTGAGTACCCCATTGCCCTGGTAACCCACAATTGTGGTGGCGGGTCGTTACAATTTGGCGTCACGAACAGGATACGAAACTTGCAGCATTGCGAGCCCTGTGTGCCTGTGGAGTGTTTTGGCGAAAAAGACTGTTGCTGTTGTTTGGCGCCAAATACCGCCATATTTGCCGCCAGATTCGCGCCCTAAGGCGCTGGAGAAGAAGGTGGGCGTACCTGAAAGAGCGCGCAAAGTCTTGGACACGCCCCTGGCTCTGACTCATCGGCAGGTCCTGCAACAGGAAGTGAACGCTCTGACATCAGAGCGCCTGCGACGAAGGTCCTGTTCCCACTGCGGTGCCTGTGAAATAGCAGCGTCTGAAACCGGTAGGCTCCGTTTAACCAAGGGGGCGCTAAGATGTCACAACAACCGGCTGACAGTGCGGCCCCGGCCGAGGCCCCAATCCCGCACCGCTTGGTATTGTAGCGCCAGATGGGGGCGCAGGCCCTGCACCCAGTCCGGTAGTCCCGATCATGCCACTAACGCTCCCATATATGCCTGGGGCGAAATGGCTTCCCCAGTACAGCGGTGAGCCAGGCTCATTAGCAGGCTTCAAGCGAAAGTTATGCAGCATCCTAGAAATGTACTCCATGCCTGAGAGACAAAAAGCTGCTGTGCTAATAGGGCAGCTAACTGGCGCTGCTGAGAGGGAAGTGGAGACTTGGGATACCGTTGATCAGGAGTTGGTACCTGCGATCTTCCTTAAGCTGCATGCCATATTTGAAGACCGCACAGAAACAGATCTCCGGATGGCCTTCTATCACTGTTCACAACAGCCAGGTGACAGCATCCGGGACTACGCTTGCCGACTACAGGGAGCCCTGAGAGCCCTCAAGCAAATTAACAATTTAAATGCTATCGACGAGAATAGAATGCTGAAAGAACAATTTATACAGGGATTGAGATCCCAAGAGGAACGCAGAACTGTAAACTGGTGGTCCTTAGATCATCCGGATGCTACCTTTGATGCCCTAAAGGACATGGCAATAAAAGGGCTGCGGCCCCTGGGCAAACCCGAGGTGGCAACCCAACATCATCAGGCTGAAGTCACTCTGGAACCGGCAGTAACCCCCTTTTCCCCGCTAGTGGCTGAAGCCAAAGCGCAGGTGACACCTCCTAGTGAATTGGACTGTCTGCGCTCAGAGGTGCGCCAGCTGACTAAAAATCTGGCTGCTGTAATGAGTGCCCTGCAGCTGTGGAAAGAGGAGGAAGGAAAGATCTTGTTAGCTGACTGCCCAGAAGACGTCCCGTGGATGCACCGGAGAAGAAAGAAGACGTCGCCCCCCCGGAGGAGGACAACGCCACCCCCAGGAGCGACCTCTGACCAACACCCTCCTCGTCGAGAGATCATCTGCTACCGATGCAACCGGAAAGGTCATCTGTCTCCACAGTGTCCTTTAAACGGGCAGAACCTGGGTCCAAGGGCCAACACCCAGGAGAATACCCGTCAGGCCCCCTAGACTGGAACCGCAGGTATGTGGGTGGGCGACCCTACCTGTCTATTATTCTAGATGGTATTGCTGTTCCAGCATTGTTAGACACTGGGTCGCAGGTGACCCTAATACCTGATGCCCTCTATACTAAGTACTGGTCAATGGACAGTCTTAAACCTCCGAGCCTTGACTTTACCGTGTATGCTTCTAATGGTCTTCCTGTAGAAGTACTTGGAACAAAATGTGTAGATGTAAAGGTGGGCAGAGAGGAGTTGAAAGACCAGGGGCTTCTGGTAGTAAAGACTGTAAATGAGGAGAACGGTTTAAATATAATTTTGGGTACTAACATTATCGGTAATTGTTTGGGAGAAGTTGTGTTCTTGCTCCAACAGCTTGCTGAGATTGCCCGACCAAGGCAGAAAGGAGTAATCCAAAGAGAGATCCGGGCCCTGGTGTGTCAGCAGCAAGCGAAGCTTACCGACGGCGAAATTGGTAATGTACGGGTCACTGACTCGGATCCTATTGTGATACCCCCAATGAGTGAAATGATCATTTGGTGCAGGGCAGCCATAGGTCTGAGAGGACAGAATTACCAAGCTGTAGTAGAACCCCACCATTCAGAACATAGACCTACACTTATGACTGCTAGAGGAGTAGTAGAAGTGGTGAATGGAAGAGTACCGGTACGGCTTCTCAATTGGGGAGATGATGAGGTAAATTTACCCCGTTATGCAACCATTGCTAAACTACATGCTGTCGACAATAATTCTATTCTCCCGGCTGAGTCCTTAGACTCCTGTCAAATAGCGGAGGACAATGACCCAGCAACTCAGGTGGCGGAATGGTGTCAGCAACTCCATGTTGGGACGGACACCACTCCCGCTCACCAGAAGCAAGGGGTATTACGGGTGGTGCAAGAGTACGCCCAAGTGTTTAGCAAAAATCCACTTGATTTTGGGACAATTAAGGGAGTACAACATCATATCCCTACAGGCAATCATCCTCCCATCAAAGAGCGGTATAGGCCCATACCTCCAGCTCATTATCAGAAGGCTAAAGAAATGTTGAATGATATGAAGAAAGCCGGGGTGATAAGGGATAGTTGTAGCCCCTGGGCAGCCCCTCTAGTTCTGGTTAAAAAGAAAGATGGTATTATGAGAATGTGTGTGGATTACAGGCAGGTGAACCGCATAACACACAAGGATGCATACCCGTTACCACGTATAGAGGAATCATTAGCTGCTCTGAAAACGGCTAACTACTTTTCTACCCTTGATCTGACTAGTGGTTACTGGCAAGTGGCTGTGGCTGAGGAGGATCGTGAGAAAACGGCTTTCACCACCCCAATGGGGCTCTGTGAGTTCGACAGAATGCCGTTTGGGCTCAGCAGTGCCCCAGGAACATTTCAGAGAGTGATGGAAAACTGTCTGGGACATCTCAATTTTGAAACCGTGCTGCTATACCTAGACGACGTCATCGTGTATTCCAAGACATATGAGGACCATCTGAAACACCTGGCAGAAGTGTTTGAGTCCCTGTCCAGGTACGGGATGAAATTAAAACCCTCAAAATGCCATCTACTCAAACAGAAGGTACAATACTTGGGGCACATCGTTAGTTCGGAAGGAGTAGCGCCGGACCCAGAGAAAGTCACTGCCATCCAGAAGTGGCCGGAGCCGAAGAACCTTAAGGAAGTGCGACAGTTCCTGGGACTAACGGGTTACTACAGAAGGTTCGTGAAAGATTACACGAAGAAGGCAGCTCCTTTACAGGACCTCCTCGTAGGACAATCCCTAAAGAGCAGAAACCCTCCCTTTAACTGGGGTAAGGAACAGGCTGAAGCATTCCAAAAGATGAAAGAGATCCTTACAGGTGATGAGATCTTAACCTATCCTGATTACAGCCAACCGTTCCTGTTGTACACCGACGCCAGTAATGAAGGGTTGGGAGCCGTTCTCAGTCAGAAGCAGAATGGACAAGAAAAAGTCATCGCATATGCCAGCAGAAAACTCAGGCCAACTGAAAGGAATCCGGAAAATTATAGCAGCTTCAAGCTGGAGTTTCTGGCGCTGGTCTGGGCCATTACTGAAAGATTTAAGCACTATCTGGCCTCCAATAAGTTCACGGCGTACACAGACAACAACCCGTTAACGCACCTGGAAACCGCCAAGCTGGGCACCATGGAGCAGCGTTGGATGGCTCGGTTGTCCAATTACCAGTTTACTATCAAGTACCGGGCAGGTCGAAAGAATGCTAATGCTGACGCATTGTCCCGAATGCCGCATGACTCTGATACGGAAGAAGAATCGGACGACCTAGAAGAAATTGAGCTACCTGCGTTCCATCGAAATGGGGTAGTCCACGAGCATCGAGTCCACAGAAAGCAGTATGGTGCAACGTTAAATCCTTTACCCCATCACAGCTGGAAAGAGACTCAGGACAGTGATCCAGTGGTCAGCCGCATCAAGGAGTTGTTAAGACAGGAAGGCTCCTCTTTGGAAAAGGATGCACCTATGTCAGCAAAGCTCCTGTGGAACGAGAAAAGCAGGTTGTTCCTATACCGTGAGAAGTTGTGCAGGAGATACGTCAACCCCAGAACCCATGAGATGGTCTGGCAAATCGTGGTCCCCAAGGCAGACGTCCCAATGGTGTTGGAAGCATACCACGATCAAGCAGGACACTTTGGCTGGAGAAAGCTGGAGACCCTGTTGAGATGCCGGTTCTACTGGGTAGGGATGCGCAGCTCCATTGAGAGGTGGTGTCGGAACTGTGGACCCTGTGGTCTCAGAAGAAAGGACTACGGTAGTCAGAAGGCACCCCTGCAACCTATCCGGACGACTCGTCCTCTGGAGATTGTGGCCCTGGACCACGTCAAATTGTCGCCAAGTAGATCTGGATACTCATACGCCTTGACCATGGTGGACCATTACTCCAGATTTCTGGTGGTTGTTCCAGTTAAGGACCAGACCGCAGTGACGGCAGCAAAAACCTTTCAAGCAAGTTTCTGCAGACCGCATGGGTATCCGGAGCAAGTATTAACCGATCAGGGACCTGCTTTCGAAGCTGATTTATTCAAGGAATTCTGTCACATGTACGGGTGCAAGAAAATTAGAACGACACCATACCACCCTCAAACCAACGGTCTTTGTGAAAAAATGAACCATATCGTCCTTGATTTGTTGAGATCCATACCGTTGGAAGATAGGAATCGATGGCCGGACTTACTACCTGATTTGGTTGATTTGTATAATCATATACCTGTAAGTTCAACTAACTGCACTCCAGCCTATCTTATGAGAGCAAGGCCCGGAAGACTACTAATGGATCTAGAACTTGGAGTGGTAGAACCGGAGGCAGACGACGCTGTTGAAAACTGGGACATCAATCGGCAAGAGCAATACAGAAGAGTACAAATCTGTGTAGAGGAAAGTCTCAACAAGGCACGGGGAAAACAGGAAGATGTTTACAACAGAAATGCTCCTGCCAAGCCTTTGATGCCTGGAGAGGTAGTATTAAAAAGAAAAAGGAAGATGCACAAATTGGATAATCAGTGGGAGCAAGAACCCTACGTCATACAAGATTCTAAATATGACAACAGAAAAGTTTGTGTCGTCAGTAAGGACGGAGGAAGAACAATAACCACTGTGTCCAGAGACCATTTGAAATTGTGTCCAGAACCCTTAAAGCGTTGTGAAAAGAACCCTGTCATCAATCAAGGAGAAAGAAAGGAAGAGGTCATACACACAGATCTGGGAGATTTTCCTGCGGATTGGCCCCGACTGGGAGATGCTGTGATAATTCCAGTGTTGCAGTTTTATCAGCCACAAGAGGAAGTTTTACCTCCAGTTGTGCCCGTGGTGCCAGTTGAGCCCGTTCAGGAGTTACCCATCCCAGCAACACCTCAACCTATGGAATCTCAAGAAGGATCATCAGAAGCAGCGCCCCATACTATGGGATCCCCTGGTGAAGCTGACTCACACCGCCCAGCCATCAGTACGCTTGCCAGATCCATAGAAAGATTGAGGCAGTTCTATAGTTTGCCGTTACGCAGTGCAGACAGATCGCAACTTGATATACCTGAAGCTACACCACGTAGATCAGAGCGAACCACCAAAGGAAAGTTACCCATTAGATATCAGCAGTGATTATAACGAATTGATGTGAATATTGTAAAAAGTCTATATATATATATGTGTTTTTCCCTATTATGTTTTACAATGGACTCAGAGGCTGAGGACTGAGCCAGCCCAAAAACTGTATCCTGTAAATAGTTGCACTAAGGTGCCTTTTAATGGTTTCACATGAAACCTTGACTTACCTCTGAACAGAAAACCCGTGTGGTGTGGCACTGAGTGAGGTCTGCATTCGGATGTCCTGCAGCCCACCCAGGACCCACGTTGAAGGTTTGGTGCGGGTCCTTCACAAGAATACTGTATATTTATTGAATGCTATTTAATACTTTTGTATTTTTCTATAATGTTATTGTTTTGCAACGTTCAAGATATCCTCACCTCCCGGATGGGACGAATTAATGTTATTGTTGATGTTTTCATGCATAAACAAAACTGTCTCTTTATATTTTACAGCCCGGGAGTGCTGTCGTTTACCATGGGGGAATGTGTAGCCCTGGTACACAATACCAGGAGGATGAGTGGAGAGGTAACAGTTAAGGTCTCTTCATGACATCATGTACACTTCTGACACACCCAGCAGGGGTGTGGAAGGGAGTGATTTAGTCAGTCAGTTTCCTGTCCTTAGACAGAGTAGACGTGTCCAGTCTGAGCCTGTTAGCAGTTCAGAAAGTGGAGGCTAGTACAGGTGGTCTAGTTCACCTCAGCCTAGTCAGAGCTGTGCCCCACTGGAAGACAGACTGAGATATCTATCAAGAGTCGAGCAAATCGAAGGGCAAAGTGGGAAGATTATTGGAAAAGTGCTTTTGGCTTGGAGAAGTCCTGCACATTGCTACCGGTCACTGGGGACCGAAGGATCACTATTAGCTACAAGCATAGTGGTAAGAAAACCAGGGATTTACCGGACCTTAGGTCGCGGCAAACAGCCCCGAATAGTCAGTACGTACAGGAGTCAGGTGGAATAGGGACTTTGAGTCAAGCGCAGACAAAAGAAAGAACCTAGTTTCATCATTTGGAAGGCTCCACCACAAATCTGACCGGGCAGAACAGCTTTGGAATAGCTGGAGTTATAGAGGGAACTACGCTGCAGGCTGGTTGTACTCATCGTGTTGAAAGTAAAGGAGGCCCCTAACTTGCTTAGCCGTTGCCTCAAAGCTCATCCTCCACCAACCCCATCAGCCTCCCTGGGTCCTGCCTTACCATCTTGCAAGTAAAGGTATGGAAAGACGCTGACCGTGTGAGACTGTGTTATTTATCTGCACCCGACTTCACTAACTTCATAGACTTTGAGGGACCAGTCCCACCTGTAGGGGACCCGACATCTAGCTGCCTCACCATCCCCTCAGAGATCTACAGCAGCGCTGGTACAAATTACCAGAAGACTACAGGTGGCGTCACGAACTGTATATAAATCTATCCCCTGTAAATATTTCCCCAACATACGCCAGACCGCCAGGGCCACAGACCGAGCCACCGCTACCTGTGACAATCCCCATAGACTTCCATGGGCTCGGCTCTGAGTACCCCATTGCCCTGGTAACCCACAATTGTGGTGGCGGGTCGTTACATGATCACTGAGACCAGCGCTGCTGAACAGAACTCTGAGGGGATGTTATAGCAGCTAGGTGTTGGGTCCCCCACAGGTGGGACTGTCCCTCTGAGTCTATGGTGATTGTAGTAAGGAGATGTGGATAAATGACACAGTCTCAGACAATAAAGCTTCTTTCCATACCTTTTACTTTCAAGTTGTTTAGGCAGGTCCCGGGAAGCTGTTGGGGTGGATGGAGGATGCGTTTCGAGGTAACGGCTGAGCAGGTTAGAGGCCTCCTTAACTTTCCATGTAACGAGTCCAACTTGCATAAAGCTAAGTTCACTCAAAAACTCCAGCTAATTCTGTAGCTGTACTGCCCGGTCAGCATAGTGGTCGGAGTCTTCCAAGTGACGGAACTAGGTTCTTGCTTTTGTCGTGCACTGACTCAAAGTCCCTATTCCACCTGACCCCTGTTACGTACCGACAATAGGCTTGTTCCTGTGACCTGAAGTCCAGCGAACCCCTGGTTTTTCTTATCACTTCGCCTGAAGCTGTAGCGACTCTTCGGTCCCCAGTGACCGGTGAACAGTGCAGGATAATTCAATCCTTAAGGCACTTCTAGAATTCTTTTCCACTGCGCCCTTCGCCCTGCTTGCGCTCTTAACATAAGCACTCCACACTTCCTATGGTAATATCAGTCAGCTCTTTCTTGCTTCTTCCTTAGAGCTCGCTAACAGATTCTCAGTATTCTCCTAGTTCAGGAGCACGTCGACTGAACTTCACTGTCCTTGAGACAGGCGACTGAAGTCTCTGTTGCTAAATCTTCTTTCTTCCTTAATTGTCTCTGTCTTCTGGTTAGGCACAGCTCTGACTAGGCTAAGGTGAACTGGCTCACCCTTACTAGCCTCCACTTTCTGAACTGCTGACAGGATCTAGCTGAACTTCTTCCTCCCTCAAAGTCCAGGCTAGAGACTGACTCACGGTCAACAACCACCACCACCACAAAAGACCCTAACAACTGAATAACCCTTCCTTATATATCCTGTGGGTGTGTCTAAAGGTGTGTGATAGAGTGAATGGATATCAAGCATTAAACCATTACCTGTCCACGCATCCTCCTGGTATTGTGTGCCTTACATACCAGGGCTACACAAGTGCAGTTTCAGTGAGCAAGCGTGCCGACGCTTTGAGAGCGGTGAAGAAAGGAGAAGAAGCAGCCCACCATCTGCTAGTGAGACAGTGTGAGGGTCGAGTAGGACGAAGGCGAGTGGCTTACCTCTACTCTGATTACCCGACGCCGGGTCCGAGCTTGCTGGAACCTTCACGCCTTGCAGGAGATACCGGAGACCCTGCGGGACTACAAGTCGCAGGAGCCCATAGGTGTTGATACGTGGCTGGGTTAGGAAGACAGGAGTCTGGCAGGTACCGCCATTAGAGACTGTGTCCTTCCAATAGAAAGCCCTATACAAAGTCAGCCGGTGCAAAGTTGAAGACAGAGTTAGGCCTCGTCTCATACAGGTCAGAGACTCACACGATAGAAGTAAGGAGGCCCTACACCTACTCAGTGGAAAGAACTGGACGTGCATCCTTCACCCTGCCAGCACCCTAGGACGTGCCTGCCATTCCACCAGTAAAGGTACAGAAAGAGACTTTTGTGTGTGTCTGCCTTATTACTCCTGCGGCTGAACTCCCCTTCTCCATCCTGCACCCCTACACCGCCATCTACCCTGAGGGACCCAGTCTTGCCTGTGGAAGACTTAACACCTTGCTGCCCAGAAACAACCCCTCAGCGGATTTACCCAGCAGCGCTGGTCACACTGACCAGGTCCCACAGGTGGCGTCACAAATATTTTACAAACCACTTTAATCCCCTGTAAATATCCCCCTTTTCATTGAGCGCCCAGGGCCACGGACCGAGCTGTGTCGCCGTGATATCCCCATAGAAGTGAACGGGCTCAGTGCCAAGTACCCCACGGCCCTGGCGGGCGACTCACATAGAAGGCAGGAGACACAGGACAAAGGTTAGAAGACAGGAGACACAGGACAGAGGATAGAAGATGAGACAAAGGACAGAGGATAGAAGACAGGAGACACAGGACAAAGGACAGAGGATAGAAGACAGGAGACAAAGGACAGAGGATAGAAGACAGGAGACACAGGACAGAGGATAGAAGACAGGAGACAAAGGACAGAGGATAAAAGACAGGAGACACATGACAGAGGATAGAAGACAGGGGACAAAGGACATATGATGGTAGACAGAAGACAAAGGACAGAGGATAGAAGACAGGAGACAAAGAACAGAGGATAGAAGACAGGAGACTCAGGACAAAGAACAGAGGATAGAAGGCAGGAGACTCAGGACAAAGGACAGAGGATTTAAGACAGGAGACACAGGGCAAAGGTTAGAGGATAGAAGACAGGAGACAAAATACAGAGAATAGAAAACAGGAGTCACAGGACAAAGGACAAAGGATAGAAGACAGGAGACACAGGACAAATGACAGAGGATATAAGACAGGAGACACAGGACAAGGGATAGAGGATAGAAGACAGGAGACATAGGATAAAGGACAGAGGATAGAAGACAGAGCATACAGAACAGAAGATAGAGGACAGAATATAGACGGCAGAGTGTCACGCTGTTACTGCATACAGGAGGTCTGGGGTCTATGCTGACCCTAAGCTGGGGTCCTGACTAATCCCTCTACCTGGAGGTACTGTTGATGGTACAGAGGTCCAGGCCACCAGCGTAATCCCTACCTCCTGAGGATCCCTGAACCTCAGTGATCTAGTCCTGAGAAGGACCCTGATCACAACACAGGGGACTGGAAGGTATATGTCTAGACACAGTAATAGACGAACAAGACAGTACAAGGTGTAAACTAAAATCCACCTTGCATACAAAAGTCACACCACAGAAAACAGAGGGGACACCAACGGGTACGGAGATAAATGATAAAGCGAGGAGGGGAAAAAAGACCACACCAGGTACTCTTCACTTCAGACTTCACAATACCACGATCCGCTCTGCTGGTCTGCATGAATGCTTTCACCGACACTTCCCTAGCAGACTGGCAGGTATTTGAAGGAATCCAATTACAGCAACATAAATTGCAGCTGGGCGAGGCTGGTCTTGTCTAGCCCAGAGAGAAGGAGAATTAACTCCCTCACTGCCGAAAAACACCCAGCACCAGAAACTCAGCTGTGAGAAGTCAGGGTGTGCAATTGCGACGATCTTCGTAGCGACACACCCGTGACAGTACCCCCCCTTCTACGAGGGCCCTCCGGACCCTCAGGGCCGGGTTTATCTGGGTGAGTAGTGTGGAAGGCCCGAACTAATCGGTCTGCGTTAATATCCGACGCAGAAACCCACGTCCTCTCCTCAGGACCATACCCCCTCCAATGAACCAGGTACTGAAGGGACCGGCGATTCAGACGTGAATCGATGACTCTCGACACCTGGAACTCCAAGTTACCATTGACCACCACAGGAGGAGGAGGTAAAGGTGAAGGTATCACCGGCGCCACATACCTTTTAAGCAACGATCTGTGGAACACATTATGAATTTTAAATGTAAGAGGGAGGTCAAGACGGAATGCAACCGGATTAATTATAGAACTGATCTTGTATGGCCCGATGAACCTGGGACCCAGTTTCCAGGAGGGAACCTTAAGTTTTCATATTTTTGGTAGACAACCATACCAGATCGTTCACACTTAGGTCCGGACCAGACACTCTCCTCCTATCAGCCATACGTTTGTATCGGTTCCCCATAGTACTCAGATTATTCAGCACTCCTCTCCACACTGAAGCAAGTGACGACGAAAATCGTTCCTCCTCAGGAAGCCCAGAAGAGCCCCCCCTATTGAAAGTACAAAACTGGGGGTGAAAACCATATGCCCCAAAAAACGGGGACTTACCAGTGGACTCGCTCCGCCTATTATTAAGAGCAAACTCCGCCAGAGGTAAGAAAGAAGCCCAGTCCTCCTGGTTCTCTGACACAAAACACCGGAGATATGTCTCCAAGCTCTGGTTCAGACGCTCTGTCTGACCATTGGTCTGCGGATGAAAAGCCGATGAAAATGACAACTGCATCCCCCGCCGTGTACAAAATGCTTTCCAGAATTTGGACACAAACTGAGACCCCCGATCCGACACCACATTGGAGGGTACCCCGTGAAGCCTTACAATCTCCCCAATGAACACCTGCGCAAGAGTTTTAGCATTAGGAAGAGCAGGAAGAGCGATAAAATGTGCCATCTTGCTGAACCTGTCCACTACAACGAGTATGACTGTTTTACCCGAAGATGGCGGGAGGTCCGTAATGAAGTCCATAGACAGATGAGTCCACGGACGCTCCGGAATCTTCAAAGGTAAGAGGGACCCAGACGGACGGGTATGTGGGGTCTGAGAGCGCGCACAAACCTCGCAGGACGCGACAAAAGTTACCACCTCCCTATGTAAGTTAGGCCACCAAAACCGGCGCGAGAGGAGATCCTCAGTTGCTTTACTCCCTGGGTGTCCTGCCAAAGCTGAATTATGGTGTGCCTCGATCACCTTTTGTCACAACTGATTTGGAACAAACAGTCTCCCTGGAGGTCCTACAGGGGCGTCCCCCTGAGCCTCCAATACCTCCTCCTCAAGCTCAGAGCATACTGCCGACACCACCACCCCTCCTGAAGGATCGGAACCGGGTCATCCGTCTTCCCGGCCCCAGGGAAACAGCGAGATAAGGCATCCGCCTTAACATTTTTTGACCCAGGACGATATGTGACGACAAAATTAAACCTGGTAAAAAACAACGACCACCTAGCTTGTCTGGGATTCAGACGTTTAGCGGACTCTAAATATAGCAGGTTCTTGTGATCAGTAATGACGGTGACCGGGTGGACTGCCCCCTCCAAAAAATGACGCCACTCCTCAAAAGCTAACTTAATGGCCAAGAGTTCCCTATTGCCGACATCATAATTCCTCTCAGCGGACGACAATTTTTTAGAGAAGAAGGCGCACGGATGCCATTTACCAGGGGACGAACCTTGTGACAATACTGCTCCCACCCCTACCTCGGAAGCGTCCACCTCAACAATGAACGGCTGTGACGCATCAGGTTGAATAAGTATGGGTGCCGAAGCAAAACATTTTTTCAAGGAGGAAAACGCTTGACAAGCCTTGTCAGACCACCTTGAAAAAGCTGTCCCTTTTTTAGTCATGTCTGTGAGAGGTTTAACTATGGACGAAAAATTACGAATGAATTTCCGGTAGTAGTTAGCAAACCCCAGGAAACGTTGTAATGCCTTAAGATCCTCTGGCAGATCCCACTCAAGAACTGCCCGCACTTTCCCAGGGTCCATACGAAAACCGGATGCTGACACGAGGAATCCTAAAAACTGAAGTTCCTGTACGGCGAACACACACTTCTCCCATTTGGCGTACAGTTTATAATCCCGCAAGATCTGTAACACCTGCCTAACTTGCTCCTGATGAGACACAAGATCCGGCGAGTAAATTAAGATGTCATCCAGATATATGACAACAGACTGTCCCACTAGGTGGCGAAAGATGTCATTAACAAAATGTTGGAACACCGCCGGGGCATTACTCAGACCAAATGGCATGACAAGGTTCTCATAATGCCCCTCCGGAGTGTTAAGCGCCGTTTTCCACTCATCCCCCTCCTTCATCCTAATCAGATTGTACGCCCCCCTGAGATCCAACTTAGAGAACCATTTGGCGCCCACGATCTGATTGAAGAGATCGGGAATAAGTGGGAGCGGATACGGATTTCGGACCGTAATCCGATTAAGCTCACGGAAATCCAGGCAAGGGCGTAGGCCTCCATCTTTCTTCTTCACAAACAAGAACCCCGCGGCCACCGGGGAAGATGAAGGTCTAATATGCCCCTTAGCCAGACTCTCTGAAATATAATCCTTCATGGCCTGTCTCTCAGGACCAGAAAGGTTATACAACCTAGATTTCGGTAACTTGGCCCCAGGGAGCAAGTTAACAGAACAGTCATACTCACGATGAGGAGGTAGTTCTTGACACCCTTTCTCCGAGAACACATCCTCAAAGTCCACCAGAAATGGAGGTAAGGTCCTAGGAGCGACCGCACCAATGACCGTATTCATGCAGTTTTTATTACAGAATTCACTCCATTGGCTTATCTCTCTGGATTGCCAATTAATAACCGGGTTATGCTTAGTTAACCAAGGAAGGCCCAGCACTATAGGAGTGGGAAGACCCTCCAACACATAACACGACAACAGTTCTTTATGTAACGCCCCACTTGAAGATCTATGTTATGCACTGCTTGCAAAAAACAACCCTGACCGAGAGGTCTGGCGTCGATCGAGAATATGGGGACGGGTTTAGCCAACACACTCAGTCGCATACCTTGAACCCGGGCAAAGCGAGCATCCACCAGATTAGCCCCGGCCCCACTATCCAGAAGAACAGATATCCTCTCAGTTCTCGCACCCACCACCACCTCTGCCGGTACGAGAAACTGAGACGAACTTAGGGACGAAATACTTACTCCCAGATTGCCGTCCACCACACAATCTGGGATCAATAGTTTTCCGGCGACTTCTCACTCTGCAAAGGACGGGATGGACACCCCCCAATAAAATGTCCCTTTTTCCCACAGAAAAAACAACTACCTGTTTTGTGGAGCCCCACCGATCCCCTCCCCCGGAATGATGTCCCTCCTAATTGCATAGGCTCCTCAGGACTGACCAGGGGAACCTCCAAATAAGGGACCCTTGAGGAAGGTGGAGTCATCACAGGGGGCGAAGTTACCCCGCACCTCTCCCGAAGCCGTCTGTCAATACGAATAGCAAGGGCCATAGCGGCTTCCAGTGATGTGGGAGGGTCATACTGTGCCAGCACATCCTTTAATTTGTCAGATAAACCTTGACAAAACTGGCTCCTAAGAGCCGGGTCATTCCACTGGGTGTCCGTGGCCCACCTACGGAACTCCGAACAGAATTCCTCCGCCGGACGATCTCCCTGCTGGATCCTACGTAACTTAGATTCAGCAAGTGAGACCCGATCCGGGTCATCATACACAAGACCCAGAGCTGCAAAAAACCTATCCACTGACTGGAGAGCTGGGGAGCCCGGGGGGAGAGAGAACGCCCAGGATTGGGGGTCTCCTTGTAGGAGCGAGATGACAATCCCCACCCTTTGTTCTTCACTCCCACATGACCGAGGTCGCAGCCGAAAGTACAATTTACATGCCTCCCGGAAAGCAAAAATCTTGTCCCGCCCCCAGTGAACCTGTCAGGGAGAGCTACTTTAGGTTCTGGTCCGGCTTGCTCAAGGGGGTACAAAACCTTGGACTTAACGTCCGCCAGCTCCATGGACAAACTCTGCAACTGCCGAGCTAGACTGACTACTGGATCCATGGTGGCTGGAGAAAATCTTTAGTGGTCGGTGAAAATGTCACGCTGTTACTGCATACAGGAGGTCTGGGGTCTATGCTGACCCTAAGCTGGGGTCCTGACTAATCCCTCTACCTGGAGGTACTGTTGATGGTACAGAGGTCCAGGCCGCCAGCGTAATCCCTATGTCATGTATAGTGTACAGTTCCTATAGCGTCTTGTGCTTGGGTGCGAGGAAAACACAGGAGACATAGGTTGAAATGAAATGACTTGTATTACTTCATACAAGCATGCTGAAAAGTTCACACAGATTGCAGGAACAGCGACAGGAGACACAGCAGGCCAGAGTAACTTCAAGCACTACAATAAATCTCCAAAGCAGGTTCAGGATCTCTTCTCTGTATCGTAATTCCTCTGCAAACATGGATTCACCAAACAGCAGGTTTCCAGAGTCCAAAAGTGTTCCAAGGTTCCTCAGTAGGGAATAGCTGGAGTACAAGTCCAAGGTTTCCACAGACTGACTGAGGCTTGATTCAGGAGCACTGATTGTTCAGCTGAGGCTGCTTAAGAAGCAAGAGGGAAGAATCAGGGCGGGAACATGAAAACTGGAAACTCCATATTAACTGAGGGCAAGAGCTGCAGAAAGACAGAAAGCAAAATGGCCGACGGAAAACTGAGTTTCAAGGAACATGTCAACAGAGACAAAGAACCTTACATTACTCCCCCCTTAGGGACAACCTCCGGATGACCTCAGACCAGGCTTGTCAGGGTACCTCTGATGAAACTGGCGGAGCAGGCGAGGAGCATTTACATTATTGACTGGTTCCCATGAGTTGTCCTCCACTGGGTAGCCCTGCCATTTAATCAAATATTGCAACTGATTTCTGTACAACCTGGAATCTAGAATCCTTTCCACCATAAATTCTTCCTGACCATCGACCAGCACTGGGTCAGGGCAAGGAGAAGAACGTCCAGGAAACGTATTGGGTGTTGCAGCCTTTAGTAGGGATACATGAAAGACAGGGTGGATTCTCATAGTTCTGGGCAGTTGAAGACGACAAGCAACAGCACTTATAATCTTACTGATCTTATAAGGTCCAATGTACTTATGTCCCAATTTAGACAATGGAATCTTTAATTTAAGATTTCTGGTTGACAGCCAGACCAAATCTCCTACCTTGAAAGCTGGTGCAGGTTTACGAAATTTATCTGCTGCTTTCTTGTACCTTTCCTGAGCCAATTCTAGATTTTCCTTTAGAAGATCCATATTCTTTTGTAAAGAAGTGATTCTTTCAGCCACTGCCAGCAAGGGCGTATCTATGGGAAATCGAGGAAGAATGTTAGGATGATAACCTAGATTGGAGTAAAAAGGAGACTGCTTAGTGGAGGCGCTCTGAGAGTTGTTATAAGAGAACTCAGCCAGTGGAAGTAGATCCACCCAATCATCCTGTAGGTGGCAGATAAAACAGCGGAGATACTGCTCCAGGGTCTGATTGGTTCGTTCTGTCTGTCCATTAGTCTGGGGATGAAAAGCAGAAGAAAGGTTTACTTTAATGTCCAATGCTGCACAGAAATTTTGCCAAAACCTTGAAGTGAATTGCACCCCTCGATCCGAAATGACCTCATCCGGTACTCCATGTAAGCGAAACACATTCTTAATCATCAAGTCTGATGTCTGTTTTGCAGTGGGTAAGCCGACACAAGGGATAAAATGAGCTGCCTTTGTTAGACGGTCAACCACCACTAGAATGGTGTTCTTCCCTTGAGAGGTTGGTAACTCCACAATGAAGTCCATAGAAATGGATCCCCACGGGCGGGACGGGGTGGGAAGAGGTTGCAACAGACCAGTTGGTGAGGAGCGAGGTGTTTTGCATCTTGCACAGACTTCACATGAAGTGACATAATTTAAGACATCTTTCCTGTAAGTGGGCCACCAAAAGAAACGAGAAAGAAATTCTTGTGTCTTTAGAATTCCCCTATGCCCGGCTATCTTGGAATCGTGGATGAGTTGCAATACTCTCAATCTGACTGTTTCAGGTATATACAGACGTTGTCCCTGAATCCACACACCATTCTTAAAGACAAGACTTACGTCCCTTGGGGGTTGAGCCAACAAAGAATCCGCATGGTATGCTTCCTTGATGTCCTTAAGTAGGTCTTGATTATGAATCACTCCCAGGAATCTAGAGTCAGGAAGAATAGTCTTAGGAGGAGTAAGTGGACGTGTCTCTGCTGAATGAATCCTAGAGAGTGCATCAGCCTTTCCATTGCGCGATCCTGGTCTATAAGAAATGACAAAATTAAATTGGTTTAGGAAAAGATTCCAGCGAGCCTGGCGAGGAGTCAGGCACTTAGCCGACCTGATAAATTCAAGGTTACGATGGTCTGTCAGGACGACTATTTGCTGTGCAGCTCCCTGAAGAAGGTGTCTCCATTCCTTGAAGGCGGCAATAATGGCCAACAATTCTCTATTGCCCACATCGTAGTTCCTCTCAGCCGAAGACAACTGCTGGGAAAAGAAGGCACAGGGATGCAAGACATTCTTCTCACCTGTTCTCTGAGAGAGTATAGCTCCAACGGCACAGTCTGAAGCATCCACCTCTATTATGAAGGCAAGCTCGGGGTTGGGATGTACTAAGATAGGTGCAGTGGTAAATTTATCCTTTAAACAGGAAAATGCTTCCTGAGCTTGCGGGGTCCAGGAGAACTTAGACTGTTTCCGGGTAAGTTGGGTGATAGGTGACACTACCTCAGAAAAATTCTTAATGAAACGTCTATAGAAGTTGGCAAACCCGATGAAACGCTGCACCTCCTTCACATTTCTAGGAATTGGCCAATCCTTGATGGCTTGGGTCTTGCTTCCATCCATACTAATCCTTTGCGTAGATAGTACATACCCCAGAAATTGAATTTCGGTCCTATGGAATTCACATTTTTCAAGTTTGATGTAGAGATGGTTTTGTCTTAGGCGTTCTAAGACCATTCTCACATGTCCATGATGTTCCTCTGTGGAGTTAGAAAAAATTAGAATATCATCCAGATAAATCACCACAAATGTATCTAGGAGATCCCTGAAGATATCATTCACGAAGTGTTGGAAAGTGGCTGGGGCGGTACTCAGACCAAAAGGCATAACTAGATATTCAAAGTGTCCATAGCGTGACCTGAAAGCAGTCTTCCATTCATCCCCAGGTCTAATACGGACCAAGTTATAGGCCCCACAGAGATCCAGTTTAGAGAAAATTTTGGCATGCCGCACTCTCTCCAACAACTCAGGGATTAAAGGCAATGGATAACGGTTTCTAATAGTAACCTTATTGAGTTCCCTATAGTCTATGCAGGGTCTCAGAGATCCATCTTTCTTCTTCACAAAGAAGATGGGTGCACCTGCGGGAGATGAAGAGGGGCGTATGAAGCCCTTGGCTAAATTTTCGTCTATATAATCCTTCAAAGCTTTTAGCTCGGGCCCCGCTAGGGGGTAGATCTTACCAAAAGGTATCTCGGCTACAGGCAATAATTCAATTGGACAATCATATGGACGGTGAGGAGGAAGCTGATCAGCGTTCTTCTTGTCACATAAATCCACATAGTCCTGGTATACAGCTGGTAGTTCAGGGACTGACATGGTTCCTTTAGGAACAGAGCAAGCTGAAATTTCTTGACTCATCTGTTTCTCCGGAAAGTGTAATTCCTTGGTCTCCCAGTTAATCGTAGGATTCTGCGCCTGCAGCCATGGTAGCCCTAGAATAATGGGAAAGTGGGGAGAAGAGATAAGCATAAAAGACATTTTCTCCTGATGATCTTTACCCATAAGGACCCTCAAAGGCTCTGTTTCTTGATCCACTGGTCCAGAAGTCAGTAGAGAGCCATCCACAGTCTCCATCTGTACTGGAGTAGCCTTCTTCACTGAACGTATCCCCTGTTTCAGAGCAAAGGAGATATCCATAAAATTTCCACTTGCTCCTGAGTCGATCATAGCAGAGCTAGACACCCAGACTGAGTCAACCCAGATTTTGATGGAAAGGAAGCAATGAGAATTGTTTCTTTTACAACTCAGCTGGGACACCGCTGAGGAAACTTGAAAAATTGCAGCGTTTATACCGTCATCGTCCCCAGAACTAACAGAGTTTAAGTCCGAGAAATCAAGATCTCTTGCAGCAGATCTCTCTGGAGCCTGAGGCTCGGACATGACAGAGCTCCTCTCGCAACACTCACAGTGAATGACTGCTGCAGTAGTCTTACGAGAACGGCTGGGGCAGTTTATAATGAAGTGCCCTGACTTACCACAGTAGAAACATAGATTTTCCTTTATACGATGTTCTTTGCGTGCATCACTAACCCGTCTTTGTAAAGAGTCCACCTGCATGGGTTCAGGTTCTGGTTCCCTTGTGATCCTACTCAAAGGTTCCTTAGCTGAGGAGGGAGGTAGTAAAAGGTTAGTGCGATTATTTTCGAACCATCTCTCTTGTCTGCGTTCAGTCAGACGAGCATCAATACGGATACAATAGTTAATAAAGTCACCTAACGCAGTGGGAGGTCGGCACGAGCAAGTTCATCCTTAATCAGTGGAGACAACCCTTTCCGAAAAATAGATTTTTTAGCGGAAGTGTCCCAAGTGGTATCAAGAGCCCATCTCCTGAAATCCAGGGCATATTCGGCTACTGAACGCTTACCTTGGCGCAAAGTTAACATGGCTGCTTCAGCTGTTGCACCTCGATTGGGGTCATCAAACACCTGCCCCATGGCTGAAATAAAAGCATCAAGGTGATTCAAACAATCATCCTCAGTCTCAATCAGAGGGTCTGCCCACATCAAAGCCTTATTGGTAAGCAACATGATTATAGTAAGCACTTTGGATCGTTCAGTGGGAAATTGTGAAGCATGTGCAGAGAAAAATAAATTGCATTGATTAATAAATCCCCTGAATTTCTCACGTTCACCGCCAAAATGAAAAGGAGGTAATTTGGGGATCCCAGAACTCGGGGTTATGGCAGGAGCCTGGGCTCGTTCCTCTAGAGCCTCAATCCTGGCTCGCAATTCCTGGGTAGTCTGTCCAAACACTTTCAAATTATGATTAGTGAGGTCCTGTAGGCTGCAAAACGGGTTTTTAAAGTCTGTACATCTGAAAGGATTGTATCAGTCACTCCGCAAAGTTCCTTTATGCGGGCCTCCATCTTCCAGATCTTTTAAGGCAGAAGTGCTGTAAGAGGAAAGGAAAAAAAAAAAAAAACAATAGTGTTTACCTGTGGTAACACTCCAGAGTAAAGTTTTAAGGGAATGCGCTCACCTGGAATGGTTGTGAGAAGTCACAACCACTGTCATCACATAAGGTATTAAACGGACATCTGATATCCACAGTCACAGCAGACACGGCTTTCCCAGACTCAGCAGACACTAAACATTGGCTCCTGAATCTTGTCATGTATAGTGTACAGTTCCTATAGCGTCTTGTGCTTGGGTGCGAGGAAAACACAGGAGACATAGGTTGAAATGAAATGACTTGTATTACTTCATACAAGCATGCTGAAAAGTTCACACAGTTTGCAGGAACAGCGACAGGAGACACAGCAGGCCAGAGTAACTTCAAGCACTACAATAAATCTCCAAAGCAGGTTCAGGATCTCTTCTCTGTACCGTAATTCCTCTGCAAACATGGATTCACCAAACAGCAGGTTTCCAGAGTCCAAAAGTGTTCCAAGGTTCCTCAGTAGGGAATAGCTGGAGTACAAGTCCAAGGTTTCCAGGAGTCAGGTCACAGACTGACTGAGGCTTGATTCAGGAGCACTGATTGTTCAGCTGAGGCTGCTTAAGAAGCAAGAGGGAAGAATCAGGGCGGGAACATGAAAACTGGAAACTCCATATTAACTGAGGGCAAGAGCTGCAGAAAGACAGAAAGCAAAATGGCCGACGGAAAACTGAGTTTCAAGGAACAGAGACAAAGAACCTTACACCCTACCTCCTGAGGATCCCTGAACCTCAGTGATCTAGTCCTGAGAAGGACCCTGATCACAACACAGGGGACTGGAAGGTATATGCCTAGACACAGTAATAGACGAACAAGACAGTACAAGGGGTAAACTAAAATCCACCTTGCATACAAAAGTCACCACAGAAAACAGAGGGGACACCAACGGGTACGGAGATAAATGATAAAGCGAGGAGGGGAAAAAAGACCACACCAGGTACTCTTCACTTCAGACTTCACAATACCACGATCCGCTCTGCTGGTCTGCATGAATGCTTTCACCGACACTTCCCTAGCAGACTGGCAGGTATTTGAAGGAATCCAATTACAGCAACATAAATTGCAGCTGGGCGAGGCTGGTCTTGTCTAGCCCAGAGAGAAGGAGAATTAACTCCCTCACTGCCGAAAAACACTCAGCACCAGAAACTCAGCTGTGAGAAGTCAGGGTGTGCAATCGTGACGATCTTCGTAGCGACACACCCGTGACACAGAGGATGCAGGATAAAAGATAGAGGATAGAAGATAGAAGAAAGAAAATTAAGGACAAATGACAACAGATAGAGGAAAAAAGACAAAGAACAGAGGATAAAAGATCGAGGATAGAGAACAGAAGACAGATGACAGTACAGAACATAGAGCATAGAAGGCAGAAGATAGAGCATAGAGAACAGAGACAAGAAAAAAGATAGAGGACAAAAGATAGAAAACAGAGGGTAAAAGACAGAGGGTAGAAGACAGTAGACAGAGGATAGAAAATAAAGGATAGAAGACAGAGGATTGTGAACAGAAGATGGAGGAGAAAAGATAGAAGATGGAGGAGAGACGATAGAAGACATAATGTAGAGAACAGAGGATAGAAGATAGAGGATAAAGGGATAAGGTATAGAGGATAGAAGATAAAGGATAGAAAGTAAAGGATATAAGTTAGGAGATTGATGATAGCAGATAAAGCAGGGATCTCAAATACATGGCCCACATGACACTGGAAACCAGAGAAATAACAATAACTAGGCTCGGGGAGGAAGGAGGACCCACTGACATTCGTGCTGACTTTAAGATGAATATGAATACTCAGACACAAATTCAGCCGAAATGTGTTGCGGCGCAGAGACTGACTCTATGAAGAAGGAAGAGGACCGATTATTTATTTTTTTATGTGTACGTGAAGAGTGGCAGGATGGGTGTCATTCTTATAACATGAGGTACAGAAAGGGAGACATTTTAACAGGATGGGGTCTAGTACGGGAGACAGTATTACAGGATGGGAGTGAGGATGGAGGACTTTATTGCAGAACAGGGGCAAAACTAGCATTACTAAAAATGTCTTGTCCTTCAAGGACTGTGGCCTGTCAACTTCACTTTTTTCTATGTGTGGCCCATTTACCCAGCCAACTTTGAGACCCCTGAAATAAAGGAATGAAAATGAGATAAGCTAAGAGAAGAGAAGGTAGAGGAAGGAAAGAAGAAAAGATAGAGAACAGAGGATGGAGGAAAAAATATAGAGGAGAGAAAATAGAGGATAGAAGATAGCGGAGAAGAGACCCAGGAGAGAGGATGAAAGACAGAAGGTGGAGGACAGAGGAGAGCAGATACAGGAAAGGAGATAGGGGATTGAAAACAAAAGATATAAGATAAATGATAAAAGACAGAGGATAAAAGACTAAAGAAGTTAGAAAACAGGATTAAAGATAAACGATTGAAGAAAAAAGATCGAAGACAGAAAAGAGAGGATTGCAACAGTTGCGCAGGTACAGGGAAGAAAAGATGAGCAGAACAAATTTTTTAACCGTTTTAATTTGCAATCAAATTTTCCTTTTAAGTTGAACAAATTGATCAAATTTCAGATGACATCCAATAGTAGATTGATTAGAATTTGGGGACATTTGCTCAACTCTTATGTTGACTACAATATAGTGACCTTGATTATTCTCTTTTGATATAAGACATAGGTCCTGAAAGTTGAGTACGGTTAGAATTAATTCTTTGCTAATTTGCACATCATCCCTGTGTCATACTTTGTAGAAATTTCCGTAGCATGGGATAACTCAGGGCCGGCTGCCTTTGTTTTTTGTTATGCCTGATGTGTGGAAACATACTTTATGAATAAATATTTGGCGCGAGAAACATTTTAAGAATCAAAAATATGCATTACATCATGATCTGCTCAAGTTCAAGCAACGTCTTCTCTTTACCACATTTATAAAACAGTTTTGTTTTACTTTCCCAAATGTTTTAAACCTGTTGCAGTCATGTATGAAGGTTTCCATAATTTGAGGAATAAAAAAAACAAGAAACTTCAAAATGGAGTTTCTGAAAGTATCTAAAGACAGAAATATAGACAGACAGAAGATAGATGATAGATAGTAGATAGATAGATAAATAGATAGATAGATAGTTAATAGATAGATAGTTAATAGTTAATAGATAGATAGATAGATAGATAGATAGAATAGATAGATAGATAGATAGATAGATAGATAGTCAGGATATGGTTATCAGGAAAAATGTTAAGTAGTTGTTGCTGACAGAAGTAATGTAACATTTTATATACTGTCAGTAAATCTACTAACGCTCGGCCTCCGTGACCATCAGACATTTCACATTAGCAGCAGATTACTTGGCGCAAAGTAAACAGAATCTTAATTTCTTCTCCTGGACCCGACTATAGACACAGACATTACTGTGACATATATTTGGAGCTGCTGATCCATTAGTAACATCTGGATGAAATTAAAGCTCAATAAAGTGAAATGAAGCCGCTCGCCGGCAGGTGAGACGTCTTTGATAATGAAAAAAATAGGTTTTCCAGGCCTCCTTCATTGTATCTGACCCCAGAACATAACATTGCAAGTCTTCTTTCTTTGAAATCAAAATTATTCCATTGTAAATTTGTTTTATTAGTAAAATTTACAAACTTTCTGCTGTTTGCAATAAAGCAATAAAACAAGAACAATGTAAATGTCTCAACACAACTAATATATAGAGGTTAGTGACGAGTGATCGTTCTCGGATAAGGTGTGATCGGAGCATGCTCGGGCCCTAACCGAGTGACTTCCGCGTGCTCGAATAATATGTTTGAGTTCCCACAGCTGCATGTCTCACGGTTGTTTGACAGCCACAACACATGTTGCCTAACACCTTATCCGAGCACGTTCGCTCATCACTAATAGAGGTATCTCCAAATTCAGGCTTCAGTTTGTATAGTGAAGCGCGTACTAAACAATGAAGGTCTCCATGGCTGGCCTCTAAAACATCACCTTTACTGACCCAAAATTACAAGAGAAGTCGGCTCCAATATTCTCAAATCCATATAAATAATCAACAGAAGTCTTGTGATTCTGTTCTATGGAATGATGAAACAAAACTGAAGCTGTTTGGGCCTACAAAGCAGCGGTATTTAAGGGGAGGGAGAATGATGCGTACGCTAACATGATCATACTGCCTACACTGAAGCATAGGGCTAGTTTAGTGATGCCTACAGTGGAGCATTAGGCTGGTTCATTGATGTCTATAGTGATGCATGGCACTGATTTGGTGATGACTGCAGTCAAGTATAGTGGTAGGTGGATTGGTTATGCTTACACTGAAGCATGGTGGTTGCTCAGTGATGTCTACAGTGAAGCATAGTGGTGGCTCAGCGATGCTTACAGTGAAACATGGCAGTTGCTCAGTGATGCCTACAGTGTAGCATGGCAGGGGCTCAATGATAATTACAGTGAAGCATGGTGGTGGCTCAGTAATGCCTACATTGAAACATGACAGTTGCTCGATAAAGCCTACCGTCACGCTCACGCCCTGACTGGTGGGCGTGAGCCAGGGGGTTGTGGCCCCACTGTGCCACAAACCAGACTACCCTGGAAGGGGCGTGACTAGGACAGCTGCCTTGGTTTTCACTAGAGCCTCTGATGGTGAGGTCAGGCTTGTGCGGCAGGCAACTGCCAGGTGCCACTCCAGGGTGGTGTCTGGTTGTGGCTGCTGATCCCACTTGGGGAGACGGTGGCACGGCTGAGACACTGGCAGGCAGGTGTGGTGCCCCTGAGGGTTCAGTCGCCACAGAGGTGTTGCACCTCATCCAGAGTTGTGATACCCCACTCCCAGGTAAGGAGGGAGCACCCCTAGGACTCCAACACCTGCATCCAACACACACCATATCAGCTGGGCACATGGACGTACCCTACGGGAGGATGGTCTCATCCCAGGCTGGTTAGCAAGGGGTGTATGTGTGTAGCCCAGCTGTGCCTGGAGTCACATTTCCCCAGGGGATGCACCAAAGGTAACACCCACAGAGACCTGATATGCACACAACAAACCTTCACTATTTCCTAGAGCCACCAGAGGGAGCTCTTTCAGAGTATATGAGTATGTGAAGACACAGCAGTTACCTCAGAAGATCACCTCAGATCAGTGAGAGATTAGCTGAGAGTGTGAGACAGTTAAGTCACCTCAGGCAGTCTAGCTGAGAACGTGCCTAGACTATTCACCTCAGAGCTGAGAGGAGTAGAGAGTTGTGAGAAACCTGAAGACTGCAACTTGAGCTTAGTTCAAAGAGTGGAGGCTAGTAAGAGTGGAGGAAGATAGCCACTTCAGCCTGGTCAGAACTGAGTCAACTGAGTGTAGTTTCAGTGAGTAAGCGTGCCGACGCTTTGAGAGCGGTGAAGAGAAAGAAGAATCAGCTAACCTCTGCTAGTGTGCTTATGTTATCGGTCGGAGTAGAACGAAAGGCGAGTGGAAGTGAAGAAGAGAGTAACGGAGGTTGAAACAGCATTGATAGCTTACCTTTACTCTGAACAACCGGACACCGGGTCCGAGCTTGCTAGCATCTACACGACTAGTAGGATATACCGGAGACCCTGCTGGACTACAGGTCGCAGGGGCCCAAGAGTGTTGATACGTAATCGGGGTCAGGAAGACAGGAGTCCGTCGGCCAACCATTAGAGACACTGTTCTATCCAAGAGAAGGCCTCACCACAAAGTCAGCCGGGCGTATAAGTGAAGACAGAGTTAGACTTTGTTTCATACAGGTCAGAAACTCACACAACAGGAGTAAGGAGGCCCTACACCTACTCAGTGGGAATACTGGACGTGCATCCTCCACCCTGCCAGCTTCCCGGGACGTGCCTGCAACTAAATTCAGTAAAGGTACAGAAAGAGACTTTCGTGTGTGTGTCTGCATTATTGCTCCTGCGGCT
This sequence comes from Oophaga sylvatica, assembly GCA_033576555.1. Lineage (NCBI taxonomy): Eukaryota > Metazoa > Chordata > Amphibia > Anura > Dendrobatidae > Oophaga > Oophaga sylvatica. The sequence goes on along the minus strand of JARQOD010000001.1, from coordinate 975,217,787 downwards.
GAAAAGCCCCTTCCCCATCCTGCACCCCTACACCGCCATCTACCCTGAGGGACCCAGTCTTGCCTGTGGAAGACTTAACACCTTGCTGCCCAGTAACAACCCCTCAGTGGACCTACCCTGCAGCGCTGGTCACCCTGACCAGGTACCACAGGTGGCGTCACGAACAAACTGTAAATACTTTATTCCCCTGTAAATATCCCACATTTGAGGTGAGCCCCAGGGCCACGGACCAAGCTGCGCTACCCGTGACATCCCCATTGGAGTGAACGGGCTCGGTGCGAGTACCCCACGGTCCTGCTACGGGCGACTCATATGGATGGGTGGAGTTAGCAGCAGCACTTCGTGTGAGAAGATTGTGAGGAGAGCTCAAGCTGATAGGAGCTCGTCCCGTAAGTGGAGAAAGAGAAGTCAGCGAAGGGGTCCTTGGACAGTGAATATTCCATCCGTGGCCCTTTCCGGGATCGGAAGGACCAGGCCATAAGGGAATCGGCCCCTAGACTAGTGGGAAACCTTCAGGCCCCGCTAGCAAGCCAACGGCTGTGATCACTTTATGGGTCATTGCTACCAACCACCAGCACCATCTCCAGGAAGGAAGCGACATAGGGCCAAGGACGCACAGAATTAATCTGTTACCCGACGGGGTCCGCAGCTTCTGGATTGGAAGACTGCTTGGTGAGGTGCTAGGTAGAGAGGAGTAGAATAGCACAGAGAGAGAGAGACGGCCAGGAAAGGACACACACAGAACGGGAGTCCTGGGCCGGTGCGACTGAGTTACCTGGGGGTTGCTGGATCCCTCGCCCGGAGGACACAGTACCAGGCGCACATCAGTCTTGCTGGCAACAGACTGTGAGTAAAATCTTGAAACTGCACTTGGACTGTTTCCAGAGTTATTTCAGCGACGCACATCTCTCTCTGCTGCATTCATCAGTATCATTCCCAAATATAACATCTACTTGCCCTGGAAGAATACAACCTCACCAGTGGGAGGTTTACCAACTAGCTGCATAATACCATCTCCTCCAGAGGATCTGCAACGCAGCGCTGGTCACCCTGACCGGGTACCACAGGTGGCGTCACGAACATTATGACAAACTTGTCATTCCCCTGTAAATATATTTCCCTTTTTGGTGAGTGCACAGGGCCACGGACCGGGTCGTCGCCGCCATGACATCCCCCATAGAAGTTAACGGGCTCTGTACCGAGTACCCCAAGGCTCTGGCGGGCGACTCACAGGCACGGCAGAGACACGAGCAGGCATGCACGGCTGAGACACAGGGCTGGAAGGCACGGCTGAGACACGGGGCTGACAGGCAGCAACTGGAAAGGCAAAGGGACATGAAGTGGTGTGTGAAATGGAAAGGGTCCTGTTCACACAGCAAGTGCAGGTACTGGTACTGACTGGAAGGAATGCTATATGGAGGAACAGGTAGAGACCTATTCACACAGCAGGTGCAGGTACTGGTACAAACTGGAAGGAATGGTGTATGGAGAAACAGGTAGAGACCTATTCACACAGCAGGAGAACCGCAAGGCTACGGAGAAGGGCTGTAGAGCATCAAGAGGTTCTGCAGCGGCAGGAGCGAAGCAGAGTGGAACCGCAAGATATGCGGCGAGGAGCTGCAGCAAGAGGTTCTGCAGCTGCAGGAGTGAAGCAGAGTGGAACCGCAAGATATGCAGAGAGGAGCTACAGCAAGAGATTTCTGCAGCAGCAGGAGCAAAGCAGAGTGAAACGGAGCAGAACCGCAGGAGAGTGGAGAAGAGGCAGAAAGTGGTACAGAGAGAACAAAAGGCAAGATACAGCAGGAGCGAAGCAAAGCGGAAAAAAACACCGCAAGGTAATTGCGGAGAGGAGCTGCAGCAAGAGGTTCTGCAGCTGCAGGAGGAAGCAGAGCGGAACCTCAAGATATGCGGAGAGGAGCTGCAGCAAGAGGTTCTGCAGCTGCAGGAGTGAAGCAGAGCAGAACCGCAAGATATGCGAAGAGGAGCTGCAGCAAGAGGTTCTGCAGCTGCAGGAGTGAAGCAGAGTGGAACCGCAAGAATGCGAGAGGAGGTGCAGCAAGAGATTTCTGCAGCAGCAGGAGCAAAGCAGAGTGAAACGGAGCAGAACCGCAGGAGTGCGGAGAAGAGGCAGAAAGTGGTTCAGAGAGAACACAAGGCAAGATACAGCAGGGAAAGAAACCACAGACAAGGAGACTAAGAGACAGAGGTAGGACAGAATTCAGACAATGTAATGACACGGACAAGATACAGGGACAAAGACACAGGGACCAGGATATTCTGCCTCCTGGACAAGTACAAGATAAGGTCAGGAGCAATAGCACAGAGACCAGGATATTTTGCCTCCTGGAGGGCGGACAGACAGGTACAAGGCAAAGCTAGGAGTGAAGCCTCCAAGAAAGGAGGAACACAGAGCAAGACCTGGCAGCTCAGTAGCAAGACACTAACTGAGTTAGCACATTGCACAGGCAAGATCCACAGGGTGGAGCTGCTCTAAATACTAGAAGCCTCCTGGCAATTGGTCAGGAACATATTAGACAGGTGCACCCTGACTCCATAAGAACCAGAGAGTTCTGGCGCCTCCCCTCTATGCACACAGCCAGGAAACATGCACAGAGCAGATAGGAAGCAAGAGGTACAGAACATGGATCTGGCAGCAGATAGAAATCACGGCAAGACCTGGAGCAGTGAGTATGTTGGTGTGCGGGAGATGGGAGGCCATGCAGTGATGCCAGCAGGGTTGTTACACCTACAGAGAAGTATGACAGGGCTCAGTGATGTTTATAGTGAGGCATGGGGATGGCTCGGTAATGCCTATAGTGAAATATGGCATTGACTCAGTGATGCCTATTGTGAGGCATTGTGAGGGCTCAGCAATGCCTACAGTGAATCATGGCAGTGGCTCGGTAATGCATACGGTGAAGCTTGGTGGTGGTTCAGTGATGCCTACAGTGAAACATGGCAGTAGCTCTGTGATTCCTAGAGTTTAACATGGCGGTGGCTCGGTGATTCCTACAGTGAAGCATGGTGAGGGCTCAGTGATGCCTAGAGAGAAGCATGGTGGTGACTCATTGATGCCTACTGTGAAACATGGAAGTAGCTCAGTTATGCCTTTAGTGAAGCATGATAATGGCTCAGTGATGACTACATTGCAACATGGTGGTTCGGGTGGCCTACAGTGAAGCATGGTGGTAGTTTAGTTAAGCTCTGTTGCTGCTTTGCAATGGCAACTTGCAATATGTTGAGGGCAAGATGGATTCAATCATATATCGGTAAATTCTTGGAGAAAATGTCATGCCTTCTGTGAGGAATATGAAGCTTAGGTATCATTGAACATTCCATCAGGACAGTGATCCCATGCAACTTCAACATCCACCAGGGCTTGGTTTCAGAAGAAGTCCAGGAAGATTCAGGAGTGGCCAT
>JARQOD010000001.1:975187734-975214267 GCA_033576555.1 Oophaga sylvatica | reverse complement strand
CCCGGTTTCAATTTTCCTTTGGTTTTTGCTTAAACCCTGCTGCTTCCTGCTCTCCTTCAGTAAGTGATTGCTTTTTTTTTTTCTCTTTTTTGATTTCTTGTGGTTTGCTCCCTTGAGTGGAGCACCCTGCCCCCTTTTTGGGGGGGGTCTGGACTGAAATTGGGCTCCCTTTTGTGTCTGCCTTTTGCTTTGCCTTTTGTTACTTTTTATTTGCTAAATGCGTTTTGTTACACCAGAGATTTGATTTAGGTGGATGAGATCGTGTGATCTCAGGTTTTTTGGCAATCAGTAGGGGTTGGTTTTTTTGTTTGGGTTTTGTTGGATTGCGTCAGAATTCTTTCTGTACTTTTCTGTCTAGACAGATTGGGCCCCAGAGTTTGCTATTCTATTTTCTGTCTGTGTCCTTCTTTTTCTTGTCTAATCGCCATTACATGTTTGGGGGCTTCCTATTTTCTTTGGGGATCTGCTCCGGGGCAGATAGCTTTCATCTTTCTGCCTTTGGGGTAGTTTATCTCTAGGCTGTGACGAGGCATTCTAGGATCAACGTAGGAATGCTCCACGGCTACCTCTAGTTGTGTGGTTAGTTCAGGTTACTGCAATCCAATAGGTTTCAGCCTCTCTGGTGTATTACCGCTTTTGCTTTTTTTTGCTATTTCTCCTCAGTTACCGAAACTAACACAGCATGCTGAGTTTTTGTTCAGCAGATAACACGGGTAATGAAGTGATTGATTCACCCATAATAAAACAGACAAGCGTGCTGCCTTCTTTGTCTACAACAAAAACCCTGGCAGGGGACTTATACTGACCCCATAACTAGGCTGGGGAGTGTGGGACATTTAAAACCACCCTTTCTATTGTTTGTCTGTATGCAGGGTTGGACTGGCCCACCCGGATGTACTGGAGAAACCTCCGGTGGGCCCTGGCTTTTCCTTCAGGAGAGTTCATAGTGCAAACTTGCAGTTGCTATGGGCTCTTGAGTGGGGTGAAAAGTGGGCTCTCAGAATCAAATCCTTCGGGGGCCCAATGTTCTTCAGTCTGACACTGTGTCTATGTACCAGTATTCACATGAAGTGATCTTATCAGATAGCTTGACTCGACTGCAGAGGCACGTATGAAAATTCCAGAAGTTTTATTTCCAAGCTTACAATTCTGAACCAGAGATGCAAAGACATGAGCCTCTAAACATGGTTGACATACAACTTGATAAAGAAAAGTATACAAACTACATTGGGTGATTGCAAAAAGTATCGAGCACCGGCCATTTAAGCAAGGAGTTGGACTTATGCTTGAAGAGTTCAATGCCATGAAGACATGAAATAATGCACAGTTCTACAATTCACTATCTGTGGACCCACACCCGAACAGCCGAAGGCACGATCAGGCAGGGCTGCTATGTATTGGCACGCTCCTTGTAGCGTGTTTTCACTATTTGGAAGTATGAATGTTGGCAAATACCTAATATTTAGATACTTGGAGACACGCTGCCAATCTGGGATCTTGATTCAATTTATCTTGATCTCTATCATTTTTTGAAAGATTTGTTGAATGATTGCATAGGGAGTAATCGTTAATATATCCTTGATGCAGATGTTCATTCATTTTTTTTATTTTATTTTTTTTTCTTACTCCCACTGGGTTATAAACAGTTCACTTTCAACACTTATAAACTTTATATTTTTATCTTTCTTTGACAGAATAAATATTAGAAAAAAACTTTACAACCTCTGAATACAGCTGAGCGCTGGGCTAATAAAATATCTGCAACGAAGATCAAGGAGAATGATGCTGATTTTAGAGGTGTTTTGTGAGTTAGGAAAACCACTTTTTGAGAAAAAACTGACCCATCGATCTGCTGATCAACGCAAGTCTCTCTTCTGACATCTTTTGGGCAATTTAGAGGAACATCGCTTTCAGTGTTAAAACAGGAACAGAAATATCTTCATACTGAATCTCACCACATTACCCCATCAAAAATGGCAATTATTGTTGGGTGAGAGAGAAGAGAGGTGTCAACATCTGTGTGTTTTATTGCCTGGGTTCTATGGTTGGCATGATATGAGCAATATAGCTAGTCTTATTGGTCACGATTGGCATCTAAGTGGTCAGACAAGAGAAGCCTTCTCTGTCAGCCTATGATCTCCCCCTAATGTGTGGTGGAGTATTTTCCATGGCAAGTGGAGGCCTAATGAAGGCCCCTGTGTCAGCCATCTTTGTAATCCAACAAAACCCTGGCAGGTGTCTTATTCTGACTATTACTAGGCGGTGAGTGTGGGCGCTTAAGTCACCATTGCTATGGATGTCTGTATAACAATAATAATCTTTATTTATATTACATCAACATATTCCACAGCGCTTTACAGTTTAACAGTTTCAAAACATAAGTCATAAGTAACAACGTTAACAATACAATAATTAAAGCAAAATAAGCCGCCCCTGCTCGTGAGAGCTTACGATCTACAATGAGGTGGGGGAGATACAAAGTACAGGTGTGTATATACAATGGTGTATTTACAATGATGGTCCAGCCATCTTGAGGGAGTGAGGCATGGATGGAGATAGTGAATGGGCTACACACACACACACTTACACATAGAATGACTTTGATTAGTGAATGTGATAGGCCGCTCTGAACAGATGTGTTTTGAGGGAGCGCCTGAAACCATGCAAATTGTGGTAGTCCTAATTTCTTGGGGTAGAGCATTCCAAAAGATTGGCGCAGCGTGAGAGAAGTCTTGGAGTCGGTAGTGGGAGGTACAGATTAGTGCAGAGGTTAGTCGAAAGTTGTTTGCAGAGCGAAGCAGTCGGTTAGGCAAATAGATAGAAATGAGGGAGGAGATGTAGGGGGGTGCTGCACTGTGGAGAGCTTTGTGGGTGAGAACAAGTGCTTTGAATTGGATCCTATAATGAATGGGCATCCAATGTAAGAGCGAAGAGCGGACGCGTCCGAGTACCGATTAGCCAGATGGATGACCCTGGCTGCTGCGTTCAGTATGGACTGGAGAGGGGATAGTCGAGTAATGGAGAGGCCAATTAATAGAGCGTTGCAGTAGTCCAGGCGGAGTGGATCAATGCTACAGTGAGGGTTTTTGTTGTTTCCATGGTGAGAAAAGGGCGGATTTTAGAGATGTTCTTTAGGTGTAAGCGGCAAGAGCGGGCAAGAGATTGTATGTGGGAGGTGAAGGAGATATTGGTGTTAAACATAACACACAGACAGCGCGCTTGCTGCCGGGGTGTTATTATGGTGCCGCCCACGGAGAGGGAAATGTCAGATTTAGGGAGGTTAGTAGGCGGCTGGAGCAGAAGAAGTTCAGTTTTTGAGAGGTTGAGTTTCAGATAGAGAGCGGACATGCTGTTGGAGACTGCGGACAGTCACTGGAGTTCTGTAGTACAGCGGGGTAAGGTCGGGGAATGACGTGTATAGTTGTGTGTCATCAGCATAAAGATGGTACTGAAAGCCAAATCTGCTGATGGTCTGTACAATTGGGGCCGTGTAGAGAGAGAAGAGAAGGGGCCAAGGACTGAGCCCTGAGGTATCCCAACAGCGAGAGGAAGAGGAGATGACGTGGAACCAGAGAACAAAACACTGAAAGAGCGGTCAGAAAGATAGGAAGAGAACCAGGAGAGAGCAGTGTCCTTAATGCCTAGTGACATGAGCCTAGAGAGTAGGAGACGGTGCTCAAAAGTGTCGAAAGCTGCAGAAAGGTCGAGAAGAATGAGCAGAGAGTGGTCACTGTTACGTTTTGCTGTCAGAAGGTCATTGGTCACTTTCATGAGTGCAGTTTCAGTCAAATGTAGGGGTCGGAAGCCGGACTGTCAAGGGTCTAGGAGGGAGTGAGTGGAGAGGTAACTGGTAAGGCAGGAGTAGGCTAGGCGCTCCAAAAGTTTAGAGATGAAGGGGAGATTGGAGACTGGTCTGTAGTTGTTTGTGCAGGAAGGGTCGAGAGCGGATTTCTTTAGTAATGGAGTAACGATGGAGTGTTTGAAGGAGGATGGGAAAATGCCCGAGGAGAGGGAGAGATTAAAGATTGTAGTTAGGTGAGTTGTGACGACTGGAGAGAGAGACTGGAGGAGATGTGAGGGAATGGGGTTGGTAGTTTATGTAGTCGGACGAGAGGAAGTGAGGAGTCTGGAGACTTCTGTGATGGGATCAAATGTGGAAAGTGAGCCAGGGGAAATGCAGGGAGGGATGGGAGTCACAGCAGTCACAGCACTTGGTAGTCAAAAGCAGATTTCCTGATGGATATTATCTATTTTTTCTATAAAGTGGGAGGCCAGGTCATCAGAACAAATGTCTGTGATAGGGGCTTGTGCTTTTGAGGGAGTGAAAAGTGTCAAAAAGTTTCTTGGGGTTGTTGGATAGTGAGGAGATCAGGGTGGTGAAGTAGGTCTGTTTGGCGAGGTGAAGGGCAGCGTTATAGGTTCTTAACATAAATTTGAAGTGGATGAAGTGTTCTGGTGTGCGGGCTTTTCTCCATAGGCGTTCAGCACTCCTAGAGCATCGCTGGAGAAGTTGAGTTTGTGATGTGAGCCAGGAATGTTTTACTCTGTGTTTGGAAGTTCTGAGGGTGAGTGGCGCTACTTGGTCAAGGGTGCTTCTAAGAGTGTCATAGTGATGAACAGCCAGATCAGGACAGGAAAAAGAGGAGATTGGTGACAGTGATGAGTGTAGGGAGTCTGAAAGTGTCTGAGGGTTAATGGCTGGTAGATTTCTGAACGTGTGGTAGGTAGGAATGTGCTGGGTTGGGCGAGGATTTGTGAATGTGAAGGAGAGAATGTTGTGGTCAGATAGTGGAAGCGGTGAGTTATTTAGGTGGGAGATTGAACAGAGCCGGACAAAGACCAGGTCAAGGGTTTTACCGTCCTTGTGTGTCTCAGAGGTTGAAAGTTGTGAGAGGCCTAGAGAAGTGGTTAGTGATAGAAGCTGGGATGCACATGTGGAAGTGGGGCTGTTAATGGGGATGTTGAAGTCTCCCAGGATAAGGGTTGGTAGTTCTGAGGACATGAAGTGAGGCAGCCTGGCTGAAAAGTGGTCAAGGAAGTGGGTGGGTGAGCCTGGGGACCGGTATATGACCGCTACTCTGAGGGAGAGGGGATGGAAGAGCCTGATGGTGTGGACCTCCAAAGAAGGGAATGAGAGTGATGGAACTGGGGGATGACCTGGAAAGTGCATTGTGGGGACAGGAGTATGCCGACTCCACCACCATGTCTGTTTGTGGGTCTCGGGGAATGGGAGAATTGTAAGCCACCATAGGAAATGGCAGCAGGGGAGACCGTGTCAGAATCCTGAATCCATGTTTCACTGAGGGCCAAAAGATTAAGAGAGTTGTTCAGAAAGTAGCTGGGCAGGAAAGGAAGCTTGTTACATACAGACCGTGGATTCCAGAGGGCACAATTAAAAGAAGGAGATGAGGGAGTACAAGTAATATTAATAAAATTATTATGGTTTCGATATGAGGTAGGGTAGGGGTTGAGGTTGGGGGATGGTGGGCCAGGGTTGGGGGAGATGTCCCCTGAAATCAGTAGGAGTAGGAAGATAAAGAGCAAGCAGTTTTTGGAAGTGTAAGTAGTTTATTTCTGTGATGTGTTTGGGCAAGATGGGCTGAGGTTTTTCAGGAAGGTGAGGAGTGCATGGGAGCTGTACATGGGAGAGGTAGTATATAGGGGCTAATGTGTATAAGTCGTGATGGAAGGGGGATGGGGCGGTGAATGTGGATGGCAAGGGAACACAGGAGGATAGAAATAAAGCACATGGTTTAAAGGGGAAAGCAAAGTGTGGGTTACCTGACTCCTGCCCCGACTAACTGCCATGGAATAACTGCCATTTGCTTGATGCTTTGCTTATGGGATGCTTGCGTGCTGCACCCCACATTGCGTGCACCCCTTAGAATGCTACTAAATATATAGGCCTCACTACAGGGTCAGGAGACCGGGATTGTGGGAGCTGGTTTGGGATAATTTGGCAGCTGGGGCCAGCACACCAGGTGGTGGTTAGATGATCAAAGGCACTAAACCTGGCTACATCTATATGCTATAGCACCTTCCACCTGATAAGATCTAGAGAGGCCCCAGTCATGGATATAAAGCAGTAAGTATTAAATACAGTGCAACAAATGAATTATACCAAAGATTTAGGAGGCACATTAAAATATGTTGCAAAATGGTAAAGCAGCAGATGACAGACAGCAAGCAGAAGCATGGAGTTGTACCATTTGGATATATTGCAGCAGAAAAGACAGCCAGCAGAGGTGGGGAGTTGTACCATTCAGGCTGCTTGCTAACACTGAATACAGTGAAATACATGCAGGGTGGATCAATTCAGAAGTTGAATGGTATGTACCAGTATTCACACGAAGTGATCTCACTTCATAGAATCATAGAATGTTAGCGTTGGAAGGGACCTCCAGGGTCATCGTGTCCAACCCCCTGCTCAATGCAGGATTCACTAAACCATCTCAGACAGATGTCTGTCCAGCCTCTGTTTGAAGATTTCCATTGAAGTAGTACTCGCCACTTCTCTTGGCAGCCTATTCCACTCATTGATCACCCTTACTGTCAAAAAGTTTTTTCTAATATCTAATCTGTATCTTTTCCCTTTCAGTTTCATCCCATTGCTTCTCGTGTTTCCATGTGCAAATGAGAATAAGGATGATCCCTCTACAGTGTGACATCCCTTCAGATATTTGTAGACAGCTATTAACTCTCCTCTTAGCCTTCTATTTTGCAAGCTAAACATTCCCAGATCCTTTAACCGTCCTTCGTAGGCAGGGCCAGTTTAGAGAAAGTGGGTCCCTGGGCAAAAGTTTAAAGTGGGGCACCAAATGCTCACATATTCCACATTACACACACATTTCGGTTGTATTTACAGGTGCAGAGTTCAGGCCATTAAACGAGCGTGATCGACGGCATTGAAGTTTTTGACGCTTGTTCCCAAGTTTCTTTACACCAGCTGAGGAAGAATGATTGGTACAGATAGTCCTTGATACAGTATAATGCAGGTCCCATATAGTACATACAGTATAATGCACTCCCCATGGCCCTTGATAGAGTATACTGCAGCCACACACACACACACACACACACACACACACACACACAGTATAATGCAGCCACCCTCCACACACAGTATAGTGCATCTCCCCACATACAGAGTATAATTTAGCCCCCCTACACACATACAGTATAGTGCAGCTCCCAACCCCACACACACAGTATAGTGCAGCTCCCCCCACACCCATTATAATGCAGCCACCCTCCACACACATTATATTGCAGCTCCCCCACACCCAGTATAATGCAGTCACCCTCCTCATACATTATAGTGCAGCTTCCCCCCCACACTCAATATAATGCAGCCCCCTCCACACACATTATAGTGCAGCTCCCCTACACACACAGTATAGTGCAGCTCCCTTCCACACACAGTGTAATACAGTCCCCCTCCACACACACAGTACAGTGCAGCTCCCCTCCACACACACAGTACAGTGCAGCTCCCCCATACACATAATATAGTGCAGCTCCCCCTCCAACATACAGTATATTGCAGCTCCTCAACACACAGTACAGTGCAGCTCCCCCCACACAGTACAGTGCCGCTCCCCCCAACCATACAGTACAGTGCAGCTTCCCAACACAGTACAGTGCAACTCCCCCAATATACAGTACAGTGCAGCTCCCCAACACACAGTACAGTGCAGCTCCACCCAACACACAGTACATTGCAGCTCCACAATACACAGTCGAGTGCTGCTCCCCCTACAAAAAGTACATTGCAGCTCCCCCAGCACACAGTATAGTGCAGCTCCCCTAGCACAGTATAATGAAGCTCCCCGCAGCAAACAGTATACAGTAGTGCAGCTCCCCAACACACAGTATAATGCACACACACTATAATGCAGCCCCTGCACTCTCTCACACACATACACACACACAAACAATACTCACTTCTCCTCCTTGTTCCCCGTGCTGCTGTGGCTAAACAAAGTGGCTAGTGTGGCCAATGTGGCTAAACAAAGAAGTAAGTGGGGCAATCAACATTAAATAGAAAGCATTTAAACTACTAAAGCAGGATGGCACTATTGAAGCTCTAAAAAACTATAGGAAGAAAAATACTTTATCTAAACAACTAATTAAAGCTGCCAAAAAGGAAACAGAGAAGCACATTGCTAAGGAGAGTAAAACTAATCCCAAACTGTTCTTCAACTATATCAATAGTTAAAGAATCAAAAGTGAAAGTGTAGGCCCCTTAAAAAATTGTGAAGAAAGAATGGTTGTAGATGACGAGGAAAAAGCTAATATATTAAACAACTTCTCCCCAGTATTCACAGTGGAAAACAAAATACTACGTGAAATGCCGAGAGACAAAGAAAACCTTATATTAAGGGTCACCAATCTAACCCAAGAAGAGGTGCGAAATCTGCTAAATAAGATTAAAATAGATAAATCTCCAGGTCTGGATGGCATACACCCACGAGTACTAAGAGAACTAAGTAATGTAATAGACAAACCATTATTTCTTATATTTAGGGACTCTATAGTGACGGGGTCTGTTCCACAGGACTGGCGCATAGCAAATGTGGTACCAATATTCAAGGGCTCTAAAAGTGAACCTGGAAATTATAGGCCAGTAAGTCTAACCTCTGTTTTGGGAAAATATTTGAAGGGTTTCTGAGGGATGTTATACTGGATTATCTCAATGAGAATAACTGTGTAACTCCATATCAGCATGGGTTTATGAGGAATCGCTCTTGTCACACCAATCTAATCACTTTTTATGAAGAGGTAAGCTATAGACTGGACCAAGGTGAGTCATTGGATGAGGTATATCTTGATTTTTCCATACCGTGCCACACAAGAGGTTGGTATACAAAATCCGAATGCTGGGTCTGGGGAAAATGTGTGTAAATGGGTAACTGGCTTAGTGATAGAAAGCAGAGGGTGGTTATAAATGGTATATTCTCTAACTGGGTTGCTGTGACAAGTGGGGACCGCAGGGTCGGTGTTGGGACCTATTCTCTTCAACATATTTATTAATGATCTGGTAGAAGGTTTACACAGTAAAATATCGATATTTGCAGATGATACAAAACTATGTAAAGCAGTCAATACAAGAGAAGATAGTATTCTGCTACAGATGGATCTGGGTAAGTTGGAAACTTGTGCCGAAAGGTGGCAGATGGGGTTTAACAATGATAAATGTAAGGTTATACACATGGGAAGAAGGAATCAATATCACCATTACACACTGAACGGGAAACCACTGGGTAAAACTGACATGTAGAAGGACTTAGGGATCCTAGTTAATGATAAACTTACCTGGAGCAGCCAGTGCCAGGCAGCAGCTGCCAAGGCAAATAGGATCATGGGGTGCAATCATGGGGTGCATTAAAAGAGGTCTGGATACACATGGTGAGAGCATTATACTGCCTCTGTACAAATCCCTGGTTAGACCACACATGGAGTACTGTGTACAGTTTTGGGCACCGGTGCTCAGTAAGAATGTAATGGAACTAGAGCGAGTACAAAGGAGGGCAACAAAATTAATAAAGGGGATGGGGGAACTACAATGCCCAGAGAGATAAGCAAAATTAGGATTATTTAGTCTAGAATAAAGACGACTGAGGGGCGATCTAATAACCATGTATAAGTATATAAGGGGACAATACAAATATCTCTCCGAGAATCTGTTAATACCAAGGAAGGTGGCGGTCACAAGGGGCATTCTCTGCGTCTGGAGGAGAGAAGGTTTTTCCACCAACATAGAAGAGGATTCTTTACTGTTAGGGCAGTGAGAATCTGGAATTCCTTGCCTGAGGAGATGGTGATGGCGAACTCAGTCGAGGGGTTCAAGAGAGGCCTAATGTCTTCCTGGAGAGTAACAATATTGTATCTTACAGTTATTAGGTTCTTTAGAAGAATGTAAATCAGTTGAATCAGTGATGGGGCGGCGCCGGGTCCCATAGCGGCCACGTGGTGTGCCGCTATTAGCGGCACGCCCCTGGATACAGTATTCCAGATGTGGCCTTACCAAGGAGGAGTAGAGGGGAATAATTAATTCATGTATAGGGTTGAGCATTCCGATACTGCAAATATCGGGTATCGGCCGATATTGGCTGTATCGGAATTCCGATTCCGAGTACCGATATTTTCGTCATATCGGATACCGGAATCAGAATGTCACTGTCAGTGTCCGTCGGTCGGGTCTGTCAGGAGTCAGCGGCACTTACCCGGCAGAAGATCTCCGGCGGTCACATCCCAGACTGCTTGATGGCCGCCATCCTCTTCTCCCTGGCGGTCACATGCAGTTTCTCGCGATAACTGCAGTGACTGCTGGGTAATCGCGGCCGTAAAGCAGTCCGATGACGTCACCGCCGGAGAAGCAGGTAATCAGCTGTGCTGCGCCGGGATGTCAGGCTCTGCCTGGCATTCCGATGTAGCAGAGCTGGATCGTCGTGGGACACTCGTTACTATGGACTGCGTCGGACAGGTGGTATACTGTTGGTTTGTTTTTTTTCTTTTTTTACAGGAGATCGATGGCGTCGCAGGAATGAGAGTGTAATAAAAGAAATGAAAACTGTGTTGTCTCTTTTATTTCATTAAAATACTTTTTTCTTGCTGTGTCTTTTTTTTAAACATTTAAAAACTTTGGGATTAATAATGGATCGGTGTCTTATTGACGCCTCTCCATTATTAACCGGGCTTATTGTCACCGTGCAATCAACGGTGACATTAACCCCTTATTACCCCGCTTGCCACCGCTACAGGGCAAGTGGGAAGAGCCGGGTAAAGTGCCACAATTGGCACATCTTTTGATGCGCCAAATGTGGGGCTGCTGTAGCCTGGTATTATCAGGCTGTTGAGGGCCAAAATCCATGGGCCTTGTATTTGAAAAACCTTTAATCAAATACCTGTGTGAATTGGTGTGAGTGGCTGAATTGTGGATTGCTGAGTGCCTTTCTACCTGTTCTATCTTTAGGGGCTTTTTTAACCTATTTTTTCTCTCTAAAGGTTTAATCTCTTATTTTGCTATCTGTGTGTTTAAAGGTTTAAAGGTTAACTATATTGCATTTAAATCTTGGTGTAGCTATATTCACAAGGGGTTAATTAAGGGTGGGGGTTCATAATTAAGGGTTTATAAGGGCCAGCTGGTTGGGGCTCAAGTCTTTTTGGAAGTGCATTAGAGCAGCAGGGTGATTTGCTGCTGAAGGAGGAAAAAAAAAAAAAAAAAATCTCTTTAAATCTTCTGCTTCAGCGAGTGTGAGCGAGCTGAGTGTGACCGGTGCGCAAGTGTGAACGGTGGTAAGTGTGACTTGAGATTCAGTGACTTTGGATTCAGGGAGTTTCCAAGGGAGAATTTACTGAATTGCTGTTATATTTTATTAATACTTTTTATTTATTTTTACTTATCTTTGCTGTCTGGTGAAATCCCCATTAGATATGTGCTCCACTATTGCCAATGCCATCCAGTGTACATCTTGCCACATGTATGCAGTCCTTGAACAGCCGGTCGAGGGTGCATACTGCTGTGCGAGATGTGAGCACGTTGTGCATTTGGAAGCCCAAATCCTGGATCTAAATGTGCAGCTGGCAACACTGAGATCCATAGACAATATGGAAAGGAGTCTTCTGCTCACTGAGCAGACGTTCAATGGGATAGATGAGGGGGGGATGCTAGGGTGGAGCTGCAGGACACTGAAGTAGGAAGCTGGGTGACAGTTAGAAAGCGGGGTAGAGGGAAGAGCGCCAGGGAGGCTAGTCCTGATCTGGCACACCCCAATAAGTTTGCAAAGTTGGCAGATGAGGGGGTTGTCAGTACAGGGGTAGCACTGCTGCAGCCAGGCATGTCCTCTGAAAGCCGGGGGAGTGTCTGCTCCAGTAAGGGGGGAATTAGGAGAGCAGGGCAGGCCAGACAGGTTCTGGTAGTGGGGGACTCAATTATTAGGGGAACAGATAGGGCAATCTGTCACAAAGACAGGGATCGTCGAACAGTGTGCTGCCTACCTGGCGCTCGAGTCCGACACATCGCTGATCGGGCTGACAGATTACTGGGAGGGGCTGGTGAGGACCCAGCGGTCATGGTGCACATTGGCACAAATGACAAAGTTAGAGGTAGGTGGAAGGTCCTTAAAGACGATTTCAGGGAATTAGGCTGCAAGCTTAAAGCAAGGACCTCCAACGTGGTATTTTCTGAAATACTGCCTGTACCACGTGCCACACCAGAGAGGCAGCGGGAGATTAGGGAGGTTAATAAGTGGCTCAAGAATTGGTGTAGGAAGGAGGGGTTTGGGTTCCTGGAGAACTGGGCCGACTTCTCAGTTGGCTACAGGTTCTATGGTAGGGATGGGCTGCACCTCAATGGGGAGGGTGCAGCTATGCTGGGGGAGAAAATGGCTAGAAGGTTGGAGGAGTCTTTAAACTAGGGACTAGGGGGGAGGGGGTATTCATTTTATAGGAGGGGAAGGCAGTGCAGATAGAGACCTGGGCACAAATAATGAAATTGGGGGTGGGGGTGGCATGGGGGGTGGGGTTAGAACAGTTAATAATTTAAGAAAGAATAGAGGTTCAGAGAGATACATAAAGTGTATGTATACTAATGCCCGAAGCCTCACCAACAAAATGGCGGAATTAGAATTAATTTTGTTGGAACATAATTATGACATGGTGGGGATATCTGAGACTTGGCTGGATGAGAGCCACGACTGGGCGGTTAATTTACAGGGCTATAGTCTGTTTAGAAATGACCGTAAAAATAAGCGAGGTGGGGGTGTGTGTTTATATGTAAAATCATCCTTAAAACCCATCCTGCGTGATATCTGTGAATCTAATGAAGATGTAGAGTCTCTGTGGGTGGAGATTAGGGGAGGGGGGAAAAATAATAAATTACTGATAGGGGTTTGTTATAAGTCTCCTAAAATAATGGAAGCAACGGAGAATATCCTCATAAAGCAAATAGATGAAGCAGCAACTCAAGGAGAAGTCATTATTATGGGGGACTTCAACTACCCTGAAATACATTGGGGAACAGAAACCTGTAGTTCCAGTAAAGGTAATAAGTTTTTGGCAACTATGAGAGACAATTACCTTTCACAACTAGTTCAGGACCCAACAAGAGGGGGGGCACTGCTAGACCTAATATTATCCAACAGGCCAGACCGCAGATCAAATATAAGGGTTGGGGGTCACTTGGGTAATAGTGATCACAAAATAATAAGCTTTCATGTATCCTTTAATAAGATGTGTAGCCGAGGGGTTACAAGGACACTAAACTTCAGGAAGGCAAATTTCCAACGGATGAGAGATGATCTTGGTGCAATAAACTGGGACGATATCCTGAGACATAAAAATACACAAAGAAAATGGGAGACGTTTATTAGTATCCTGAATAGGACCTGTGCACAGTATATACCCTATGGGAATAAACATGCTAGAATTAGGAGGAAACCACTATGGCTAAATAGAGCTGTAAGGGGCGCAATAAGGGACAAAAAGAAAGCGTTTAGGGAATTAAAGCAAGTAGGTAGTGATGAGGCATTAAATAAATATAGAAGACTGAATAAATTCTGTAAAAAGCAAATCAAGACAGCAAAGATTGAGGCAGAGAGACTCATTGCCAGAGAGAGTAAAAATAATCCCAAAATATTCTTTAACTACATAAATAGCAAGAAACTAAAAAATGATAGTGTTGGTCCCCTTAAAAATAGTCTGGGTGAAATGGTGGATGAGGATGAGGAAAAAGCCAATATGCTAAATGACTTTTTTTCAACTGTATTTACACAAGAAAATCCCATGACAGATAACATGATCAGTGATAAAAAAATTTCTCCATTAAATGTCACCTGCTTAACCCAGCAGGAAGTACGGCGGCGTCTAAAAATCACTAAAATTGACAAATCCCCGGGACCGGATGGGATACACCCCCGAGTACTGCAGGAATTAAGTACAGTTATAGATAGACCATTATTTTTAATCTTTAAAGATTCCATAATAACGGGGTCTGTACCACAGGACTGGCGTATAGCAAATGTGGTGCCAATATTCAAAAAGGGGGCAAAAACTGAACCTGGAAATTATAGGCCAGTGAGCTTAACATCTACTGTGGGTAAAATCCTGGAGGGTTTTTTAAGGGATACTATATTGGAGTATCTGAGGCTGAATAACCTCATGACACAGTATCAGCATGGGTTTACGAGGGACCGTTCTTGTCAGACTAATCTGATAAGCTTTTATGAAGGGGTAAGTTCAGGACTGGACCAAGGAATGCAGTGGACGTGGTGTTCATGGACTTCTCAAAAGCTTTTGATACAGTGCCACACAAAAGGTTGATACATAAAATGAGAACAATGGGGATAGGGGAAAATATGTGTAAGTGGGTTAGGAACTGGCTCATGGATAGAAAACAAAGGGTGGTTATTAATGGAGCACACTCGGACTGGGTCACGGTTAGCAGTGGGGTACCACAGGGGTCAGTATTGGGGCCGCTTCTCTTTAACATATTTATTAATGACCTTGTAGGGGGCATACAGAGTAGTATTTCAATATTTGCAGATGACACTAAACTCTGCAGGGTAATAAATACAGAGGAGGATAATTTTATATTACAGGAGGATTTATGTAAACTAGAAGCTTGGGCTGATAAATGGCAAATGAGCTTTAATGGGGATAAATGTAAGGTCATGCACTTGGGTAGAACAAATAAGATGTATAATTATGTGCTTAATTGTAAAACACTGGGCAAAACTGTCACTGAAAAAGACCTGGGTGTATGGGTGGACGACAAACTCACATTTAGTGGCCAATGTCAGGCAGCTGCTGCCAAGGCAAATAAAATAATGGGATGCATTAAAAGAGGCATAGATGCTCATGAGGAGAACATAATTTTACCTCTATACAAGTCACTGGTGCGACCACACTTAGAATACTGTGTGCAGTTCTGGTCTCCGGTGTATAAGAAAGATATAGCTGAACTGGAGCGTGTGCAGAGAAGAGCGACCAAGGTTATTAGAGAACTGGGGGGTCTGCAATACCAAGACAGGTTATTACACTTAGGGTTATTTAGTTTGGAAAAACGAAGGCTTAGAGGTGATCTTATTACAATGTATAAATATATGAGGGGACAGTACAAAGACCTTTCTAATGATCTTTTTACTCTTAGACCTGTGACGGGGACAAGGGGGCATCCTCTACGTCTGGAGGAAAGAAGGTTTAGCCATAATCACAGACGCAGATTCTTTACTGTAAGAGCAGTGAGACTATGGAACTCTCTGCCGTCTAATGTTGTAATGAGTGAATCCTTACTAAAATTTAAGAGGGACTGGATGCCTTTCTTGAAAAGTATAATATTACAGGCTATATTCACTAGTTTCCTAGATACAGCGTTGATCCAGGGAGCTAGTCTGATTGCCGTATGTGGAGTCGGGAAGGAATTTTTTTCCCCAATGTGAAGCTTACTGTTTGCCAATTGGGTTTTTTTTGCCTTCCTCTGGATCAACATGTTAGGGCAGGTTAGGATAGGATATGGGTTGAACTAGATGGACTTAAAGTCTTCCTTCAACCTTAATAACTATGTTGACAGTCTTTTAATACCAGGCCGCAGCAGTCTGCATTTTACTTGGCTGGTTAACAAAAATAGGGGGGATTCCCACGCCGTTTTTTTTTCGAGGGGATCCCCTATTTTTGTTAACCAGCCAAGCTAAGCAGACTGCTGTGGCCTGGTATTATCAGGCTGGCAAGGTCCATGGATATTGGATCCTTACCAGCCTGAAAAACCAGGCCTCAGCGGTCTGCTTCATCTGGCTGGTTAACAAAAATAGGGGGGACCCCACGCTAATTTTTTTCGAGGGGATCCCCTATTTTTTTTAATCAGCCAAGATATGCAGACTGCTGTGGCCTGGTATTATCACGCTGGCAAGGTCCATGGATCTTGGCTCCTTAACAGCCTGAAAATCCAGGCCTCAGCGGTCTGCTTCATCTGGCTGGTTAACAAAAATAGGGGGACCCCACGCCAATTTTTTTCGAGGGGATCCTCTATTTTTGTTAATCAGCCAAGATATGCAGACTGCTGTGGCCTGGTATTATCAGGCTGGCAAGGTCCATGGATCTTGGCTCCTTAACAGCCTGAAAATCCAGGACTCAGCGGTCTGCTTCATCTGGCTGGTTAACAAAATAGGGGGACCCACGCCATTTTTTTTTCAAAGGGAACCCTATTTTGTTAATCAGTTCCCTCTGACGTCACTGATGGTGTCCCTGGCTGACCTGAAGTGAAAGTGGAAAGCAATCAATTAAGCTTTCCACTTCCTCTCCTGTCAGCCAGGAGAGGAGCTCATTCATTTGGGGGTTTACTGTGAGGCTGCAGCATTAGCTGCGGTCCCTGCAGTAAACATTAACCCTTTCTGAAGGATTACACCGTGGGACCTGACTGTGCATCGGATTGGTAAGAATAATTTTGCTTTATTATTTTATTTTTATTACAGGAAATGGTTTTAGCAGGTAAATAAAATATGGTCAAAAACTGTGTGATTATTTCATTAAACTTCTTTTTTATTAAAGTGTGTGTGTTTGATTTTTCTTTCATACAATAGGATTAATAATTGATAGTTGTCTAATTGACAGCTCTCAACTATTAACCTGGCTTAAAGTGACCTTTCAATTGCAAGGTCATTTTAACCCCTTATTAACCCATTCGCCACCGCTACAGGGCAATGGGAATAGACGGGCAAAGTGCCAGAAAGGGCAAATCTAATTAGAGATTTGCCCTTTCTGGGGTGTCTGGGGGCAGATGTTAGTAGCCGGGGGGAGGCCAAAAATAATGGTCCCTCTCTGGGCTATTATTATCTGCCCCCACTCACTGGCTTTGTCTGTCTGGTTGCGAAAATAGGGCGGGAGCCCACGCATTTTTTTTCAGCAATTTTACACCTCATATATATATATACATGTCATTGAGTTTGTGACACATATATATATATATATATATTTATATTTATAGTTCATACACTTCTACATAGTATAATAGCCGCTAATTCAATTGCCGGCTTTTGTGAAAATGCAGAACCCGACATGAAATGACACTTGGTTTACATAGAGTTAACCATGTCTTTTCATGTAGTTTGATATCTGATTTGCACAAACAATTACATGAGTGTAAGTGTGCAAAATTTCACACCTGTAGGGGTTAATTAAAGGTGTAAATTCGTAGCAAAAAAGTCAGTTATTTTTACAACGAATTTATACCTTTAATTAATCCCTACAGGTGTGAAATTTTGCACACTTACACTCATGTAATTGTTTCTGCAAATCAGATATCAAACTACATGAAAAGACATGGTTAACTCTATGTAAACCAAGTGTCATTTCATGTCGGGTGCTTCTGTCTTTTCACAAAAGCCGGCTTTACCCGGCAATTGAATCAGAGGCTATTTTACTATGTAGAAGTGTATAAACTATAAATATATGTATATATATATGTCACAATGACATGTATATATATATATATATATATATATATATATATATATATGTATTCTATGTGTGTATATTTAGTGTTTACAAGGAAAGAAAGAGGTTTTTTTAGTTACGATATTTTGTTCCCATAGACTTACATTGGATTTCCGGTATCGGTATCGGGTATCGCCGATATTTTAATGGTATCGGCGATACCATTCCGATTCCGATACTTTTGGATATCGGAAAGTATCGCTCAACTCTATTCATGTAATCTAGACTCCATGCTTCTCTTAGTACATACTAGAACTGTGTTTGCCTTTTTTGCTGCTGCCTCACACTATTGACTCATGTGTAGTCTGTGATCTATTAGTATACACAAGTTTTTCTCACACACTTTCTCACACATGCTGCTGCTTTGCTCCTTTCCTCCCATTCTATAGATGTAATTTCTTGCCCAGATGTAGAATTTTGCATTTCTCCCTGTTAAATACCATTCTATTAGTCGCTGCCCATTGTTAAAGCTTGTTCAAGATATTGACTCGACTGCAGAGGCATATATGAAAATTTCAAAAGAAGTTTTATTTCCAAGCTTACAATTCTGAACCAGAGATGCAAAGACATGAGCTTCTAAACATGGTTGACATACACTGACTGAAGAAGGTAGGGGTTACTGATATCAGAGCTGGGCTACAGGGAGAAAGGGAGGACAAACTTCTAAAAAGGGCAAACTTTATTGCATAGCAACATAACAACAATAATTCAATACAATAATATGTGATTCCCAAGTCGTGGGACATAATGGGTCTTTATAAGACATTGCTAAAGTAATAATTAGTGTTGAGCGATACTGCTCGATATCTAAAAATATCGTATCGGAATGGTATCGCCGATATCACTAAATATCGTCGATATCCGATTCCGATAACGGAAGTCCCATGTAAGTCTATGGGAACAAAATATCGCAACAAAAAAAACCCTTTCTTTCGTTGTAAACACAAATATACACACATAGAATACATATATATATATATATATATATACATGTCATTGTGACATATATATATACATATATTTATAGTTTATACACTTCTACATAGTAAAATAGACTCTGATTCAATTGCCGGGTAAAGCCGTGACATACCCCATAGAAGTCGACGGGCTCGGTGCCGAGTACCCCCAAAACCTCTGGCTCTGTGCGACTCAACTTGGGCGTCACGAACAGGATTCTGTAGCTCGCTATAAGCGAGTCCTGTGTGCCTGAATTGAACTGGTTTTGTGCTTGAGAATTGCTAAAATCATCAGAGAATGTATTTGCCATTTTTCCGCCATATCTGCGTCACGACGAGGCACTGGTGAAGAAGAAGGGCGTGCTCTTCGTGGGTGTACACTCACTCAGTGGCGCAAAAACGATGGCTGACCACTCTAAATAGTACTGCAATGTAAGATCGTGCCCCACAGCTCTTCAGTTCCGCCTCCTCATCCTCCTCAGTGTGCGGAAACTAGATGCTAATGACACATGTGACTTGGCAGAGATGGCTAATGGACACGAGCAGAAGTGTGAAGGGATGGAGCAGTCAGAGCTCTCCCCCCACGGAAGCGACCCGATCGCCACGGAACCACCGTTGGGCACCCGGCCTGGAAACCCTCCTACGCTGCAAGAAGCGGAGGATACCCTAAGAGGCCTGGCCCGGCACCGGGAGGAGGTCGCCAGGATGGAAGCCAGCTGGCGTGCCCTAAAACTAAACTTGGAGCGGCGCCAATCCCTCTTACCTGAAGTGTCTGTACCGGAAGGTGAGGCACCCGTTCTAGTAGAGGAGTCCGTGCGGGCATCCCAGCCCTTGCAATGTGATCCGGTTGACGTTGTCGCAGTGGAGGCACCCGTTCCTGCAAAAAACTCTGCACCGGCAGCACCCCAGATCCCGCTGTCTGCCCCCGTCGCTGAGACAGAAGAAGCGACACCCGTCCTCATGGAGGAGGCCGCGCAGGCACCAGAGGTCTACCTGTCTGTACCGGAGCCCCGACTGTCATCTGTTCCAGAGCCGGCTGCTTCCTCCGCAGGTGAGCGCCGCCAGGACTGGGGGGCGCCAGGAGAGCTGCCGCAAACCGGACATCGTAAGCTGCAGTTTGATGGTGGAGACATGGAGATGCTGGTGGAGGAGAATTACAACCGGCATCAGGAGGAAGAGTGGAGACGTTGGGAGCGGGAAGCAGAGCGACAAAGGGAGCAGCGCGAATCCCAGAAGCTTCGCCAACGTCACATCGAGAAGGACCGGGCAGATAAGGACCGGATGAGAAAAGATAAAGGAACCCTGTGGGAGCCGCGGCGTAAGGGTGCAGTACGGAGCTTTAAATTGAAAGGTGGTTGGGGCTTCATCCAGGAGCCTGGACTTTATTTAGAAGTGTTTGTGACCCGGCGGGACGTGGAGACTCACCTCCCAGAAGGACACCCGGGGAGGAACCTGTTGCCAGGAGACTTGGTGACTTACACCCGACACTGGGGTTACAATGGATGGTACGCCCTAAATGTTACCAGGTGCGACCCCTACTCCCCAGAGTGTCAGGAACCTGTGAGACCCTCGGAGCCTTCAGCCTCCCACATCCAGGCCTCTGCACAAGTGCCCACCCCACGCCGTAAATCTCCCCAGCCTCCCTCAGTGGTCTCCTCAGCAGCCCCAGCTATGGACATGATAACTATAGCTGGCCCGTACCCGGCGCCTGTTAGGCCCCCTGGGGTTCGTTCAGTCCGGGACATAGGGCTCCAGACCCGGAGGGAGATGAAAGAGGTGGCCACACAGACACAGATAGCGGGTCACGACTTGACTGTACAGGCCACACGACGTCATCAGGTCCTGGTGGTCCTTGGTGTCTCGGATGTTTGGCAAGCATCAGAAGAGTACCAGGTGGTACCTGGAACACCCCTGCCAAAGAATTATAAATAACCCGGACAGGGTCCCTGTATGTAAATAGTTAAATTGTTGATGTACCCGGACGGGTGAATGTTCATAAAAAATTTTTTTAATTTAATAAAAAAACACAACACAGTTTTCATTACTTTTATTACAGTCTCATCCTGCGACGCCATCGATCTCCTGTAAAAAAATGAAAAAAAAAAAAACAGCAGTATAGCACCTGTCCGACGCAGTCCATAGTAACGAGTGTCCCACGACGATCCAGCTCTGCTACATCAGAATGACAGGCAGAGCCTGTCATCCCGGCGCAGCACAGCTGATTACCTGCTTCCCCGGCGGTGACGTCATCGGACTGCTTTACGGCCGGGATTACCCTGCAGTCACTGCAGTTATCGCGAAAAACTGCATGTGACCGCCAGGGAGAAGATAATGGCGGCCATCAAGCAGTCCAGGACGTGACCGCCGGAGATCTTCTGCCAGGTAAGTGCCGCTGACTCCTGACAGACCCGACCGACGGACACTCACAGTGACAGTGACAAATCCGATTCCGGTATCCGATATGACGAAAATATCGGTACTCGGAATCGAAAGCCCGACACAGCTAATATCGGCCGATACCCGATATTTGCAGTATCGTATCGCTCAACACTAGTAATAATACATTGCAATACAGATGTCACAATGGTGTTGGGACTATGGACGCTAACCAGGTCTCCAAAACTAGTGGCGCTCTAGTCTATCTCTGTCCACCGGATTACTCCTGAAGGTGGAGACACTGGATTCTCATGCCCTGCTAAGCTCCTATATCAATCCCTATCTGCCCCCTGTCCCACCCAGGGTAGTGGGAAGCTGGAGTGTATAGGAAGACACTAACCAGACAAACAAGGGAATACAGACAGGGATAAATTAAAATACCAACCATATAAAATACATACACCAAACTACAGAGTGGGACACAAGGGATTTAAAGGAAGGAGTAACCAAATAGAAGAGGATGAGGATGTGCACACAGGCAAAACACCAAGCAATAATTTCCAAAAGCCACCTCCAACCATGAACTACACCTCCAACTCCAGAACCAGACAGTAAGAAGTAACACTGGCAATTGCTAAGCATATGTAGCCAAGAGGAGTGGCCAACACTGAACAGCTGAGACAATTCAAGAAGGAAAGCTCCAGGAATATCAACTGAACAAATTAACCCCTGTGCTGCTAGCAAAGAAAAAAAATATGCACAGTTTAATACGATGGTTAAGTAGTTCTAACCAGTGCAGGAGTACATGAAACCAGACGCCGCCGTCTTCTGGTTCCTCTCGATTGTGGTATCCCCATGACAATAGAAGTATAACCGATCAAGAGATAGCATTTTCAGATCCCCAAGGAGGACTAAAAATAAAATGTATAAAACAACTAAAAATGTCTTAAAAATATGTAAAAATTAAACAAAATATTAAAATTTCATTCACTTTAATGCAAACAAAAGAATAAATATAACAGCTTTACCTTTCATCCATAAAAGTCCAAACTATTAATTATTATGTTATGTACCCTGCACAGTAAATGCAGAGAAAATCAATGCCTGAATTGCAGGGTTTTTTTTTTTATAACGTTGCGTCTTAAAAAATGGAATAAAAAGTTGCATGCAAAAAAAAAAATGGCCCCTAAAACAAACCTTTATATAGCACCATTAATAAAAAATGTGATACTTAAAGGGTTGTTCTGAATTTAGAATATCCCTCTCGCTTGGATGCAGTTTTTTTTTAAACTATGCTTTACTCACCCTTTATTCACATTGATATCGCTGCAGCCAATAACTGAGCGGCTGTGATAGAGTTAATAGCGTGATTGTCTGCAGACAATAACAGACAGTGGAAGCAATGGCAGAGACATATCACATGGAAAAACCCTCTAAACTGACCTGTAGAATAAAGATAAGGAGTAGGGATGAGTGGACCCGTGGAAGTTCAGGTTCTGGTACCTGACCGTACTTTAGTCCAAGGTTCAGTTCGTGTACCAGAATTGTACCCTAACTTGAACCTGACTTCGAACCCCATTGAAATCTCTTGCTCTCTGCTCTTGGAAGAAGGGAGGAAATAATTAAAGTGAAAAAATGAAAAATACCCTGGTTGAGAAGGGATTTTTGTGTAGCGGTGCTTATTTGTACTTTGGGCAGTGGTGGTGTAGTATTGCGGTGGGGTTGGCAGGGACTTTGTAGGTTTTGCACTTGTACCCTGTGATTTCTATGCGCACCCCACCTCTTATTCCACTAAACGACTTTGACATTTTCATTATTTTCTTTGCCAATTACAAGCACTGACTATGACTTATTCTGCTACGTTTTATGTTATTTGTGGGATGTTAGTGTTGACTTGACAACTACAAACCAACATGGCGATCCTGTTCATAGAAGCACTCATCAGGCAGTCCGTGATTTAGATGAAGAGTCAGGAAAAAAAAATTATAATTATGGAGGAAATTAATCCCTCTCTGAATGTGAGATACTTGGCTGAAAGTATTCCACAGGAAGAATGAAAATTCCATGCAACAGACGGCCGGCCGCACTTGGGTGTGTGCAGAAATGTGTGTGGTACATCCATCGCCAATGACAGGAGAATCAATAAAATGTAATTGTGCTCATTACACTAATCCACCATTGGCTGATAATAAATAATACATGTCCAATGATGTTCCAAAAAAATTCTCTTGTTACTGCAATTATCCAATTGTGAAAACATCGAAAGAATTATCTGTTAGTCTCTGGGAGAAATTCTGTAAATGACAAACTCAGAACAAAGATGGACCTTAGCGTAATGGACTGACCACCATACCAAGGTTTTTTGGGTCAGATCAGTACCAACCATATATAACGAGAGTGGCATGCTGACTCAGTGGTTAGAAATGTTATCCAGCAGAACTGGGGTATGTTATGTCTCACCTGGTGAGGTGGATCATCAAAGCTCTTGTTCTGGATGATCAGTTCTAATTAAGCATGGACTGGTGGTGCTGGTGTAGAAGGGGCAATCAAAATAGTATAAAGGCGGCAGATGTGGCAGCGCTGGGATAATGGCAACTAGGGTAACAGATATGGAATTCATGATGAAGCAGAGTAGGCACCACGAAGTGACAGCTGACTGAGCAAAGGGGAAATGATGCTGCAGGGCTGAGTTTTCATTGGTAGGATGGTGTAGAAGATGACTGATGTAGCTGTAGTGGAATCATGTAGCAGCAGAGCTGGACAGCAGAGACTGATGTAGCAGTAATGAAACCTCGGATTACCAAAGCTGTACTGTGGATAATGATGTAGCAATACTCAACTGTGTAAACTGTGGGAAAAAAGATGGACCAACGTGAATAGCCCAAGTCTATGGAAGGTATCATTAATTCTTCTCACCTCATTAAATTGGTTCTCCAAGAATGTAATAAAATGCTCCCCATCACATAATTCAAACGGCAGCCCATCCTAGTCATGAGTCTGGACAGGCTGCAGTCTGAGTCTCAACTGAAAGGAGCTGTACTGTAACCACACACACCAGTGAGGTACAGGAGAAGTGTGTGACAGGAGAAGAAATATATCTTCTCCTCATGTTTATCTAAGCACAAATTATTATTATTACACATTTATATAGCGCCATTTATTCCATGGCGCTTTACATATGAAAAGGGAAAAATATAGACAGGTACAATAAACGTGTGCTAGACAAGGGACGCACAAGTACAGAAGGAGAGAGGACCCTGCCCGCGAGGGCTCACAGTCTACAGGGATGGGTGAGGATACACCAGGAGAGGGTAGAGCTGGTCGTGCGATGGTTCAGTAGACTGAGGATCATTGCAGGTTGTGGGCTTGTCAGAACAGGTGGGTCTTCAGGTTCTTCTTGAAGGTTTCCGTTGTTGGTGAAAGTCTGATGTTTTGCGGCAGGGAGTTCCAGAGTATGGGGGAAGCCCGGGAGAAGTCTTGTATGTGATTGTGGGAAGAAGAGATGAGGGGGGAGTCGAGAAGGAGATCTTGAGAGGATCGAAGGTTGCATGTGGGTAGGTAGCGGGAGACCATGTCACAGATGTATGGAGGAGAAAGGTTGTGGATGGCTTTGTATGTCATGGTACAAATGATTTATTTTTCATGCTCAGTCAGACATGAAAGTCAGTGAGATGTGTTTCCTGTCCTAACATGTTACTAGGACTGGCTGCAGTTTGAATGATGTGATGGGGCCAGTTTAATACATTTGTGGAGAACTCCTTTAAATGTTTTATCAATTATAAAATTCTTGGACATTTACCAATCAAATCTGAGAAAGCGAACTATTCTTAGAGGGGATTTTTTTTTCATTGCAGTACATAATCCTTTAATTTCTACCTTTAAAAAAAGAACATTTCTGGTAAATTTATAGGGTAAATCAAAATAATGTCCAAAAGAGGCACTATCAATTATCTGGAGAATTGTGTCAAAACACACACAGCCTACTCCTCTGTTCCTGACTGCATGCCCCAAGGCCCCAGTTTGGAGACAGAGGTGGATCCCAGTATTAGGACCTGCGTATATTGGATATTTATGGTATATCCTTTCAATATAGCCATAAGAAATGACCCAGATGGAAAAATCCCTTTAAGTCCTTCATGTAAATACTAAAAATTCTAATATCTCCATACTGAATACTAAAATATGACAAAATTGTGCAGATTCCTTAACTGGTTTGAATTTCCTATGAAAAAATAAAAAAAAATAAAAAACTAGATGAGGCTCAAAGACGTTCACTTCATTTCTGTTTTATAAACCAAGGAGAGGCCAAAGCAGTGAAGTGAGGAATGCGCTTTTATTAGTTGGCTGATAGAGTGTTGTGGGGTCACAGCGCTGGCAAGTGGGTGAGATTTGCCGAAGGTCAGCTTGGGTTTCATGTACCACTCCAAACCGCGTACCAGATGTTCCTTCTGAAAATCCGCGTAAGATTAGGGTGCACTTATCCCGCAGCCACACAACAATAGAGACGTGAGACACGAATGAATGTGTTTATTTGGACAGCTAAGCCCGCAATCCTCCGCAGCGCTGGTGTGTTTGACATTATTTGATATTCCAACATATTGAAACTGGCTGCGAACCGTCGGCTTTGCAAATAAGTAAACACCGGGAGATCTTTTTTCTTTCTTTTTTTTTATGTTTTTGCTTTGGAAAAAAAAAAGTTGTGGAAACTTAAGGCAAAGTTTATTTTTCCTTTGTCTATAAAGTTGGCCCTGATGAAAACTCGACACTTGAAGAGTGAAATATACTAAAAGTGAGTTAGTAAAATGTGGAAATGATATTTCTGTCAATGTTCTTCTGTAGTTAGATATAAAAAGTTGTTTCATGAACTACAACCACTAGAGAAAAAAAATAAAAGTCATACGGTAATGAAATAATTATAATTAGTGTTGCAGTAAAATTAACTTCTAGGTAGCAGGTCAATAGGTGATATGTAAGGCTTCATTTGTAACTTGATGCTTGCCGGAACCCCTGGAATAATTTTATACAATGGGACCTACCATTTGGGACAGAGTTGACCAAAACAATGGACCCCTGTAACAAAACATTTTTATATAAAATATGGGATTTCAACCTTGTAAAGCTGAGATATTTTGCTGCCTCCAAAACTGCAATTTAGACCTTTTTTCTTTCATACCGCCAAAGTATATTGACGTCAATAACTCTTATTTGCCCTTCGTTATTGTCAGGTATTTGGAAAACTAATTAATGTCAAGTGACGGCTCTGCATTTCAACAATGAAAGCCCAGATCAGGCCGCAGAAAGTGGCCGAGATCAGTCTTCCAATATGACATGCCAAGCAGAGACAAGCGGATCGATCTGCAGAGGAACGACGTTGAGTCGAATTTTATAAAATTCACGGTTTCACGTGAATTTGAACATTTTGACATTTGATTCGCAGTTTGCAAAAAACAAATTGCCTCCCCATAATGCGCTGCAGCTATGACATCTAACGGATTATCACACCTTGTACAGTGGTGGTCAGTACCGGGGCCATCACAGATCAGCGGTTCTCTGGGGACTACAGTTTGTAGGGCAGAGTTGTTTCCCATCTCCAGAATTACTGGGAAAGTCTGTCTCTCCTGTAGAGTGTAAGCTCTTATGGTTGAAGTGGTCCTCTCTCACTCTCATGTGCAGGGCCCTCTCTTCTGTACAACGTAACCTTTTATGGTCAG
>JARQOD010000001.1:975111664-975187634 GCA_033576555.1 Oophaga sylvatica | reverse complement strand
ATCTCAGGAACAGAGAAGAGCAGGAACAGAAGAAAAACATCACCGGATTCAGGAAAGCAGCGGCATTTACTTAGGTAAAAAAAATACATATTTAGGGCACAAAGTTTAACTGTTTTTGAAAACCTGAACTCTGCTCCATCTCTATATTTCATAATATACTGTGCTTCTGCATCCATATTTTCACTGGCGAACACAGACAGAAAAAGGCCTCTGTGCAAGAACAGTATATGGGCCCTTTCCAGCCCAAGAGTGCCTAGAAATGCAAAATTTGCACCTGCGTAGGAAGTAGAAATGGGCCCCCTTTCTTCTTTGGCCCTGTGCGGTCGCACAGGTTGCACCAATGATATGTCCGCCCCTGCATATTTTTCTTCTCCTGTTCTCTCCATCGGGCCATAAATGACTTACACATTGTACATGAGTGCTAGTGAAAATATGATGCCCCCGTCTTATGGGCCGATGAACGCGGAGACAAAGGGAAGATAAATGGCCTTGTGGAAATCATCCATACGTTATTTACAGAGGGAATATCAGTGATTGAGCTGGGAATCCAGATGTATTTTGCAAGGCTGCAGGGAATGAGCAAAAGCTGAGACTGATTAGGAAAGTTAATAAATTAAATAGAGTAGCCACATATATTTTGAGATCTTATTATTTTTTTTTTTTTATATACGCTCCACGGGGAATCGCCTGGAAGGGCTACACACGCAGCGGCGATGTACAAAGTTCAGAATCGGGAGCTCACTGTTTGCCGCATTCTCTTGCGGCATTAGTCATGAATCGCGGATATACTTTTGTCCCAGACATCCACGTCCTGAATTATCACCTTACATTATGGAGGTCCACGGTGGTTCGTTCATTGGGAACAAGTTATGAACTGTAGGAAAATTCAGTGTCAAGAATGCGACAAGAATGTGCACCTGCTGTTATGGGGACAGAACATGAGATGTAATATAGTATACACTGTAGAGCAAGCTAGGAATATAGATGTAGCAGAGCTGTGATCTATGATCTGCCGCTTCTTCTGGCTGTTCCTCTTTTGGCTGAATATCCTATTTAAGTTTCATAAAGGTATATACTAGGGCAGCTGTAGTATATTTACCAATGTTCTAGAAGGCAAAAACAAGACAATCTCACTGCAAGCCAATCAGGAATGCCCACTTTTGGGCGTGGTTTCAATTAGGTGTAAGGAGGTTGAAGGGGTATTCCTGTTTCGCCCCATCCTTTAAGTGTACTTAATGTTTTATCATGTAAATAGTCATTGTGTAGTTACAAACATTTGGTGGTATTGCTACATAATATGATGTATTACTGCTAATAGTTCTAGTACTGCCACATCCATGATGTGTTACCATTATATATATATATATATATATATTTTATATGTTTTGCCTATGTTTCATATTCCTTTGTATAACATTCTATTAATGTTCCTGATATATGTGTACATTAGAGGAGGACACTTTAGCATATAGTTTCTAAGTCTGGGTAAGTGTAGTTCTGTTGCAGGCCACTAGGTGGGGGCATACTAGTGGGCCTTGTTGGGTATAGTTTCTAGGTAGTTTCACATAGGGTTAAGGGTAGGAGGGGCTGCCGGGTAGTAGTGAGAGGTTCCTAGGAAGTTAGTTCAGATGGGGCCAGCGTGCCCATGAGTCCACAAGGGCTTAGGCCCGGACAACCGACAGTCACGCAACGTTTAAGTACAGCAACCCACTGCATAGTCTCGCAGTGAGCCTAGAAGGAGAAGAAAGATGTGGCGTCTTACCGCCTGGGTCAATGTTTTAGGGCTGAAGTTGGCTGGACCAAGGAACTGAGGGGAGCTGGAGCATCGATGAGTTCGGTACAGACGGGCCGGATGCTTCACTGGGGGCCACCAAACATAGTGATTGATGAATTCAGTTCTGAGGTGAAGCAGGCTGAAGGAAGTGTCATTATGGTGAGGTCAGCCTGGAAGGAACTGGGGAGCAATCTAGGATGGTCTGGTTCGGGTGTGTACTGCACAGAAGTGACAGCAAAGCAGGGAGAGATAAGGAAAGGAATGTAACACCTGTTGTGCCAACTGTGGATGTAATGTATGAAGAATTAGGTAAAGAATGTGCTCAAGTTATTCTGGACTGCGTCTCCAATACTTGGGGTCTCAAGGAAGAGGGACCGTCGGTGCCTGGGAGGTGCCCAGGAGAAGTAGAATCTGGAGATGCAGGTACGCCAGAGGGAAGAACACCGTTTCATGTAGGGGAAGGGCTGGACACGGATGTTACAGTAATCCAGGTCACTACTACAGTCCGGGCCCTCCCTTACATAGGCACCACCCCTGTATGTTACCTAGTTCTCCTGATTATCCCTCCAAAATTGGGACTGTCCTTTCGTGGTGACAGTTGTGTAGTTGTTACTGAAGATGATTCAGGTGCTGGTTGTCAAAGTGAGCACTAGCTTTGGAATAATTTTGTGGCATTTTGAAAACAGGATTAAGGCAGAAAATTATATTTTTCAACAGGTTAAAAGATTGAAAGACCACTTTAAGGAAGATCCATTATTTTTCAAAATTTGTAAACATTTTATCTATTCTGAATGCAGCTTTTTTCTGTATCCGGTGTTGTTTTTCTTTCATTCCTGTGACACTCCATTCTCGAGATATGGCCCACTCTCACGTGAATATCAATCTAGTCTGGTCATCCAAATAGGCGTGGTCCCCAAGAAGACAACCCCAGAAAAGAATTGAGGACCACGCCCACCTGCTAACAAAACAAGCTTTACATACAATAAAGAGCGGACCATATCTCAGGAACAGGGAGACTCAGGAACAAAAGAAAAACATCGCAGGATTCAGGAGAACAGCGGCATTCAGACCAGATAAAATAATGGCATATTTCTTACAAGTAATGAATCCTCTTTAAGTCCTCTCCAAGAGAAGATTGTTCTAATAAATTATGATAATTCTCACCGTGATTACAGTGCTGGTGATCACTACCTATAAGGAATAGTTTCATTTATCTCAAACTAAAAATAATAATTAAAAAAAAATCTAAACTTTATTGATCAAGTTATTTTAATCTTTTCTGTTATTTATTATAGCAGGAGGAGAGCAGATGCTATGCACGTTTATGTATGAAGGCTGGATGACTCCGAGATTACATTTTTACTTTATAGCTGCTAAAATGACTGTTGTTAACAAAGACTGTTATGTTTTGGTAGCTGAGGAGAGCAGGCAAAAACGGCAATACACCAGAGAGGTTGGAATCTATTGGATTGCAGTACCCTGACTAACCACCACAACTAAAGGCAGCCGTGGAGCGTTCCTACGTTGGTCCTAGATGCCTCGTCACAGCCTGAGAGATTAACTACACCTAAAGATAGAAAGAGGAAAGCTATCTGCCCGGAGCAGATCCCCAAAGAACATAGGAAGCCCCCAAACATGTAATGGCCGTTAGACAAGAGGAAATACAGACACAGACAGAAAATAGTATGAGCAAACGCTGGGGCCCAATCTGCCTAGACAGAAAAGGATAGAAAGAATACTCACTGCAATCCAAAAAAACCCTAAAAAATGCCAACGCTACTGATTGCAAAAACACCTGAGATCACACGACCTCTACCACCTAAATCAGTTCTCTGGTGTAACAAAATTAAGCCGCAGCCACTGAAAAAACTGGAAAAGGCAAATGAACAAATAACAATGGCTCCAGCGGAACTGAGAGGAGCCCAACCCCCCCGGGGGGAACCTGGCTAACCTCACAGAAATGTAGAGAAATATGCAAATGGTGTGACAGTGTCACTGGTTTTATATGTGAAGGGAGGTATGTGTCACACAGGATGCTCTCCTGTGTGAACTAAGACCTACTTTATTTATCTGCTTACACTCTCTACATGCATAAGTCCTGACAGGACCTGTGTGATGTCAGAGTCATGTGATCCATCACATGATTCAGGAGTCACAAGGTCTGAGGCTTAAATGCCTGAAGGCCCTAGCTTTCAGTGTTCAGTGTGGTCTGGAGAGGAAGGTCTCCAGACAGTATAGTGGAAGCTACAGAGCTTTCCACAAGGACTTTGACTGTGCCGGTTATGCTACTGAGAGCGGGCAGAACCCTCTCATCTATGGACTGAGTTATTGTTTGTTTTTTTTATGCTTTTCCCGTTTAACCTAGAAGGGTCATGTTTACTTTTCCTGCGAAACCTGCATCAGTTTATGGATGATAATAAACCAGCAGAAAGAAAACCCAGAGAACGTGTGTCCTGAGTCTACCTTCAGGAGAGCCGAGCGAGTCGTCTTGCCACAGTTGGTGTGAGAGTGCGTGCAGGATTCCAGGAACACGTGTACCTGCTACAAAAGACCGGTGGATGTCCTGGGTGAAGGCTGCCAGCCAGCCAGAGAAGTCCGGCAGCATGGAGGAGCTCATTAAGCACCTGGTCCAGGCCCAGCAGAACATGCAGCAGCAACACCTACAGAGCCAGCAGCAGCACCAGGAGACGACCAAACTGTTGCTTCAGCAGATCCAGTTGCAGCAAAAGTCGCAGCAGCAGCACCAGCAGGAGGTGCAACAGCAGATACAGCTTTTGGCAGACGCCATCCAGAGCAGGGCGGCCGCCCCAACCCCACGGCCGACTGATGATTCTCACGTCAGGAAGGCGGTAAGACGGGCCATGCAGAAAATGACCCCTGAGGATGATGTAGAAGCATTTTTGACTGTTTTTGAGAGGGTGGCTGATCGGGAGAGACTTCCACCAGCACAGTGGGCCGAGGTTCTGGCGCCATATTTATCGGGTGAACCCCAAAAAGCGTATTTTGACTTGGCGCTGCAAGATGCTAAGTAGTATCCCAAACTAAAGACAGAGATCTTAGCACGTCTGGGAGTAAATATGGCAGTAAGAGCCCAGCGAGTTCATCACTGGACATATGCTAGCAACAAACCCCCTCGTTCGCAGATGTTTGATCTACTGCATCTTGTTCAGAAGTGGCTACAACCGGAGTCCTCCACTCCGGCCCAGATGGTTGAGCGGGTGGTGATTGACAGATTCATGCATTCCCTTCCCAAGTCAGTACAGACCTGGGTTGCCCAGGGTGATCCCCAGAACGCAGATGACTTATCGGCCTGGTAGAGAGGTACCAGGTAGTGGAGAGATCTCTTGGGAAACCGGATACAGTCACTTCTCCCTACTGGGATACCCAAAAGGGGGTGGGTTCACCACGGAAGGGGTCTAGAGCCACCACTGGAGGGCGTCCCACTCCTATTGAAGGTGCCTTTACAACAGTTGGGACTGCTCAAATTCGAGACCTGACCTTAAAAGGGGCGTTCGACCAGGTTACTGTATGTAATGGGGTTGCCCAAGAGCCGGGGGCCGACACCAGATTCCCCCACTTTGCAGTACAGGGGGAGTTGCTATATCGGGTGGCCAAACTGAGGGGCGGTGAGATAGTGGAGCAGCTGTTAGTGCCGGGGCCATACAGACGGCGGGTGCTAGATATGGCCCATTCACATGTTCTGGGGGGACACCTAGGGGTCGAGAAAACTCAGGAGAGGATACTGAGGAGGTTTTATTGGCCAGGGTGTTATCGTGAAATTCAAAACTTTTGTAGGTCCTGCCCCACCTGCCAAATAACCGCTCCCTCCTCCCACTTCCGTAGCCCCTTAGTTCCACTACCTGTGATAGAGGTTCCCTTTGAGAGGATTGCCATGGACCTCGTGGGCCCCATAGTCAAATCAGCTCGGGGTCACCAATATGTCCTGGTCGTCATGGACTATGCGACTCAGTATCCAGAAGCGGTGCCCCTAAGGAACATGTCCAGTAAGAGTATAGCCCGAGAGTTGGTCCATATTTTTGCTCGGACAGGTCTACCAAAAGAGATTCTAACAGACCAAGGAACCCCCTTCATGAGCAAGGTGATGAAGGAGCTTTGCAGAGTCCTTCAGATAACTCAACTGCGGACCTCGGTTTATCATCCACAAACGGACGGCCTAGTGGAACGCTTCAACAAGACCTTAAAGGCGATGCTCAAGAAGGTCGTGGAAAAGGATGGGAGAGATTGGGACTACCTGCTCCCATTTCTGCTTTTCTCGGTCAGAGAAGTCCCTCAAGCCTCCACTGGCTTCTCTCCATTTGAGCTCCTATATGGACGGCATCCAAGAGGTCTCCTAGACATAGCCAAGGAAACTTGGGAGGCTGAAGTCACGCCACACCGGAGTATCATAGAACATGTCGCCCAGTTACAGGAGAGAATGTCAAGAGTGATGCCCATCGTGAAGGAACATCTCCTCCAGGCGCAGGAAGCCCAGGCAAGGGTCTATAACCGGTCGGCGAGACTAAGACAGTTCCAGCCCGGAGACCGTGTTTTGGTGCTGATCCCTACCGTCGAGAGCAAGTTCCTCGCCAAATGGCAAGGTCCATACGAGGTTAATTATAGAGTTCACCAGCCTGGCCGAAGGAAGGCACATCAAATCTATCATGTAAACTTGCTCAAGCCGTGGCAGGACCGTGAACCTGTGGAAACTCCTTGCCTGGGGGCCGCACCAGAAGGCAACGTGGAGGAGGTCACTATTGCAGAAACCCTATCACCGGCCCAGAAGCAACAGTGTCGAGAACTACTACAGCGGAATCGGGACCTGTTCTCAGAGTTGCCAGGGCATACACAAGTGGTAGAGCATGACGTGCTGACAGAACCACATGTACGAGTGAATTTGAAGCCATATCGTATTCCGGAAGCACGCCGGGAGGTGATCTCAGCTGAGGTGAAGAGGATGTTAGACCTCGGGGTAATAGAGGAGTCAAAGAGTGGGTGGTCGAGCCCAATCGTCCTCGTGCCGAAACCCAATGGAGAGTGGAGGTTTTGTAATGACTACCGTCGGCTAAATGAGGTATCCAAGTGTGACGCATACCCGATGCCCCGCGTCGACGAACTCATCGAGAGGCTTGGACCGGCGAGGTACATCACCACTCTTGATCTGACGAAGGGCTACTGGCAGATCCCCATGTCCCAGATGGCTAAAGAAAAGACGGCTTTCTCAACACCTGAGGGCTGTTTTCAATACAAGCGGATGCCGTTCGGACTACAGGGGGCCCCGCCACTTTCCAGAGGGCTATGGATCGGATCCTAGCCCCACATAAGAAGTATGCCGCCGCCTACCTCGACGATATTGTGGTCTTTAGCCTGGACTGGGCTAGTCACCTACCTAAATTACAGGCCGTTTTGGACGCGCTAAGGAAGGCAGGATTTACCATAAATCCGAAAAAGTGTGCCATCGGCAAAGAGGAGGCCAAGTACCTGGGCTATGTTGTTGGGAGAGGTGAAATAAAGCCCAAATCAAGAAAGTGGAGGCAATTCAAACCTGGCCGCAACCGCTCTCAAAGAAGCAGGTGAAAGCATTCCTGGGATTGGTGGGATACTACCGGCGGTTTATCCCGAAGTTCGCCATAATTGCCGCCCCACTAACAGATCTTCTAAAAGGCACCAAATCAACCATGGTGAAATGGACGGAAGAAACGGAGACCGCATTTCAAAAACTGAAGCTAGCTCTGTGCAAACAGCCTGTCCTGGTCGCGCCAGACTTTAAGAAAGAATTTGTGGTCCAGACTGACGCATCAGAGGTTGGTCTAGGAGCCGTACTCTCCCAAGAAATCAATGGGGAAGAACATCCCATTCTCTATCTAAGCCGAAAGCTGTCCTCCTGCGAGAAGAACTACGCCATAGTAGAGAAAGAGTGTTTAGCCATAAAATGGGCCGTGGATACACTGAGATATTACCTACTAGGCCGGAAGTTTAAATTAGTGTCAGACCATGCCCCGTTGAGATGGTTGAGGGAAAAGAGAGGAAAAAATGCTAGGGTAACTAGATGGTTCCTAGAGCTTCAAGAGTTTAACTTTCACGTGGAGCATAGGCCAGGGAAGTTACATGGAAATGCAGATGCCCTCTCTAGGATTCCCTGTCTGGTGTCAGAAGGTGCCCAAACCCCCGGCTTTGGGCAGAGGGGGGGAATATGTGACAGTGTCACTGGTTTTATATGTGAAAGGAGGTATGTGTCACACAGGATGCTCTCCTGTGTGAACTAAGACCTACTTTATTTATCTGCTTACACTCTCTACATGCATAATTCCTGACAGGACCTGTGTGATGTCAGAGTCATGTGATCCATCACATGATTCAGGAGTCACAAGGTCTGGGGCTTAAATGCCTGAAGGCCCTAGCTTTCAGTGTTCAGTGTGGTCTGGAGAGGAAGGTCTCCAGACAGTATAGTGGAAGCTACAGAGCTTTCCACAAGGACTTTGACTGTGCCGGTTATGCTACTGAGAGAGGGCGGAACCCTCTCATCTATGGACTGAGTTATTGTTTTTTTTTTTATGCTTTTCCCGTTTAACCCAGAAGGGTCATGTTTACTTTTCCTGCGAAACCTGCATGAGGTTATGGCTGATAATAAACCAGCAGAAAGAAAACCCAGAGAACGTGTGTCCTGAGTCTACCTTCGAGCGAGTCGTCTTGCCACAATGGTAAGCACAAAAACAAAAACGGAAAATATCTTATCTGAAAGCAGAAGAAGAGGCAAGACTCAGCAAGCTTCCAAGAGAACCAGGAACCACAGTTGAGACAAGAACAATTGATCACCGGCAACCATGATGGGAGGGAACCTCCCTTATATCAGACCAGTCTGTAACTCCTGATTGCCAATCCTCATTGATTGGTTCAGTACTGTTTGTAACCACCAGAGGGAGCTTCTGCTCAGAATTCATTTCCAAAACATTCACAACAAAAGACCATAAATTAATTAACACAAACAAGCAGAACACACAAGTTTTGATATTTTAACAGGAATATATCTAAATAAATGATTATTTTATTCCTATACTATTATCCAATGTGGGGCTAGTATTGTGGTTCTTGTTCTATGCTACTTCAGGGGATAAACTTCACCAACTGTAGCAGACATACTTCCAGGATGGCAAGAAACATATTGGACGCCTAGAGGTGCATATGCCCTTTGTACAGGAAACATGTGTCAAGGCAAAGACTATGCATTCCATTTTGGGGTTTGTCATAGAGAAAAATTAAAATACATAAGACAGCTCCAGAAGTTAGAAAAAGCTGACAATACAAACTCCTTTTCAAGGTGGCCTCACATTGAACATATGGGAAAAAGAGGAAACTAGTTATAGATAGGGAGAGAAAAAACAATTAAAACAACTTTTGAAGCAGTGGCCCCCTGTAATGGCCATGTAATTAAACAGGACAGATCTTCTCTAGGAACCAGATACCAAAATAGAATCTGTTTACTACGTAGAAGGAAAAGTATGGTTCAAAAGGAAAGAGCTCCTATGATGAAAGGAAACAGAACAATTGCAGCTAGACAGCCCGTCTCCGGGGTCCAGGTAGGAATATTGGAGTATGCATCGATCCAAGAATTATGTGAGACACATTTTCACATCACTGTGCGGCCACTAGAATGCCTGCAAATGTAAAGTCACGATAAATTATATGATGACAATATCTCTCACCTGGGACCTTCGAGGGGTGAATATAGCCTGTAAGTTGGGATCTCAAAAAATTCTGAAGGGCTGAGCACATACCACAGTCAGCCCCAACATGAGCTCATCAAGAGGACGTGTGTGAGCATAACTTTGAGATATTTTTCTGATATATTTTTCCGACTAATCTTCTGACATAAGACTTTATATAATTTTCAATTTCATTTATACATATATGTTTTTCTGCTAGTTTTGTTGCTTTGAACAGACAACCATCTAATTATATAATTTGTAATTGGTATAATTTTCTTCTTGTAGTTCTGAGGAAGGCCTTTGGGCCGAAACGTTAATATTGCAACATTAATATTGCAACACTACGGGCTGTGTGAAATAAATTTATTTGTATCATTTTTTGGAGTGCCAAATTCTTTTTCTACAATCAGTGGGGTGGATTCCTATTTGTGCACCCAGTGTATTTGGTGTGTGCCCCTTAGTCTTTTTCACATTTGAGATAATAAAAAGCAGTAGTTGGGTTTGATCATTCGTCAGTTGTTGGAAGGTACAGCTTGCAGTAGTTCTAGCCAAAGGATCACCTCCCTCCACTAAGCTCTGAGACATTTCCGTTGCCAGGTTTAGTACGGTAATTCTCTTTTGTTATTCCTTTTTATTTTATGTATTTGTATATACCGTATTTTTCGGACTATAAGACGCACTTTTTTCCACCAAAATTTTGGGGGAAAATGGGGGGGTCTTATAGTTGGAATGTATGGTACTTACGCTTAGCGTGGTGGCAGCAGGATTCGGGCGATTCTTCCAGTGGTCCTGGTCCGACGCTGCAGGGCGGTGGTGCCGGGGGCTCCGGTGACATTTTATGAAAGCCCAGAGTCCTGCACTTTTATTGCCTCGATGCTCCGGGAAAATGGCCGCCAGAGGGGCACATGTACAGATTGAGATCTCGACTCCGAGATCTCATCTCCAGAGATCTTGAGATGAGATCTCATTGCCGAGATCTCAATCTGCACCTGGGGAATCAACATGGCCTCCAGGAAAATGGCGCCACCGGAGGCGGTGCATGCTCAGATTGAGATCTCAGCTCTGAGATCTCATCTCCCGAGATCTTGAGATGAGATCTTGCTGCCGAAATCTCAATCATTTTCCCGTAGGCCAAAGCATCAAGGCAAAAGAAGTGCGGGGCTCCGGGCTTTCAGAAAATGTCGCCGGAGCCCCAGCACCATCGCACCATCATCGCCCTGCAGCGTCACTTCTATCGAGGCAATAGAAGTGTGGGGGTTCTGGGCTTTCACAAAATGTTGCTGGAGTCCCCCACACCACCGAGCACCGCCGAACCTGCCGCACCAGGATGGAAGTGAGATCATCACCCTGCGGCATCGAACCACCGGAAGAATCGCCCAACTCTTGCTGCCACCAGTGCTGCCGATCCCCCCGGGTAAGCTAAATTCAGGACTGTAAGACAAACCCCCTTTTGTCACATTAATTTTTTTCACATTTTCCTTCTGAAAATTTGGGGTGCGTCTTATGGTCCGGTGAGTCTTATAGTCAGAAAAGTACAGTATATTTCATTGATTTGTTCCCATTCTGTATCATCTTGTATATTTTTTTATTTTACAGCCTGTTCTTCTTGCTCTGTAAACAGCACACCTGAAGCCACACACTACCTGTAACGAGTGCCCAATCGGCCTGTATAAACGATTGGTGGTGGCAGCTAGTAGTTGTTTTTCCTTATTGGGACTGTATGGGCCTTATATACATATATTCTATCCATTGGAATCGGACGTGTATGTACCAAACGCTCACTGGGATTTCTCCAATAATTGACCTAGTAGTGGAAGCAGCCGCAGCCTTGTCCTTCACTCGTCAGACAATTGCGTAATTGCCCTGATGATTGGAGGCAGCGGTTGGGATCTGTATGACCTCTCCGGTGTCATCTGTGACAAAGTGGTAACATTGGTGAGTCCTACATGACCCCTCTGTGTTATGTTTCGGTAACTGAGGAGAAATAGCAAAAATAGCCAAAGTAGCAATACACAGAGAGGCTGGAAACTATTAGGTTGCAGGGCCCTGAACTAACCGCAACACTAGAAGTAGCGTGGAGCGTACCTACAGTGATCCTAGACGCCTCGTCACAGCCGGAGAGATAGCTACACCTAAAGGCAGAAAGGTGAAAGCTAACTGCCCGTAGCAGATCCCCCAAAGAAATAGGAAGCCCCCAAACATGTAATGGCGGTTAGACAAGAGGAAAATACGAACACAGACAGAAAATAAAATGAGCAAATGCTGGGGCCCAATCTGTCTAGATAGAAAAGTATAGGAAAGAATTCTGACTGCAACCCAAAAAACCCTCACAAAAATACCAACACTTCTGATTAACAAAAAACCTGAGATCACACGACCTCTACCACCTAAATCAGATCTCTGGTGTAACACACAGCAATTCAGCAAATAAAAGGTGTCACTGGAACAGAGCAAAAGTGCAAACACAACTGAGCACAAATGCAGAGCCAGGCACCAAAAGGGGACCAGGCTGAAGTCTGTTGCAAGGCAGCAAACCAACAAGGAAAATCCAACAAGAGGAAAAAAAAACAGCAAATCACTTATCTGAATGAAAGCAGGAATGCAAGCTGAGCTCCAAGCAAGACCTGAAGAACAATTGATTACCGGCAAGGCTGCTGGGAGTTCAGGTCACTTATATCAGACCATTAGGATCCAGCTGAAAGCCATTCTGCAATTAGTTCATTACCCTCAGCAACCACCGGAGGGAGCCCCAGCTCCGAAGTCACCTCCAACATATTCACAACACCCCTGGCTGTGTATCTTTGACAGTGATCTCATAACAATAATGTGCAATTACTTTATAACACCATCAGACGTCTGCACTGTCCCTTTGTTATATTCCTGTTTTCTATGTGCCTTCTATGTGAAAAATGCACATGCGTTTTTAGTGCATTTCCGCAATGGAAACACATCAAAAATTTATATAATACGCATATGACTGTGTTAGTAAAGTTTTGTCAAAGCCAAATACGACAAAGTATCAAAAACAATTCAGGTTTATTTAAAGAATAAAACACAACGACACCAAAAATAATTCAATGTCAAAATGCAGTAAAACCCTTTTTAAAAAATGCACTAAAAATGCAATGAATAAACACAAATAACTTAATTTTTCTAACAGGTACAGAAATGGTGCAGAAAATATGCATAATTAAAAACTCTCAAAAAGCTCATTGTGGGAAGGGAGGCTAAAAGTAGAGGTACAGATTTTGGGAAACTGGTATGATTTCTGGGCCATTGGGTATAGAGATTGGTGAAAAATCATGAAAGTAAGAAAACATTGATAATCTATAATTTTGCAGCTGTCAATTTGGTAGATTTTGGACTAATGCAGAGCTAGATTTGCAGCTATAATGGGAATGTGTAATCAGAAACATCATCTACAGTTTAAATCAGAATTTTATGTTCAAGAAGTTGTCCACTACTTGGACAACTTGTCATACCTCTCACTTGGCCCCATAAAATAATAAAGCTTATACTCACCTGCCATGCTGGTGCCATTCCTGCGGTGTCAGCATTCCATCTCCCGGCGGCTCCCGTACGTTGTTATGACACATGATGCCGCCGGCCAATCAGCGTTGGTGTTACGGTCCCCACCTACGTTGAATTGATCAGGAAGAGTAAGTCCAAGATCATCTGCAGCTGAGAATTCCTCTTCATGTTTGATTTTTCAAAGACGGAGACAGTGATGCCAGTGGTGATTGACGTCACGTGTCATAATAACCTCAAGGGAGCTCTGAGACCGAGAGTGCGGACATCACGGGAATGGCATCAGCATTGGAGGTGAGTACAGGCTTTATTATTTTATGGGTGGCAAACATTTTTCATCAAGAAGGCTTGTCCTAGTAGTGGACAACTCCTTTAAATGTTGCAATTTTTTAATAGCCTGATTATATTACAAAAAAATAGAAATCTTGCAGTTTTAACACTGACCACTGGGATTAATCTAGACTCATACTTCCTGGTCCTTTAGAAAATATACACATATGTTAACAACAAATGACAGACCCAAACCCTATCTTTTATATTGAAGCATCTCATGGGCATGTGCAAGGTCATTGTGAAGAAAGGAGCAGGGCCGGGAGAGCTGTGCCATCAACTAGAATAAAGGGTGGATCTTATGTTATCAGCTGTCTACCTGTCATTTCAATCATGGCTTTTATGATAACAAGACCTCTGAAAACATTCTTAAAAAAATAGGAAGAGTCTAAATTAACCACAGCTGGAATTGTGAAAATTAAAAATGACAATTTTTTTAATACAGACTGTGATATAAAAAATAAAAAAAATTCCAAAAAAAAACCTTGATTCAAACATTAGGTAATTGTTTGATGATACATTGCCTTTAAGTTTTAAACATAAAATGGTATTGCCTTCTTATCAGGCACCACAAATCATCCATCTCATCTTCAGCCCCCTAATTGAAGATGAGTAGGATAGATGTTCTCATCCATGTGACAAAATCAAATAAACAATATTAAAATTAAAAGGACCAGTAGTGGATGAACAGACATCGGGATCTCTGGACCCTTAAGTGAGAGATTTGACAGTTGGTAGCTAAAAAGTTTTGTGTTGGAAATGATAGAGGGTTGAGAAGCTTATGTGGCTACAAAGCTATGAGCTCTGAAAAATTGATATTAATATAAAAATAAAAGTGACCGCAAAGGGGTTAAAAATGAGTCCTCAGTACATATGGATGGAAACAATCATAATAACCAAATAACAAGCAGCAAGGTCACAACAAATGCTACATTATAAAAACATTGTGTTCCATGCACATGCCTGGCATACTTCTCCACAGACATTTCTAGCTCTTAGGACGTCACAACATTCTTGACTTGGAACGAGAATGAGGGAATGAAGTGCTATATCCTGGAAAGAAGCCTCTGATAATCCTCTAATAACCATGATAGCATTACTGGGAGATATTAGTGATAGAAACTAAATAAAGAACTCTTTCTCACCTGAGTATATGCAAAGGAATATCTGTAAGTTGCTTTGGATGCACAAACTTAAGATCTTGGCTACTTTGCTAATTTTTATCAACAGCAAAAACAACATCATCAATGAAAGTGAAGTTTTCTGGTTCTCCAACCATAGTAATGGTGACTTTTCTAAGTATACAGGTGTCCAGATCCCTTTTTTGCACCTCATATGAACTGGATATGCAGAAGATCCAGATGGGGAGGATTCCTGGCTCTATCTGCGTGACGTGTAACTTTTTAGCCAACCCGAAGGCAAACAATTTAATATAAAATTGCATAAAACACCGCACTTCTGATTTGGAGCCAGGATTCTTCCCAGCTTTGGACTCCTGGAAGTCTAATTTCTGGGAACTGAAAAACCCATAGGTCAGTAGCTT
Source organism: Oophaga sylvatica (assembly GCA_033576555.1). NCBI lineage: Eukaryota > Metazoa > Chordata > Amphibia > Anura > Dendrobatidae > Oophaga > Oophaga sylvatica. The sequence goes on along the minus strand of JARQOD010000001.1, from coordinate 975,172,756 downwards.
CTAAACTTGACCCTCAAGATCCACCAATTCATGCTTTTTACACTACTTACTTGCTTAAGGTGGTCATGTACTGTGGATTAACTATTTTCCAAATTGTTCATCGGACAGCTATTTCTTCCTAGCTCCCACCATAAGTTACTATGAGATCCCTATGTTCCTTCCAGCAGATTTTATCCCACCGGAATAAACAATTATTCTTTACCGAGGGAATAGTTGGGAGACTCCCATACCCATTACACAGTCCAATGATCTAAGCAAAATCAGATGATTTAGCCATTATGGTGGAAACTAGCTGCTATGATGTCTCCCATGCACAGCACACACAGACTTGAAGTATTTCTGCTCTTATGTCTTTATATAGGATGTGTTCAGGAGTAGCAGCAGCATGGAGGACATTATACAACAGTACTGAGCAGCGTAGCTGTGAATCCACTTACTGGCCACTTACAGCATAGTTTCTCTTTCTCTCACTTTTCTCATACCCCTCCATTTCCACAGACTTGAATAGAAACATGTGTTGTGATCCTTGTGTTAGCTGGTAGTCCACTGTGTTTTTCAGAGTGTTTTTTATGAGTCCCGCAGAGAGAGAGAGGTATAGAAGAGGCTCAAAAGTGGAGAAAAAAACATGTTTCTCTGATAAGACATATTTCAAAATTTCTTATACTTGCTTGCACTATCGAGTCACACAAAGCTTGTTAAGATTTGACAAAGGTGACTATTTAACGGACAAGATTATCCCCCAATGTGACAGAAACAACTTAGATACAAAAATGGGACCATTCGTTTTGTTTAAAGGACGATCTAACTTTGAAGGGAAAGAGTGACCTTTCCCATTTTAATTGTAGTTACATCATGCAGATTGGCTCAAACCATATTACATGAGAAGGTGGCAATATGAACACCATCTCAGCTGCTTTTCCAAGAATCCGAGCCTTGAGGCAAATTATATCCACATCTTCATACAACAGTTCAAGCAAACGCAAAATTCTTCACTGACACATTGTTCAAAGTTGGACCTCTCCCTAAACAAGTCATGAAAAGCAAGCTATTTCTATTATTCTCTGACTTTCCTGCAAAAATCTGGCTGACCGTGGACTTAAACGCTCATAAACTGAGGCTTACTAAACAAAACTGCAAACACCACATAGTAATAAAACTCCTCAAATAGACATTATGGATGCTACTATGACTGAAGGAGCCAAGCTAGACGGAGCCAAAGGATGAGTCAGTCCATACAGCAGAAGAGAACATCAGTTCTGAAAAGGAAGCGATATGGAAAATAACTGCAGAATAAGGGGCTTTGGTCTACAAACAGAACACTCGTCCATGAAATGTCACATCTTCTCTACTTGACCATTACTGGTGTTGAAGCATCAATAGACTGTCTTGAAATTGCTGAAGATCTTGCGCCATGTACACTTATTATTGAAACACCATGCAAATCTACTAATCTACTGGCAATTAGGAGGTCCCTAAAGCATCTATGGGTCCTACGAGGCTACACGACCAACATAAGACAGTATTGTATTTTTCATCTTTGTCATTCCAGGAAAATTGCATTCATGGACAAAGAGGAAGCTTCTCAAAAAATGCTTATTGCTTTTTTGTAGGATGACCAATGGTGTTTAGAGTCAAGTGCCATCAATTTGATTCCAATTTCTCCTTCAGGGGAACATGTGACAAACTTATACCCCACCCCGTCAAAATAAACAAAACAAAAAAAAGCATACATATGACAGTGTAGCCCTTCAAAAAAATAAGTCGGTCTATGCCGTGAAGGTGATGAAGTGCTGCTCCAGCAGTTAGAAATCACATTTCGAGTTGCATCTGGAAGCGCATTAAGGTGTGAAGATGCACTTACAGCGTCTCAGCCTCCGCTATATTTCTTTCATAGCAGCACCTACCCCTGATTGACGGGTTGTTTGCTCTGGTACACAGCCACTAAGCTGTCAATCAGTCAAGGGAGTGTGCTGCTAGGTAGGAAACACATGGTGACTCTGGGAAGCTGTAAGTGAATTGCCTCGCTATAATGCACTTCTATGCACAACTTCCAAAGTAACTTCTAATTGCTGGAGGAGCACACTGTAGTCACAAAAGGCAGCATGGTGGCTCAGTGGTTAGCACTGTAGCCTTGCTGCCCTAAGGTCCTGGGTTCATATCCAACCAAGGACAAAATGTGTGAGAAGATTGTATCTTCTCAATATGTTTGCTTCCAGGTTCTCAACAGAGATATATTGATGGTGACTTTACATTGTGAAGCCCAATGGAGATGGTGAGGATGATGATGACTGTAAAGTGCTGTGGATATGATAGCGCTACATAAGCAAAGTTAAATAAATATAGGGATAAATTGTCTTATCTTGTAAAGGTCTACACCAGTGTTTCTCAACTCCAGTCCTCAGGACCCACCAACAGGTCATGTTTTCAGGATTTCCTTAGTATAGCACAGGTGATAAAATTATCACCTCCTCAAGAATTAATTCCATCACCTTTGCAATACTAAGGAAATCTTGAAAACATGACCTGTTGGTGGGTCCTGAGGACTGGAGTTGAGAAACACTGGTCTACACACATTCATATAAATAATTTAGTGGGGTTAAAGTTTCTTACAAGTTCCCCTTAAAGAGCAGTGCTCTTGGCTCAGACAATGACCTAGGACAGTCATTGTCCTTTTTTGAATCTCGTCACTCCAGTCTGTGGGACTTCTCCTGTGCTGCACCCAAACTCTAGAGTGTAAAAAATGCCCTTTCTGCTCTGTCAACCAAGGAAAGTTTGCTTCTTTCCTGCTTCAGGGCTGGTCTCCTTGCAGTCTCTTACATCATTAAGAGACATCTGACTTTCTTTAGACAACCACTCCGAATGCATGCCTGTGATCGTAGTGGTCGGATGGCCAACAATCAGTAAGTTATCACTTTTCCCATGGATAAGTGTGTGCTCTTAAATGCCAAAGACATCCATCTGTAAACAGCTTTTTCAGAGTACTTGCCTTTCCTTGGTGCAAAGCAGGGCACTGGTTGACTTGGTAAGAGACATTTAATGGAGGTCTTGGGGGTGCAATTTCCTCCTGTGGAGACTGGCAAGCCAAACTGTTCACAGCTCTGCACTGGCAAAGAGCAAGAACGATGTAACAGCTGTCTACAAATGGGCCTCTATCGCTTTGGAGAAGACCATTTGGCTGAATATTCTAAGTCATGTGGCTAGGCTCGGTAAAGGGTTGAAATTGACTTAAAAAGGTAGATACCTATAGTAAGACAGCCAATAGATAGACAACTCTCTTCCTTTCAAAAGATGCCTAATTTGCATACCTTTTTCTCAGGAAGCATTGATGAGTTCCACAAGGAGAAAGAGTGCCCCATAAACCAAAAGCTGAATATCAAGTGGGAAGACCCTACTTTGTTGCCAGGGGGCATAATGATCATGGTTGGAGGGTGTGACTGGGCCCATGTGTGAGGGGGGCCGCAGATGCCAATTTCACTTGGATGTGTGTCGTCAGGTGAAATGCATCAGAGGCCAGCAGCTGACATCGGCTTGCCCATGATGAGTGGCGCATGCCCGTTCCAACAAGCATAAGTCAGCTGCTGGCTCCTGCACCGGATACAGAAGAGGACGACGAGCGTTCTTTGGAGCAGAGGAAAGTGAGTAGAATCATTTGCTGTTTTTTAAAATGGGGACACTATACCAGAATGGGAGGCATTCTACCAGAATGGGGACATTATATTAAAATGGGGACATTTTACCAGGGGGACATTATACCAAGTTGAGGGCATTATACCAGGATGAGGACATTATACCAGAACGGAGGGCATTATACCAGAATGAGCGCAATATACAAGATAGGAGACATTATACCAAGATGGAGGACATTATACCAAGATGGAGGACATTATCCATGGATGGGGGACATTATACCAGGATAGGGTACATTATACAAGAATGGGGGATATTATACCAAGATAGGGGACATTATACAAGAATTGGGAGATTATATCAGAATAGGGGACATTATACCAAGATAGGGGACATTGTACAAGGATGGGACATATTATACCAGGATGGGGGACAATTTATCAGGATGGGATCGATTATATCATGATGGGGGACACTATACCAGGATGTGGGACATTATACAAGGAAAGGGTCTATGATGGGGGCACATGTTATAGCATGGGGCCCAGGATGAGGGCATTTTTAGTGGAAGGAGGTATGATGGAGACTATTATTACTGGAAGGGGCCCTGGTTGGGGGAGATCATTACAAGAAGCAGACAGGACATAGAATACTATTTCCTGGGGAGTGAACACATATGTCTTTATAGGATCTAGAATGCCACTGCTCGTTGCTTAGGAGTTAGGCTACTCTTCTGTCCATTGACTTTTTCGAGACATGGGACTATTGTAACTTGTGACTGATTGACTGATCTTCTCACTCGTCTGGCACTAGCCTCAACACTACCCATGGAATCTTCCCCTCCGCCATCTCTCAATTATCATCTATTCCCTCTACTATTACCTTAATGACCATAATGTGGTTTACATCAGAATATATCTGCATCACTGAAATTCCTAAACTTGCAATTTCCAGCAGATGTCCGCCTCTTTCCCTCTTTTCATGTGGTTTTTATTTAAATGAATAATCATTTTAGTGCCACAGACATAAATGGTTTACACTTATCTCAATGGCTCAACTTAATCATAATGCGGGATGCAGGAAAATCCAGTAAATCTGGCATACATGACGTTAGGACGGTGATTTAGGACATTTAGGCTACAATTATTGAAAATATGATACACGGAGTGATGCTGAACGATGCAGATCGGTGTGGTCCGAAAGGGCGCTCCAAAAAAATGTTATGGTTGGGCAGGTCCGCAACAGACAAGATTATATCTCTCGGCATTAATTAGAGCCAGGCTTATCTTCGCTTCCATTCTTCTTGTGTAAGGGTGGAAAGCACAACGGAAACTCGATCTCCCCAGTAAGAAATATTTCACTCGATTAATCCTTACTAATACTTTAAGCTCAGATTTGATCAATTATGACTGGTAACGTTGACTGAACCTTTCCTCGAAGTCAAATCACTTGAATTTCTTTAGCGAGCAGACCTAAAATGCTATAGGCAATGTAAAGTTCTGAAAATTACGTATATTATGTAATATCACTCTTAAAGGGGAACTCTAACTTGTCATACATGACTCTGCCTGAACAGAAGCTACTCTGACTTAGTGGCTCTTTGTCTTGTAAGGGGGTCTCAAGGGGGAAACCACTTTATGACCTCCATATGGCCTAACTTCACTTCGGCAATAGTTACTCCTGTAACTCTGTACCCTCTCTATTACCGTTCACCACCTATCACCTATCCGTTTCCTTTTGGGCCCCTGGGTGGCTGAACAGGTTGCACCATTGCTATGTCCACCCTGATGTAGGTTCCATTCTTCATTCAGATTCCTATTGCTATACACACGTGGTCAAAATTGTTGGTACCCCTCGTTTAATGACAGAAAAACCCACAATGGTGACAGAAATAACTTGAATCTGACAAAAGTAATAATAAATCAAAAATCTATGAAAATCAACAAATGAAAGTCAGACATTGCTTTTCAACCATGTTTCCACAGAATTTAAAAAATAAAAAACTCATGAAATAGGCCTGGACAGAAATGATGGTTAATTAACTTAATATTTTGTTGCACAACCTTTTGAGGCAATCACTGCAATCAAATGATTCCAGTAACTGTCAATGAGACTTCTGCACCTCTCGACAGGTATTTTGGCCCACTCCTCGAGAGCAAACTGCTCCAGTTGTCTCGTGTTTGAAGGTTGCCTTTTCCAGACGGCATGCTTCAGCTCTTTCCAAAGATGCTCAAAAGGATTTAGGTCAGGGCTCATAGAAGGCCACTTCAGAATAGTCCAATATTTTCCTCATAGCCATTCTTGGGTGTTTTTAGCTGTGTGTTTTGGGTCATTATCCTGTTGCAAGACCCATGACCTGCGACTGAGACCAAGCTATCTGACACTGGGCAGCACATTTCTTTCTATGAGGGTGCTCTAGGAGTGCTGAACGCCTTTGGAGAAAAACCCGCACACCAGAAGACTTCATCCACTTTAAATTCATGTTAAGAACTTATAATGCTGCCCTTCACCTCGCCAAACAGACCTACTTCACCACCCTGATCTCCTCACTAGCCAACAACCCCAAGAAACTTTTTGACACTTTTCACTCCCTCCTCAGGCCAAAAGCACAAGCCCCTATCACAGACATTTGTGCTGACGACCTGGCCTCCCATTTTATAGAAAAAATAGATACTATCCGTCAGGAAATCTGCTCTCAACCACCAAGGGCTGTGACTCCCATCCCACCCTGCTGTTCCCCTGGCTCACTTTCCACATTTGATCCCATCACAGAAGAAGAAGTCTCCAGACTCCTCTCTTCCTCTCGTCCGACTACATGCACTACCGACCCCATTCCCTCACATCTCCTCCAGTCTCTCTCTCCAGTTAGCACAACTCACCTAAAATCTTTAATCTCTCACTCTCCTCTGGCATTTTCCCATCCTCCTTCAAACACTCCATCATTACTCCACTACTAAAGAAACCCGCTCTCGACCCTTCCTGCACAAACAACTACAGACCGGTCTCCAATCTCCCCTTCACCTCTAAACTCTTGGAGCGCCTAGTCTACTCCCGCCTCATCCGTTACCTCTCCACTTACTCCCTTCTAGACCCTTCACAGTCTGGCTTCCGCCCCCTACATTCGACTGAAACTGCACTCATCAAAGTGACCAATGACCTTCTTACAGCAAAACGTAACGGTGACTACTCTCTCCTCATTCTTCTCGACCTTTCTGCAGCTTTTGACACGGTTGACCACCGTCTCCTACTGTCTAGGCTCCACTCACTAGGTATTAAGGACACTGTTCTCTCCTGGTTCTCCTCCTATCTTTCTAACCGCTCCTTCAGTGTTTCGTTCTCTGGCTCCACATCATCTCCTCTTCCTCTCACTGTCGGTGTACCCCAGGGCTCAGTCCTTGGCCCCCTTCTCTTCTCTCTCTACACGGCCCCAATTGGATAGACCATCAGCAGATTTGGCTTTCAGTACCATCCTTATGCTGATGACACACAACTATACACGTCATCCCCCGACCTTACCCCCGCTGTACTACAGAACGCCACCGACTGTCTGTCCGCAGTCTCCAACATCATGTCCGCTCTCTTTCTGAAACTTAACCTCTCCAAAACTGAACTTCTTCTGCTCCCGCCGTCTACTAACCTCCCTAAATTTGACATATCCCTCTCCGTGGGCGGCACCATAATAACACCCCGGCAGCAGGCTCGCTGTCTGGGGGTTATGTTTGACACCAATCTCTCCTTCACCTCCCATATACAATCTCTTGCCCGCTCTTGACGCCTACACCTAAAGAACATCTCTAGAATCCGCCCTTTTCTCACCATGGAAACAACAAAAACCCTCACTGTAGCATTGATCCACTCCCGCCTGGACTACTGCAACACTCTATTACTTGGCCTCCCCATTACTCGACTATCCCCTCTCCAGTCCATCCTTAATGCAGCAGCCAGGGTAATCCATCTGGCTAATCGGTACTCGGACGCGTCCGCTCTTCGCCAGTCCTTACACTGGTTGCCCATTAATTATAGGATCCAATTCAAAGTACTGGTTCTCACCCACAAAGCTCTCCACAGTACAGCACCCCCCTACATCTCCTCCCTCATTTCTATCTATCGGCCTAACCGACTGCTGCGCTCTGCAAACGACCTTCGACTAACCTCTGCACTAATCCGTACCTCCCACTCCCGACTCCAAGACTTCTCCTGCGCTGCGCCAATCCTCTGGAATGCTCTACCCCAAGAAATTAGGACTATCCACAATTTGCATGGTTTTAGGCGCTCCCTCAAAACACATTTGTTCAAAGCGGCCTATCACATTCACTAATCAAAGTCATTCTATGTGTAAGTGTGTGTGTGTAGCCCATTCACTATCTCCATCCATCCCTCACTCCCTCAAGATGGCTGGACCATCATTGTAAATACACCATTGTATATAAACACCTGTACTTTGTATCTCCCCCACCTCATTGTAGATTGTAAGCTCTCACGAGCAGGGGCGGCTTATTTGGCTTTCATTATTGTATTGTTAACGTTGTTATTTATGACTTGTGTTCTGAAACTGTTAAACTGTAAAGCGCTGCGGAATATGTTGGCGCTCTGTAAATAAAGATTATTATTATTATTATTATTATTATTATTTCTAGAATCCCTTGATAGTCTTGAGATTTCATTGTACCCTGCACAGATTCTAGACACCTTGTGCCAGATGCAGCAAAGCAGTCCCAGAACATAACAGAGCCTCCTCCATGTTTCACAGTAGGGACACTGTTCTTTTCTTGATATGCTTCATTTTTCTGTCTGTAAACATAGAGCTGATGTGCCTTGCCAAAGAGTTACATGTTTGTCTCATTTGTCCATAGGACATTCTCCCAGAAGCTTTGTGGCTTGTGAACATGTAGTTTGGCAAACTCCAGTCTGGCTTTTTTATGATTTTTTTTCAACAATGGTGTCCTCCTTGGTTGTCTCCCATGAAGTCCACTTTGGCTCATACAACGACGGATGGTGCAACCTGACACTGAAGTTCCATGAGCTTGAAGTTCACCTTTAATCTGTTTAGAAGTTTTTCTGGGCTCTTTTGTTACCATTCGTATTATCCGTCTCTTTGATTTGTCACTGACAAATTGTCAGCAATTTTCCTCCTGCGGCCACATCCAGGGAGGTCGGCTACAGTCCCATGGAGCTGAAATTTCTGACTAATATGTGCAACTGTAGTCACAGGAACATCAAGCTGCTTGGAGATGGTCTTATAACTTTCACCTTTCACATGTTTGTCTATAATTTTCTTTCTAATCTCCTGAGACAACTCTTTCCTTCGCTTCCTCTGGTCCATGTTGAGTGTGATACACATCATGTCACCAAACAGCACAGTGAGTATCTGTAGCCCTCTATACAGGCCACTCACTGATTCCAAGATTGTAGACAAATGTGATGCTAATTAGTGGACACACCGAGATTTAACATGTCCCTTTTGTCACATTATTTTCAGGGGTACCATCATGTCTGTCCAGGCCTATTTCATGAGTTTGTTTTTTTTAAATTCTGTGGAAGCATGGCTGAAAAGCAATGTCTGACTTTCATTTGATCACTTTTATAGATTTTGATTTATTATTACTTTTGTCAGATTCAAGTTATTTCCGTCACCATTGTGGGTTTTTCTGTCATAAAACGAGGGGTACCAACAATTTTGACCACGTCTGTAAGTTATGGTTTTCAGCATGGACGAATTGTAGAGCTGGAGGAAGCGCGTGCATATTGTGTGCCCTGGTAGAATCTCCAGTAGACAGTTTTTCTTTCATAAATGGATTCAAGTACAGGTCCTTCTCAAAAAATTAGCATATAGTGCTAAATTTCATTATTTTCCATAATGTAATGATTAAAATTAAACTTTCATATATTTTAGATTCATTACACACCAACTGAAATTTTTCAGGTCTTTTATTGTTTTAATACTGATGATTTTGGCATACAGCTCATGAAAACCCAAAAATCCTGTCTCAAAAAATTAGCATATTTCATCCGTCCAATAAAATAAAAGTGTTTAAAACAAAATAAAAAAAAACCCATCAAATAATAATGTTCAGTTATGCACTCAATACTTGGTCGGGAATCCTTTTGCAGAAATGACTGCTTCAATGCGGCGTGGCATGGAGGCAATCAGCCTGTGACACTGCTGAGGTGTTATGGAGGCCCAGGATGCTTCGATAGCGGCCTTAAGCTCATCCAGAGTGTTGGGTCTTGCGTCTCTCAACTTTCTCTTCACAATATCCCACAGATTCTCTATGGGGTTCAGGTCAGGAGAGTTGGCAGGCCAATTGAGCACAGTAATACCATGGTCAGTAAACCATTTACCAGTGGTTTTGGCACTGTGAGCAGGTGCCAGGTCATGCTGAAAAATGAAATCTTCATCTCCATAAAGCATTTCAGCCGATGGAAGCATGAAGTGCTCCAAAATCTCCTGATAGCTAGCTGCATTGACCCTGCCCTTGATGAAACACAGTTGAACAACACCAGCAGCTGACATGGCACCCCACACCATCACTGACTGTGGGTACTTGACACTGGACTTCAGGCATTTTGGCATTTCCGTCTCCCCAGTCTTCCTCCAGACTCTGGCACCTTGATTTCCGAATGACATGCAAAATTTGCTTTCATCAGAAAAAAGTACTTGGGACCACTTAGCAACAGTCCAGTGCTGCTTCTCTGTAGCCCAGTGCTGCTTCTCTGTTTCTGGTTCAAAAGAGGCTTTACCTGGGGAATGCGGCACCTGTAGCCCATTTCCTGCACACGCCTGTGCACGGTGGCTCTGGATGTTTCTACTCCAGACTCAGTCCACTGCTTCCGCAGGTCCCCCAAGGTCTGGAATCGGTCCTTCTCCACAATCTTCCTCAGGGTCCGGTCACCTCTTCTCGTTGTACAGCGTTTTCTGCCACATTGTTTCCTTCCAACAGACTTCCCATTGAGGTGCCTTGATACAGCACTCTGGGAACAGCCTAATTGTTCAGAAATTTCTTTCTGGGTCTTACCCTCTTGCTTGAGGGTGTCAATGATGGCCTTCTTGACATCAGTCAGGTCGCTAGTCTTACCCATGATGGGGGTTTTGAGTAATGAACCAGGCAGGGAGTTTTTAAAAGCCTCAGGAATCTTTTGCATGTGTTTAGAGTTAATTAGTTGATTCAGAAGATTAGGGTAATAGCTCGTTTAGAGAACCTTTTCTTGATATGCTAATTTTTTGAGACAGCATTTTTGGGTTTTCATGAGCTGTATGCCAAAATCATCAGTATTAAAACAATAAAAGACCTGAAGAATTTCAGTTGGTGTGTAATGAATGTAAAATATATGAAAGTTTAATTGTAATCATTACATTATGGAAAATAATGAAATTTAGCACTATATGCTAATTTTTTGAGAAGGACCTGTAGATGCCCTATCCCTGTATGTATAGAAAAACTAAAGACAGAAAATGCACAAAAATTATCCCAACAATTCCCTATCTTTTCTTTCATTCTATTTTGTCTCATATTTACAATTTAAACTAGTATATCAAGAAATCTTCTCCATGTGTCTTAGGAGCACAGATATCAACTTCTCCTCTATCTTATGTATGGCTGTGAGACAACTGTCTGCAGCAGGACAAAAGATTGCCAAGCCCCTAAGAAGGTGGGACTTCAGTCGCCTTTTCAGATTTTGGACCTGATCAGCAGGAGAGTAAAGCTATGTGCACACGTTGTGGATTTGTTGCGGATCCGCATCGGTTTTTCTGTGCAGAATTGCACCAAATCCTCAAAGGATTGCTCAAGCAATGTTAATAAATGGGAATCCAGAATTGGTGTGCACATGTTGTGGAAAATTCAGTCCTGATTCGCAGCATTTTATTTTCCGCAGCATGTCAATTCCTTGTGCGGATCTGCAGCGTTTCTGCACCCATTGACTTACACTGAGTCAGTCAAATCCACAGCCAAACCGCAGGTGTAAAAAGGTTTTCGGATTTGCTGTGGATTTGCATGTCAAAACGCTGCAGAAAGGAAATGATTTCAGAAGGAGGAAGAGCGTGTGGGTGGAGAATATGTGTGTGGGCGGAGAATATATGCATGGGCGGAGAATATATGCATGGGCGGAGAATATGTGTGTGGGTGGAGAATATGTGCGTGGGCGGAGAATATGTGCGTGGGTGGAGAATATGTGCGTGGGTGGAGAATATGTGTGTGGGTGTAGAATATGTGCGTGGGCGGAGAATATTTGTGTGGGTGGAGAATATGTGCATGGGCGGAGAATATGTGCGTGGGCGGAGAATATGTGTGTGGGTGGAGAATATGTGCGTGAGCAGAGAATATGTGTGTGGGCGGAGAATATGTGCATGGGCGGAGAATATGTGTGTGGGTGGAGAATATGTGTATGGGGGAGAATTTATGCATGGGCGGAGAATATGTGTGTGGGTGGAGAATATGTGCGTGGGCGGAGAATATGTGTGTGGGTGGAGAATATGTGTGTGGGTGGAGAATATGTGAGTGGGTGGAGAATATGTGCATGGGCGGAGATTATGTGCATGGGCGGAGAATATGTGCATGGGCGGAGAATATGTGCATGGGCGGAGAATATGTGCGTGTCTGTGTGTCTGCGTCTGATTTATATATAGGGAAGCGGGGCCGTATCTCAGGAACGGAGAGGAGCAGGAACAAAAGAAAAACAGCGCCGGATTCAGGAGAACAGTGGTATTTATATCAGACAGAAAGATATATACTTATAGCAAGTCATAAGTTGTAAGTACACAGGGGGCACACGTCACACACGTGTGCATAAAAACCAGTAAGACTGACGTATCAGTGGGCAGTAAAGATACAAAAAAATTAGTACACAAGATTTAAGAAATTACCCGAACATAAGAAAACCAGGACTGGCCACACATGGCAGGAGGCACCCTCACATGTTCGGCTCTATTGTTCTCCCTCTGTTCGAAATCTGGTTCTCATCTTGTAAGAATCAAGTCAGCTATTGTAAATGTCAAGGTAATTCCTCCCGCCTGCCCACTGCATTTCTATTCAGCGGCTCATCTCCTAAGTAAAACAAATAATGAAACGCGGCGTAGAGAAAGATTTACAAGAGCTAAATGGCGCAGACGTGCTTAACAAGTGGTTCTATTTTCATAGTCAACATGGTGTACAAGGTGCATGATAACAACTTTCCTGCTCCCGGGTCAGTTCTGATGAACAGATCTGGTTTCTATTGGGTGTTACTGGGAGGGATCGAAATTTGGATGGTTTGCAGGACGGAATTTTTGGTTCGGGTGCATGTACTAGAAAATGTACCAGAAATAACCAAAAATAGAAAATAATCTGCTCCAATATACAGTCCTTATAAAGGATCTGTGAGATAATTTTTACCTGGTTATAAATGCCGCAGTTCTTCCGAATCCGGCATTGTGCTTATTGTGTTCCTGCGCCTCTCCATTCTTGATATATGGCCCCCTCTTATTTGTATATAAAGCTAGTCTTGATAGCCAAATGGGCGTGATACTTATGAAATATCTCACAGAGAAGAGAAGAGGACCATGCCCAGTTGGCTATTAAAACTAGATTCACATATAAGAGGAAGAGGGAGCCTTACTGCAGGAACGGAGAGGTGCAAAAACAGATTGGGATAACAGCAACATTTACACCATTTTGTTTAAAGGGGTTGTCCAGTCCAAAGTGATAAGTCTGCAGTCACTCTGTGTGAGGGCAGATTTATGAATTCCCCCACTAAGTGCTGTGAGGAATTGCCGATTTCTGACCTGGGGCTGGAGGGTATGTATGCGCTATGGAGGGAGACCACTCTTGCATGGAGCGAGGCCGCACCCTCTTGTCAGCCACTCCCACTGGGCAGCAGTGTCACTAGATGGAGCGTGGCCTTGCTCAATACAAGTCTATGGAGAGAGGCCACGCCCATATGTGAATATAACACATGTCCCAGGTCAGAAACCTGCAAATCCCCACACCACACAACGCATGTGCTCGGGGACTTCATAAGTCTGCAGTCACACAGAGTAACTGCAGACGTATCGATTTGGACCGGACAACTCATTTAAGGAGTATGTTTATTGCTTTTTTGTTCCAAAGTACCTAAAATTTTAAAAAATGCTGAAAACAATCGGTATAGTTGATTAAGAAATATTGGTGTATAATGCATGCAGCTGCTATGCACGAATATGCATTGTTAGATACTACAAATAAAGTCTGTGTTTAGTCTGATCCTGCTGTCATGTTAGTATTATTTACGCATACAGGTTTTATTCCCCTGAGAAGGAATAAGATAGATTTTATCATAAAAATCAATTTATGCCCAGGTAAGTCACTGAAAGAAGGGAGAGTTAATAGAGTTAACTGCACGGGGAACACCAACTGAGCTCAGAACTTGCAGCTGCATAAGTAGGCAAGGAATAAGATACATTGTATCACAAAAATCACTTTATGCCCAGGTACGTCATTGAAAGAAGGGAGAGTTAATAGAGTTTACTGCACAGGGAACACCAACTGAGCTCAGAACTTGCAGCTGCACAAGTAGGCAAGGAATAAGATACATTGTATCACAAAAATCACTTTATGCCCAGGTACGTCATTGAAAGAAGGGAGAGTTAATAGAGTTTACTGCACAGGGAACACCAACTGAGCTCAGAACTTGCAGCTGCACAAGTAGGCAAGGAATAAGATACATTGTATCACAAAAATCACTTTATGCCCAGGTAAGTCACTGAAAGAAGGGAGAGTTAATAGAGTTAACTGCACGGGGAACACCAACTGAGCTCAGAACGTGCAGCTGCACAAGTAGGCAAGGAATAAGATACATTGTATCACAAAAATCACTTTATGCCCAGGTACGTCATTGAAAGAAGGGAGAGTTATTAGAGTTTACTGCACAGGGAACACCAACTGAACTCAGAACTTGCAGCTGCACAAGTAGGCAAGGAATAAGATACATTGTATCACAAAAATCACTTTATGCCCAGGTACGTCATTGAAAGAAGGGAGAGTTAATAGAGTTTACTGCACAGGGAACACCAACTGAGCTCAGAACTTGCAGCTGCACAAGTAGGCAAGGAATAAGATACATTGTATCACAAAAATCACTTTATGCCCAGGTACGTCATTGAAAGAAGGGAGAGTTATTAGAGTTTACTGCACAGGGAACACCAACTGAGCTCAGAACTTGCAGCTGCACAAGTAGGCAAGGAATAAGATACATTGTATCACAAAAATCACTTTATGCCCAGGTAAGTCATTGAAAGAAGGGAGAGTTAATAGAGTTTACTGCACAGGGAACACCAACTGAGCTCAGAACTTGCAGCTGCACAAGTAGGCAAGGAATAAGATACATTGTATCACAAAAATCACTTTATGCCCAGGTAAGTAATTGAAAGAAGGGAGAGTTAATAGAGTTTACTGCACAGGGAACACCAACTGAGCTCAGAACTTGCAGCTGCCAAGTAGGCAAGGAATAAAATACAGTGTATCACGAAAATCACTTTATGCCCAGGTAAGTCATTGAAAGAAGGGAGAGTTAATAGAGTTAACTGCAGAGGGAACACCTACTGAGCCCAGAACTTGAAGCTGCACAAGTAGGCAAGGAATAAGATACATTGTATCACAAAAATCACTTTATGCCCATGTACATCATTGAAAGAAGGGAGAGGTAAAATAGCTTACTGCGCAGGGAACACCAACCGAGCTCAGAACTTGCAGCTGCACAAGCAGGCAGGGTTGCATCCTAAAGAAGCACGCCCACTAACTTTTTTTTTTCATGTACATGTAATGTAGGGTGAGTGTATTGATATACTCATCTACCACCACTGTCTGCGGCATCCAGCGCTGTTCTTCTTTACTTCTGTGTGAAGTCACTGCAATTGCGACTAGCTGGCTCGATTAACGCTCCTCTATACCTGAGCCAGAAGTCGCTGTTCCAGTGAAAGCCTATGGAGACTCGTTCTGATGCTCCATAGACTTTCAATTTAAAAGAGAATTATGGGTCATGGAGAACGCAGCGTGACTCGGCCAATCTGCAGAGCGGTGAGGTCAGTGAGAAGCATAGGAGAACAATGCTGGACACCGGAAAAAGCGGAGGAAGGCGAGTATATTAATACACTTACAAGAGGTAATATATACTCAAATAATAAAAAGCTATGAGTACGACAGACATTTGGACAGATATATTTCACTTAAGCAAGATTGTAAGATTTCCATACAATAGTATCAAAAGTTGGCCGAGAACATGAAGTCTATTTGCTTCTAAAATGCGTGGAATTTTGTTTTTTTGGAATGCCATCTGAGTCAGAAACTTGGAATCATGAAGATGAGTATAAAACCCTGATCATTCCTTTCTCAGCCGGAGCTTACACACAATCATCCTCTCTCCATTTCCACTGCCAGATTTTGTCATTTTTCCCAAAAATTTTAGAATCTGCCAAATGTTTTGCGCAAATGCAGGTGGGAAAAAAATCCACATGAGGCTAGAGATGAAGGATAATTTTAGGATTAGTATTTTTTTTTCATTTTCCCATCAATTCCGTTTAACTTAAGGAATAATTATCCCATGTAAAGTGCGAGCAGATGTTAAAGGATTAACATGTTCAATGACTCTGCAATTGTGGCCAAACAAGTTTTCACTCCCGCTGGAAAATGAAAAAATGCATCATATTTCAGGTGGCTAGAACTTTCCATCACTTGTAACACCTACTCACAATAATTGTTCTTATGTTCTTTGATGTCAATAGGAGTAAAGCTAACTCTATTTGGAACCAGCAGATGTTTGGCAGCGCCGACATCTTTGTCATGTAGGTTGACAGTGACTCGGCAAAACAAAACTTACGATAAATTTAAGGAGCAAGTCTGGTTTCAATAAGCTGTCAAATCACTTTCCTTGTTATTGGCTAATCATGATTTCTCGACAGTTTAGAAAGACCTGTACAGTCTCGGATAAAAGTTTTGAGACTGGCACAAATTTAGGTTTTCACTAAGCTTTCTGCTTCATTTTTTTTTTTATAGTGGCAATAGGCATTAACTCTAGATTGTTATGAATTGCAAAAAACTGCAAAGTCATTTCTTGCCATGAAAATTGAGCTCTACCACGAAAAGATTTGGAAACATTATTTTGGTAGCTCAGGAGAAAGTGTTAACAAGGACAAGGCAGCTGATATAAAGTAACACTGTCATGTTGGTTGAGTAGTCTGGTTACTTTAAAAGTGGGCTTGTGCTCAAAATCATTGGCCTTTTCTGTTAACCACGATTACCTCCAAGCAAACTTGTGCAGTCATCATAGCTTTGCATCAAAAGTGCTTTACAGACAAGGACATTGCTGCCTATAGGATTGCCCCTAAATTAGCCATTAATTAAACAATCAAGAATTTTAAATAGAGAGATTCAATTTCTGTGAAGAATACTTTTGGGGGTTCATTGAAGTTCAGGAAGTGCTAGACCCTATCCTAAAAAGGATTCAGCTTCAGTATTGATTCAACACCAATGCTGAGCTTGCTTAGGAATGGCAGCACAACCGTGTCAGTATATCTGCAGGCACAGTAAGGTGAAAACTTTTTGAGGCTGTCCTGGTGTCAAGAAGGGCAGCAAAGAAGCAACTTTCTCTCCAAGAAAAGCATCAAGGATAGACTGACATGCTACAGAAAGTACAGGGATTGGAATGCCGAGTAGTGGCATGGTAGTTATTTTCTCTGAAGTCCCCTTCAGACTGAGAAATCTGAAAGAATGATTGTCCAGAGAAGAAAAGATGACCACTTCCATGAGTCCTGTGTCCACCGACAGTATAGTATTCCATATAAGTCATTGGGAACCTGAACTTTGGTGCTGTAAAATGGCTGTAAAATGATTGTAAGGGCTAGGGGCTGCAAAAGGAAGCAAAATGGGGGAAATAGCAGGACAGTTGCTCTGCAAAAAATGTGGAGAGAGAAATTACTAAAAATAACATGGACTAAAAAAATATAAAAACAATAATCTTGAACCAGGAGGCAGAGGTCCAAGTGAAAAGAGGAGCAGTGCCTTGCGTGTGTAGTTTACTGTACTTGTTAATAAATACATTTAAAAAATGATGTGGGGTCCCATCTATTTTAATAACCAGCCAAGGGCAAGAAGGCAGCTGTGAGCTGGTTTTATTAGGCTGGGAAGGGGCCAATATCCATGGACTTTCCCTGACTATTAATATCAGCTCCCAGTTGTCTGCATTGCCTTTGCTGGTTATTCAAAAATGTGGGAGCCTAAAAAAATGTTGTGGGTCACCCCTATTTTTATTAACCCGGATCCACCCCAGCTCAACCTCCACCCCTCAAACCTTCTGCAGTCTCAACGCCCACTCTTCACACATTAATGTGTTCGCCTGAAATACACCAAATTGCATACAAAGCCAGTAGCTTTTGTTTTGGCCAAAATATTTTTAAGTCTAATACCATGATAAGGTAGACTCTTTCGGCCGAGCCCTAATCTGCTCTTACCTATTAAACAATTCTTAAAATATCTAATACTCTTTTAGGTATATTTTTCTTTAAGGGAATGTGTCACATACATTTTTAAGATGACCAATAATACCACATGCAAGGGACAAATATCACCACACCATGGCCAGCCCACATATTACTACCACATGGTGACTGAATAATACCATGTACAAGGGAGAAATACCACCACATCGTGACCAAACCATATATTACAACCACATAGTGACCGAATAATACCACATACAAGGAAGAAATATCGCCACACCATGACCAGACCACATAGTCACCGAATGCTACAATACTGGTCATTAATCAAATAACTAAATACTAATTTTACTATAAGTGCCATTATACACAGGCGCTCTGTACGTAGAGTCATTGTACAAGTAATAAAATGATCACCAGTGACATTATACACAGGTGCTCTGCATATATAGTATGCAGTGTATAGTTTATGAAAGATGTCCAGCAACAGATTTGGAGAGATAAGTGTTAAAAACAACTATTTATTTAAAAAAATGATCAAAAAAATATATTTTTTTCAAAATCATATTATCATCATCATGTATCATATTAGTAAAAATTGCATATCCCTGGGAATGCATCAGACTGACGCATTTCAAACTACTTGTCCTTAGTCATAGTATGGTGCCATATGTAAAAAAAAATATAACTACTATAATACTGCTCCAATGTACAAGGATATAACTGCAATAGTACTGCTCCTATGTACAAGAATATAAACTACTATAGCTATACGACTTCTAAGGATTGCTAATAAAGACTTCTAATTTTACCGAAGACAACCACACTGGATTTTTTATCATTTTCTACTGTAATATTGCTCCTATGTACAAGAAATAACTAATAAAATAATGCTCCTATGTACAAGAATATAATTACTATAATACTGCCCCTATGTATAAGAATATAACTACTATAATACTGCCCCTATGTACAAGAATATAATTACTATAATACTGCCCCTATGTACAAGAATATAACTACTATAATACTGCCCCTATGTACAAGAATATAACTACTATAATACTGCCCCTATGTGCAAGAATATAACTACTATAATACTGCTCCTATGTACAAGAATATAACTACTATAATACTGCGCCTATGTACAAGAATATAACTACTATAATACTGCTCCTATGTACAAGAATATAACTACTATAATACTGCTCCTATGTACAAGAATATAACTACTATAATACTGCTCCTATGTACAAGAATATAACTACTATAATACTGCCCCTATGTACAAGAATATAAGTACTATAATACTGCCCCTATGTACAAGAATATAACTACTATAATACTGGTAATGGACACTGTGTTTGTGCACCTACATTTTACACTTTTGGATTGTTTTTTGGTTTTGCTTTAGTATAAAACCTGTTCACACCAATCTGTCACTTGTGAGTGATAGTTGCATTTTACATTTAGTTTAGGTATTTTCTTCTCTAAAGGGCGAAGGTAGGAATCACTGGGCTTTCTTGCGTTGAGCATTTTAACATGGGAGAATAGCACATAAGCCAAACCGAAATAAATCTACGAAGGGATACATGAATTCTGTCTAATATGGGATCATTAAGTCCTTGATGTACAGGCCACAGCGTGTAATGTTTCATGAAGCCCTCTATAGACTGTGAACCTGATCCACGTTGCTAACCCGGGCCGTATCTTCTAGATCATTAATTCTGTCCTTTGGTTTTGAGGCCTCTTTTAGTGAGTTTGGCACCAGCGTCCTTCTCTGCTTAATGATTTTTCCTTCCCAACTTATGATGGAGCTGAGTTCTAGCAGCAAGCCAGTCTTATTACTGCTCCCCCGGAACAAAACTCTAAGCCCTTAACAAATTCTTCTTACTCTGTTGTTTTGACAAAAAATGTCAGTGTTGAGGTCTTTACCGGCTTTTATGAGCGGGACGTTCAATAAACTTCTCTACTGAGTCTTTCTGGAGATTGACTAGTCAAAATATGGTACATTGTGCATTCTTAGTTGTTGAGATGTGCACTGGTGGTGATGTGCCTTATGCTATGTATGTGGTATATAGTGTATAAAAATATGTACACCTCTATCTTACAGAGTTCATCTAAAAATCATTCAGGCATCCTGGGAATCAGATTCTGGATCTGCAGAGCTTCATCATGAATGGATTAGATATGCACATGCTTGACCTCAGCTCAGCTCATTGCCTATGGGACAGCCAGAGAAAGCCAATGGATCTGAGAAACTCTGACAAGAACCAAATTGTGATGGCTGGATAACTGCGTCAAAGGTAGAGGTGAGCAAATAAATTCAAGGGGAATAGAACTCTACTTGAATTTTCCCAAAAAATTCCTCATTTGCCAAAATGCTAATTTTTAGTAATTTGCTCTTGTTCAGATTCAGGATAATGGAATACATTGTCAAGAGGTTAAAAAGGGCCATCAAAAAAATTCTTATTCTCACCTTACTGCTCAGCTCCCTTTTGCTCCTCGCCGTCACCCCTCTGGTCCTTATCGCATCTTCTGAGCCCCACCACCTGCGTTGAAATCCCCGGGCCTCTCACACTGAGCCACAACCTTGGGTGAGGGATTTGGTTCATGGCGTATTTTTCACATGTGCTCAAAAGGTCATGGTGGACACTGTGACCTTTCATGCCCTTGCACAGAACCCTCATCAGAGTCAGAAGTCCCGTCTCAATGTGAGAAGCCCAAGGATTTCAACGTGAGTGGTAAGGATCAGAGAATGCGACAAGGACCAGAGGGGTGACGATAAGGAGCGGAGGGGCGAGAGAGGAGAGCAATTAGGTGAGTGTATGGAATTTATCAAGTTTTCACACACTATGTTTATTATGATCTGGGGTCTGCATAGCCCCAAGAGCATAATGAAGGACATTAAACTAGAGGAGAATATTTTCAGCAAATCAAATTTCCTTGCAAGAACAGCAAACAGGCAAATTTGAATTTTGCCTGATCCACTCATCTCTAGACAGAGGCTCTCCAAAATGGCAGGTCTTGTGGGGTGTTCCAAGTATGCAGTGGTTGATATCTGTCAAAAGTGATCGAAGAGAAAAAAAACTGATTAAACTGCAACAGATTAGGAGCACAGAAGACTAAGTGATGCCTATCTGGTCCGACCCCACAGAGAAACAGTAATTGCTGACAAAGTTACTATGTTCTGTATGAGGTGTGAAGCTGCAGACTATTCAGAGTGCCCATATTGACACTTGTCCACCAATATCAGAACCAGAACTGGACCAAGGATCAAATGGACAATTACGTATGTAGTTGGGAAGACCCAATGTCTGACTGATCAGTGTATATTAGAGACAAGCACATTTTCTGAAATTCAAATACACTAGCTTTGTCAAAAGTTTAAAAAAAAAAATTGATTTGCAGTGAATCAATTTTTTTCCCCTGTGTATCACAAGAAGTTTCTGGAAAGCCTCCAACTGCCCTGAAAAGAGGTGTGTACGACTCTGAGGTCACCTAGGGCTCAACCCCCTACCTTACCCCTTACTAATGTCCAATTGAATCTAATATATATAGCTATATGTAAATGGTAGTAGCGATTTTTCACTGCTGTGCTGTCACACACCATCTGTACAGGTTATTCAGTGTTTGAAAAAAAATTCTCCTTATCTCTACCACTAAAGGGTGAGCTGTGAAGATGTAAGATGCCCAAGCAAGGTAGTCGTGAGCGAGCTTCTGTTCTCACTCGCGTCTTTGTCTTGGTGTACTGCTGTGTGTGGGGTGCATAACACTTATTTCAGGGCCGCAGCCCTCTTCTGACTCCAGGAATCCTTCTTCTGGAACCAGGGCACCAGTCAATCCAGGAGACACGAGGTTCATAAAAACAACCAAACTTTTACTTGGAGATTGACAGTATTTACAGGCAGGTATAGAGGATAAGGCCCAACTGGTTGTCATCTTTCCCACGGGTACTGGACACAACTTCAGCCCTGGTTATTGGTATAGGTAGGACATCCCTTTTATTATCTTCCCTAGCCAGGGCTGGCTCCAGGTTTTTATGGGCCCCGGGCGAAAGAGTCTCAGTGGGCCCCTTTAACACAGACCACAATTCATGATGCACAGATACGGCAGAGAAATATAGGTACAGTACAATGCCAAATACTTCACTTCTTCCATTACATGAGTGATATCTATTGTAAATTCTACAATAGCTCAAAAACCGCCAAATCCTCGCAGCGCACAGTACAGACTGGACAGTACAGTCCTCCATACAATATTATGGGCACCACATAGTCTCCCCTCATCACCCATATAATACCCCTTGCAGGATGTCACCCCCCCATCCACCATATAATGCTCCATACAAAATACTGGACCCGATATAATGCTCCATACAAAATACTGGACCCAATATAATGCTCCATACAGGATACTAGTCCCCATATAATGCTCCATACAGGATACTGGTCCCCATATAATGCTCCATACAGGATACCGGTCCCCATATAATGCTCCATACAAAATATGGAACTCTCCTCTGCGCTGTGCTGCGTTCTGCACTGTTACGGCTCAGGAAAGGGCGCTGTGAAAAGACTCCCCATTATCATCATCATTGCCTCCCCATCTGTCATGTGTGCATCGCCACGAAGATCGTCGCGGTTGCACATTCTGACTTCTCACAGCTGAGTTGCTGTTTCTTTGTGTTTGGCAGTTAGGGAGTTAATTCTGTCTGTGCTCAGTTCTGGGACTGGGTGCAGTTTTCTTCCGGCTGCAATTAATTATTTGTTGATTGGTTTCCTTTAAATCTCTGGTTGTCTGTGTTGGGAGTTGCCAGTGAAATTCTTCATGCAGACCACAGATAGGATTGTATCTGTATAGACTTAAGTTAAAGAGCTCCTTAGTTGTTTTAAGCTCACCTTGCTTAGAGTTTAATATCCCAGATCATTTATGTTCCTTCTGTGTTTGAGTGTGTATGCAAGTCTGTGTTTTCTCCAGTCTGTCTTATATGTCTAATCTGTGTATTTAGCAGAGATCAGCCCATATCCCTTTGGTGGTAATCAGAATCCTTCTTAGGACTGATTACAGGGTTCAGGGACTGATAGGAGACAGGGTTAGGCTGGAGACTTGGACCTCTGAACCATTATCAGTACCTCCAAGGTGAGGGATTAGTTAGGACCCCAGTTTAGGGTCAGGTTAGACCCCCGGTCCTCCTCTTTCCTGTGACAGTGTATCAAGTCCTCAAGATTAACCCTGAGTTCAACGGATATCGTGTCAGGTAAATCTATTCTATATTTACATGCTGATGTTGCTAATCTATATGTTGTATAGAGTGTTGTTCTTTTAAGAATAGTTTACTGACATCGTACACATATCATAAGACCGCGTGACATTTTCACTGGCCAATAAAATTATTCCCAGTTGCCATGGATCCAGTAGCCCAGCTGGCTCTGCAGTTGCAGGGATTATCCATGGAGCTGACGGACATTAAGTCCAAAGTTTTGTCTCCCTCGGAGCAAACCAGATTTGAACCTAAAGTAGCTCTCCCGGACAGGTTCACTGGTGGGCGAGACAAATTTTTTACCTTCAGGGAAGCATGTAAATTGTATTTTCGGCTTCGGCCTCGATCATCAGGGAGTGAAGAGCAGAGAGTGGGAATTGTTATCTCGCTCCTACAAGGGGACCCTCAATCCTGGGCCTTCTCCCTTCCTCCGGGATCCCCGGCTCTACAGTCAGTAGATCGATTTTTTACTGCCCTGGGTTTGGTATATGATGACCCAGATCGGGTCTCTCTTGCTGAGACAAAATTACGTAAGATACAGCAGGGAGATCGTCCGGCGGAGGAATTTGCTTCTGAGTTCCGTAGATGGGCCACAGATACTCAGTGGAATGACCCAGCTCTTAGGAGCCAGTTTTGTCATGGGCTTTCTGACAAATTAAAGGACGTTTTGGCTCAGTA
This sequence comes from Oophaga sylvatica, assembly GCA_033576555.1. NCBI lineage: Eukaryota > Metazoa > Chordata > Amphibia > Anura > Dendrobatidae > Oophaga > Oophaga sylvatica. The sequence continues at coordinate 975,148,742 of JARQOD010000001.1, read as the reverse complement.
TGATTCTCCTCCATCACTGGAGGCTGCTATGGCCCTAGCTATCCGTACTGATAGACGGCTCCGGGAGAGGTGCGAGGTAACTCCGCCCCCTGTTGTTACTCCACCTACTACTAAAGTCCCTTATGTTGAGGTTCCCCTTGTCTGTTCGGAGGAGCCTATGCAGTTGGGAGGGACATCATTTCGTAGGAGGGGATTGGCGGTACGCCGCAGGACTAGAAGGTGTTTCTTCTGCGGGAAAGAGGGACATTTTGTTGGGGGATGTCCATCCCGTGCCTTGTTGAGCAAAAAGTCGCCGGAAAACTGTTAATCCCAGGTTGTGTGGTGGACGACAACCTGGGAGTATGTATTTCGTCCGCTAGTTCTTCTCAGTTCCTTGTGCCAGTGGAGGTGGTGGTTGGTACGAGAGTGGAGAGATTTTCTGTTCTTCTTGATAGTGGGTCCGGGGCTAATCTGGTTGACGCTCAGTTTGCTCAGGCTCAAGGTATGCATCTGAGTGTATTGGTCAAACCGATCCCTATATTCTCCATTGACGCCAGGCCTCTCGGCCAAGGTAGCTTTGTTCATGAGGTTCATAACATTGACCTTCGGGTAGGGGCAATACATAGGGAACTATTATCTTGTTATGTGTTGGAGGGTCTACCTACTCCTATTGTGTTGGGACTTCCTTGGTTGGTTAAACATAACCCTGTGATTAATTGGCAGTCCAGAGATATAAGCCAATGGGGGGAGTTTTGCAAAAGTAACTGCATGAACACAGTCATCAGTGCGGTCGTGCCTAGTACTTTGCCTCCTTTTTTGGAGGACTTTGGGGATGTGTTCTCTGAGGAGGGGTGTCAGGAGTTGCCTCCTCATCGCGTGTATGACTGCTCTATTAATTTACTTCCTGATGCTAAGTTACCTAAAGCTAGGTTATATAACCTTTCTGGTCCTGAGAGGCAGGCTATGAAAGATTATATTTCGGAAAGTCTGGCCAAAGGGCATATTAGACCTTCATCTTCCCCAGTGGCCGCGGGGTTCTTCTTTGTGAAGAAAAAAGATGGAGGCCTACGCCCTTGCTTGGATTTCCGCGAACTTAATCGGATTACTGTTCGAGATCCGTATCCACTCCCTCTGATTCCTGATCTCTTCAATCAAATTGTTGGCGCCAAATGGTTCTCTAAATTGGATCTCAGGGGGGCGTATAATCTGATTAGGATAAAAGAGGGGGATGAGTGGAAAACGGCGTTTAACACGCCGGAGGGACATTATGAGAACCTTGTCATGCCTTTTGGTCTGACTACTGCACCAGCAGTATTCCAACATTTTGTTAATGACATTTTTCGTCATCTGGTGGGGCTGTTTGTGGTCGTATATTTGGATGACATTTTAATTTACTCACCAGATCTTGTGTCTCACCAGGAGCATGTGAGACAGGTGTTGCAGATCTTGCGAGACAATAAACTATACGCCAAACTGGAAAAGTGTGTATTCGCCGTACAGGAACTTCAGTTTTTGGGTTTCTTGGTGTCAGCCTCCGGTTTCCGTATGGACCCTGAAAAGGTGAGAGCAGTGCTTGAATGGGATCAGCCAGAGGATCTTAAGGCTCTGCAGCGTTTTCTGGGGTTTGCTAACTACTACCGGAAATTTATTTGTAATTTCTCATCTGTTGTCAAACCTCTCACTGACATGACAAGAAAAGGGACGGATTTTTCTAAATGGTCGGACAAAGCTTGCCAAGCTTTTTCCTCTTTGAAAAAATGTTTTGCTTCGGCACCCGTTCTCATCCAACCAGATGCATCACAGCCGTTCGTTGTGGAGGTGGACGCGTCTGACGTAGGGGTGGGTGCAATATTGTCCCAGGGTCCGTCCCCTGGTAAATGGCATCCGTGCGCTTTCTTTTCTAAAAAATTGTCGTCCGCCGAAAGGAATTATGATATCGGCAATAGGGAACTTTTGGCCATTAAGTTGGCTTTTGAAGAATGGCGTCACTTTTTGGAGGGGGCAGTCCACCCGGTCACCGTCATTACTGATCACAAGAACCTGCTGTATTTGGAATCTGCTAAGCGTCTGAATTCCAGACAAGCTCGATGGTCGTTGTTTTTTTACCAGGTTTAATTTTGTTGTCACTTATCGCCCTGGATCTAAGAATGTTAAGGCGGATGCCTTGTCTCGCAGTTTCCCAGGGGCCGGGAAAATGGATGACCCGATTCCTATCCTTCAGGAGGGGGTGGTAGTGTCGGCTGTATGTTCTGAGCTTGAGGAGGAGGTGTTAGAGGCTCAGGGGACGCCCCTGCAGGACCTCCAGAGAGACTGTTTGTCCCAAATCAGTTGAGACAAAAGGTTATTGAGGCACATCATAATTCTGCTTTAGCAGGACATCCAGGGAGTAAGGCTACTTTAGATCTCCTTTCTCGCCGGTTTTGGTGGCCTAACGTTAATAAAGATGTTTTAACTTTTGTCGCGTCCTGTGGGGTTTGTGCTCGCTCTAAGACCCCTCATACCCGTCCGTCTGGGACCCTCTTACCCTTGAAACTTCCGGAGCGTCCATGGACTCATTTGTCTATGGACTTCATCACGGACCTTCCTCAGTCGTCAGGGAAGACTGTCATACTGGTGGTTGTTGACAGGTTCAGTAAGATGGCACATTTCATTGCTCTTCCTGCCCTCCCTAATGCTAAAACTCTGGCGCAGGTGTTCATTGGGGAGATTGTGAGACTTCATGGGTTGCCTTCTGATGTGGTGTCAGATAGGGGGTCTCAGTTTGTGTCCAAGTTTTGGAGGGCATTTTGTTTACGTCGGGGGATGCAATTGTCATTTTCCTCGGCTTTTCATCCGCAGACCAATGGTCAGACAGAGCGTCTGAATCAAAGCCTAGAGACTTATCTTCGGTGTTTTGTCTCAGAGAACCAGGAGGACTGGTCTTCTTTCTTGCCTCTGGCAGAGTTCGCTCTTAACAACAGGCGGAGCGAGTCCACTGGTAAGTCCCCGTTTTTTGGGGCATATGGTTTTCATCCCCAGTTTTGTACATTCAATGGGGGGGGCCCTTCTGGGGTTCCTGAGGAGGAGCGTTTCTCGTCGTCACTTGCTTCAGTGTGGAGAGGTGTATTGAATAATCTGAGTGCTATGGGGAACCGTTATAAACGTATGGCTGATAGGAGGAGAGTTTCTGGTCCAGATCTTAATGTGAACGATCTGGTATGGTTGTCTACCAGGAATATAAAACTTAAAGTTCCCTCCTGGAAGCTGGGCCCCAGATTCATCGGGCCGTACAGGATCAGTTCCATAATTAATCCTGTGGCATTTCGTCTGGACCTCCCTCCTACGTTTAAAATTCATAATGTGTTCCACAAGTCATTACTTAAGAGGTACGTGGCACCAGTCATACCATCACCTCTACCCCCTCCTCCAGTGGTGGTCAATGGTAACTTGGAGTTTCAAGTGTCAAAGATCATTGACTCACGTCTGAATCGCCGGTCCCTTCAGTACTTGGTGCATTGGAAGGGGTATGGTCCAGAGGAGAGGACGTGGGTTCCTGCGTCTGACATTAACGCAGATCGTTTGGTGCGGACCTTCCACAGAACTCACCCGGGCAAACCTGGCCCTGAGGGTCCGGAGGCCCCTCGTAGAAGGGGGGGTACTGTCATGTGTGCATCGCCACGAAGATCGTCGCGGTTGCACATTCTGACTTCTCACAGCTGAGTTGCTGTTTCTTTGTGTTTGGCAGTTAGGGAGTTAATTCTGTCTGTGCTCAGTTCTGGGACTGGGTGCAGTTTCTTCCGGCTGCAATTAATTATTTGTTGATTGGTTTCCTTTAAATCTCTGGTTGTCTGTGTTGGGAGTTGCCAGTGAAATTCTTCATGCAGACCACAGATAGGATTGTATCTGTATAGACTTAAGTTAAAGAGCTCCTTAGTTGTTTTAAGCTCACCTTGCTTAGAGTTTAATATCCCAGATCATTTATGTTCCTTCTGTGTTTGAGTGTGTATGCAAGTCTGTGTTTTCTCCAGTCTGTCTTATATGTCTAATCTGTGTATTTAGCAGAGATCAGCCCATATCCCTTTGGTGGTAATCAGAATCCTTCTTAGGACTGATTACAGGGTTCAGGGACTGATAGGAGACAGGGTTAGGCTGGAGACTTGGACCTCTGAACCATTATCAGTACCTCCAAGGTGAGGGATTAGTTAGGACCCCAGTTTAGGGTCAGGTTAGACCCCCGGTCCTCCTCTTTCCTGTGACAGTGTATCAAGTCCTCAAGATTAACCCTGAGTTCAACGGATATCGTGTCAGGTAAATCTATTCTATATTTACATGCTGATGTTGCTAATCTATATGTTGTATAGAGTGTTGTTCTTTTAAGAATAGTTTACTGACATCGTACACATATCATAAGACCGCGTGACATTTTCACTGGCCAATAAAATTATTCCCAGTTGCCATGGATCCAGTAGCCCAGCTGGCTCTGCAGTTGCAGGGATTATCCATGGAGCATTAAGTCCAAAGTTTTGTCTCCCTCGGAGCAAACCAGATTTGAACCTAAAGTAGCTCTCCCGGACAGGTTCACTGGTGGGCGAGACAAATTTTTTACCTTCAGGGAAGCATGTAAATTGTATTTTCGGCCTCGATCATCAGGGAGTGAAGAGCAGAGAGTGGGAATTGTTATCTCGCTCCTACAAGGGGACCCTCAATCCTGGGCCTTCTCCCTTCCTCCGGGATCCCCGGCTCTACAGTCAGTAGATCGATTTTTTTACTGCCCTGGGTTTGGTATATGATGACCCAGATCGGGTCTCTCTTGCTGAGACAAAATTACGTAAGATACAGCAGGGAGATCGTCCGGCGGAGGAATTTGCTTCTGAGTTCCGTAGATGGGCCACAGATACTCAGTGGAATGACCCAGCTCTTAGGAGCCAGTTTTGTCATGGGCTTTCTGACAAATTAAAGGACGTTTTGGCTCAGTATGATTCTCCTCCATCACTGGAGGCTGCTATGGCCCTAGCTATCCGTACTGATAGACGGCTCCGGGAGAGGTGCGAGGTAACTCCGCCCCCTGTTGTTACTCCACCTACTACTAAAGTCCCTTATGTTGAGGTTCCCCTTGTCTGTTCGGAGGAGCCTATGCAGTTGGGAGGGACATCATTTCGTAGGAGGGGATTGGCGGTACGCCGCAGGACTAGAAGGTGTTTCTTCTGCGGGAAAGAGGGACATTTTGTTGGGGGATGTCCATCCCGTGCCTTGTTGAGCAAAAAGTCGCCGGAAAACTGTTAATCCCAGGTTGTGTGGTGGACGACAACCTGGGAGTATGTATTTCGTCCGCTAGTTCTTCTCAGTTCCTTGTACCAGTGGAGGTGGTGGTTGGTACGAGAGTGGAGAGATTTTCTGTTCTTCTTGATAGTGGGTCCGGGGCTAATCTGGTTGACGCTCAGTTTGCTCAGGCTCAAGGTATGCATCTGAGTGTATTGGTCAAACCGATCCCTATATTCTCCATTGATGCCAGGCCTCTCGGCCAAGGTAGCTTTGTTCATGAGGTTCATAACATTGACCTTCGGGTAGGGGCAATACATAGGGAACTATTATCTTGTTATGTGTTGGAGGGTCTACCTACTCCTATTGTGTTGGGACTTCCTTGGTTGGTTAAACATAACCCTGTGATTAATTGGCAGTCCAGAGATATAAGCCAATGGGGGGAGTTTTGCAAAAGTAACTGCATGAACACAGTCATCAGTGCGGTCGTGCCTAGTACTTTGCCTCCTTTTTTGGAGGACTTTGGGGATGTGTTCTCTGAGGAGGGGTGTCAGGAGTTGCCTCCTCATCGCGTGTATGACTGCTCTATTAATTTACTTCCTGATGCTAAGTTACCTAAAGCTAGGTTATATAACCTTTCTGGTCCTGAGAGGCAGGCTATGAAAGATTATATTTCGGAAAGTCTGGCCAAAGGGCATATTAGACCTTCATCTTCCCCAGTGGCCGCGGGGTTCTTCTTTGTGAAGAAAAAAGATGGAGGCCTACGCCCTTGCTTGGATTTGGATTTAAGAATAGTTTACTGACATCGTACACATATCATAAGACCGCGTGACACCATCATCATCATCACCTCCCCATCATCATCATTGCCTCCCATCATCATCATTGCCTCATCATGATCATTGTCTCCCCATCATCATCATGGCCTCCCCATCATCATCAATGCCTGCCCATCATCATCATTGCCTCCCTATCATCATCAATGCCTGCCCATCATCATCATCGCCTCCCCATCATCATCATGGCCTCCCCATTATCATCAATGTCTCCCATCATCATCATCGCCTCCGCATCATCATCATGGCCTCCCATTATCATCAATGCCTGCCCATCATCATCATGGCCTCCCCATCATCATCAATGCCTACCCATTATCATCAATGCCTCCCCATCATCATCAATGCCTTCCCATTATCATCAATGCCTCCCCATCATCATCATGGCCTCCCCATTATCATCAATGCCTGCCCATCATCATCATGGCCTCCCCATCATCATCAATGCCTGCCCATTATCATCAATGCCTGCCCATCATCATCATCGCCTCCCCATCATCATGATTGCCTCCCCATCATCATCAATGCCTGTCCATTATCATCATTGTCTCCCCATCATCATCAATGCCTCCCCATCATCATCATGGCCTCCCCATTATCATCAATGCCTGCCCATCATTATCAATGCCTCCCCATCATCATCAATGCCTGCCCATTATCATCAATGCCTCCCCATCATCATCATGGCCTCCCCATTATCATCAATGCCTGCCCATCATCATCATGGCCTCCCCATCATCATCAATGCCTGCCCATCATCATCATCGCCTCCTCATCATCATGATTGCCTCCCCATCATCATCAATGCCTGCCCATTATCATCATCGTCTCCCCATCATCATCAATGCCTCCCCATCATCATCATCATCACTGCCCTCCCCCCACCACCATCACACAGACAGCACCGCAGCACACAAGCACTCTCTCAAATACATACATACACACACATACACAAAGCACCACACTACATACACACACACTGATACACACAGACACACACACACAGACACATACACATCACATCTCACCTGTCCGGCATCCACGCGCTCTCTGCCACAGCCGGCTGCTGAATGATGACGTCATTCAGTGGCACTGCTGTGAGAGGAAGCACAGGCGCCCCCTGGAGACCGGAGCTGCGGCAGCGGAGGCACGGGGCTCAGAGGTAAGTATTATGCCGGCTGCTGCCGGGGCCCTGAGCAAGCGGAGGGGGCCCAGTGGTGGCGCTGGCACCGCTAACGGGCGCCGGGGTGCCCGACGGCGAGTGGGCTTCCCGCCTGCGGCGAGTGGGCCCCCCCGCCTGCTCAGGGCCCTGGCACTTGCCCGGGTGTGCCAGGTGCTGACGCCGGCCCTGTCCCTAGCTCTAGGGAATCTTCTTTTCTAGCAGTATATCTGGATTCAGTCTCACTCTGCTTCTTTCTGGTTTGAGTCCAGTTTCTTCTGCAGCTTCACCAGAAAGAGTGTGTCCCCGGGCCCTGACACCTTTCTCGAGGTTCCCAGGCTGGCAAAAGGGGATTTATGCGGAGCAGTTCTCTGACAATACACTGCACCGAAGTTCTGGGCTCATGCTGTCCCTAGCAGTCCCAGTCCTGAGCCTACTGCTTGTCACTGTTCACCACTGACTCACTTTGTCACTTCCTTTACTTGACACAAACTCTCAGTTCCCCCCTCTCAAACTGGGTCAGCCATTACAGTTAACCCTGTCTAAAATATGCAGCCCCAGTGAGTGGTACCCTTTTATAACATACATGAACATCAAATACATTTGACTGTTTAGAGCAGTGTTTCCCAAACTCCAGTCCTCACGGACCCCACGGTGTTAGGGTCTGCGGAACGCACCAAATCTAAGTTGTGGAGAGGTGCGTTCGCAGCCCGGGGTCCACCGTGCAGGCAGAGCCTGCTGCTAGTAAAATGGCGCAAGAAGCGAACTCTGTTATCCCGCAGAGTCGCCAAAATAAACGCCGTAACGCGCTGTGGCAATATGTGCGAACTCTGTTAATCCACAGAGCCGCTAGAAGGAGTGCCGCAGCGCTATATGGCGATGTGTGCGAACTCACTTAACACAACTGAGTCACAAGATAAACACGCTAGGGCATTGTCTAGCGTTGAAAGCGAACCCTGTTACGTCACAGAGCCGCTGAGACAAACTTCTGTGTCCTGTCAGGCACCCAGGTACACAGTGAACAGCTAAGAGAACACAGAACGTGATCATGCGCTAATGTCCTCGCGGGAGTCACCCGCAATCTATGGCGTCTGAACCCCAGGCCCTGAATACGGCAATCAAACTCCTCACCGGTTATGCCGGTATTCTAGGGGCTTATTTCAGCCGGGCCCTAACCACACACATGCATGACCACACTGGCGCTAAGCATATAACGATTGATATTAGCGCATGGCGGCCCAGCCATGCCACCCTTTTATAGCAACAGCTACAGGACCTGCCAGAAACAAGGACCAATGAGAAACTGTTCCAAAACACATGTAGTTTCAGGACCTTCCTGGCGGACCAATAGGAGCTGCTGCAGTACCTGAACATGTGACCCCTGATCTCCAATGAGAGATCTTACCCTGGGCATGCTCAGAAGGGGAAACGCAGGACTTCATCCCAAAGACATCTGCTCCAGTACTGGCTATAATAGCAGATCCAGGAGAGGCAGCAGCAAGTCTCTGCACAGTATTGGAATGGGCAAGACGCTGGGACCGATGTCTCTGCTGAGCAGACTCCACTGCGGATGGAGATGGATGGGAGACCGTAGCGGGACTGGTTCGAGACTCCACTTGTGCAGCAGCGGGAACTCGAACCCTAACATTACCCCCCTCCTAGGGCCCCCCCTTCTTTGGGCCTCACTGCGCTCAAAAGCAGCAATTAGCTGCGGAGCGTGAACATGCTCGGCAGGCTCCCAGGACCTATCCTCAGGCCCATAACCCCTCCAATCCACCAAATAAAATTTTTGTCCTCATACCACCTTGCACCCAACAATGGCGTTCACCTCATGATCATCGGTAGATGAACCCGACGTCCCGGCAGATGACTCGGAAAACCGGGACATGGCCACGGGTTTCAGGAGGGACATGTGAAAGGTGTCAGTGATACCAAGGCGAGGCGGAAGGGCTAGGTGGTAAACCACCGGGTTCACCTGCTCAAGAACTTAAAAGGGACCCAAAAAGCAAGGTGCCAACTTGGTGGACTCTACACGTAGCCTGATGTTTCGGGCAGAGAGCCACACTATGTCACCAGGAGCAAATGTAGGAGCGGGGCCCCGATGGGCATCGGCCGAAGATCTCATCCTCTCTTTTGAGGCCTGAATGGCATCCTGGGTGCGGTCCCAAATGTCCCGTGCCTCCACAGCCCAGTCTGCCACCCTGGAATCGGCAGAAGACACGGGCATGGGCACTGGTACCCGCGGATGCTGACCGTAGTTCAGGAGGAATGGGGTCTGTCCGGTGGAGTCAGCCACAGCATTATTTAGAGCGATCTCAGCCCACGGTAGCAAGGATGCCCAGTCATCCTGCCTGGCAGAGACAAAATGTCGCAAGTATGTGACCAAGGTCTGGTTGGCCCTCTCTACCAACCCATTCGTCTCGGGATGGTATGCAGAGGAGAGATTCAACTCAATGCTGCGTAAACGACACAGCTCTCTCCAGAACCGAGACGCAAACTGGGGGCCTCGATCACTGACAATTTTGTCTGGCATACCGTGTAGGCGGAAAATATGCCTAATCATTAATGCTGCCAAGGCCCGTGCAGACGGTAACCGTGGTAACGGCACCAAGTGCACCATTTTAGAGAAGTGGTCGGTTATCACCCAGATGATGGTGCAGCCCCGAGACTTGGGTAAGCCCACCACAAAATCCATCCCGACCATCTCCCAGGGCCTGTCTGCCACCGGCAAAGGGAAAAGTAGCCCAGCCGGCCGTTGTCGAGGGGATTTATTCTTGGCGCAGGAGACACACGCCTGAACATACTCCCTGACATCATGGGCCATCTGCGGCCACCAGTATGTCCTCGCCAGCAACTCAGAAGTCCTTTTTGTCCCAAAATGTCCACCCACCCTGGACGAATGTGCCCATGAGAGTACTTCCGGTCGCAAATTGGTGGGCACAAAAGTCTTGCCCAGAGCCACAGACTCAAGCGAAACCGTAGCCACCGTTCTTAGGCTCTCTGTGGGGACAATAAGCCGAGGCTCCTCCTCCACCTCCTCAGAGGACACCACGGAGCGAGATAGAGCGTCTGCACGAATGTTCTTCTCCCCGGAGAGGAAATGGAGGGTGAAATGGAACCGGGAGAAGAACAAGGACCATCTGGCCTGACGGGAATTTAGCCGCTGGGCTGTCTGCAAATACACCAAGTTCTTGTGGTCCGTGAATACTTGGAAGGGGAAGCGAGCCCCTTCCAGAAGATGTCTCCACTCGGAGAAGGCCAACTTCATAGCCAGTAACTCCCTGTCCCCGATGGAATAATTCCTCTCTGCTGGTGTAAAGGTCTTGGAAAAGAAGAAGCAGGGATGCTTCCGACCCTGGGCATCCTTTTGAAAAAGGACTGCTCCAGCACCAACAGAAGAGGCATCCACCTCTAAAATAAACGGTTTATCGACATCGGGGCGATGTAAAATGGGAGCACTGGCAAAATGCGACTTGATGGAGGAGAACGCCTTGGTGACCTCCTCTGACCACAACTTGGGATTAGCTCCCTTCTTGGTGAGGGCTACCAAGGGAGCTACCAAAGTAGAGAAGTGGGGAATGAATTGGCGATAGTAGTTAATGAACCCCATAAAGCGCTGCACCGCCTTAAGGGAGTGGGGTTCTTGCCAATCCATCACAGCCTGTAGTTTGGTAGGATCCATAGCCAATCCCTGGGCGGAGATGATATAGCCCAGGAAAGGTAGAGACTCCTGCTCAAACATGCACTTCTCCAACTTCGCATATAGGGAATTTGCTCGCAAGAGGTCGAAGACCTTGCAGACATCTCTCCGGTGGGAGGCCATATCTGGAGAAAAGATGAGAATGTCATCCAGATAGACTACCATCGAGGTGGTCAACATATCCCGGAAGATGTCATTCACAAAGTCTTGGAAGACAGCTGGGGCATTACAGAGCCCAAAGGGCATTACCAGATATTCATAATGCCCATCCCTGGTGTTAAATGCCGTCTTCCATTCGTCCCCCTCACGGATGCGAATCAGGTTATACGCACCTAGCTTAGTAAATACCCTTGCTCCCCGAAGCCTGTCAAAGAGCTCAGAGATTAGCGGCAAAGGATACTTATTTTTCACGGTGATAGCGTTGAGACCCCTATAATCAATGCACGGACGTAATTCTCTGTTCTTCTTCTGCACAAAGAAGAACCCCGCTACCGCTGGTGACACCGACTTCCTAATGAATCCCCTTGCCAAGTTCTCCTGAATATATTGGGACATGGCCTCTGTCTCAGGAATAGAGAGGGGATAAACCCTTCCTCTAGGAGGCTCAGCTCCAGGCAAGAGGTCGATAGGACAGTCATAGGGGCGATGAGGCGGAAGAGTCTCCGCAGCCTTCTTCGAGAAAACGTCGGCATAAGACCAATAGACCTTGGAAGAGGAGAGAGGTCTATGGGAATCTCAGTGGTGTTGACCTGCACGCTGTCCCTAATGCATCTGCCTTTACATAAATTACCCCAACCCAGAATTCTCCCCGAAGACCACTCAATATGGGGAGAGTGGTGGCAGAGCCAGGGTAATCCCAACAAAACCTCATCTATACCCTCAGGGAGGATAAAAAATGATATATTCTCCTGATGGGAAGGAGACATAGACAAGGTGAGTGGGACAGACTGATGGGTGATTTGTGTGGGCAGAATTGCTCCGTTCAACACCCGTACCGACACTGGTTCAGCCAGCAACACCAAAGGCATGGTGTGGCGAGAAGCAAAGGAGGACGACATAAAATTCCCCTCTGCCCCAGAATCCACACACAGCTTGACGGGTAGGGTGGTAGAACCGTGGGTAATTATCCCCTTGAGGAGCACTTTAGGTGGAAAACTCATGGCGTCCAGTGACCCTGTTCCTACGGTTACTGGGCGCGACCGTGTATTCAGCCGCTGTGGACATCGGTTGGCAAAATGTCCCTTCTGCTGGCAAATATAACAAATCGGGGATGGACGAGTGACCCGAGATTTAGATCCTGCAGGAGCAACCTCCTGAAGGTCGGGTGCCTGAACAGGGGACTCCAGAGGGGTGGCGAAGGTAGGAGCCAACCGAACACTCTGCCTACACTGGGCACGTTCCAGCCTCCGCTCGTGGAAACGGAGGTCGACGTGGGTGGAAATAGCGATAAGCTTCTCCAGTGTGGCAGGAATCTCCCTGGTAGCCAAGGCGTCTTTCACATGACCCGCCAGTCCTCTCCAGAACACGGGAATGAGGACTTTATCTGGCCACTCTAATTCCGAGGCCAGAGTCCGAAACTGGACAGCAAAATGGCTGACCAAAGCCGAACCCTGGGTACTTGCCAGCAGTTGGAGCGCCGTATCGTGGGTGACCTGAGGTCCTAGAAAAACCTTTTTCAGAGCCTCCAGAAAACGAGAAGCGCTCTGCACCACACGGTCGTCGCGCTCCCACAGCGGCGTTGCCCACTCCAACGCTCTGCCCGTCAGAAGAGCTATCACAAAGCCCACTTGTGCCCGATCCGTGGGGAAACGTGCAGCCAGAAGCTCGAGGTGTATAGAGCACTGACTTACGAATCCCCGACATTGCTTGCTGTCACCAGCAAACTTGTCTGGAAGCGGGAGGTGGGACAATGTAGGTACAGAGGTGGCAAAGGACAAACTGGCTGCAGCTACGCTAGCAGCCTGAACAGCGACTGCGGTAACATCCACAGCTGAGGTTGTGTGCTCAAGAGCTGCCAACCTACCCTCCAGCTGCTGGATGTACAGCTGTAAACGCTGTTCATCTGCCATTTTACTAGCCAGACCCTGGTGCTAATATTATGTTAGGGTCTGCGGAACGCACCAAATCTAAGTTGTGGAGAGGTGCGTTCGCAGCCCGGGGTCCACCGTGCAGGCAGAGCCTGCTGCTAGTAAAATGGCGCAAGAAGTGAACTCTGTTATCCCGCAGAGTCGCCAAAATAAACGCCGTAACGCGCTGTGGCAATATGTGCGAACTCTGTTAATCCACAGAGCCGCTATAGAAGGAGTGCCGCAGCGCTATATGGCGATGTGTGCAAACTCACTTAACACAACTGAGTCGCAAGATAAACACGCTAGGGCGCTGTCTAGCGTTGAAAGCGAACCCTGTTACGTCACAGAGCCGCTGAGACAAACTTCTGTGTCCTGTCAGGCACCCAGGTACACAGTGAACAGCTAAGCGAACACAAAACGTGATCATGCGCTAATGTCCTCGCGGGAGTCACCCGCAATCTATGGCGTCTGAACGCCAGACCCTGAATACGGCAATCAAACTCCTCACCGGTTATGCCGGTAATCTAGGGCATCTAGGACACCGACCCTGACCAGCTAGCATACCAAACTCCTCACCGATTAAGTCGGTATTCTAGGGGCTTATTTCAGCCGGGCCCTAACCACACACATGCATGACCACACTGGCGCTAAGCATATAACGATTGATATTAGCGCATGGCGGCCCAGCCATGCCACCCTTTTATAGCAACAGCTACAGGACCTGCCAGAAACAAGGACCAATGAGAAACTGTTCCAAAACACATGTAGTTTCAGGACCTTCCTGGCGGACCAATAGGAGCTGCTGCAGTACCTGAACATGTGACCCCTGATCTCCAATGAGAGATCTTACCCTGGGCATGCTCAGAAGGGGAAACGCAGGACTTCATCCCAAAGACATCTGCTCCAGTACTGGCTATAATAGCAGATCCAGGAGAGGCAGCAGCAAGTCTCTGCACAGTATTGGAATGGGCAAGACGCTGGGACCGATGTCTCTGCTGAGCAGACTCCACTGCGGATGGAGATGGATGGGAGACCGCAGCGGGACTGGTTGGAGACTCCACTTGTGCAGCAGTGGGAACTCGAACCCTAACACACGGAGCATGTTTTCAGGATTTCCTTTGTATTGCGCAGATGGTGGAAGTATCATCAAGGCATCAGGAATTCTCTCACCTGTGCAACACTATGGAAATCCTGTAAACATGACCAGTGAGGTCATGTTTAGCCTGATGAAGAGACCTGAGTAGTGTTGAGCGATACTGCTCGATATCTAAAAATATCGGATCGGAATGGTATCGCCGATATCACTAAATATCGGCGATATCCGATTCCGATACCGGAAGTCCCATGTAAGTCTATGGGAACAAAATATCGCAACTAAAAAAACACTTTCTTTCCTTGTAAACACAAAATATACACACTTAGAATACATATATATATATATATATATATATACACATGTCATTGTGACATATATATATATATCATATATTTATAGTTTATTCACTTCTACATAGTAAAATAGCCTCTGATTCAATTGCCGGGTAAAGCCGGCATTTGTGAAAAGACAGAAGCACCCGAGGGTCCAGTCGCCACAGAGATGTTGCATCGCACCCAGCGGTGTGACAACTTACTCTCAGGTAAGGAGGAAACACCCCATTGACTCCAACCACTGCATTCAACAGTACACTATGCCAGCTGAGTGTAGGCGGACCCAATGGGATGGTCTAGCTCAGCTGGTTAGAACAGGGTGTAGCTAGTTGGATGGGAGGGGTTGAGGCAGCCTTATGCTGCATGTCTTTGTAGTAAGAATTGTTTCCTTTCCTGCTTTCTTACTACGTCGCATACTCACTCTGCTACATCACTCTGCACCATTGCTCTATCTCACATCTATCTGCCCTGGAAGGATACCGTCTTACCTGTACAAGACTTATCACCTAGCTGCACTACACCATCCCTGCCAGAGGACCTGCACAGCAGCGCTGGTCACCCTGACCAGGTACTACAGGTGGCGTCACGACAAACTACACAAACATTCTATCATCCCCTGGAAATATCCCACTTTCCAGTGAGCGACCAGGCACGGACATAGCTGTGCTACCCGTCACATCCCCCATAGAAGTCGACGGGCTTGGTGCCGAGTACCCCCAAAACCTGTGGCTCTGTGCGACTCAATTTTGGCGTCACAAACAGGATTCAGAAGCTCGCTATAAGCGAGTCCTGTGTGCCTTAATTGAACTGTTTTTTTGCTTGAGAATTGCAAAAATCATCATAGACTGTATTTGCCATTTTTCCGTCATATCTGCGCCACGAGGCACAGGTGAAGAATAAGGGCATGCTCTCGTGGGCGTACACTCACTCCATGGCGCGAAAACGATGTCCGCACACTCTAAATGTTACTGCAATGTAAGATCGTGCCCCACAGCTCTGGAGTTCCGCCTCCTCATCCTCCTCAGTGGGCGGAAACGAACGCGAAGGTCCCGCCTCCCTACAAAAGATGGCGCCTCTCCTGATGCTAATGACACATGTGACTTGGCAGAGATGGCGAATGGACGTGAGCAGAAGTGGGAAGGGATGGAGGAGTCAGAGCTCTCCCCCCACGGAAGCGACCCGATCGCCACGGAGCCACCGTTTGGCACCCGGCCTGGAAACCCTCCTATGCTGGAAGAAGCGGAGGATACCCTGAGAGACCTGGCCCGGCACCGGGAGGAGGTCGCCAGGATGGAAGCGAGCTGGCGGGCCCTAAAACTACAATTGGAGCGGCGCCAATCCCTCTTACCCCCTGAAGTGTCTGTACCGGAAGGTGAGGCACCCGTTCCAGTAGAGGAGGCCGTGCGGGCATCCCAGCCCTTGCAATCTGAACCGGTTGCCAGTATCTCAGTGGAGGCACCCGTTCCAGTACAGGAGGCCGTGCGGGCATCCCAGCCCTTGCAATCTGAACCGGTTGCCAGTATCTCAGTGGAGGCACCCGTTCCAGTAGAGGAGGCCGTGCGGCATCCCAGCCCTTGCAATCTGAACCGGTTGCCAGTATCACAGTGGAGGCACCCGTTCCTGCAGAAAACGCCGCACCAGCACCCCAGATCCCGCTGTCTGCCCCCGTCGCTGAGGCAGAAGAAGCGACACCCGTCCTCATGGAGGAGGCCGCGCAGGCACCAGAGCTCTACCTGCCTGTACCGGAGCCCCGACCGTCATCTGTTCCAGAGCCGGCTGCTTCCGCCACAGGTGAGCGCCGCCAGGACTGGCGGGCGCCAGGAGAGCTGCCGCAAACCGTACATCGTAAGCTGGCGTTTGATGGTGGAGACATGGAGATGCTGGTGGAGGAGAATTACAACCAGCGTCAGGAGGAAGAGTGGAGACGTCGGGAGCGGGAAGCAGAGCGACAAAGGGAGCAGCGAGAATCCCAAAAGCTTCGGCAACGTCACCTGGAGAAGGACCTGGCAGAGAAGGCACGTATGAGAAAGGATAAAAGTACGGTGAGGGAGCCGCGGCGTAAGGGTGCAGTACGGAACTTTAAGTTAAAAGGTGGTTGGGGCTTCATCCAGGAGCCTGGACTTTATTTAGAAGTTTTTGTAACCCGGCGGGACGTGGAGGCTCACCTCCCAGAAGGACACCCGGGGAGGGACTTGTTGCCAGGAGACTTGGTGACTTACACCCGACACTGGGGTTACAATGGATGGTACGCCCTAAATGTTACCAGGTGCGACCCCTACTCCCCAGAGTGTCAGGAAACTGACAGACCCTATGAGCCTTCAGCCTCCCCCAACCAGGCCTCTGCACAAGTGCCCACCCCACGCCGTAAATCTCCCCAGCCTCCCTCAGTGGTCTCCTCAGCAGCCCCAGCTATGGACATGATAATGATAGCTGGCCCGTACCCGGCGCCTGTTAGGCCCCCTGGGGTTCGTTCAGTCCGGGACATAGGGGTCCAGACCCGGAGGGAGATGAAAGAGGTGGCCACACAGACCCAGATAGCGGGTCACGACGTCACTTTACAGGCCACACGACGTCATCAGGTCTGGGTGGACCCTCCTGTCATGGATGTTTGGCAAGCTCCAGAACAGTACCAGGTGGTACCTGTAAGAGCCAGCCAAAGAAGTCTAAATAACCCGGACAGGGTCTCTGTATGTAAATAGTTTAAATTATTGATGTACCCGGACGGGTGAATGTTCATAAAAAGAAGTTTATTGTTGCCTTAATATACCCAGGTTGGGTAATGGTTTGATGTACCCGGACGGGTGAATGTTCAAAGAACAAGTTTATTGTTGCCTTAATATACCCAGGTTGGGTAATGGTGTTTCAATGTAATCAAAATGTTGAACTTTGAAGCCATGAACTGTACTGGCTCACAAACTTTTCTGTAAATAGTTGGCACTTCGGTGCTCCATCTTGGTTTTACAAAAAACTTAACTGTGCACTATTTTCAACTACCTCAGAAACTAAAAACCCGTTTGGTGTGGCCGAAAGTGAGGTCTGCTCAAGGAAAGTCTTGCAGCCCACCCAAGACCACAGTTGGAGGTTTGGAGAGGGTCCTCCACAAGCACAAGTAAAGGACACTGTGAAGTTACCCCGGTGGGGGTAGTCCTAAGAAGTCTCCACGAACTTCGGCACTAATGCTATTTGCAATGTATTATTATTAAAAATTTATTATGCAACGTTTAACTTGAAGTGTTTCCTGCTTTCTTACTACGTCGCATAGTCCACTCTGACTCACATCACTATTTGCATAGCGTGTTACCTGTAGAAGACTTTTCACCTACCTGCACTACACCATCCCTTCCAGAGGACCTGCACAGCAGCGCTGGACACCCTGACCAGGTACTACAGGTGGCGTCACGACAAACTACACGAACATTCTATCATCCCCTGGAAATATCCCACATTCCAGTGATCGCCCAGGTCACGGACCGAGCTGTGCTACTCGTGACATCCCCCATAGAAGTCGACGTGATCGGTGCCGAGTACCCCCAAAACCCCTGTCTCTGTGCGACTCAACTTCCCTCACTGTGCTGGCACTTTACATTTACAATGCCTCTGGGTTTTTTTTTTGGGGGGGTGGGGAACATTCAGACTTTTGCTATGGGGCCCCATGATTTATATGTACGCCCCTGCTGCTGAGGCATGGTATTTAAGGCTGTTAAGGAGCCAACATACATGGACCTTGCCAGCAGCGTCGGACTGGAGTACCTTGGGCCCACCAGAGAAAATATATTCTTGCGGCCCAACATCATACTTCCCAACCTTTGAATAAGGGAAAGAGGGACAAAGGCTGTGGCACGCTGTGCATGCTGCAGAAAATTTTAGGCCATGCCACGTTGCACCACAGACTGTCCAGGAGTTGGTGGATGCTTTAGTCCAGGTGTGGGAGGAGATCCCTCACGAGACCATCCGTCGCGCTCATCAGGAGCATGGCCAGAAGTTGTAGGGAGGTCATACAGCATACCTCCCAAATTTGGAAGACAGGAAAGAGGATTAAAGGCTGCGGCGCGTGTTGCGCGCCGCTGAAAATTTTAGGCCACGCCCCGACAACACCCATTTCACAGCTAATCACACCCATATCCTCGCCCCAAGCGTAACCATTTAGCACTGCTGATCACACTGACTGGTAATGAGGGCACAGTGGTGGTACTGAGGAAAAGAAAGAAAGAGCAGCGAGAGAGAAAGAACAAACAGAGAAAGAAAGAGAGGAAAGAAAGAAAAGAGAGAAAGAAAGAACAGAGAGAAAAAAGAACAGAGAGCGAGAAGGAAAGAACAGAGAGCGAGAAAGAAAGACTAGAGAGAGAGCCATAGGCGTAGCTAGGGTTTTGGTTTAGTGGGGGCAAAACTTCTGAGTGGGCCCATCATCAGAGAACCTCAGCAAATGACCGCGCTGTTGGCCAAAATAATCTATATATAAAAAGACCAATATTGATATTACCGCCATATGGTCTGTGTTAAATAATACCAGTCCTACAGAACATATAATAGATTACAGCACAGGTACAGATAATGACTTACCGCTGATGTTCTTTCTAATGGAATTGTTCACTTTTCATGTCTTTACCATCTGGCCCATACCGACATGACGACTTCTCCAGCCAGGACTCGACTGCACCCCCATTAAAAAAAAAATCAAAAAAAAAAACTCACCTCCCGGCTCCTGTGCTGCTCACTGTTCTCCCTCTCAGCGTCTGACAGCGGGCGCCGGCAGGTGATGTTATTGCGCCCGCTGTCATACGCTGAGAGGGGGATTATGGGAGAGAAGGAGCGCTCGCTCCTTCTCTCTCCATGCGGTCAGCTTTATCGGCTGGATGCCGATACAGCTGACCCTCCGATGACGGGTGGGGGCCCACTGCTGGCACCGGGCCCCCCCAACGCCTGTTCAGGCCCCATAGCTTCCGGGCGGCAGAGCAGGGAGAGCGATTCTCCCTGCTCTGCCGCAGAATGTAACTGTATCGTAGCTCCGGGTGGGCCCCCTCAGAGCGCGGGCCCCGGGGCCACCGCCCCCTCTGCCCCGCGACCTATCCTTTCAAATCAGGGCCCACCACGCAGGAGCTGGGGCCCACCGTAGGTTTCTCCGGTGTCCCGGTGCCTCAGTCCGACCCTGCTTGCCAGCCTGATAATACCAGGCCACAGCAGTCTGCATATCTTGGCTGGTTAACAAAAATAGGGGATCCCCTCGAAAAAAATTTGCGTGGGGTCCCCCCTATTTTGTTAACCAGCCAGATGAAGCAGACTGCTGAGGCCTGGTTTTTCAGGCTGGTAAGGATCCAATATCCATGGACCTTGCCAGCCTGATAATACCAGGCCACAGCAGTCTGCTTAGCTTGGCTGGTTAACAAAAATAGGGGATCCCCTCGAAAAAAAAAACGGCGTAGGGGTCCCCCTATTTTTGTTAACCAGCCAAGTAAAATGCAGACTGCTGCGGCCTGGTATTAAAAGACTGTCAAGGCCCATGGATTTTGGCCCTCAACAGCCTGATAATACCAGGCTACAGCAGCCCCACATTTGGCGCATCAAAAGATGTGCCAATTGTGGCACTTTACCCGGCTCTTCCCACTGCCCTGTAGCGGTGGCAAGTGGGGTAATAAGGGGTTAATGTCACCGTTGATTGCACGGTGAGAATAAGCCCGGTTAATAATGGAGAGGTGTCAATAAGACACCGGATCCATTATTAATCCCAAAGTTTTTAAATGTATAAAAAAAAAGACAAAGCAAGAAAAAAGTATTTTAATGAAATAAAAGAGACAACACAGTTTTCATTAATTTTATTATACACTCATTCCTGCGACGCCATCGATCTCCTGTAAAAAAAGAAAAAAAACAAACCAACAGTATACCACCTGTCCGACGCAGTCCATAGTAACGACAGTCCCACGACGATCCAGCTCTGCTACATCGCAATGACAGGCAGAGCCTGACATCCCGGCGCAGCACAGCTGATTACCTGCTTCCCCGGCGGTGACGTCATCGGACTGACTGCTTTACGGCCGGGATTACCCAGCAGTCACTGCAGTTATCGCGAGAAACTGCATGTGACCGCCGGGGAAAGATGATGGCGCCATTAAGCAGTCCGGATGTGACCACCGGAGATCTTCTGCCAGGTAAGTGCCGCTGACTCCTGACAGACCCGACCGACGGACACTGACAGTGACAGTGACAAATCCGATTCCGGTATCCGATAAGACGAAAATATCGGAACTAAGTATCGAAAGTCCGATAGAGCTAATATCGGCCGATACCCGATACTTACGGTATCGTATCGCTCAACACTAGACCTGAGTAGTCTCGAAAGCTTGCAATTTGTTACCATCTTTTCAGTTAGCCATTAAAAGGTATCAACCACTGAGGACTCTCAACTTTAAATATTTTTCTATCTACTGGCTAACACGGTACAAAGATATACATCTTTACTGGACCAGTGAGGTCCGTGAGGACTGGAGTTTGGGAAACACTAGTTTAGAGTATCAGGGAGCAGACCATCAGCTCCACCACTCCTACAAAGTCATCCCACTTTACAGATTCTCAACAAAGTAGGTGCTGCATTCTCTACCTCGACTTTTACACAGGCTAGTCCCTGAAATTTGAATTTGACAGCTTTGTCTAGTTTCTTAAAATAACTTAAAGAGGTTGTCCACTACTTTTCCATTGATGACCTGTCCTAAGGATAGGTCATCAATGTAAGATCGGTCAGAGTCCAACACCCTGCACTCTCGCAGATCAACTGTTTTTGGTGTCGGTGGCGGGCCACCGTCCGGAGCTGCTCAAGTGTGGAGCTTCTTCATCTTCTGATAGTGCTGCGGCAGGGTACTACACATCCACCTCCTACTGATTTGAATAGGAAGTGAATGTGCAGTACTCAGCCGCAGCCACTATCAGAAGACGAGCAGCTCCACAATTGAGCAGTTACGGCCAGCGCTGGCACCAAGAACAGCTGATTGGCGGGGGGTACTGAGTGTCAGACCCTGATCGATGAGATACTGATGACTTTTCCTGAGGATAGAAATAGAAAAACTGACCACCACATCCAAGCTAGTGTGTGCAGGTGCCAACTAAGACAATAATTCTAAGGAAATATATAGCTGCACTCTGAGATACTAAGAATAATACATTTAGAAAATTGGAATGGCATTACTCCCATAGAAAATAGGTAAATGCTATGTTATGCAAATATGGAATACTGGAAAAACGGAACTGCAAAATTGCTATAGAAAAACTAAAAAGAAGGTACTTAGCGCTTAGATATGACAATATATGTGAGCCCAACAGCCATCATCAAGGTGTAACTAATTGTTGGGTCACGAACCTGATAAGTCTCCTCTCCTGGGTTGAAAAGCCTAGGGCAGGAAGGACCAGCTAATTAAAATCATCTAAGGCTGACGGGAGTAGGAGTGCACATGTCATAGGAGTTTGCAACAAACAGAAAAACTGACTGTCACATCCAAGCTAATGTGTACAGGTGCTAGCTAAGATAATAATTCTAGGAAAAATATAGTTATCGTAAGGATAGGTCATTAATGAAAAAGTAGTGCAATACCTCTTTAATTGGCAGTTAATTAATTTCCTGCAAATCACAAGCACTGCAAAGCCCCCAATTGCCCTGAAACAATGTGTGTAAGACTCTGAGCTCTTCTAGGACAGTACTGAATATTTTTAAAGCTCTTTCAGCTTTAATGTCCAAGTGACCTTAGCATATGTACAGTTTATTTAGTGTTGTATGTCTTTTATTCCCTATCTCTATTACTAAGCTGTGACGTCCATTCATTATCCAGATTCACCCTAAAATGGCAGCTGAATTCCCTGCTTCGGCTTTTATAAGGTCTATAATAGTATTCTCTGACTAACTGTGCTACACAATGTGATGTGATAGCTGCGATCATGTCAGCCTTCTCAGGCTCAAGCAATATTTTTGATGATTGTCGAGCATCGAAAAGCAAATTGATCGGATCCAGTGAATTTCCTACAATTTGATTCACATGAAAACAATTTGCGCATTTCTAGTGTATATCCTTCTGTGTAAGTTTGCTTTACTTATTGACGAATTTCTGTTCCTTTATTTAGTTCCGGATGTGCTGCAATGTAACAGATTAATCTCGCCAATTCTCTAGACATATGTATTGGATATGCACATGCATTATAGATACAAACTACAGGAATACATGACCTACGATGAAGAATAAGATGTCCATAACTCACAAAGGATCAGATCGCAGCAGATACAGTTGGGGTTTGTGTACCTTATACATACACAATACCTGAGCAAACATCTGGAATTCAGAAATTTTGGAAAAAAAAAAAATTTTTGCAAACTTCAAAACTAAATGTATTATCAAGGGATTTGTGTTTTTATAAAGTATAAGGGAAAAAACAAGAGCCCGTGCTCTTCGACTTACATATGGTAACAACATGACTCCGGCAGCGAAAACAAAGGTCACACTAGAGGATAATTGTGACAGATCTTCCCGCACAACACAATAAATATGATTGCACCAAATGCTTCTAGTTTCCCCCATAACATGGAATAATCAATGCGAGCGGGATGACATCATGGGAGATGGATATAATTAGACGCTATGGTCCAGCATGCTTCTAGCCATTATTACAATTCTAATAAAAAAGTGTCTTGTGGTTTGTGACAAGCAGCTCGTAATTACGCCAAGACGTCCTCCACGGCAAACGCACATATGTGGAGAATTACTTATAGACAGTGTCGGGTTTCCCCTGTTAACGCCCATCAGTCTGTAATTATACCAACTCCTGTGTATACTGACTACTGAAAACGAGCTAATTATCCGAGGAGCGGTTAATGCACTGCAGACAGTCTACGAGAATTTTTGCATCATTGGATGCCAGATTAAAGAATTTATATAATTATTGATATTTAGTAGGGGATCGGAGGATGATCCTACACCCAATAGTCCCAGTATTCAAGTATTATTACAACATGAAAATCAAGAGATTTACTAAGCAAAATGCACCCAAAACCTGTGCACGTGCTCTGCGCCAGATTTAATTTATGTTTTGTTTATACCTCATTAGACAGTCTAGAATAGAGTCTAGAAGAGGGAGCATTCCAAAAACGAGTCGCAAAAACTGTGAAAACTATTGTGGAGCAGAGAGCCAGTGGCTCCCTGCACCACACTTATTCTACAGCCACCAGCCACGTCTATCAGAGGCCCACAGCTGGTGTCACCTTGCAAGAGGCGTAATAATGTCACTGAATTGCACCACCTACGCCAGGAGAAGGACGGAGACTTGAGCTTCTCAGCCTCAGAGTGGAGATTGGTTATTTTTTTTAATAACAGAGTAAGGAGGAATGCGGAGGCAGAACACGGCAATACTATGAGGGCCTTACTTCAAGATGAAGGTCACATAGGGCGACAGTATTAATTTATGGGTGCCAAACAGGGGCACATTATTAATGTATGGGGGGCAACATAATGGACAATATTAATTTATGGGAAACATAGGGGTCAATATTAATTCATGAGGTCAACATAGGGGACATTATTAATTTATGGGGACTACATGTGGGTACATTTTTACTGTATGGGTGATAAATAGGGGACTATTATTAATGTGTGGGTGATAAATAGGAGGACATTATTAATGTATGTAGGCTACATAGGGGGACATTAATAATGTATGGGCTACATAGAGGGACATTATTAATGTGTGGGTGATACATAGGGGGACATTAATAATGTATAGGGCTACATAGAGGGACATTATTAATGTGTGGGTGATACATTGGGGGACATTAATAATGTATGGGGCTACATAGAGGGACATTATTAATGTGTGGGTGATACATAGGGGACATTAATAATGTATGGGGCTACATAGAGGGACGTTATTAATGTATGGGGCTACATAGGGGAACATTATTATTGTATGGGGCTACATAGGGGATATTATTAATGTATGGGGCTACACAGAGGGACATTATTAATGTGTGGATGATACATAGGGGACATTATTAATGTATGGGGGCTACATAGAGGGACATTATTACTGTATGGGTAATACATAGGGGACATTATTAATGTATAGGGCTACATAGGGGGACATTATTAATCAGGGTGGATTTGATTTAAATCAAACTGATTTAAATCACGATTTAAATCACTAGTCAGTAAGGCTTGATTTAAATCAGTGATTTAAATCAAAGTTTCTACCTAACTTTGTTGCATCGTTTGCATTTTGCACGCATGCCTGCCTTACCGATAGGCGAAGGAGCTTCATTAACCCCTTCAAGACCCAGCCTATTTTGACCATAAAGACCTTGCCATTTTTTGCAATTCTGACCAGTGTCCCTTTATGAGGTAATAACTCAGGAACGCTTCAACGGATCCTAGCGATTCTGAGATTGTTTTTTCGTGACATATTGGGCTTCATGGTAGTGGTAAATTTAGGTCGATAATTTTTGCGTTTATTTGTGAAAAAAATGGAAATTTGGCGAAAATTCTGAAAATTTTGTAATTTTCAAATTTTTAATTTTTATTCTGTTAAACCAGAGAGTTATGTGGCACAAAATAGTTAATAAATTACATTTCCCACATGTCTACTTTACATCAGCACAATTTTGGGAACAACATTTTTTTTTGTTAGGAAGTTATAAGGGTTAAAAGTTGACCAGCGATTTCTCATTTTAGAGCAAAATTTACAAAACCATTTTTTTTAGGGACCACCTCACATTTGAAGTCACTTGGAGGGGTCTATATGGCAGAAAATACCCAAAAGTGACACCTTTATAAAAACTGCACCCCTCAAGCTACTCAAAACTACATTCAAGAAGATTATTAACCCTTCAGGTGCTTCACAGGAACTAAAGCAACGTGGAAGGAAAAAAATGGACATTTTAATTTTTCCAACAAAAATTTTCTTTTAGCATCAATTTTTTCATTTTTACATAGGCATCAGGATAAAATGGATCCTAAAATTTGTTGGGCAATTTCTCCTGAGTACACAGATACCTCATATGTGGTCATAAACCACTGTATGGGCGCACGGCAGGGCTCAGAAGGGAAGGAGCGCCATTTGACTTTTTGAATGGAAAATATGCTGGAATATTTAGCGGTTGCCATGTCGCATTTGGAGAGTTCCTGTGTGCCTAAACATTGGAGCTCCCCCACAAGTGACCCCATTTTGGAAACTAGACCCCCTAAGGAACTTATCTAGATGCATAGTGATCACTTTGAACCCCCAGGTGCTTCACAAATTGATCTGTAAATAAAAGAAAGTACTTTTTTTTCACAAAAATTTTCTTTTAGCCTCAGTTTTTTCATTTTCACATGGGCAACAGTATAAATTGGATCCTAAAATTTGTTGGGCAATTTCTCCTGAGTACACAGATACCTCATATGTGGTCATAAACCACTGTTTGGGCGCACGGCAGGGCTCAGAAGGGAAGGAGCGCCATTTGACTTTTTGAATGGAAAATATGCTGGAATATTTAGCGGTTGCCATGTCGCATTTGGAGAGTCCCTGTGTGCCTAAACATTGGAGCTCCCCCACAAGTGACCCCATTTTGTAAACTAGACCCCCTAAGGAACTTATCTAGATGCATAGTGAGCACTTTGAACCCCCAGGTGCTTCACAAATTGATCCGTAAAAAAAAGAAAGTACTTTTTTTTCACAAAATTTTTCTTTTAGCCTCAGTTTTTTTCATTTTCACATGGGCAACAGTATAAATTGGATCCTAAAATTTGTTGGGCAATTTCTCCTGAGTACACAGATACCTCATATGTGGTCATAAACCACTGTTTGGGCGCACGGCAGGGCTCAGAAGGGAAGGAGCGCCATTTGACTTTTTGAATAGAAAATATGCTGGAATATTTAGCGGTTGCCATGTCGCATTTGGAGAGTCCCTGTGTGCCTAAACATTGGAGCTCCCCCACAAGTGACCCCATTTTGGAAACTAGACCCCCTAAGGAACTTATCTAGATGCATAGTGAGCACTTTGAACCCCCAGGTGCTTCACAAATTGATCCGTAAAAAAAAGAAAGTACTTTTTTTTCACAAAATTTTTCTTTTAGCCTCAGTTTTTTTCATTTTCACATGGGCAACAGTATAAATTGGATCCTAAAATTTGTTGGGAAATTTCTCCTGAGTACACAGATACCTCATATGTGGTCATAAACCACTGTTTGGGCGCACGGCAGGGCTCAGAAGGGAAGGAGCGCCATTTGACTTTTTGAATAGAAAATATGCTGGAATATTTAAACGGTTGCCATGTCGCATTTGGAGAGTCCCTGTGTGCCTAAACATTGGAGCTCCCCACAAGTGACCCCATTTTGGAAACTAGACCCCCTAAGGAACTTATCTAGATGCATAGTGAGCACTTTGAACCCCCAGGTGCTTCACAAATTGATCTGTAAATAAAGAAAGTACTTTTTTTTCACAAAAATTTTCTTTTAGCCTCAGTTATTTTCATTTTCACATGGGCAACAGTATAAATTGGATCCTAAAATTTGTTGGGCAATTTCTCCTGAGTACACAGATACCTCATATGTGGTCATAAACCACTGTTTGGGCGCACTGCAGGGCTCAGAAGGGAAGGAGCGCCATTTGACTTTTTGAATGGAAAATATGCTGGAATATTTAGCGGTTGCCACGTCGCATTTGGAGAGTTCCTGTGTGCCTAAACATTGGAGCTCATCCACAAGTGACCCCATTTTGGAAACTAGACGCCCTAAGGAACTTATCTAGATGCATAGTGAGCACTTTGAACCCCCAGGTGCTTCACAGAAGTTTATAACGCAGAGCCGTGAAAATAAAAAATCATTTTTTTTTCTCAAAAAATTATTTTTAGCCCACTGTTTTTTATTTTCACAACGGTTACAGGAGAAATTGGACCCAAAAGTTGTTGTCCAGTTTCTCCTGAGTACGCTAGTACCCCATCTGTGGGGGGGAACCACTGTTTGGGCACACGTCAGGGCTCGGAAGGGATGTAGTGACGCTTTGAAATGCCGACTTGATGGAATGGTCTGCGGGCATCTTGTTACGTTTGCAGAGCCCCTGATGTGCCTAAACAGTAGAAACTCCCCACAAGTGACCCATTTTGGAAACTAGACCCCGCAAGGAACTTATCTAGATGTGTGGTGAGCACTTTGAACCCCCAAGGGCTACACAGAAGTTTATAACGCCCGGGCATGAAAAAAAAAAATCATATTTTTTCCACAATCAGGATCTTTTAGCCCCCAATTTTTTTATTTTCCCAAGCGTAACATGAGAAATTAGACCCCAAAAGTTGTTGTCCAATTTGTCCTGAGTATGCTGATATCCCATATGTGGGAGAAAACTACTGTATGGGCACACGTCGGGGCTCGGATGGGAAGTAGTGACGTTTTGAAATGCCCACTTGATGGAATGGTCTTCGGGCGTCATGTTACGTTTGCAGAGTCCCTGATGTGCCTAAACAGTAGAAACTCCCCACAAGTGACCCCATTTTGGAAACTAGATCCCCCAAGGAACTCCTATAGATGTGTGATAAGCACTTTGAATCTCCAAGTCCTTCACAGAAGTTTATAACGCAGAGCCGTGAAAATATAAAATCATTTTTTTTTCCACAAAAATAATTTTTAGTCCCCAATTTTTTTCCCAATGTTAACAGGAGAAATTAGAACCCCCAAAGTTGTTGTGCAATTTTTCCCGAGTACGCTGATACCTCATATGTGGGGATAAACCACTGTTTGGGCATACGTCGGGGCTTGGAATAAAGGGAGCACTGTTTGACTTTTGAACGCAAAATTTGCAGGAATCAATGGTGGCGCCATGTCGCGTATGGAGACCCCCTGATGTGCCTAAATAGTGGAAACCCCTCAATTCTAACTCCAACCCTAACCCCAACACACCCCTAACCCCAACCCTAACCCATACACACACCTAACCCTAATACAAACCCTAATCATAACCCTAACCCCAACACACCCCTAACCCTAATCCCAACCTAACCATAAACCTAATACAAGCCTAACCCTAATTCCAACCCTAACCCTAATTCCAACCCTAACCCTAATTCCAACCCTAACCCAAATTCCAACCCTAACCGTAATTCTAACCTTAACCCTAATGCAAACCCCTAACCCTAGTTCTAACCCTAAGGCTGGGTTCATATGCGTTTTACCAGCCCGTTCAACACGTAGCGTTGACCGGCTGGTGACGGTATAGCATAACGCGATGCGTTATGCTATACCCGCTAGCGCAGATATGCAGATGCGCGGATAGCATAAATCCGCCGCGGATCAGCAGCGAAATCCGCCGCAGATCAGCAAATCCGCCGCGGATCCGCAGCAAATCGCGCGGATCGCAGCAAAATCAGTCGCGAATCCGCAGCAAATCAGTCGCGGATCCGCAGCGAAATCAGCCGCGGATCCGCAGCGAAATCAGCCGCGGATCAGCAGCGAAATCAGCCGCGGATCAGCAGCGAAATCAGCCGCGGATCAGCAGCGAAATCAGCCGCGGATCAGCAGCGAAATCCGCCGCGGATCAGCAGCGAAATCAGCCGCGGATCAGCAGCGAAATCAGCCGCGGATCCGCAGCGAAATCCGCCGCGGATCAGCAGCGAAATCACGGATCCGCGCGGATCAGCAGCGAAACCCAGCCGCTGGATCCGCAGCGAAATCAGCAGCGGATCCGCAGCGAAATCCGCCGCGATCCGCAGCGAATCCGCCGCGGATCAGCAGCGAAATCAGCCGCCGATCAGCAGCGAAATCCGCCGCGGATCCGCAGCGAAATCTGCGGCGGATTTCGCTGCTGATCTGCGGCGGATATCGCTGCGCATCCGCGGCTGATTTCGCTGCTGATCCGCCGCGGATCTGCAGCAAAATACACCGTGGATCCGCAGCAAAATCAGCAACGTGTGCACAGGGCCTAATAGGAAAAAAAAAAGGAAGAAAAAAAAAAAATCTTTTTTTTTTTTATTTGTCCCTACCTATGATAAAGGGGGGGTTCATTTACTTTTTTTTATTTTGATCACTGTGACAGTTTATCACAGTGATCAAAATAAATTTTTGGACACTGGGGGGCGCACTGCGCATGCGCCGGCCGGCGGGCGCACTGCGCATGCGCCCGCCATTTTCCAAGATGGCGGCGCCCATGAAGAGGCCCGGGCGGACGCCGGGACCGATCCAGGGACATCGGTGGATCGGGAGAGGTGAGTAGGGTGGTCGGAAGGTTAGGGGGGGGGATCGGAAGGTGGGGGCACCGGAGCAAAGGAGGAGGAGAGCTGTTAGTGACGGCGGTGACCGATCGCTGCCATCTTTTCGGTGGCGGCGGCCAATCGCCGCCGTGAATCCGTGTGGGGGGGTCAGGGCTATTGCAGCATCGGCCATGGCTGGATTGTAATATTTCACCAATTAAATTGGTGAAATATTACAGATTGCTCTGATTGGCTGTTTCACTTTTAACAGCCAATCAGAGCGATCGTGGCCACGGGGGGGTTAAGCCAACCCCCCTGTGGTGAAGCACAAAGGGTCCTGTAACTGCGGGTCGGGTGACCTTTGAGTGACCCCGGTCTCCCGGCCCGCAGGAACGCGATCCTTTCATGACACAGGGTATGCGTCATAGGTCGGATTGGCACCGACTTTCATGACGCATACGCTGTGTCAAAGGTCGGGAAGGGGTTAAAATATTCCCAAACTGGGTCTCTTTTACGGCCTCCTGCCATTATAAGGAAAGAATGTAATAAACCTCAGATCGTACACACAAACCGATCCAGACTTGTCTGTCTGTGGCTATGCTGCAGTATTGTGCTGAAAGTTTCACTTTCATTTTCTTGTCTGCTTGCCCTTCCTCCTCCTCATACTTAGATTCACATTATTCTTGTGTTGTGCAGATCTATTCTGTGTAGCCCTGGTGTGAAGGCACACACAGTACCCTGGAGGATGTGCGGAGAGGTGGCAGTTTAATGCTCAATAACCATTCACTCCACCACACACTTGGACACACCCATAGGGTAGGTAACCAATTAGTCAGCCAGTCAGTGAGTCAGTCTGTTTCCTGTCTTCGGACAGGTCAGTCACAGTGTGCAGTCTGTGCAGGAAGAGAGAGGAGTTAGCAGCAGGACCTTCAGTCGCCTGTCCCAAGGACAGTGGAGTTCAGTCGACGTGCTCCTGAACTAGAAGAATACTGAGCACCTGTTAGCGAGCTCTGGGAAGAAGAAAGAAGGGATTAGCTTGCATTGCCTTAGGAAGTGTGGAGTGCTTATGCTACAAGCGCGAACAGGGCGAAGGGCGCAGTGGAAGAAGTTATAGAAGTGCCTTAAGGATTGAACTATCCGGCATTGTTCACCGGTCACTGGGGACCGAAGTGTCACTACAGCTTCAGGCGTAGTGGTAGAAAAACCAGAGGCTTACTGGACCTTAGGTTACAGAAAGCAGCCCTTGGAGTGTCGGTACGTAACTGGGGTCAGGGAGAGTGGGAACCTTGAGTCGATGCAGGACAACAGTAGGAACTCAGCTCTC
The DNA here is from genome assembly GCA_033576555.1 of Oophaga sylvatica. NCBI lineage: Eukaryota > Metazoa > Chordata > Amphibia > Anura > Dendrobatidae > Oophaga > Oophaga sylvatica. Next base: position 975,117,825 of record JARQOD010000001.1, on the reverse strand, counting down.
TCACATTAAAGGAAGACTCCGACCACAAAACTGACCGGGCAGTACAGCTTTGAAGAAGCTGGAGTATTCGGAGTGAACTTAGCTTTATGCTGGTTGGACTCATCATCTCGAGAGTAAAGGAGGCCCCCAACCTGTTCAGCTGTTATCTCAAAGCACATCCTCCACCCGACCAGCCTCCCTGGGACCTGCCTTATCATCTGACAAGTAAAAGGTATGGAAAGACGCTGGATGGTGTGAGACTGACTTATTTATCTGCACCCGACATCATTAATTCCATAGACTTTGAGGGACCAGTCCCACCTGTAGGGGACCCGACATCTAGCTGCCACCCCATCCCCTCAGAGATCTACAGCAGCGCTGGTCTTAGTGATCAGAGAACTACAGGTGGCGTCACGAACCGTTATACACCTTTCCCCTGTAAATATACCCCCCAACATACGCCTGACCGCCAGGGCCACAGACCGAGCCACCGCTACCTGTGACAACCCCATAGACTTCCATGGGCTCGGCTCTGAGTACCCCATTGCTCTGGTAACCCACAATTGTGGTGCGTGGTCACAACAAAAACTTGGCGTCACGAACAGGATACGAAACTCGCAAAATTGCGAGCCCTGTGTGCCTGTGGAGGTGTTTTTGTGAAAAAGGACTGTTTGCTATTTTTGGCGCTAAAATCCGCCATTTTTGCCGCCAAATTCGCGCCCTCAGGCGCTGGAGAAGAAGGTGGGCGTGGATTCGTGGGCGTGTGCCCCCCTGTGGCGCGAAGAAAATGCCTGCCCTCTCAAAGTGCTATTACAATATGCGATCCTGCCCTACAGCAAAGGAGGTCCGCCTCCTCTTCACCTTCCCTGCGAAGAGGAGGAGACGCAAACCCCGCCTGCATGGAAGAGACCGGACGGCTCAAAAAGAAGAGAGAGTGTTCTGGAACATGATGGAGGCAGGATGTGTGCAGCCGAGCAGGGAAGCGGAGGAAGGCAGGCCCCGTTCCCCAGCCAAGCTGCCACTAGAACCGGAACCATCTGTGGTCCTGCACCTGCAGCAAGCATTGCTGGAGATTGGAGAGGAAAATGCGAGGTTGAAGAAGATGATTTCGCAACAACCTGGCATGGAGGAGATCGAGAGACGCCGGCGTAACCAGATGCAGCGGCGGCTGTGGGACGCGGTGTTCTCTCCCCTCGACGACCCCCCACGATTTGAATTACCAAAACTTCTGCTGCCCAAGGCTAAGGAGCAACCGGAGGCTACCCCCAAAAGGACCGACCCTGAACCTACCGATGGAGCGGTGGAAGCGAAGGAGGTTGAGGAGGTACCGCCAGTTCCGGAACGCCCGCCCGGCCAGGAGGCCGCAGCAGATGATCGATCCCCGGTAGGGACACCGGAGGGGTCCTGTCCATCATTACCAGACGTCGACTGGGATGAGATGGCGCGCCTGGATGACGTCGCCTACGCCGCCCAGTGGGAACGTGAGTGGCAGCGTCGCGAAGAGGAGCAGCGACGCCGGCAGGAGGAAGAGCGGGAAGCGCAGCGGAACTGGCAGCGGCAGTACGAGCAGCTGATCGCGGACAAGGAAAGTGTCCGCCGGGAAAAAGGTACTCTAAGGGAACCGCGGCAGCAGGGGTGTGTGACAGAGTTCCAGCTCTGGAAGGGCTGGGGCTTCATTAGAGAACCGGGCCTCTACCCAGGGGTCTTTGTCAGTCGCAGGGACGTAGAATCCCACCTGCCCATCGGCCATCCCGGGAGGGACCTAATCAATGGGGACATAGTCAACTACACACGGCACTGGGGTATGAAGGGATGGTATGCCCTTAATGTCACAATCGTCCGTGACCCCGTCCCTGACGCAGGTAACGTCACCATTGCCAGCGCATCCCAGTCTCAATCTACCGCTGCATCAGGCCGTGCCCCGGCATCGCCCCAGGAGAGAATATCACAGTTGGAAGCGCCCCCTGCATACTCTACTCTGTCAGTATCTCGCGCCAAATCGCAAACCGCGACCCCGTTTAAGTCGCAAGTTATACCGCCGGACGTGGCGGCACCAGCAGAGATGCCATCAGAATCTTGCAAGGATGACATACCCGTTGCGCCCCTAGTGGTTCGCACGAGGACTGTAGCGACCCAAACCCTGATAGCAGGTCACGACTTGTTGGTCATGGGATCTAAGGATCATCGTATTGTTCCAGCCCCCGGGATGGAAAGTATAATGGAAGCCTGCAAGAAAATGTGAAGCACGGTAGGACCCAGACAGGGTTTACCGCAACAAGAAAATGTAAAAAGTTTTGATAAAAGAAATAATTGCTGTTTTGCACTTTATTGCTATATATAGTGTTTACATAGTTTCATATTTAGTGAGTAGAATGCCCGGCTGGGTACAAAGATGAAAATTTTGAAAAGTTAAAGAATTTTGAGAAATAAAGAGTAAGAGTTTTACATATAGAATACTCTGGTTGAGTAAATATCGTTGGATATATCATGTAAATATTGAAGTGAAAAGTATATATATGTGTCCTTTTATTATGTCATGGACTTTGAGGTTGAGGACTGAGCCAGCCCAGAAACTGTATCTGTAAATAGTTGCACTAAGGTGCATTATATTGGTTTTACATGAAACCACAACTACCTCTGAACAGAAAACCCGTGTGGTGTGGCACTGAGTGAGGTCTGCATTCAGATGTCCTGCAGCCCACCCAGGACCCACGTTGAAGGTTTGGTGCGGGTCCTTCACAAGAATACTGTGTATATATTGAATGCCTTGATGCTTTAATACTTTTTGTATTTTCTTACTGTACATATGCAACGTTTAAGAAATTCTTACCTCCCGGATGGGAAGAGTTAATGTTTATTGTTAATGAAAAACAAAATGTCTTCTTGTATTTCACAGCCCGGGAGTGCTGTATTTTACCATGGGGGAATGTGTAGCCCTGGTGTGAAGGCACACACAGTACCCTGGAGGATGTGCGGAGAGGTGGCAGTTTAATGCTCAATAACCATTCACTCCACCACACACTTGGACACACCCATAGGGTAGGTAACCAATTAGTCAGCCAGTCAGTGAGTCAGTCTGTTTCCTGTCTTCGGACAGGTCAGTCACAGTGTGCAGTCTGTGCAGGAAGAGAGAGGAGTTAGCAGCAGGACCTTCAGTCGCCTGTCCCAAGGACAGTGGAGTTCAGTCGACGTGCTCCTGAACTAGAAGAATACTGAGCACCTGTTAGCGAGCTCTGGGAAGAAGAAAGAAGGGATTAGCTTGCATTGCCTTAGGAAGTGTGGAGTGCTTATGCTACAAGCGCGAACAGGGCGAAGGGCGCAGTGGAAGAAGTTATAGAAGTGCCTTAAGGATTGAACTATCCGGCATTGTTCACCGGTCACTGGGACCGAAGTGTCACTACAGCTTCAGGCGTAGTGGTAGAAAAACCAGAGGCTTACTGGACCTTAGGTTACAGAAAGCAGCCCTTGGAGTGTCGGTACGTAACTGGGGTCAGGGAGAGTGGGAACCTTGAGTCGATGCAGGACAACAGTAGGAACTCAGCTCTCTCACATTAAAGGAAGACTCCGACCACAAAACTGACCGGGCAGTACAGCTTTGAAGAAGCTGGAGTATTCGGAGTGAACTTAGCTTTATGCTGGTTGGACTCATCATCTTGAGAGTAAAGGAGGCCCCCAACCTGTTCAGCTGTTATCTCAAAGCACATCCTCCACCCGACCAGCCTCCCTGGGACCTGCCTTATCATCTGACAAGTAAAAGGTATGGAAAGACGCTGGATGGTGTGAGACTGACTTATTTATCTGCACCCGACATCATTAATTCCATAGACTTTGAGGGACCAGTCCCACCTGTAGGGGACCCGACATCTAGCTGCCACCCCATCCCCTCAGAGATCTACAGCAGCGCTGGTCTTAGTGATCAGAGAACTACAGGTGGCGTCACGAACCGTTATACACCTTTCCCCTGTAAATATTCCCCCCAACATACGCCTGACCGCCAGGGCCACAGACGGAGCCACCGCTACCTGTGACAACCCCATAGACTTCCATGGGCTCGGCTCTGAGTACCCCATTGCTCTGGTAACCCACAATTGTGGTGGCGGGTCAACACAATTCCACTCCAAACAATCAGAAACATATTGTCTAACTTCTTGGACTTGGCACTGAAGGGGTTGATTCTGTATTCATAGGTTTGTAGAACAATAGGATTAAGGTCTTTTTCTCAACTCTGTTCATGTTGTAACATTTTTGCCGTGAAGAAGAGGCTGGGACCTCTGCGGAGTCAAATTCAGTTTTGAGAACTGCGTAAGTAAAGCGAGCGTCTGTGATAATATAGGAGAGAAACTGCCCACTAATCCTACAGAAACCTCTGGAAGAGCATGGCATTGTGAATGTTACACATATACAGCCTTTATTCTACTGAGTTAAACAACTCAGCTTTATCTCATGATGGAAGAACCTTTGGATGGTAAAATATTTTCCTCAAAAAGCAGTTTATTGAAAAAAATCCGATTTAAATCAAAAAAATCCGATTTAAATCAAAAAAATCCGATTTTTTTGATTTTTTAAAAAAAATCATTGATTTTTATCCACCCTGTTATTAATGTATGGGGGCTACATAGGGATATTATTAATGTATGGGGGCTATATAGGGGGACATTATTAATGTATGGGGGCTACATAGGGGGACATTATTATTGTATGGGGCTACATAGGGGACATTATTAATGTATGGGTGATACATAGGGGGACATTATTATGGTATGGGAGCTACATGGGTGACATTATTAATGTATGAGGCTACATAGGGGACATAATTAATGTATGAGGGCTACATAGAGAAACATTATAAAATTTATAAGGTAAGCATGGGGAGGTAATTACATTTATTTGGACCACCAATTGGGACAATATTTATGGGAGTCATATATGGAGACATTATTAATTTTTGGAGGCCACATACAGTTATATGAAAAGGTTTGGGCACCCCTATTAATCTTAAGCTTAATGTTTGATAAAAATTAGTGTTTTTGCAACAGCTATTTCAGTTTGATATATGTAATAACTATTGAACACAGTAATGTTTCTGCCTTGAAATGAGGTTTATTCTACTAACAGAAAATGTGCAATCTGCATCCAAACAAAATTTGACAGGTGCATAAGTATGGGCACCTCACCAGAAAAGTGACATTAATATTTAGTAGATCCTCCTTTTGCAAAAATAACAGCCTCTAGTCGCTTCCTGTAGCTTTTAATGAGTTCCTGGATCCTGGATGAAGGTATTTTTGACCATTCCTCTTTACAAAACAATTCCAGTTCAGTTAAGTTTGATGGTCGCCGAGCATGGACAGCCCTCTTCAAATGATCCCACAGATGTTCAATGATATTCAGGTCTGGGGACTGGGATGGCCATTCCAGAACATTGTAATTGTTCCTCTGCATGAATGCCTGAGTAGATTTGGAGCGGTGTTTTGGATCATTGTCTTGCTGAAAGATCCATCCCCTGCGTAACTTCAACTTTATCACTGATTCTTGAACATTATTGTCAAGAATCTGCTGATACTGAGTGGAATCCATGCGTCCCTCAACTTTAACAAGATTCCCGGTGCCGGCATTGGCCACGCAGCCCCAAAGCATGATGGAACCTCCACCAAATTTTACTGTGGGTAGCAAGTGTTTTTCTTGAAATGCTGTGTTTTTTTGACGCCATGCATAACGCCTTTTTGCATGACCAAACAACTCAATCTTGGTTTCATCAGTCCACAGGACCTTCTTCCAAAAAGAAATTGGCTTCTCCAAATGTGCTTTTGCATACCTCAGCCGACTCTGTTTGTGGCGTGCTTGCAGAAACAGCTTCTTTCGCATCACTCTCCCATACATAACTGTAGGAGGACTTTATTAATGTATGGGGGCTAGCTAGGTGAACATTATGTTATGTGGACCACATGAGGGGACATTATTAATTTATTGGGTCCATATAGAAGGATGCTGTTAATATATGGGGCTACAAAGTATTAGTTAGAAAATTATCTTATTGCAGTGCTTTTCTGTCTTTGTTGTATTTTCATAATTTCCTTTATGGAAGGCTAACGTTGACTGTCAAAGCCACTAGGGTCAACGCATCTGAGCAACGTACTGGTTGTGGTGGGGAGCCAGGTCCAAATTTTTCCATCATTCCACAGGAC
>JARQOD010000001.1:975039194-975111564 GCA_033576555.1 Oophaga sylvatica | reverse complement strand
GCCTTGACCATGGTGGACCATTACTCCAGATTTCTGGTAGTCGTTCCAGTGAAAGACCAGACCGCAGTGACGGCAGCGAAGACCTTTCAAGCAAGTTTCTGCAGACCGCATGGGTATCCGGAGCATAGTCTTAACCGATCAGGGACCTGCTTTTGAAGCCGATTTATTCAAGGAATTCTGTCATATGTAGGGTTGCAAGAAAATAAGAACGACACCATACCACCCTCAAAACCAACGGTCTTTGTGAAAAGATGAACCATATTGTCCTTGACTTGTTGAGATCCTACCGTTGGAAGACAGGAATCGATGGCCGGATTTACTGCCTGATTTGGTTGATTTGTATAATCATATACCTGTAAGCTCAACTAACTGCACTCCCGCCTATCTTATGAGAGCAAGGCCCGGAAAACTACCAATGGATCTAGAACTTGGAGTGGTAGAACCGGAGGCAGACGATGCCGTGGAAAACTGGGACATCAATCGGCAAGAGCAATACAGAAGAGTACAAATCTGTGTGGAGGAAAGTCTCAATAAGGCACGGGAGAAACAGGAAGATGTTTACAACCGAAATGCTCCTGCCAAGCCTTTGATGCCTGGAGAGGTAGTATTAAAGAGAAAAAGGAAGATGCATAAACTGGATAATCAGTGGGAGCAAGAACCCTACGTCATACAAGATTCTAAATATGACAACAGGAAAGTTTGTGTCGTCAGTAAAGACGGAGGAAGAACAACGACCACTGTGTCCAGAGATCATTTGAAGTTGTGTCCAGAACACTTAAAGCGTTGTGAAAAGAACCCTGTCCTCAATCAAGGAGAAAGAAAGGAAGAGGTCCTACACACAGATCTGGGAGATTTTCCTGCGGATTGGCCCCGACTGGGAGATGCTGTGATAATTCCAGTGTTGCAGTTTTATCAGCCACAAGAGGAAGTTTTACCTCCAGTTGTGCCTGTGGTGCCAGTTGAGCCCGCTCAGGAGTTACCCATCCCAGCAACACCTCAACCTGTGGAACCTCAAGATGGATCATCTGAAGCAGCGCCCCATACTATGGGATCTCCTGGTGAAGCTGACTCACACCGCCCAGCCATCAGTACGCTTGCCAGATCCATAGAAAGATTAAGGCAGTTCTTAGTTTGCCGTTACGCAGTGCAGACAGATCGCAACTTGATATACCTGAAACTACACCACGTAGATCAGAGAGAATCACAAAAGGGAAATTACCCATTAGATATCAGCAGTAGTTATAACGAATTTATGTGAACATTGTAAAAGTCTGTATATAAAATGTGTTTTCCCTATTATGTCTTCGTTTAACAATGGACTCAGAGGCTGAGGACTGAGCCAGCCCAAAAACTGTATCCTGTAGATAGTTGCACTAAAGTGCCTTTTTAATGGTTTCACATGAAACCTTGACTTACCTCTGAACCAAAAACCCGTGTGGTGTGGCACTGAGTGAGGTCTGCATTTGGATGTCCTGCAGCCCACCCAGGACCTACGTTGAAGGTTTGGTGCGGGTCCTTCACAAGTATACTGTATATTTATTGAATGCTATTTAATATTTTTGTATTTCTATATATAATGTTATTGTTTGCAACGTTCAAGATATCCTCACCTCCCGGATGGACGAATTACTGTTATTGTTAATGTTTTCATGCATAAACAAAACTGTCTCTTTATATTTTACAGCCCGGGAGTGCTGTCGTTTACCATGGGGGAATGTGTAGCCCTGGTACACAATACCAGGAGGATGAGTGGAGAGGTAACAGTTAAGGTCTCTTCATGACATCATGTACACTTCTGACACACCCAGCAGGGGTGTGGAAGGGAGTGATTTTCTAGTCAGTCAGTTTCCTGTCCTTGGACAGAGTAGACGTGTCCAGTTTGAGCCTGTCAGCAGTTCAGAACGTGGAGGCTGGTACAGGTGGTCTAATTCACCTTAGCCTAGTCAGAGCTGTGCCCCACTGGAAGAAAGACTGAACTAGCTATTAAGAGTCGAGCAAATCGAAGGGCAAAGTGGAAGGAAGATTATTGGAAAAGTGCGTTTGGCTTGGAAGAGTCCTGCACATTGCTACCGGTCACTGGGGACCGAAGGATCACTATTAGCTACAAGCATAGTGAAGAGAAAACCAGAGATTTACCGGACCCTAGGTCGCGGCAAACACCCCCTTATAGTCAGTACGTATCTGGGGTCAGGGGAAGTGAAGACTTTGAGTCTCTGCAGGACAAAAGAAGAATTCAGCTCCCTCATAGAAAGGCTCCTAACACTAAATTGACTGGGAAGCACAGCTTTGGATAAGCTGGAATCATAGAGGGGACTACGCTTCAGGCTGGTCGTACTCATCTTCATTGGACAGTAAAGGAGGCCCCTAACTTGCTTAGCTGTTGCCTCAAAGCTCATCCTCCATCAACCCCATCAGCCTCCCTGGACCTGCTTGAACATCTTACAAGTAAAGGTATGGAAAGACGCTGACCGTGTGAGACTGAGTTATTATTGCATGCCTGCACAATCCCTACCTAACTACCGACCTGAGGGAAGAGTCCCACCTGTAGGGACCCGACATCTAGCTGCCTCACCATCCCCTCAGAGATCTACAGCAGCGCTGGTACTAATTACCAGAATACTACAGGTGGCGTCACGAACTGTATATAAACCTATCCCCTGTAAATATATCCCCAACAAACGCCAGACCGCCAGGGCCACAGACCGAGCCACAGCTACCTGTGACAAAATCCCCATAGACTTCCAGGGGCTCGGCTCTGAGTACCCCATTGCCCTGGTAACCCACAATTGTGGTGGCGGGTCGACACATATGCTTCTTTGCAGGAGGTGAAGGGGGGAAGGGGCACTCAGGTATGGAGGGGCACTAGGGTCTGGGGGGCACTCAAATCTGGGGGGGCACTCAGCTCTGCTCTTTTCATGAGCTATAGCTGATACAGACAAGGGTCAGATTTAGGACATGGCAGCGTCCTTGGTGAGCCGGCTGCTGTGCTGATAGTATGACTGACGCTGTCATTGAGCACAGTAGCCGGCTCACTGAGGAGGCGTCGGCTGTAGGGACTGGACTGGAGCCTGGCCGGACACCGTCTATTAACACAGGCTCAGACATTCACCGGGGGTTTGGGGCTGAGGGCTGCGCTGCTCCTGCTGCTCAGTGACTCACTCCTGACTGTGTGACAGGGGGAATACTGTACTGCACTAAGCCCGCGCTTAGCAGGGATTGGATGCTGGAAAGTCCCGCCCTCCTGTTGCTCAGCACTGGCTGCCTCTCCCAGCTGTCTGTCACAGTGACTCCTGCTCTCTCCACACACACCGCTCACTGCGGGCCCCTCCAGCTCCCGTGCCCCTTACACCAGTAAGGGTAATAATCAGAGGATTAGCTAGGGTTTCGGTTTAGGGGGGGCGAAACATCTGAGTGGGCCCTAACCAGAGAACCTCAGCAAATGACCGCGCTGTTGCCAAAATTAATCTATATATAAAAAGACCAATATTGATATCACCGCCATATGGTCAGTGGTACATAACACCAGTCCTACAGAACATATAAGAGATCATAGCAGAGTTACAGATAATGACTTACCGCTGATGTTCTTTCTGATGGAATCGTTCACTTTTCATGTCTTTTCCATCTGGCCCAGACCGACATGACAACTCCTCCAGCCAGGACTTGACTACAGAGAATACAACAAAGACACGTTTCACTTCTCATATTGTCAGCACCGTCACGATCACCGATTGGACTATTCTCAACCTGCACAAACTCCTCATCCTGCTGATACCCCAATACTGAGCCGCTGCTGTCATATGTGTCCCTATTACTACACCTGATACCCCAATACTGAGCCGCTGCTGCAGTATGTGCCCCTATTACTACACCTGGTACCCCAATACTGAGCCACTGCTGCAGTATGTGCCCCTATTACTACACCTGATACTCCAATACTGAGCCGCTGCTGTCGTATGTGTCCCTATTACTACACCTGATACTCCAATACTGAGCCGCTGCTGCAGTATGTGTCCCTATTACTGTGTAGCCCTGGTGTTAGGCACACGCAGTACCCTGGAGAGTGTGTGGCGAGACAGCAGTTTAATGCTAAATACCCATTCACTCAACATACACTAGACACACCCTTAGGGTAAGTGTAGTTACTTGTAAGGGAGTGGTCAGGGTGTATATTGGTTGAGTGATTTTAGAGGAGTGTGTTTCCTGTCTTCGGACAGAGCAGACGTCTGGAGTCTAGCTGGAGGGAGGAAGCCGTCCAGATTGCTCTATCATCAGTTCGGAAAGTGGAGTCTAGTACAGGTGGTCTAGTTCACCTCAGCCTAGTCAGAGCTGTACCTCACCTGAATACATTGAAAGAAAGAAGAAGCTTAGTGCAGAAAGACTTCAGTCACCTGTCTAAAGGACAGTGAAAGGTTCAGAGACGTGCTCCTGCCTAGTGATAACTGAGAATCTGTAACTAGCTCTGAAGGAAGTGAATGAAGGAAGTGACTACCCGACTTTATGCAAGTGTGAGTGTTTATGCTACCAGCGAGGACAAGGCGAAAGGCACAGTGGAAAGATTATTGGAAAGGTGCTTTTGGATTGAAGAAGTCCTGCACATTGCAACCGGTCACTGGGGACCGAAGGATCACTATTAGCTTCAAGCATAGTGGTAAGAAAACCAGGGATTTACCGGACCTTAGGTCGCAGCAAACAGCCCCATATAGTCAGTACGTAACTGGGGTCAGGGGGAGTGAAGACTTTGAGTCCGTGCACGACAAGACAGGAATTCAGCTCTCTCGCAGGAAGGCTCCTACCACAAAACTGACTGGGCAGTACAGCTATGGATTAGCTGGAGTTATTGAGGGAACTACGCTTCAGGCTGGTTGTACTCATTGTGTTGAAAGTAAAGGAGGCCCCTAACTTGTCCAGCTGCTGTCTCAAAATACACTCTCCTTGGATCAGCCTCCCTGGGACCTGCCTGAACATCTTACAAGTAAAGGTATGGAAAGACGCTGACCGTGTGAGACTGTGTTATTTATCTGCACCCGACTTCACTAACTTCATAGACCTGAGGGAAGAGTCCCACCTGTAGGGGACCCGACATCTAGCTGCCTCACCATCCCCTCAGAGATCTACAGCAGCGCTGGTACAAATTACCAGAAGACTACAGGTGGCGTCACGAACTGTATATAAATCTATCCCCTGTAAATATATTCCCCCAATATACGCCAGACCGCCAGGGCCACAGACCGAGCCACAGCTACCTGTGACAATCCCCATAGACTTCCATGGGCTCGGCTCTGAGTACCCCATTGCCCTGGTAACCCACAATTGTGGTGGCGGGTCGACACATTACTACACCTGATACTCCAATACTGAGCCGCTGCTGCCGTATGTGTCCCTATTACTGCACCTGGTACCCCAATACTGAGCCGCTGCTGCAGTATGTGCCCCTATTACTACACCTGATGCCCGAATACTGAGCTGCTGCTGCAGTATGTGCCCCTATTACTACACCTGGTACCCCAATACTGAGCCGCTGCTGCAGTATGTGCCCCTATTACTACACCTGATACCCCAATACTGAGCCGCTGCTGCAGTATGTGTCCCTATTACTACACCTGATACTCCAATACTGAGCCGCTGCTGCCGTATGTGCCCCTATTACTGCACCTGATACCCCAATACTGAGCCACTGCTGCCGTATGTGTCCCTATTACTACACCTGATACTCCAATACTGAGCCGCTGCTGCAGTATGTGCCCCTATTACTACACCTGGTACCACAATACTGAACCGCTGCTGCCCTATGTGTCCCTATTACTGCACCTACTGTGTGGTTCTGTGTGACCTCTAAATTCTAAAGCACCCTCTATAATATAGTAATGCCAGGTGCATGGGCCCTAGAAAACAGTGCCCACATGTTGTCCCCTAGAATGTAATAATGCCCTGTGTGTGCCCCTTTGACAGTCACAGTAACCAGAGTTCCCCTATAACAATAAGCTCCCCTATACACCGTATGATGCCCCCTCACTGGATATATACTGACCCCTTAATATCTCCAAACTATTTAATGGTTCCAACACTGTATGATGGCCCCGCCACTATAATCCCCACACTGTATGATGGCCCCCTAGATAGCCTCCATATAGCATAATACACCAGATAGTCCTCAATATAGTATAATGCACCCCCATAGACAGCCTATGTATTGTAATGCACCCTATAGGCAGCCTCTGTATTATAATGCACTCCCCATAGGCAGTCTTATTTATAATGCACCCCATAGGCAGTCTTATTTATAATGCACCCCATAGGCAGCCTTATTTATAATGCACCCAATAGGCAGTCTTATTTATAATGTACCCCATAGGCAGCCTTACTTATAATGCACCCCATATGCAGCCTTACTTATAATGCACCCCTTATGCAGCCTTACTTATAATGCACTCCCCCATATGCAGCCTTACTTGAAATGTACCCCATATGCATTCTTATTTATAATGCACCCCATATGCAGCTGTGTAGCCCAGCTACGCAGGCACACATGAAAATCCAGGAGAGTGCACAGGAAGGTAACAGCAACGCTTGATATTCATTCACTGTCACTCACTCTTTCAGACACACCCATCTGAGATATAAGAGGGAGTGACGCGTATCTGAAGTGGTTAGTCAGTCAGCCCACCTAGGAGGGAGAGTAGTGGAATCTGGCTCCTGTCTTCGGACGGATCAGCTCAGTGTCAGTCCAAGTGGGACTTAGAGGATACTGAGGGCTACTCAGCGAGCCCTAGAGAAAGTTGACCTCGCCATTGAAAGTTACAAGTGTTTATGTTAAAAGCGGGAAGCAGGGCGAAGGGCACAGTGGAGAAGTTAGAGAAGTGCTACAGGTATTGGATTGCCTGCACTAAATTGCCGGACACCGGGGTCCGAAGCGTTGCTATTGTTTCAAGCATAGTAACAAGAAAACCGGAGGCATCTGGACTACAGGTCGCAGAGAGCAGCCCTAAGTGTCAATACGTAACCGGAGTCAGGTGGAACAGGGACTTTGAGTCAAGCGCAGACAAAAGTAAGGACTTAGTTTCATCACCTAGAAGGCTCCACCACAATGTTGGCCGGGCAGTACAGCTATTGAGAAAGCTGGAGATTCAGAGTTAACTTCGCTTCAGGCAAGTTGGACTCACATGTTATGGAAGTAAAGGAGGCCTCTAACCTGCTCAGCTGTTACCCGAATGTGCACTCTCCACCCCGACCAGCTCCCCGGGATCTGCTTGAACCATCTACCAGTAAAAGGTATGAAAAGAAGCTGCATTGTGTGTGACTGAATTCTTACTACACCCTGCATCATCGTCACCATAGACTTCCAGGGACCCATCTCACCTGTGGGAGACCCACCATCTTGCTGCCCCATAACATCCCCTGTGAAAGTCCTTATAGCAGCGCTGGTCCAACTAACCAGATACCACAGGTGGCGTCACGAACTACCTACCTAATAATCCCCTGTAAATATTCCCCCATCGCATTGACTGCCAGGGCCACGGACCGAGCCACCGCTACCAGTGACAACTCCCATAGATTTCCATGGGCTCGGCTCTGAGTACCCCATAGCCCTGGTATCCACAATTGTGGGGCGAGTCAATTCAACTTTGGCGTCACGAACAGGATGCGAAACTTGCAATTGTGAGTCCTGTGTGCCTATTGAACTGTTTATTTCATGAAAAAGACTGTTTGCTGGTTTTGGCGCCAAATACCGCCATTTTGCCGTCATATTGGCGCCCTGAGGCGCTGGTGAAGAAGGTGGGCGTGCATTCGTGGGCGTGTACCCCCCCTGAGGCGCGAAAGATATGGCCGCCCTCTCCAAATGTTACTACAATGTGCGGTCCTGCCCCACTGCTAAGGAAATCCGCCTCCTCTTCATTCTCTATGTGAAGAGGAGGAGACGCAAATCCCGCCTCCACGGAAGAGACCAGATTGTTCCTGATGGAAACTACACTCTGGCCTGGGATGAGATGGCGGAAGGACAGGAGAATCTGTGCCAAAGATCGGAAGATTTTCTACCTGTGCCAGAGCTGTCCCCAGATAGGGACACCGACCCCGCCATGATGGAGCTGCGGAAGGAGAATGAGGAGCTAAGGAGGAAGCTCCAAGGTCGTGCTGATCTACAGGAGACGGAGAGACGCTGGCGCACCCAAACACAGCGGCTGCTGTGGGATGCAATGTTCTCTCCTACAAGCCAAGGGCCGTCTCCTGAATTCCTGAAATCGCTGCTGGAGAAGGCTGAGGGACGACCGGAGGTTACCGCCGAAAGTGCTGTACCTGATCCCACCGATGCGGAGGTGGAGGAGAAGGAGGCTGAGGAGGTATTGCCCGGACCGGAGTGCCAGTCAGGCCAGGAGGCCACCGCAGAGCACCGCTCCCCGGTAAGGTCACCGGAGGGGTCCCAGCCATCGTTGCCGGAAGTCGACTGGGACGAGATGGAGCGATTAGATGACGTCACCTATGCCGTACAGTGGGAAAGTGAGTGGCGCCGTCGTGAAGAGGAGCAGCAACGCCAAAAGCAGGAGAGAGAAAGAGACATCCAGCGGTCCCGACAGAAACAACATGAAGAATTCATAGCTGACAAGGAGACCGTCCGCCGGGATAAAGGTACCCTACGGGAACAGCGGCGGCAGGGGTGCGTCACCGAGTTCCAGCTCCGCAAGGGCTGGGGCTTCATCCGCGAGCCGGGCCTCTTCGCAGGGGTCTTTGTAAGCCGCCGGGACGTGGAGTCCCACTTACCAATCGGTCATCCTGGGAGGGACCTGATTAATGGGGACATTGTGAGCTACACCCGTCATTGGGGTTTAAAAGGGTGGTATGCCCTGAACGTCTCCATCGTTAGTGACCCCGTCCCCGGTACCGAGGCGTCCCAGTTCGGAGCTCCCACCGCACCAGGCCGTGCCCCAGCATCGCCCCCTGCATTGCAATCAACAAAGTGTCCCGCAACGCAATCTGCGACTCATTCTGGATCGCAACCGGATGATGCGACCACAGTTAAATCGCAGCCTAAGCCTGCATCTTTGATGAGAAGCCAATATTTGCCTGAGACACCCGATGCGTCCCAGCTGGTTCGCACAAGGACTGTGGCCACGCAAACGCAGATATCGGGCCATGACTTATTCGTTATGGGATCCAAAGAGCATCGCGTCGTTCCAGCCCCAGGAGTGGAAGACGTAATGGAAAGTTTATAAAAGTGAAGACCGGTAAGACCCAGACAGGGGTTTGCCGCATTATAGAAATTGTAAAAAAGTTCTGAGGAAATAATTGCCATTTTTGCACTTTATTACTGATGTTTTACATATTTAAAATAGAATACCCGGCTGGGTAAAGTGAGAGTTATAGAATTTGAAAAGTTAAAGAATAAAGATGTAGATTGCATAGTTGCATAGACTACCCCGGTTGGGTAAATTCAGTTAAAGTATATGTCAAAACTTGAAAATCGAGTTTATAAATGTGTCTTTAACCATGCCATGGACTGAGAGGCTGAGGACTGTGCCAGCCCAAGAACTTGTCTTTGTAAATAGTTGCGCTTTGGTGCATTATCTTGGTTTTACATGAAACCACTACCACTATCTACCTCTGAAGAAAAACCCGTATGGTGGGCCTAGAGTGAGGTCTGCAGTCAGAAGTCCTGCAGCCCACCCAGCACCCACGTGGGAGGTTTTTGGTGCGGGTCCTCCACAAGAATATTGTCTGATATTGTGAATATTTATGAGAATGTTTGATATTTTGATACTTTTGTATTTTTTCCATTGTACAAAATGTAACGTTTAAGAAATCCTCACCTCCCGGATGGGAAGAGTTAAAATGTTATGTTAATGCAAAACAAAATGTTCTTTTTGTCTTTTACAGCCCGGGAGTGCTGTGTTTTACCAAGGGGGGATGTGTAGCCCAGCTACGCAGGCACACATGAAAATCCAGGAGAGTGCACAGGAAGGTAACAGCAACGCTTGATATTCATTCACTGTCACTCACTCTTTCAGACACACCCATCTGAGATATAAGAGGGAGTGACGCGTATCTGAAGTGGTTAGTCAGTCAGCCCACCTAGGAGGGAGAGTAGTGGAATCTGGCTTCTGTCTTCGGACGGATCAGCTCAGTGTCAGTCCAAGTGGGACTTAGAGGATACTGAGGGCTACTCAGCGAGCCCTAGAGAAAGTTGACCTCGCCATTGAAAGTTACAAGTGTTTATGTTAAAAGCGGGAAGCAGGGCGAAGGGCACAGTGGAGAAGTTAGAGAAGTGCTACAGGTATTGGATTGCCTGCACTAAATTGCCGGACACCGGGGTCCGAAGCGTTGCTATTGTTTCAAGCATAGTAACAAGAAAACCGGAGGCATCTGGACTACAGGTCGCAGAGAGCAGCCCTAAGTGTCAATACGTAACCGGAGTCAGGTGGAACAGGGACTTTGAGTCAAGCGCAGACAAAAGTAAGGACTTAGTTTCATCACCTAGAAGGCTCCACCACAATGTTGGCCGGGCAGTACAGCTATTGAGCAAGCTGGAGATTCAGAGTTAACTTCGCTTCAGGCAAGTTGGACTCACATGTTATGGAAGTAAAGGAGGCCTCTAACCTGCTCAGCTGTTACCCGAATGTGCACTCTCCACCCCGACCAGCTCCCGGGATCTGCTTGAACCATCTACCAGTAAAAGGTATGAAAAGAAGCTGCATTGTGTGTGACTGAATTCTTACTACACCCTGCATCATCGTCACCATAGACTTCCAGGGACCCGTCTCACCTGTGGGAGACCCACCATCTTGCTGCCCCATAACATCCCCTGTGAAAGTCCTTATAGCAGCGCTGGTCCAACTAACCAGATACCACAGGTGGCGTCACGAACTACCTACCTAATAATCCCCTGTAAATATTCCCCCATCGCATTGACTGCCAGGGCCACGGACCGAGCCACCGCTACCAGTGACAACTCCCATAGATTTCCATGGGCTCGGCTCCGAGTACCCCATAGCCCTGGTATCCACAATTGTGGGGCGAGTCACAGCCTTACTTGAAATGTACCCCATATGCATTCTTATTTATAATGCACCCCATAGGCAGTCTTATTTATAATGTACCCCATATGCAGCCTTACTTATAATGTACCCCATATGCAGTCTTATTTATAATGCACCCCCATATGCAGCCGTACTTATAATGCACCCCCATATGCAGCCGTACTTATAATGCACTCCCCCATGGCAGCCTTACTTATAATGCACTCCCCCATATGCAGCCGTACTTATAATGTACTCCATATGCAGCCGGACTTATAATGCACCCCCCATATGCAGCCGTACTTATAATGCACTCCCCATATGCAGCCTTACTTATAATGCACTCCCCCATATGCAGCCGTACTTATAATGCACCCCCATATAAACCGTACTTATAATGCACTCCCCATATGCAGCCGTACTTATAATGTACTCCATATGCAGCCGTACTTATAATGCACCTCCATATGCAGCCGTACTTATAATGCACTCCCCATATGCAGCCTTACTTATAATGCACTCCCATATGCAGCCTACTTATAATGCACTCCCCCATATGCAGCCTTACTTATAATGCACCCCCATATGCAGCCGTACTTATAATGCACTCCCCCATATGCAGCCTTACTTATAATGCACTCCCCCATATGCAGCCTTACTTATAATGCACCCCCATATGCAGCCGTACTTATAATGCACTCCCCCATATGCAGCCTTACTTATAATGCACTCCCCCATATGCAGCCTTACTTATAATGCACTCCCCCATATGCAGCCTTATTTATAATGTACCCCCATATGGAGCCTCTGCTCTGTAATATAATGCAGCCCCCTTTACAAAAATAATAAATCCAGTACTCACCTCTCTTGCTCCCGGCTCCAGCGCTGCTCACTGCTCTCCCTCTCAGCGTCTGACTGCCGGCGCCGGGCAGTGACGTCATCGCGCCCGCTGTCAGACGCTGAGAGGGGGATTATGGGAGAGGAGGAGCGCTCACTCCTTCTCTGTTATGTTTCGGTAGCTGAGGAGTGCAGGTAAAAAAGGCAATACACCAGAGCAGTTGGAATCTATGAGATTGCAGTACCCTGACTAACCACCGCAACTAGAGGCAGCCGTGGAGCGTTCCTACGTTGGTCCTAGACGCCTCGTCACAGCCTGAGAAACTAACTACACCTAAAGATAGAAATAGGAAAGCTATCTGCCCCGGAGCAGAACCCCAAAGATAATAGAAAGCCCCCAAACATGTAATGGCGGTTAGACAAGAGGAAATACTGACACAGAAAGAAAATAGTATGAGCAAACGCTGGGGCCCAAACTATCTAAATAGAAAAGGATAGGAAGGGTACTTTCTGCAATCCCAGAAAACCCTGAAAAACACCAACTCTACTAATTTCAAAATCACCTGAGATCACACGACCTCTACCACCTAAATTAGTTCTCTGGTGTAACAAAATCAAAACAGCAGCCACTGAAAAAACTGGAAAAAGCAAAAGAACAAAACTCAGTGGCTGAACTAAACTGAGAGGGCAGAAGCCCCGGAGGGGACCCTGAAGGCCCCCAAAGAAGTGCAGGACAAAATGCAAAAATATAGCAAAAACACAAAATAAGAAATTGTCTTATCTGATAGCAGGAGATGCAGACACGACACAGCAGGCTACAAGGGAAACTGGAAAGAAGGATTCAGACCAGAACAATTGTTCACCGGCAACCCTGATGGGAAAATGACTCCCCTATACAAGACCAATCAGTAACACCTGATTCCCAGTCCTCACAATCCTCACTAGTACCGCTTGTAACCACCAGAGGGAGCCTCTGCTCAGAACTCATCTCAAACCCATTCACAACACTTCTCTCTCAATGCGGTCAGCTGTATTGGCTACATGCCGATACAGCTGACCCTGCGATGACGGGCGGGGGGCCCACTGCTGGCACCGGGCCCCCACCACCTGCTCAGGCCCCATAGCGGCGGGCGGCAGAGCAGGGAGATTGATTCTCCCTGCTCTGCCGCAGAAAGTAACTGTATCGGCGATACAGTTACAGTAGCGTAGCTCCGGGTGGGCCCCCTCTGCCCCCCCGGTAGCTACGCTAATAATGCCCTGATGGCGGCCCTGCATAGTGGCGCCGGAGGTGGCGGCGGGCCCCGGAACTACCGTGGTGGTAGGTGAAGCAGCTGCAGCAGGGACGGGCCCCCTTCTAGCCCGGGCCCTGTGGCAGCTGCTTCCCCTGCTTCCACGATAGTTCCGCCCCTGCACTGTGGGTTTAAATACATTTTTTTTCTCTGTAGGCTTTCATGAGGAGCCTGAAAAAGCACAGTTGTGTTTTTAAGTGCAAAATTAAAGCTTTTCTGGATTAAAATAAAAAAGCATTAAAAAACGTTGCTTCAAATCTGCACCAAGTAAAGGGAAAACACATAAAATAATGCAGCAAAAACACAATTATCAGAGCCCAGGTTGTTATTGCGTATTTTGGAGCAGACAACTGCAAAAAACATGCAGAAAAAAAGCGCAGCATTTATAAAAATTTCAGACATGTAGGTGTTAATTAAATGTGTAAATTCATTGAAAAAAATGCGTGGGCTCCCGCGGTATTTTCTCCACCAGACAGGGAAAGCCACTGAGTGGGGGCAGATAATAATAGCCTAGGGAGAATGCATTTTCTTGTTCCCCCCCTGGCTACTAACATCTGCCCCCAGCCACCCCAGAAAAGGCACATCTATGATTAGATGCGCCTTTTCTGGCACTTAGCCCGTCTATTCCCATTGCCCTGTAGCGGTGGCTAATGGGTTAATAATGGGTTAAGGCCACCTTGCTATTGGAAGGTGACTTTAAGCCAGGTTAATAATAGAGACTTGTCAATTAGACAAGTCTCCATTATTAATCCTATTGTATGAAATGGTTAAAAAAACACACACACATTAATTAAAAATAATTTTAATGAAATAAATACACAGTTTTTGACCATCTTTTATTGTACTGGTACTCCATTCGAATCCCTTGTTCTCCTGTAATAAAATTAAAATAATAAAGCAAGCATATTCTTACCTCTTCGGCGCTCAGTCAGGTCCCCCGCTGTAATCCATCGGAAAGGGTTAACAGGTTTACAGCGGGGACCAGAGCTAATGCTGTAGCCTCGCTGTAAACCCCCTAATGAATGAGCTCATCTCCCGGCTGACAGAAGAGGAAGTGATTAGCTGGGAAGCTTAATTGATTACTTCCCACGCTAATCAGTTCACTTCAGGTCAGCCGGGGACTCCGCACAGCATCAGTGACGTCACAGGGAGTCCCCCGCTGACCTGAACTGAACTGATTAGCGTGGGAAACATTCAATTAAGCTTCCCAGCAAATCACTTCATCTCCTGTCAGCCGGGAGAGGAACTCATTCATTCGGGGTTTACAGCGAGGCTGCAGCATTAGCTACGGTCCCCGCTGTAAACCTGTTAACCCTTTGTGAAGGATTGCAGCGTGGGACCTGACTGAGCGCCGGAGAGGTAAGAATAAGCTTGCTTTAGCATTTTCATTTTATTACAGGAGAACAAGGGAATCGTATGGAGTACCAGTACAATAAAAGATGGTCAAAAACTGTATTTATTTCATTAAAATTATTTTTAATTAATGTGTGTATTTTTTTTAACCATTTCATACAATAGGATTAATAATGTCTACTTGTCTAATTGACAACTCTACATTATTAACCTGGCTAATTGTCACCTTTCAATAGCAAGGTGGCCTTAACCCATTAGCCACCGCTACAGGGCAATGGGAATAGACGGGCTAAGTGCCAGAAAAGGCGCATCTAATCATAGATGTGCCTTTTCTGGGGTGACTGGGGCAGATGTTAGTAGCCAGGGGGGGCACAAAAATAATGGTCCCTCTCTGGGCTATTATTATCTGCCACCACTCACTGGCTTTCCCTGTCTGGTGGAGAAAATACAGCGGGAGCCCACGCATTTTTTTTCAACGAATTTACACATTTAATTAACCCCTACATGTCTGAAAATTTGCACACATACACTCATGTAATTGTTAATCAAAACCATATATCAAACTACATGAAATGAAATGGTTTACTGTATGTAAACCATGTGTCATTTCATGTCGGGTTCTGTAATTTCACAGAAGCCGGCAATTGAATTAGCGGCTATTATACTGTGTAGAAGTGTATGAACTATAAATATAAAATATATATATATATATGTCACAATGACATGTGTATATACATATATATATATATATATATATATATATATATATATTCTATGTGTATATATCTATTCTTTCTATTCTTTATTAAACCTGTCAGTGTGATTTTACAGTATAGCCGGGATGAATTGCCGGCTTTTCTAAAGGACACTGGTGCGTATTTCTCACAAGTCACACGTGTGATCCGTGTGTAATCCGCATTTTTCTCGCACCCATAGACTTTCATTGGCGTACTACGGGTGTAATACGATGTCAATCGCAGCATGCTGCATCTCGCAGCGTAAAATACGCCCGAGAAATATACGCATGATCAGAGCTGACCCATAGAGAAATATTGGTCCGAGTGTAATGCGTGATTTTCACGCCTCTCACTCGTCCGTATTCCTCCTTAGTGTGACGCCGGCCTAAGAGGGAGATGCAGCTGCAGTTTCTCTCTCTGTGTCTGTGAGACTGCATGCAGTAAGAGGGATAGGGGAAGGAGAATTAGGGTGACTGATGGGGGCTGTAAGGGAGGTACATGAGAAGATACTGGCACATGGTAAGAGGGGTCCCGCTATAGATTTTGCATTGGGACGTAAAGGTTTTAGGCAGCCCCTCTGCTCAGCCACATCCCTGGGAATCATCCTTGGGAATGTATATGAATAAGTGCATTTACTCTGAGTAGTTTATGTGCAGTTTATGTGTAGTTTAGCATGCCGCAGCACTGCTGGGAGTTGTAGTTATACAACAGCTGGTAAGCCGCTAATTGAAGACTATACAATAACTAGAGTCACCTGGAGCCCTCCTATACACCGCAAGCAGATTTCTTTCATTTAGACACGTAGGATTTTATGTGTTTGTACCTCCGAGAACGGCACATTCTTCACATGTGGAATGTTTTCTCAGCTGCGTATTCCATCATTTACATCACAGGAGCCCAATATGCTTCTCATATTATCATAACCACAATCAGAACTAAATCCTGAGTCTCAGGGCACCGCGCCCGGCTGTCCTCATGGCTATATTCATGCTGCCCGAACCAGATAAAACATACTTCGAAAATCCATCCGGGGACTATATTCTTGGCTGAACAGTCCAATATTGAGACCAGCCAGCTTCAGTTGAATGACAGGTGCATAGGGACAGACCTGTCAATCAGCTAGGCAGGGAGAAGCCATCAGGAGACCACTAGACTAGACTAGTCAGCCAAAAAAATAGTCCTGTTTTTCAAAGTCTGCAGAGTTTCAGAGAAACTTGGTTAGGGCAGCATGAATCTAGTGTCTAGGATTTTTTCAGTTCATAAAACACATTTTCATAAAATGTATTAAGAAATTTTGGGTTAACAGAAGGGGGTCCTCTGTTTAAGATCCTCATCGCAAGTAGGGATTAGAATGTGGTAAAAAAAAGAGCGTCTCTGTCCCCGGAGGACCGGTACTGTCCTACATAACATAGGTAATCCATTGACATGAATGGGCTGTTCACAGTGTAATACTTCACTTCCACTCTGGGGGTGCTGCAGGGAAACTTAACACTTAATCTGGCCATACACATTTGATGGCTGTCGATGATTTCACCGATCGCTTGGCTGACAGCCTTCACAGCTGACTCTCCCATGCCGAGAGCTCCTATGTTCTCTTTGAGAAAGCTGCCAACACATCGGATGCAACGGGCAGTCCGAAATTGGACATGTTCAATCAACATCTCCCCTGCCCTCATATACATTAACCCATCGGCCGAACCCGTCGATATCAGTGAGTCATGCCAACTTTCGTCAGACCCCGATCCTGCGCATCCCTTCTTCACATCTATATCATTTGACAGATGGCACAGTTTTAATTCTAGAGATTTGGACCATCCCGAGTAGGGTCACCTTGAAGCAGTGGAATAGCTTTTCCTTCTTTTCTTTTTTTTTAATCAAAACAATGTTAAATAAGTACCTATGCTATATTCATGCACTATTACTATTTATTTACTTACTGCACAGTATTTGCTCATTATGTTTTTGACTTAGGTTTTGCATGCCAACATTAGCTTAATGTGTATGGCTAGCTCTCTGCCAGGTTTTGATATAAATCACAGCTGATCGCTTGGATTTTCACCAATTTACTTACCAGGGAGCCTTCCACCAAGTAGGGATTGTCCATGATGGAGAACCCCTTTAATAAAAAGAGCAATTTCAAATTCATATGCTGTATCAGTATATGAATCAGTTTTGTTGGGTGCCATAGAATCATAGAATATTAGAGTTGGAAGGGACCTCCAGCCAGGGTAATCTTTTCCACACCCTGGTCAATACAGGAGTCACTAAACCATCTCATCTAATGCTACAATCCTTAAAAAAATATAGATATACAGTACATTTACAGCTCTGGCAAAAATTAAGAGACCACTGCACAGTTTCATAAAAATCAGCTTCTCCACATGTCTGACAGCCATTCCATCCCAGTGTCAGCTGAATTCCAACCAGAGTTCACCTCATTCTACTTAATGTGCTTCTGATTAGGTGATCACCTGAACCAAATCTTATTTAACGAAGGAAAGTATAAAAAACACCGCTGTGGTGTTCACAATCCTCTTGCAATAGGACAAGCTGGATGACAAAACAAGTGCTAGTAATATCCCAAAAGTAATAGGAATGAAAAAATAACTTTTAACCATGCCAAAGGAGTTGAAAAGAAAAGTCTCGAGTGAGGAAAATAAGGGCTCAATTCTGGCTTTACTAGCAGAGGGATACATTGAGCGTCATGTTGCCTCCATCCTTAAAATTTCTAAGACGGGTGTCCATTACAACAAAGTCAAGCAGCAGACATTGGGGACAACAAAGCTACAGACTGGGAGAGGGCAAAACCGACCCTCCACTGACAGGGATGACCGTCATCTTATTCGATTGTCTAAAGGAAGAAAAAAGATGACCACCAAAAATGTTGCACACCACCCTATATAGTAATAGAAAATGACTTTATTGGCAAACAACAATAAAAACATGCTAAAAACAGTGAGAAGCCACCCGCATACATCCTGCTACACAATTGTCAATAATGAGGCAAAACATGTAGTATGAACCATCCTATAATGAGCAATAATGCCTAATATATAATTGACAAAATGTCCACAAAGAAACCCCCATATATGTGGTTAAATGTGAACATAACCACAAATGGACCAGCAGCTGTGTGAACATAGACAAAAACGCTCTATGAACCAGAATGCACCCATGAGGTAGAGAGAAACAATAATTATGTACAGCAAAAATTGCTAAGATATACTACCAGTCAGGGAAATCCCATGCAATGTGCCCAGATGCAAGTCCAAAGAATGAAAAGCAATGAGCGGTGTAGAAATGTGCTCACAAATCTGCCATGGGGAAGGAAGGCAAGTGGCAAAAAGTGCAGGAGGCAGAGGCGGGGGCTGCCCCCCCTGATATTGATTGTTTAAACTTTGCAGTGCGCCCATTTTTTCATATTGCAATCTTATTCGATTGTCACTCAGCAATCGCAGGATGACATCAAGTGACCTACAAAAGGAATGGCAAATGGCAGCTGGGGTGAAGTGCATGGCAAGAACAGTTTGTAACAGGCTCCTAGAGGCAGGACTCAAGTCATGTAAAGCTAGAAAAGCCTTTCATCAATGAGAAGCAAAGGAGAGCCAGGCTGAAGTTTGCCAAAGACCATAAGGATTGGACCACAGAGGACTGGAGTAAGGTAATCTTCTCTGATGAGTCTAATTTTCAGCTTTGCCCAACACATGGTCGTCTAATGGTTAGATGGAGACCTGGAGAGGCGTACAAGCCACAGTGTCTTGCACCCACTGTGAAATTTGGTGGAGATTGGTGATTATCTGGGGATGCTTCAGCAAGGCTGGAATTGGGCAGGTTAATCTTTGTGAAGGACGTATGAATCAAGCCGCATACAAGGTTATCCTGGAAAAACAGTTGATTCCTTCTGCTCAGACAATGTTCCCCAACTCTGAGGACTGTTTTTTCCAGCAGGACAATGTGCCATGCCACACAGCTAGGTCAATCAATGTGTGGATGAAGGACCACCACATCAAATCCCTTTTATGGCTGCACAATCTCCAGACCTGAACCCCATTGAAAACCTCTGGAATGTAATCAAGAGGAAGATGGATAGTCACAAGCCATCAAACAACGAACTGCTTACATTTTTGTACCAGGAGTGGCATAAGGTCATCGAAAGACAGTGTGAAAGACTGGTGGAAAGCATGCCAAGACACACGAAAGCTGTGACTAAAAATCATGGTTATTCCACAAAATGTTAATTTCTGAACTCTTCCTGAGGTAAAACATTAGTATTGTTGTTTCTAAATGATTTTGAACTTGTTTTCGTAGCATTATTTGAGGTCTGCAAGCGCTGCAGTTTTTTGTTATTTTAACCATTTCTCATTTTGTGAAAATAAATACATAATTTATTGCTTGGAAATTCGGAGACATGATGTCAGTAGTTTATAGAATAAAGGAGCAATTTACATTTTACTCAAAAATATAAAGAGAAAAATCAGACAGACTGAAAATTTTGCAGTGGTCTCTTAATTTTTGCCAGGGCTGTATTTATTGATTTAGGAGTGTTTTAATCACGTGTTTTATCACTTTCATTTTTGATAGACTGAAACAGTAGAAATAATCGGTCATAGAAGAGCACGTCCTTTAACTGAAGTGTGTCTGCCACAAACTAATTTTTTTTTTAATAGTCTACTTTTTTTTCTAGCAGACATAAATATTCAGGTAGAACGTAAAATCTTGGTTAGAATCCAACCCAACGCCTCGACACCGAACTGAGTGAATACCTGCTCATCCCCCTAATGAGGTCCATTGTAGTCTGACAGTAGGTGTCTCCAGGATCTATAAATCTGTAACATTGCTGTTTTCAATAACCCGGTGTCTCAGGATCACCGGAGAAATGAAACTACATTCAGATAAAGCTCTTTATATAAAAGAGATGTTCGTAAAAGAGAAAACCTGATCTGGTGACAGTGTGAGAACGCCAAGGATGACATGGAACGGAGAGAGCTTGGTCTATGGTGTATTTGTTAAAACAGAAGTTTTAGTGAAAAGATTTTACGTTTTTCGATTTACTTAGGTTGGCAAGAAATATAACGTGCTTGAATGTATCAAAGTGAACTTCAAAGACAATTTATATAACATGGTACATAATTAACCTCAATGCCAAAAATACAGATTTATTTTCAGAATTAAATATGGCCGATCATACGGCCTTTGTCGTTGACTTTTCGGTGATAAGTGCAGGACTCCCTTTCTGGAGACTTTCACCCAAGGGTCTTAAAAAATGGGGAGAAAAGGAGAACAATCACCAAGCCTTTCAGCACTGATTGGCAAACCCCAAAAGTAGAATAGAAACACGTCACCACTTCTGTATTTATCACCCATTCCTGGTTTTGGCTTACAAATATTGATGTAAAATACTGACCAAATACTGAACATGTGAATGTGGCCTAAAGATGAGGATGTGTAGAGTTTCCTTAAGAAAGCCTTCAGAAATTTCTACACTCAGATATTAATTTTTTAAAGCTGGTGCCACATGTAAATTAGGAGTGAGGCTTCATCTTATGTATGTTTCCACATAAAGTTTTTTTTTCCACCTGAGACATTTATGGCTTATCGAAATTATGTGCCATCAATGTCTGATAGATACACGTTCTACCACTGGGACCTGCTTCCTTCTCGAGAACAGGGCTCCACTGAGCGCTAACGCTAGAAGAGATGGTCGCGTGGCTTTCTTTAGGACAGTGTTTCTCAACTCCAGTCCTCAGGACCCACCAACAGGACATGTTTTCAGGATTTCCTTAGTATTGCAAAGGTGATGGAATTAATGCTTGAGCAGGTGATACAATTATCACCTGTGCAATACTAAAATTATCACCTGTGCAATACTAAGGAAATCCTGAAAACATGACCTGTTGGTGGGTCCTGAGGACTGGAGTTGAGAAACACTGCTTTAGGAGCTCCAAAATTTGGCAGACAAGAGGTCATCAAGTGAAGTGCTCTTCTACTCAATATTTGGGATATTTTCCCATCATGGTAGAGCTTTCAGTTTTCAAAAAATCTGTTCCTTCTCATCACGTTCCCCTATGAGGTCATAAAAGACATGAGGAAAATGTTGATCTCTTTTTATATGAATGTTATCCCTCGTGACCGGGGTTGACATAGCAGCCAGAAGTACAGCCAACTTCTAATAAGGTCCAGCTCATTTTGTTCCTACTGACACTAGATGATTATCTGATTTATGGGATATTCAACGATCGGCATTAACCAGAGTCATCACCAGGTTTCCCTATAATATGTGTAGCGCCCGCGTCCCTGCCTGCTGCCAGACAGGGATGTCGCTCTCCTCACCTGCGCTCAGCGTCCTCCTTCCGCCCTGCTGGTCCCGCGCGCTCCTTCCCTGCTACTGGCCTTAGGGCGCGCGCCCGCACCCTCCCCCGCTCTTAAAGGAGCCGCGCGCATTTTCTAAATCAGTCTCCAGCCAATGCTGGAGGACTCCACCCTATATTAAGGGCTTCCTCCTTAATGTAGGTGCCCGAGCAATGTTGTTCCTGTGCAGTCTAACTCTGTTTCAGCCTTCAGCTCCTGATTCCAGTTACCTGCCTGTTACCTGTCTGCTTGCCTGTCTGCCATCCGTCTGCAGTTCCATCCAGAGGTTCGGACGTCATCTGCAGAGATCCCCGGCTCTTGCCTGCTCACCTAGGAGCGATCATCTGCCATCCGACTGCAGCTCCATCCAGAAGTTCGGACATCATCTGCGGAGATCCCCGGCTCTTGCCTGCTCACCTGGGAGCGATCATCTGCCATCCGACTGCAGCTCCATCCGGAAGTTCGGACATCATCTGCAGTGATCCACGGCTCTTGCCTGCTCACCTGGGAGCGATCATCTGCCATCCGACTGCAGCCTACCTGGAGGCTCCACCATATCAGGTCGTATATACCTGCCTGTCCAGAGACTGCCTGGTCACTTGCCATGACAACCTGCCTGTCCCAGAGACTGTCCTGGTCACTTGCCGTGACAACCTGCCTGTCCCAGAGACTGCCCTGGTCACTTGCCGTGACAACCTGCCTGTCCAGAGACTGCCTGGTCACTTGCCGTGACAACCTGCCTGTCCCAGAGACTGCCTTGGTCACTTGCCGTGACAACCTGCCTGTCCAGATACTACCTGGTCACTTGCCGTGACAACCTGCCTGTCCCAGAGACTGCCTTGGTCACTTGCTGTGACAACCTGCCTGCCCAGAGACTTCCTTGGTCACTTGCTGTGACAAACCTGCCTGTCCAGAGACTACCTATATCCCCTGCCGTGATTCCCTGCCCTTTTCCCGGGTGCCACCCGCTCTCTTACAAGTAAACTCTCTTGTATAATAAAGCTTTGTGGTTCTACCAACCTGACCTGTCTCGTCAGTAGTTCCACCCACCAGACCCGTTACAATATGAAAGGGAATGCGCGCATCAAATAATAATAAATAAATAGGGAGGTGCGGATCGGTGGAGAACAACAACTACATCGAGGAGAAAAGAACTACCGTAGTAACGCACACTACACCAATAATATAAAGTGAAATTGTATCAAATTTTATTGGTTTATACAGAAAGTGCAATAAAATATAAATAAAATCAAGGTGATTCCAATCCTGAAAGACCGCCTGTAACCATGGCTGGGGTAGTGTAATGTATTACATCTCAATCAATGCAATAACATAAAAATGACAAGGGAAAAATTATGATAATGAAGAAAAAAACATTTTTTATACATAATATACAATAACATAAATCAAAATTAAGTGCCCAAGGATATAATAATCCACCTACAAATGAGAGAACCTGTATGGATACAAAAATAACAATAACAAAAAGCACCCAACCAATATAAGAAATAGCATGTCCAGGGGTAAGATAATCCCCCTACAGGCGGTCTTTCAGGATTGGAGTCACCTTGATTTTATTTATGTTTTATTGCACTTTCTGTATAAACCAATAAAATTTGATACAATTTCACTTTATATTATTGGTGTAGTGTGCGTTACTACGGTAGTTCTTTTCTCCTCGATGTAATCACCAGGTTTCCCTTCACGGAAGTCAGAAATTTAGGTTAGGGCCCTGGCCCTATATCTAAATGGCTAATACCTGTCACGGGTGTATCAGAACCTGCAGACAGTTGCACTGCATCTAGCTGGAGAAGGTCTATGCGTTTGACTTTGCAGACACCTTCTTAACCCTTCTGACATTTTGACCCAGCAGTAACCTTTCTCCAGCTCTAATTGACAAATATGGACCTGGTGTTTTATAGACTCCCAGCCTGCTGCTGGAAATCACCGGTGATGTTTCCATTTCCCCCTATTGAGGCTTGGAGCTATAGTGGCTATCTTCCTCTTTGGTGCTGTTTGAGGATGTCTGTATTATCTCTTTGAGTCTACTCAAGATAAGTGTTCCCCCTTGTTTGTCTGTCCCATCTGTCTTTAGTTGTAGTGGTGATTGACTAGTGCATACCCTGTCCTTCCTTAAGCAGGGATTACTGCCAGGATCAGGCAGAGATTAGGTTCCTGCTCAATGATAGGTGCAGAACCTATATAGGGACGTTTAGGACAGACAGGGTGACTTTAGATCTGCCTAGGGGTCCCCACTCCCCTCTTCCCTAGTGTTGGGCTCCCTTCCCCACATCCCTTTGTGTTGCACATTCTCATTCCTACACTGTGGGACAATAATCTAGTGATGCATAGGGGCTTGTTGGCACCACCAGGTATCCAGAATCTTGGACACATATTCCTCTATTCTCCTCTTGCATAGGCTGTTGTTCGGGCTCATACACATGACTGTATTATCGGTCTGAATGTGATCCGACAAAACATCGGAGCGCACTTGGACCAATGTTATTCTACGGGGCAATGCACATATCTGATTTTTTCCTCGGACCGAGCCAGACAC
Organism: Oophaga sylvatica; assembly: GCA_033576555.1. Taxonomy (NCBI): domain Eukaryota; kingdom Metazoa; phylum Chordata; class Amphibia; order Anura; family Dendrobatidae; genus Oophaga; species Oophaga sylvatica. The sequence continues at coordinate 975,087,434 of JARQOD010000001.1, read as the reverse complement.
ACGAAACAATCACAGCATGCCCGAATTGGATCCGATTATTGGTCATACAAATCAATAAGTTTGAGTAAAACATCAGATTCCACTATGATGACATCTGAGTGCAGTCCGATTTTCATTGACTGATAAAATAGAGAGGATGGAGAATTTTTCTTCCATCTTCTCCTCATCTGAGAAAATTGGATCACACTCTGATCAGAGTTTGATCAGCGTGATCTGCATAGCTGACCCGATCTTCTCGGATGAGAGAGTATACGCTCATGTGACACCAACAGTAGAGATAGTGCTAAACCCTCAATGTCTTCTCGATGGTTGCTTAGTTTTCCTTTCTTGGAGCCAGCTCTCCACTCCTGCAGCCGCACGTTCACGTGGCAGCTGCAGGCTCATCGGCGCTCCTTGTAGGTGACGTGCCCACCGGCCCGCTTACATCTCGGAAACTTTTTCAATGAACTTTGCTGACGACAGGGAATCTTTATGGAACGTTTCTTTCTTCCTCGTAGTCATATTTTCTTTATGTTACTTGACATTAAAAGGCATTAAATAATCTTGCGTTACTTTACTAAGATTACAATTACATTCCTGATTCAGGCTTGACCTTTGTAACGCTCCATAAAGCCAAGCCAAAATTCCTGGCTCCCTGGCACTGAAGTCTCTCTGACAGACACCGGGGGTAGGAGTATATACCGTGAAGCTTAAAAGCTTTTTTGAAATGAAATAATATGTACGTATATTATGTGTGAATGATAATATTCTGGAGGGGATTGACAATGTTTCCTCCATTTCCTTTAATACGGATTACTTACAACGACCGTCGTCAAAGCGCGCGCCAGTTCTGTTCTTTCAAGAGCACATCTGTGGGTTTTAGGTTATAGGGTATTTAATTATATATATATTTATATGGAACATTTTATGATTCAGGACTCATCTCTCCTCAACCTCCATTATGGTCCTCCACGATCGCCTACGATAATGAAGTGTGTGTGCATCAAGTCGGGACATATTTATGGCCCATATGAGTTTACACAAATATAATGCACATAAGTAATAGGCGAATATCATATTAGCCAAAATATATGATGCTGAGGGCATGTGTCATAAGTGCCACGCTATGTGTGCACAACCTGTGCTTTACCATTGGGGTCTTATTCAGTGTATTAGATAAAGCATGGCTGATTTGTTTCCCCCACAAACAGCATCACACCTGTCCACAGGTTGCATCTGGTACTGCAGAGTAGCTCCATTGAATTGAACAAGGCTAGGCTGTAATACCACACCCAACCTGTGGTCAGAGTTGGCGCTGTTACAAGGCTAGGCTGTAATACCACACCCAACCGGTGCTCAGAGCTGGCGCTGTTACAAGGCTAGGCTGTAATACCACACTCTACCTGTGGTCAGGGGTGGTGCTGTAATAATCCTAGGGTGTAATACCACACCCAACCTGTGGTCAGGGGTGGTGCTGTAACAAGACTGGGCTGTAATAACACACCTAACCTGTGGTCAGAGTTGGCGCTGTTACAAGGCTAGGCTGTAATACTACACCCAACCTGTGGTCAGGGGTGGTGCTGTAATAATCCTAGGGTGTAATACCACACCCAACCTGTGGTCAGAGTTGGCGCTGTTACAAGGCTAGGCTGTAATACTACACCCAACCTGTGGTCAGGGGTGGTGCTGTAATAATCCTAGGGTGTAATACCACACCCAACCTGTGGTCAGAGTTGGCGCTGTTACAAGGCTAGGCTGTAATACTACACTCAACCTGTGGTCAGGATGGTGCTGTAATAATCCTAGGGTGTAATATCACACCCAACCTGTGGTCAGGGGAGGTGATCTAACAAGGCTAGGCTGTAATAACTCACCCAACCTGAGGTGAGGGGTGGCACTGTAACAAGACTAGGTTGTAATACTACACGAAACCTGTGGTCAGGGGTGCTGCTGTAACAAGGCTAGGCTGTAATACCACACCCAACCTGTGGTGAAGGGTGGCACTGTACCAAAGCTAAGCTGGAATACCACACTTAACCTGCATCATTCAGCACAATGATCTCTTCCTTCTGCATTTTATTAGATGTTCCAGGTCTTGAACTACTCTGCTGTCATGTCCTAACTTGCTTTCCCTTAAATATGAGTGTCTTATAGGCTCAAGAACTAGATCAACATGGCTGCAACTCAACAAACTTCCAAATAGTCGTTAGGTAATGTCACTGCTCCAGAAGACCTTACCCGCTCCATAAATACCATATGACAAGCCTATTTTTGTGGTATTATCCTATTGACAAATAGAATTAATTTCACTAGCGAGTGAATGATTTCTAGTTATGGAAGAATCATAGAATCATAGAATCATAGAATGGTAGAGTTGGAAGGGACCTCCTGGGCCATCTGGTCCAACCCCCTGCTCAAAGCAGGATTCTCTAAATCATCCCAGACAGATGTCTGTCCAGCTTCTGTTTGAAGACTTCCATGAAAGGAGAACTTACCACCTCTCGTGGCAGCCTGTTCCACTCATTGATCACCCTAACTGTCAAAAAGTTTTTTCTAATATCTAATTTGTGTCTCCTCCCATTCCGTTTCATCCCATTGCTTCATCCCAAGTTCAGGAGGATTATCATTGAGCTACTTGATGGTTCCAAGTTATTGAAATAACCTTCCAAAATGTCCTAACTTGCTTTACCATAAGAATGGGTGAGTTTTAGGATCATGAACTGGGACAACAATTGCAATTCATTGGGAGTTCCATTGCTTGAAGTATTCTTCCAACATATCCTAACTTAATTTTCCATAAGAAAGAATGGTCCATAGGCTTAAAAACTGAATTAACATGGCCACTTCTTAACATCCTTACAAACAGTCTTTAGTTGTTGTCCCTCTTACAGAAAACTACCCAATTACTGCCCATGAGTGGTTTGAGCATCTTGATCTCATTGTTCTCCTATTATTTGGGAGTTCCATTTCCTGGAGGGGCATAACTAGGTAAACATCTGACTCTTCACTAGAGCCTCTGATGGTGGGGTTAGACTTGGCTCCAGATGGACAACAGATGCTACACCAGGAGAAACCATGGCAGCAGACTCCCAAGGGGCTGAATGTTGGAGTGGCTCAGAAGAAGAGTACAGCTGGTACAGGCAGGCATGACAGGAACGGCAGGTGCTATCAGGAACGGCTGGTACACAGGAAGGCATTGGCAGGTTCAGGATGGAACGGCTGATATGCAGGTGAGCACGGTAGATGCAGGCTGGTACAGCTGGTATACAGGCATGCACTAGCAGGTGCAGGCTGCCACGGCTGATATACAGGTGGGCATGACAGTTGCAGGCAGGTACAGAAAGCACAGCTGATATACAGGCAGGCATAGGCAGGTACGGGCAAGTACTGGAAGTACTGGAAGACTAACTACAACAGGGGACCTGAGAACTACCAAGCATGCTTCAAGCAGAGTATACACATTGCTCAGGCACATCCCCAGAGGTGAAGGCGCCTTAAATAATAAATGTTTTCCAGCTATTGACTGGGGACACTTTAGCACTCTAAGCACAGTGCAGGGGATCTTGCAAGCCATGGGCAGACCCCGGGCAGCAGCAGAAGGAGGAAAAAGTGATGGAAGAGGATCATGGCAGTGAGTCGGTATCCCTTCCGGGGGAGGGAGGAAGCGTGTGGGCACGCCGGCGCTGCACTTCCAACATATCCTAACTTATTTTCCCACAAGAAAGAGTGGTCTGCAGGCTCAAAAACTGGAATAACACAGCCACATCTTAGCAAGCTTAAAAGGAGTCTTTAATTGATGTCCCTCTTCCAGAAGACCACCCATTGACCGTATATGAGCGGATTGAGCACCTTGATCACTTTGTTCTGTAAATCATTTGGGGATCCATTCCTTGAATTATTCTTCTAGCATGTCCAAACTACCTTCCCATAAGAACATAAACTAGATTAACACAACCACATCTTAACATCCTTTCAAGGAATCTTTGGTGGATGTCCTTCTTCCAGAAGAATGCTAATTGACCATTTCAAGGGTGAGTTCCTGGGGTAATCCATTAATAAATGAGTGTACTTTGGATTATATAAACAAGCACAAGACTCCTATCCAGAAAATCTAACTTTACCGCTTACTGTATGTCGACTGTGATACACATCAGGGACCGAAAACTGATTGCTGAACATGTGCAGCTGTGATGACTTCTATATACTATGAATGTGACAGATATAAATTAGCAATCATTTCCTGCATGATCTGAAGGTCAGTGTTACTATGTAACATGGAGGGGGGATTAAGGACATTTTATGTCCATCTGTTACAGAGAGAAGTCCTTCTCGTTGTGACAAAGTCTCCAGCGGGAGAGTCGGCTGCTGTTATGTAAGACTGTAAGAGATCTCTGAGGATTTTATTCATATGCAACAATAACAAAGTAACATGATAACGATAGACGGCTTATTATTCGGGTAAACTTGTGACCCACACGTAAGACTGAAAAACGATACTTCTTGCTGGCGGCAGCGATGTGTTAAACAGGACGTCAATTAAACGTTTCTTTCAATATGTACATTAGCTGCTCATTTATAATAATTAGCACATACTGTATCTCACTTTTCTGTAGGGGTTTCCTTCTTCGCTTCCTTCCCAATACACAGAAGGTACATGACATTGTACAAAGTTCTAAGTTATATAAGATGCAAGATATATTACTGACGTGGACGTTTGGCCACTGGGACCCTCAATGATCCCGAGCATGAGGCTGTGCAGAGTCATTACCTCTAGTCATTGTTTAGGGGGTCAGATGACTTTCTTGCAGTGCACTGTGCTCAGGACCAGCAGGGGTCCAGCAGTTAGATCCCTAATAATCAGCATTTATCCTTTATCTTTAGAATAGAGGATCACTTACAAACTTAGCACAACCCTTTTGATGCTGTATCTATACTTGTAGAGATGAGTGAATACATTCAAGCGGAACTGAATTCTACTAAAATTTTACAAAAATCCAAATTGTGGATTTTTTTTTTGTAATTCGTTTCCAAAATGGATTCAGCAAATTTTGCTAAACCATGAAAGAACATCAAAATGTGAAGAAAAGAAAAAAAGATGCTGATACACGTCTCACCACTCCCCTTCCTAGCCCCATGGCTCCTCACCATATATTTCCGGCCCTCGCTGCATCTTCTGATGCCCCGGCGCGCATGCTGAAATCTCTGGGCCTTTCACACTATTTCAGGACTTCCAGCTTTAATGAGGTCATGTCGACGTGAGCCGAGAATTTATGCTTGAATGGCAGAAGCTTTTTTAAGTCGCAGTCTAATGCCAGATGCTTGGGGATGTCAGCGCTCACAGCGGCCAAATTTGGCTGAAAAGGACATTTTTCGGCATTTGCAAGCTTAGGTGGCGGGAAGGAGACTGATGCTAGTCCATAGCACTGCACCACAGGGGGCATATGGAAACAAAAAATGCTGAAACAGGTATTTTTATGAAAGAAACTCTCTAAATGACTTGTAAATAGCTATCAAATTCACACTTGCAGTGTGAAATTGTTAATGAACCCCTTACAAAAGGTTTACCAGCCATAATGTGAGTCAAGCAAGTTCAGCACAGCATTTCCACTGCAGAAACAGTCTTTGTTGACAGGAGGCAGCTGGGATGTAATGACTAACAGTGCATATGACCACTGCAGCCAATCACTGATTTTGTGCCGTCTTTATCGCAGGAGAAGTTCATGCCTGTGACTGGCTGCAGTGGTCATATGTGGTGTAGTTGCGACATCACCACTGCAACCTATCAAAAAAGACTGGTGCTGTGGTGGAAATGCAGTGCTGAAGCTGCTTGGAACTGAACCTGAATGCAAGGTCACAGCACGTGTCGTGACAGCATGGTCTCTCGCACACTATCGCAGAACTTTCCCTGGGCCTCGTTAGAGCTGGAAGTCCCGTCTCAGTATGAGAGACTCGGGGATTTCAGCACTTGCATCAGGGATCAGAAGATGAGACGAGGACGGGTGACGATGAAAAGTGGTGAAGTATAAGGGTATTTTCTATATTTTACATCTTACGTTTATTAAGCTCAAGGGTCTGGAGAGATTTCAGATCATGATAAGGGACATGAAATTTGTGCTCTCAGAATCCAATTTTTGAAAAATCTGCACAAACAGATTCATTCAAATTTTGCCTGATCCACTCACCCATCTCTGGGGATCAGCCACTGTGACAATCACCAGTTGCTAAAATGAAGAAGCAGAAGCACTCAGCCAAGTGCTGCTCTACTCTGAGGCTGGAGATGGACTCGTAGACCTTCCATTCAGCCAGTCTGAGAAGAGCATTGCTTGGCAGATCTCTTTGCGTCTTTTTTTTGTGTTAGCAAATTGTTAAGGGTCTAAAAACACGGAGTGCCAAGTGAAAACTTTTTTGGAAATGACAGTTCCAATTTAACTTTTTTACGTGGGCATCCATACCCTTGGAACTCGATAAAGATTGTCTCTAGACTTCCTATTGAGCTTGTCCTGAGTCCTGGAGGACAGCAGTCATCGGTTGGGCTCTCCTGCCCTCTTCATTTTATTGATCAGCACCGGTCTGTGATGAAAAAATATTGTGGCTTAGAGCGTTTAAGGACATTGAGGAATTCTGTCTCAGAACAGAGATAAGTAACGATTAAAGCACTTCCAGAGACTGGAGTAGCCGAGAGCAGACATCGTCCAACACCCTCATGATAAATGAGGCTATTTACGGGAACTTCCATCAATTAAATTACAACTCTGTTTTACTTATGGTCCAGTTCTTAAAAGAAAATGTAAATTGCAGACGGCAGCTGTCCGAGCTCTGGGGACACATTAGGCCAGTGCTGAGCTTCATGTGAAATGTCCAGTTTACACGAACAGCCGGATTGGCTTTCATTGCTGTAACCGTATAGCCAGAGCAAACATCCCAGTTTATCGGGGGTCCGCCTCGTCCAGTAGCGCTGGCTGTTCTCTCCAATTTACCGCTGACATTTCCTAATGGAGAGAAAGTGCCCGGGGACCATTCATTAGCAGTTGTGTGTATGGAGCTGTCACTATGTCCTGGACGCGGCCCATTAAAAGGGCATCTATCAAGTTCTGTCTCTCTATTGTACAAACAGCAGATCTAGACCGACAGGTCGCTAACACGACAGAGCAGGCGTACTGCCAAGGTTATTGCTGCGCAGGTGTGAAAATAGGGCAAGTTCCAGGAATTTGGCTTTATATCACAGTGGGTGAACTAAGTATTGACCAAGTCTCAGATTCAATATATTTCTAAAGGTGCTATTGACATGAAATTCTCACCAAATGTCGGTAACAACCCATCCAATCCATACAGGGAAAGAAATCAAACCATAGATTCATAACTAAGTTTTGTGTAATAATGAGAAATGACAAAGGGAAAAAATATTGAACACATGAAGAAAGAGAACTGCAAGAAGTCATGAAAAGTCCTGACACCAGCTGAAATCCATCAGTAATTAGAAAGCAATCCTGCCACTTAGTGATAAATAATATCAGCTGGTTGAACTGATGGCCTCTAAAAAGGTGTCTCGTTACCAATGTGCCATACAAGAAACATCTCATGATGGGGAAAAAAACATTGCGCTGTCTCAAGACCTTCACAACCTTATTGTTGCAAAACATACTGATGGCATTGATGTATTCAATACTTATTTCACCCACTGTACATTTATATTTTTTTATACATATGTATTTATATATACTATCACGTCTTAAAATTCCTATAGTCTGACATTCCATGAGTGCTCCTCCAACTGTAATTATAAGCTTTACATTTCTAAAAGTAAACATATAAACAGTATGACCCAGACACATGATCATAGTAAAATACCAAAATTATCCATGTGTTGCTACGGATATTGTAGCTTATCATCAAATGTAAGGCTAAACACAATCATGAAAAAATCATGACAAGCGATGATCAAAAAGCTATGTATAAAAAGTAGATATTTATTGAGAATATACTAAAAATACATACACCAAGTTTTCAAAGGGGAAAGGGAGAAGTAAATCTGCACAGTGCAAAACGTGAAGCAACGCGCTAACACAGGTACAGGTAAAATATTATCGATATGAAATGCAAAATATAGCATATAACACTGCTACCAAACAAGAAAGAAAACAACACATCAAATGCTGTTGTACATATTATGTATACCCACGGGAAGCACCTCAAATGAGATGAATATCAAATGCGGGTGTGCAAAACCTATCACTTAGAGCAAATCGTGATGAAGAGAAAGCAAGTGCCTTTTAGCAAAATTGCCAAGGAGTATAGCTACAAGTGAATTGCATACCATGTGACAGGCATAACACATGAGTGCCTATCACTAAACTGCATCTGATGTGTGCGTGCCTAATCTACCGCCTGACTATACACACTTTATGGCCCAAATGGAAGCACAAGGGACATGGCCCTAATAGGTATAATTACCAGTGAATACGTCAGGAGGGATTGGCAGAGGGCAGCAGACCTGACCTGGGTGAGCGCGTCCGCCCCGACGCGCGTTTCGGATCTTCCTTCTAAAGTGTGTATAGTCAGGCGGTAGATTAGGCACGCACACATCAGATGCAGTTTAGTGATAGGCACTCATGTGTTATGCCTGTCACATGGTATGCAATTCACTTGTAGCTATACTCCTTGGCAATTTTGCTAAAAGGCACTTGCTTTCTCTTCATCACGATTTGCTCTAAGTGATAGGTTTTGCACACCCGCATTTGATATTCATCTCATTTGAGGTGCTTCCCGTGGGTATACATAATATGTACAACAGCATTTGATGTGTTGTTTTCTTTCTTGTTTGGTAGCAGTGTTATATGCTATATTTTGCATTTCATATCGATAATATTTTACCTGTACCTGTGTTAGCGCGTTGCTTCACGTTTTGCACTGTGCAGATTTACTTCTCCCTTTCCCCTTTGAAAACTTGGTGTATGTATTTTTAGTATATTCTCAATAAATATCTACTTTTTATACATAGCTTTTTGATCATCGCTTGTCAAGCAGGGCCGGACTATGACCTGGGTCATTAAAAGGGAGGCCACCATGACAGGGGTTGAGAGGACCGAGAATTAGTAGGGATGGGATCATAAGGGGTTAAAGTATTCAGTGGGTTTGGGGTCAGATTATTGGTTGCTCAGGGCAAGTGAGGAGTGGGGGGAGGAGGAGCAAGAGTATGAGGGGGTATAAAGGCCTGAGGTAACGATGAGGGGGTAACCATTTTAGGTGCCCCAGACAGATAGATTTAAGCTGTGTAGGGTGTAGCAGTACTTACCTTAAGATGGATGTTGATTCCATCCTTCAGCAACTACGGGATGCTGCAGTCCTAAGGGGGCCCGATTGGCTGCAGGCTTCTATCAATGGCCTGCTTCATGACGGGGGAACTCGGCAGGACGTTACGACGGGGCGCCGGCCTAGGAGAACCAGGCCTCCTGAGCGCCTTAGCCCTGAAGTTACCCCTCGGGTTCGGCGCCGGGTAAGGAGCCCCTCCGGGGAACCTCCGGCTAGGAGCGCGGGCAATAGACCGAGAGGGCCCCGCTCTAGAGCCGGGAGGAATCCTGTCATGCGGCGGGACCTGCATCAGGAGGAGGTGTCGGCCTCCTCCTCAACGACGGCAGCGGGGGAGAGCGTGGAAACGAGCCACAGTGCGGTGGGGGCTCGGCAGGGAGCAGCGGTGGAGCAGCAGCGGAGGATCAGCGTCGCTCTGGGGCCTACACGCCGGTCGCAGCCTCAGACGACGCGGCACGATGGCCCCGCCCCCTCGGCGGCAGCGGGAAATTCAAACCCGGCCATTGAAAGATCGCAGGAGGGAATGCAGGAGCAGTCGTCTGACGGTGCGAGTGGAGGACGCAGGAGCGGTGCGGCACAGCAGCGGATGGGACGCGGAGCAGCTGGTGAGTACAGGCCGTCGAGCCTTGTGCTAACACCGGCTGCTGCCGCTGGTACTAACATCACAGACATGACATTGGGTACAGCTGTCTGGGGGGTGGGGGAACAGCCGACATGATGCCAGCAATGCCTTTTACTGTGGCAAGGGGTGGGGGCCACAGGGGGTAGGGGTTAGTCCCAGGATTAATGATCAGTACGTATCTGGTCAAAGCACGGGCGCAGCGTCATACATGCATCAGGACGACACAAGAGCTATGAGCAACGTGGCGAACAGTATGGTTCGGCTACACGTTCCGGCATCAGCATCATCAGCATCATCACAGGCTATCGTCGTTTCGGATGAGGACCTGCTACGTCGGGACTCTGGACGCACGGCTGCTGGGTACACAGCGCCCAGGCAGTCAGGTGAGGGGGGGTGGCGATTTCCGAACAACCGGTGCCTGGGTTTGATTTAGGTTTGAGCGGGGGTGTGTCTGCAGGGGCACTGGTGCTGGTATGGGTGTAATATTGCAAGGTTTGAATGAATTGTGGAAGATGTGGGAATCTAGAATGACTCCCGGGGGACTTCACCATTACAAGCTTGGTTAGGTAATACAGGGTTAGGCAATATAGGGAGTGGTGGTAGGGAGCGTGTCGGAGCAGCTGGCGGCCAAGGTGTGGGGTCTACATCAACGGCAATGGCCTCGGCTGCTCGCAGTGATGAATTGACGGAACAGCTTGGTCAATCTGGGGACATGGTAGAAGAGTCACCACATTTAGACGATTCGGCGAAAGGTGAAGTGTATGTTTGTTTTGAAGGGCCTTTAGGGATGCATTTGAAACAGGAAGTGAAAGAGAAGATATGGAGGGTGAATATATTGATATATTCTCCCTTCTCCCCCTTGAGCGTTTCAATTTGGACAGGGTAAGAAGGGATGAGACTAGAAAAGAGGATGAGGATAAGAGAAGATATCGGCTAATTCCGCGGACATTTAACATTTGGCTACAGGCGTTCGCAATTTTAGCATGCATCATTGGGGAAAAAGCGCCCGAAAATTGTTCGGCGCTTTTTTGTTATATGGATACGATTGGTGAGGCGTACAGAGTGTATGGAGGTCAGGGTTGGCTGAGATATGATGAGCAATTCCGGCAGCGCAAAGCTGCACGGCCTAGTGTAAGGTGGGATCATAAGGACATAGCATTATGGATGAGGTTAACGGCGCCAAGTAGAACAATTCTAGGGAGTCAATCGTTTCAAGGGGGCACCGGGGGCCAGAATCAGTCAGGGCACTCGGTGGCAATGCAAAAAGGGCTGTGTTTCGCTTTCAATGAGGGAGTCTGTAAGTTTGGGTCAAAATGTAAATTTAAACATGAATGTGCATCCTGTGGTGGAAATCACGGTTCGGCAAGATGTTTTAGGGGAGGGAGCCAAAGAGTTTTGGACTCCACTGGAAAAAGGGGTGACTCCGGTACGCCTGGAAAAGATGGAACTATTTCTAAATAGATACCCGAATAGGGAAGCGGCAGTTTTACTTTGGGAGGGTTTCAAAAATGGGTTTAAAATACCATTTTTAGATGTCGCAGTTAGGCTATCAACCAAAAATTTGAAATCGGCGCGGGAATTCCCTCAAATTGTTTCTGAGAAATTGGCTAAGGAAGTAGCGTTAGGTAGGATGGCAGGTCCATTTGATGTTCCTCCCATTACTAATTTGAGGGTTTCTCCATTGGGGGTTGTACCTAAGAAGGAGCCTAACAAATTTAGGCTGATTCATCATTTATCATTTCCTAAGGGTTCGTCGGTGAACGACGGTATAGATCCCCAGGTTTGTTCAGTTTTGTATGCATCGTTTGATTCGGCTATGGTATTGGTTCGTGAATGTGGAAAGGGTGCGTTGCTAGCAAAAACAGACATAGAAGCGGCCTTTCGGCTGTTACCTGTTCACCCCAACAGCATGCATTTGTTGGGATGTTTTTGGGAAGGGGGTTTTTTCATTGACCGTTGTCTACCTATGGGCTGTTCATTATCGTGCGCTTATTTTGAAACTTTTAGCACGTTTTTGGAGTGGACGGTTAGGCAGGTATCTGGATTGAGTTCTTGCATTCATTACCTAGACGATTTTTTGTTCGTTGGGGCATCACATTCAGTGGATTGTTCGGTATTGTTACACTCCATGGAGCAGATTGCCCTTTCATTTGGGGTGCCATTGGCAGCGGAAAAAACGGTGGGTCCGGTCACCTGTTTGAGCTTTCTGGGCATTGAAATTGATTCATTGGCGATGGAGTGCAGGTTGCCCATTGAAAAGGTAGTGGATCTGAGAACAGAGGTGAACCGAGCTTTAGTTTCTAAGAAAATAACATTGAAAGAGGTGCAGTCTTTGCTAGGAAAATTAAACTTTGCTTGTCGCATAATTCCGATGGGTAGAGCTTTTTGTCGTCGTTTGTCCTTGGCAACGGTAGGGGTGAAGGCCCCTACTCATTTTATCAGACTTAAGAAAGGATTGAAGGAGGATCTTAAAACATGGGCACTTTTCTTGGAAACGTACAATGGTAGGTCGCTGTGGATTGCGCCGGTCGTGGCAGCAGAATTTTTGGGCATTTTGATAGACGCAGTAGGTGAGGAGGGTTTTGGTCTGTTTTTCCAAGGTCGCTGGTTAGTTGAATATTGGCCCCAGTTGTGGAAGGAGAGAAGCTGGGCGGCTAATCAGGTGCTGCGTGAAGTTTTTCAAATCGTTGTGGCATTGTCTTTATGGCCAGAAGTTGTACGGGATAAAAAGATTTGTTTTGGTTGTCAGTTTGAAGGATCGGTGAAAGCTATCAATTCTTTATCGTCTCCGGATCAGTTGGTTTTAAGGGTAATGCAGCATTTGGTATGGCTGGGTTTGAGTTTGAATGTTTGGGTCACGGCGTCATTGAAGAAGTCAGTTATTGAAACTAACATGGACGTTCTTTTGTGTTTACAGCTGGAGCGAGTACGGGAAATGTCGTTTCAAGCGGAATCTGGTCAGATGGTATTCCCAGTGAATCTATGGACCTTGCCAGGGGGGCAGTGAGGAACTTGTTAAATAGGTCATTGGCTTCAGGCACATGGAAAAGTTATACTAGGGCATGGGAGTTGTGGTTAGATTGGGCTTCAACATTGGACAAGGAATTAGGGGATGAGATTAGTTTATTGCTGTTTTTGGGTCATCATTGGGAAGCAGGATGGTCGGTTCCGAAGCTCAATAAGTTTTTGTCAGGGATATCGTTTGGTCTTAAATTCAGGGGTAGACAGGATGTGACCAAATCATTTTTAATTCAACAAGCAGTGAAAGGGTGGAAAAAAGGTTGGAAGGTCTTAGATGGGAGACGGCCAGTATCTTATGATGTGCTACTAGTACTAGGAAGGGAACTAAGGGGAGTCTGTTCTTCTCGATGGGAGTTAATACTTTTTAGGGCGGCTTTTTCATTGGCATTCTTCGGGGCTTTTAGGCTTGGGGAATTAGTAAGCCCTTCGAGGTATAAGAAAGGGGGTCTCTTGAGACGAGATGTGTTATTATTTGAAGATAGGTTAGAGTTATTTATCCAGTCATCAAAAACAGATGTGGAAGGGAAGGGCTGCTCGGTGGTGCTATTCGAAGTAAACGGCTCGCCTGTATGCCCTGTACATTGCGTAAAGAATTTTATGGAACTCGGGGGGCCTGAAGTTGACCCTTTGTTAAGACATGAGGATGGGTCATTTTTATCGCACTTTCAGTTTATGTCAATTTTTAAACAGTGTCTGGGTAAAGCGGGCATAGTGTCTAATAATTATAGTGGACATTCTTTTCGAATTGGTGCAGCCACGGAGGCTGCTAGAAGTGGTATGGGAGATGACTTGGTAAAGAGGATTGGGCGTTGGGAGTCGACAAGGTTTCGATCGTATGTACGCCCGTCTTTGTTATAAGTTTGTTTAGGATATAGAAGATGACTTTTGTTTCGACTTTGTGGTTTTTCTTATGTTTGTTTTTCTTTCCAGAACCAAAGACTCTTCTTACATGGATAATGGGGCACTCGTTTGTCTTCTGGGCAGCGCTTAGGGCAGCGATTCGTCCAGACGGGCGGCAATTGGGTATTTCAAGAAATACATCTGTGCTTCACTGGATCGGTAAACGGGGAATGTCATGGAATAGTTTCTGGCCCGAGTTTAATAAATTTGTTAGGTTAGATAGAGCTCCAGAGATTTTAGTTATTCACCTGGGAGGGAATGACTTGGGTAAACGCCCTTGTAGAGTTTTGATTAGGGACATTAAATTTGACGCGTTACGTTTATGGGCCATGTTTCCAAAATTATTGTTGGTGTGGTCGGATATTATTCCCAGAAAAGTATGGCGAGGGGCAAGATCGGTGAAAGGTATTAACAAGGCTCGGATTAAATTAAATAGAGCAATTTCTCGTTTTATGGTACGGAATGGGGCGATTGTGGTAAGACACTGGGACTTGGAGTCAGGGGAAGGTGAATTTTGGAGGAAGGATGGGGTTCATCTAAATGCTATTGGATTAGACATGTGGTGTTTGGCTATTCAGGAGGGCATCGAGAAGGGCTTGAAGGTATGGAGGGACATAAATGTTTAAGGGGTTTAGAACATTTATGTTGGTGGCGTGGGGGGGGGGGGAAGGTCCTCGAAGTTGGTGATACTAAAATGGTGGCTCGGAGGGGGGGGATCTTAACAGCTCCTGGACTCCCCCTTAGGTGGATTAAATGGTCGGAGATGAAGGTTACGTGGAGTGTTGGAATTTGGGATGGAACTTGTGGTTTGTGGCGGATACTGGCCATGCGAGTCGGATATCATGTCTTCGAGCTGGTGTTTTAGCGGCTGGAGGCAAGACTTCGCATAGGATCAGAGTGGAAAAAGGTGATTTGATAAATTTTGAGGGCTTCGAGGACCACCCCCTCCTTGGAAAATGTTTAAAATGTTAATTTATTGTTAAATTGTTAATAAAAGGCTGCTGTGGCCAATTTATCCAAAAAATGGAATGGAGTGGTTTATTCGGCGTTGGAGGGTGAGAATGTGGATAAGTTGGTTTAAAAAAGAAGGGGTTTTTGGTGGGGTAAATGAGTTTGAAGGTATCACGAATACCTCACTGTCAAGCAGGGCCGGACTATGACCTGGGTCATTAAAAGGGAGGCCACCATGACAGGGGTTGAGAGGACCGAGAATTAGTAGGGATGGGGATCATAAGGGGTTAAAGTATTCAGTGGGTTTGGGGTCAGATTATTGGTTGCTCAGGGCAAGTGAGGAGTGGGGGGGAGGAGGAGCAAGAGTATGAGGGGGTATAAAGGCCTGAGGTAACGATGAGGGGGTAACCATTTTAGGTGCCCCAGACAGATAGATTTAAGCTCCCACCCACCCGTCCCTTATTTAAATGGTGATAGGGTCTTAACAGTTAAGAATTGCAATGTTATGCATTTACATTTGTTTGACTATTATTGTTTTTGTTTTGTCGCGGCAGCATGGCATGGGGGGGGAAAGGTCCTCGAAGTTGGTGATAATAAAATGGTGGATCGGAGGGGGGGGGGATCTTAACAGCTCCTGGACTCCCCCTTAGGTGGATTAAATGGTCGGAGATGAAGGTTACGTGGAGTGTTGGAATTTGGGATGGAACTTGTGGTTTGTGGCGGATACTGGCCATGCGAGTCGGATATCATGTCTTCGAGCTGGTGTTTTAGCGGCTGGAGGCAAGACTTCGCATAGGATCAGAGTGGAAAAAGGTGATTTGATAAATTTTGAGGGCTTCGAGGACCACCCCTCCTTGGAAAATGTTTAAAATGTTAATTTATTGTTAAATTGTTAATAAAAGGCTGCTGTGGCCAATTTATCCAAAAAATGGAATGGAGTGGTTTATTCGGCGTTGGAGGGTGAGAATGTGGATAAGTTGGTTTAAAAAAGAAGGGGTTTTTGGTGGGGTAAATGAGTTTGAAGGTATCACGAATACCTCACTGTCATGATTTTTTCATGATTGTGTTTAGCCTTATTTCTAAAAGTAGTAGAATGTATTATAGTTTATTACCTCTACTTTAGATCTATAAAACCAAGCATTTATTCAAATTTTCTATTTATCATGAGAAAGTGGACTGGCACCGCCAAATACATAAAGGGATGTGCAATAGTAAAGAACAAAATAGGAAGAGGGTATGAAAAAGGCATTAAGATCGCTACAATATCACCAAAAAACAAAGATAGTAAAAATAGAAATATTTATTGGACACATAACGAACAAATGAGGATTAAAAACATTTAAAAGACAACATTTATTCCAATTTTTTTGCCATTGACTTAGGCTCACACTTCTACACTGCTCTTCGTTGAGCACTTTTTCAGTGTATATTACATCTTGGATCCCAAAAAAGAGACTCAGGTGTAACCCAAACATTTCCTATAATGAAACACAGTCCAAAGGATGTTGATACACTTTTACGTACTGCACAAAAAAAGGACAAGGACAGAAAGGAGCCCAAATGGAGTTCAAAAATTGATCATCAGTACATTGTACGGATCAGAAGGGAAGGCCAAAAACCCGTTTTCGAGCATAAAGATCTGACTATATCTGAATGGAGTGCTCAGTGTAGAAGAGGGCAGTTTGCTTGCCACTTTTTGTGGGGTATATATAATTATGGATTACTTTTTCCATTTACTAATTTTGGGAGGAAAGAGAAAAAGTTAAATATTTTCTAAATATTTTATGTTGTTCACATTGTTATATACATTGTATTTTTCATTTATTCTAAGGGTTGTAATAATAGCCTTATAAGTGTACATATGTACAGCCATCGCAGCCATCGGTATTGGAAATTCACAGCATATAAATGGTAGAATATATGCTGCTCAAAAAAATAAAGGGAACACTCAAATAACACATCCTAGATCTAAATGAATGAAATATTCTCATTGAATACTTTGTTCTGTACAAAGTTGAATGTGCTGACAACATAATCACACAAAAATCATCAATGGAAATATAATTTTTGAACCATTGGAGGCCTGGATTTGGAGAGACCCCCAAAATGAAAGTGGAAACAAGTCAAAATGAAAATCAAAACAAGACAAAATTAATGTGGAAACAAGTCAAAATGATGCTCAGTAGTGTGTGTGGCCTCCACGTGCCTGTATGACCTCCCTACAACGCCTGGGCATGCTCCTGATGAGGTTGCGGATGTTCTCCTGCGGGATCTCCTCCCAGACCTGGACTAAAGCATCCGTCAACTCCTGGACAGTCTGTGGTGTGGTAAGAAAATGTGCCGGATTATTACCATTTTTAATAGATAATAACTCTGCATAGGTTTTTATTTTTTTAACTAAGTTAAAAAAAAAATACTTTACTATAAGGCTATGTTCACACAATGCATTTTTGTTGCTTTTTTTTGCAGGCAAAACCTGCTTTCTTGGTGGTAGTAAAGAAGATGCCGACAAAAAAGCAGGTTCTGCTGCATTTTTGTGGTGTTTTTTGCTGACTTTTTATCTGGCACATTTGTCTCTTGTGCATGTTGACAAAGTTTAGTGCATAAAAAAAGATGCAACTTCTTGAGGTCTTTACACCAAAACAACAGCAAAACAACCTGATACCTGCATGTTTTGCTGTGTTTTTGCACTTACCTATTTCTTTCTATGGGTGAAAAAAACGCTGCAAAAACGCTGGAAGAAGTGACCTGCTGCAGTTTGCAAAAACTCAGCAGTTTTCCAATTCCGTTAGGGAAAAAAAAAACAAAGTGAGTGCATGAAATTTCTGAATTCTCATAGCTTTTCCTAGCACTCTAAAACACAGCTTAAAATTTGCATTTAAAAAAAGCAGCAAAAACGCAACATGTGAACATAGCCTAAATATGCTCTCCTCTAGTCACATCTGGAGCTGCATTTAAAATGGCCAAACAAAACAGTTTTACTGTTAGCTGCACGATTGTGCTTGTTTCATTTTGTAGTCATTTTTTTTTATTCTTAAAGATTAACTACACTTTTATTTCTTTTTAACTTTTTTTTCCAGCATGGAAAGTTATAAAACTTTGCAAATCACTTTATTAGAGAATTTGTCTTCATTACTGTAAAAGAAGAATTGCATTTTAGTGACTTCCAAACTCCTCTTTTTACCGAAGTCTATTCGACTGCCTTTAGCTGCACTGATATCAGAACATACTCATTTGGAGTACAGATGATGGCAGTGATGGGTCAGCACATGCTCTGTTTCCTCCTCTGTGTATTGGGCTTATCAAAACAATCTCCTTCAGCAGCCTATCCCCAAAGATAAGGAGACACAGGTGCTGAGCTGACCCATCACTGCCATCATCTGTACTCTAAATCTGTTCGGATATCAATGTAACCGAATGCAGACAAATAAACTGGGAAAAAATAGAGGTTTGGAAGCCACTTAAATGCAATTTTTATTTTACAGGAATGAATACAAATCCCCTAATAAACTAATTTGCAAAGTGTCATAAGTTTTTGGACTGCACAAAATTATTAAAGAAAAAATTAAAGTCTTTAAAATTCTCCCTGGGGGCAATCATTTTAGAGGCACACACTTTATTCATGTATTGTCTGCACATAAAGGAACAGCATAGTTTGCTTTGTGGCAGCTGCAATTAATGTGCATCTCAAGGAAATGATGGAGAACAGTTCCTCCACCCAGAGACCAGGAAATGACGAAGGACTGCGTAAAGGAAGTGTACAGTGTATACTTGTATCATCTCTTATAATCTAGGCCTCCAACAGTACAACAAAGAAAGTTGTCACTGTATTCCCCATCTTCTAATGATGAGATGACTCTGCTCAGTTCTGTCTAAGTCTATACAAAGCACACAAGTGAACTACAGAAAACAGCAAAACGGAAATATATCTATTCTAATGGCCAGTGTAAAAGCTGTCATATTTCAATATATAATTTTATTTTTAAGTGGACAGTAACAAAACTCTTTACATAAACTGTACATATGGTTTGATAAAATTCCTTTTCAAGAAATTCCTTCTACTGTGAGGACCTCATGTCCACAACTCAAGATGATGAAAGGGTGATACACAGGAAGGAGTAACAGAAGGAGCAGGACAATAAAAATGTGGTCACAGGAGGACTAACTCCCCTGCCCGGCTATGGTGAGTCTGTGCTTCAGCTTTAACTTCAAGTAAATTCTTAATTTGAGTTCCTTAAGGCTTATTCTTCAAAAGCAACATGTTCTGAGTGATTTATAAGGCTACGTCTCATCATCAAGTATATCAATAGATCCCAAACAAGGACACAAGCAACAACCAATACATCGGATATTCAGTATACAGGAAAGCCCAACATCTGCTCCACCAAGTTCTCCAGGTAGGGGACAAGCCGTAAAACTTGAGTGAGACACATACTGAGAAGTGTTCTTGGTAGCTCTGATGCTTTCCACAGTCCGTCTGACTGCCGACTATCCATCTGATAAATGGAAAAGATGTACTGAACAACAGAGGAAGGAACCCTTTGACCACATCTAAAGATGAAGGCTCTAGATGAGTTTTCAATAAGCTCCTGAAAACAAAAGCTTTCCAGATGACCATCTCATTAAGAAGACCACCTCTGACCCCGAGCAGGGTTTTCCTCCAATTTCTCTTCCATTTTATGTATGTGTAAGTTTTAAGTTGACCTTGATAAATTTTTGTCTTCTTTCAACCTCAAAAACTATGATACTATGGGTCAGGCTTAAGGAGAATGTCCTCAAGTTGACTTTTAGACAACATGGTCCAAAAACAAGAAACTAAGGCTTCTTGGGGCATAAGCTTCTCAAAACTTCAATTTTTCAAACTTTGAAAAAATAAAATCTTGAGATGTTGTCTTCCTGCTTACAGTGCCTTGCGAAAGTATTCGGCCACCTGGAACTTTTCAACCTTTTCCCACATATCATGCTTCAAACATAAAGATACCAAATGTAAATTTTTGGTGAAGAATCAACAAGTGGGACACAATTGTGAAGTTGAACGAAATTTATTGGTTATTTTAAATTTTTGTGGAAATACAAAAACTGAAAAGTGGAGCGTGCAATATTATTCCGCCCCTTTACTTTCAGTGCAGCAAACTCACTCCAGAAGTTCATTGTGGATCTCTGAATGATCCAATGTTGTCCTAAATGACTAATGATGATAAATATAATCCACCTGTGTGTCACCAAGTCTTCCTATAAATGCACCTGCTCTGTGATAGGCTCAGGGTTCTGTTTGAAGCACAGAGAGCATCATGAAGACCAAGGAACACAACAGGCAGGTCCGTGATACTGTTGTGGAGAAGTTTAAAGCCGGATTTGGATACCAAATTATTTTCAAAACTTTAAACATCAAAAGAAGCACTGTGCAAGCGATCATATTGAAATGGAAGGAGTATCATACCACTGCAAATCTACCAAGACCCAGCCGTCCCTCTATACTTTCATCTCAAACAAGGAGAAGACTGATCAGAGACGCAGCCAAGAGGCCCATGATCACTCTGGATGAACTGCAGAGATCTACAGCTGAGGTGGGACAGTCTGCCCATAGGACAACAATCAGTCGTACACTGCACAAATTTGGCCTTTATGGAAGAGTGGCAAGAAGAAAGCCATTTCTCAAAGATATCCATAAAAAGTGTTGTTTAAAGTTTGCAAAAGCCACCTGAGAGACACACCAAACATGTGGAAGAAGGTGCTCTGGTCAGATGAAACCAAAATCGAGCTTTTTGGCAACAATGCCAAACTATATGTTTGGCGTAAAGACAACACAGCTCATCACCCTGAACACACCAACCCCACTGTCAAACATGGTGGTGGCAGCATCATGGTTTGGGCCTGCTTTTCTTCAGCAGGGACAGGGAAGATGGTTAAAATTGATGGGAAGATGGATGGAGCCAAATACAGGACCATTCTTGAAGAAAACCTGTTGGAGTCTGCAAAAGACCTGAGACTGGGACGGAGATTTGTCTTCCAACAAGACAATAATCCCAAACATAAAGCAAAATCTACAATGGAATGGTTCACAAATAAATGTATCCAGGTGTTAGAATGGCCAAGTCAAAGTCCAGACCTGAATCCAATCGAGAATCTGTGGAAAGAGCTGAAAACTGCTGTTCACAAACGATCTCCATCCAACCTCACTGAGCTCGAGCTGTTTGCCAAAGAAGAATGGGCAAGAATTTCAGTCTCTCAATGTACAAAACTGATAGAGACAAACCCCAAGCGACTTGCAGCTGTAATCGCAGCAAAAGGTGACGCAACAGAGCATTAAGTTAAAGGTGCAGAATAATTTTGCACGCCCCACTTTTCAGTTTTTGTATTTCCACAAAAATTTTAAATAACCAATAAATTTCATTCAACTTCACAATTGTGTCCCACTTGTTGATTCTTCACCAAAAATTTACATTTGGTATCTTTATATTTGAAGCATGATATGTGGGAAAAGATTGAAAAGTTCCAGGGGGCGAATACTTTCGCAAGGCACTGTAAATACTGTTGATTGATGGTGATTCAGGTCCTGAGACCTTCACCGATTGCTCGTACCAAGGGGCAGAAGCCCTCCGCTTATATATAAGTGCTCAAGTTTTTCTTATTTCATTGGTTCCATTGTTTTTTTGTGTCCATCATTATGGATGGTGATAGTACCATAATGGTGTGGAAAATGGAGAGCACCATAGTTTTGTGACATAGAGTTCATCACTAATCTTATGAAAACTACCGTATTATGGTCTCTATTATTTTCTATTTCCTCATTCCAAAATGACCACGTGTCCTTTAAAGGAAATGTTTCACCACGTTTTTGCCCTCCTACTCTAAGAGCAACACAATGTAGAGAAGAAACCCTGATTCCAACAATGTGTCACTTACTGGGCTGCTTGCTGTAATTTTGATAAAATCATTTTTTTATCAGCAGGAGATTATCACTAGAGGACTGTTATATAACTGTCCCAGGTTCCGGCTGGTTTCTGTCATGCTCCACGTAGAGATTTTCAGGTTGCCCAGCATCTGACATGCAACACACAATCCAGTAAGTGACACATTGCTGGAATCAGGGTCTCAGCCCCTACATCTTGCTGCTCTGAGACTCCATAACAAAAACCTGCTCCAGATTCCATTTAATACATTTCCCTTTCATGCACCCATTCCTTATACAAGTGGACCACCTTCCAGCTTTCAAAGCCTAAACCTTTACATAGAGACAGTGGTCCATTAAGTTTGGGGCAAAAATGTTGAGACCCTTGAAAATGCTTTTCTCTATGTAATGAAGAAACAGGAATATAGCCATGGCTACAAAGTTTAGAAACAATATTGGAAGAGAAACACAAAACATTTGTAATGTAAGTAAGAGGATCCGAAGCATTGTGTTCATTGTCTTGGGCTGTCAAAGGTGTTTCCTGGACTTTCATATTGATGACGTCTCCTTAGGAACTCCTGACATCCTTACTAATCAGCGGAATGAAGTTTAGAAGTGAATTGGACAGAGTTGCTATATGGTTGAAAAGGAGAAATCCAGCCATTTTTTCCGGTGAAAAAAAATGCAAAAATCTTTTTTCCAATGTATAATAAAACAGACAATCCTTGTACTGTAAAAATTAAAGAATGATCCTACGGGTTTCTGACTAAAACTGAAGAGTAAGGACTAAGTTTTAGTCTGAAACCCGTAGGATCATTCTTACATTTTTGCTGTACCGGGATTATTTGTTATAATCTAATTGTAAAAAAGCTTTTCACATATTTTTATCCAGACAATGGCTGGATTTCTCATTTTCCACGTTGCTCTTCACCACATCAAACAGGAGTGGTCTTTTATCCATGCCGGCAAATGCAATCAGGGTGAGCTGGATTGTTCTGTTTGTATTAACTGTGTTGCTGTGACAAGAACTGACACAACTGCAGTTATAGGGAATCTGTCAGCAGGTTTTTACTACCTCATCTGAGAGAAGCATGATGTAGGGGCAGATACCCTGATTCCAGCGATGTATCACTTACTGAGCTGCTTGTTGTCATTAAGCAAAATCCTTTTTTTCTCTGCTTTAGATTTTGCAGTTCTCTGAATGCTGAGCTCTGTATAACCCCGCCCATCCCAACTTTCTGTGTACACGGTGCCTAGGAGAAAGCTACCAATCAGTGGTTAGGGGCA
Source organism: Oophaga sylvatica (assembly GCA_033576555.1). Lineage (NCBI taxonomy): Eukaryota > Metazoa > Chordata > Amphibia > Anura > Dendrobatidae > Oophaga > Oophaga sylvatica. Next base: position 975,064,476 of record JARQOD010000001.1, on the reverse strand, counting down.
TGGTTATACAAAGCTCATGAATTTGCTTGACTATATGGCAGTAGGTTTAATCTTGTGCTAATCTCGTGCTGATAAAACAGTGATTTTATCAAAACTACAGCAAGCAGCCCAGTAAGTGACACATCGTTTAAATCATGGTCTCTCTCTCTATATTATGCTGCTCTCAGATTAAGTGGCATAAATCTGGTTACAAATTCTCTTTAAGGGGCGCAGAAGTCTGTTTATTCACCCGATTGGAGGGACACCAAACCCCATTTTTAAATATAAGAGCGAGTTTTTGGAAAGATCTGGAGAGTTCGATAAGGGATTTTCTGCATGTCAGGTGTAAACATAAATCCATCCTAGGACAAAAAACACAAACTGTAGAAAAGAAAAAAGAAGAGAGAAAAGAACGGGTCAGACTGGATGGAGGTTGTGGTCTTTTCATCCCATCACCCTGCGGTTTTATTTTTTGTAGCTTTTATGCTATAATTCGTCAGCATTTTAATAACGGATGTTTCCTCCAGACGGTTACTGCCGATCTACTGCCCCTAAAATGCCCAGCAGATGTTTTGTCTGCACATTTCAGACCTCAGACATATTAGCATTGCTGAGATGCGTGACACGCTGCCAAAATGGGAATATTTGTGTTATTTTAAGGTCAGTTTATGTTTTCGATTTTACACTCAGTTATCTATATGTGCGCACAGCGGGGCGGCGGTGGGAATCGCTCTGCGGGATTCTCTATTCATCCCACTCTTCTTCTCCATTGTGTTTTATTAGCCATTTAGACGGCATTAGTGACAGGTGCAAGGGACAGAGGTGACAGCAAAAGAGATAGCTGCTTGTGACAGACACATGTGATAGTGACATCAGCTATGCGTGACAGCCATGACGGTTATAGGTAATGAAAAGATGAAACACATGGATCACAGATGTGACAAGAACAGATGACCATGGTGACAGGCAAAGGTGACAAACATGTCACTGGTGACAAGCACAGGTGACAGATGACCATGGTGACAGGCACAGATGACAAAGATGACAATGGTGACAGGCACAGATGATAGAGATGACAGGCACAGATGACACTCAGATGATAATGGTGACAGGCACAGATGATAGTGGTGACAAGCACAGGAGACACAAAGATGGCACTGGTGAAAGGCACAGATGACAAACAGATGACTGCTGGCAGACAGATGACTCAGATGACAGTGGTGACAGGCAGAGATGACACAGAGGTGATAGGCACAGATGACACACAGAGGTGATAGTAGTGACAGGCACAGATGACACAGAGGTGACAGTAGTGACAGGCACAGATGACACAGAGGTTACAGTAGTGACAGGCACAGATGACACACAGAGGTGACAGTAGTGACAGGCACAGATGACACACAGAGGTGACAGTAGTGACAGGCACAGGTGATAATGTTCTCCTTCTCTTGCCCCTGTTAATGCTCTATATGGGTCTCTCATAGACGATTAGACACTACATCAACTGCCCTAGGCCACCAGGGATGTGACTAATAACCTTTCATTATTTTAGTCCACCGGGAATATTATCTACTTCTTCTCTCTTGTCATAGATCACCAGGAATGTTATCTACATTTTCTACTCTATTGTAAATAACAAGGAATGTTATCTCCACCTCATTTTCTGGCATAGATCACCAGGAATATTATATCCATCTTCCTCCCTGTCATAGATCACCAGGAATGTTATCTCCATCTTCTTCCCTGTTGTAGAACAGCAGTAATTTTATGTCCATCTTCTTACCTGTTGTAGATAACCAGAGAAGTTATCTCTCCCCTATTTCTTGCCCTAAGCTATTAGGTATGCTATTCCAATCCTTTTTGTTGTTGTAAATCACCAGGGATTTTCTCTCTTCACTGTTGTAGATCACCAGGGATGTTATCTTCACTTTCTTTTTTTGTGATAGATCACCAGTAATTTTATCTCAACCTTATTCCCTGTTGTAGATCACCAGGAATGTAATCTTTCCCTGCTTTCCTGCGCTAGACTACCAGGGATGTTATTATTAAAGCACCACTCCAGCATTTTTTTTATTTCACCGCTGAAGTGGTATCATTATTGTTTGTTCCCTTCCTGTAGTAAAATACTTATTGTGGCGCAAAACCCCTGTTCCTCCAACATCACCAATGTGACGTAACTACACAGGCACAGCTCTCCGGCGCCCCCTTTGTCTCTCAGGTCAGTAATGGAACTGCACTTAGAGCAAATGGCCGCCGGGGAGGATGCCCTGTTACCGACTGGGTATTCTAAGATTCGTGATCAGAGTAAAAGCATCAGCCCAAAATTATTTGTATGGTTTAATTGCCTTAAGGCCGCACTAGATAATTACAGAAATATACAGTAAGCTATACAACGGAATTACAATGGATTTGCAGTCAGAGTAAAATACAACCATAATGTACAAGGCTTAGAGGTATTAGCTAAAGGTCAATGTTACCACGCTGTAGGTTGCATGTGGATGCCGGGAGCTCTGCGAACCACAGGTACGAATCTTAGTTGCCGGACAGTCCCCAAAACGTGTACCGCTGCTCCCTTGGCAGATCTGTCCCTTGTTCCTTCTTAGATCTTCATCGTCTTGTGCTTCTGTGTGAATGGCTAGGGTCTGCCATCCGCTCACAGTTCTTATACCTGCTAGGTCCCTCCCCTCGGTGCCAGAGGGTGGGCTAATAATCACCACCCTTAGCTCCCTGCAATTTATTCCCAATATCTAAGAAAGGGGTTAACTTTCTCCAGGATGATCGGATCAGGACACGAGAGGTACCAGTGGATGCAGTACGTTTTGCCTGTCGCGTGGAGATCAAACCTGGCCCGTTTGGCCCTCCACGATGACCCAATCTCTATATCTCAGGTCTCCGAGCCATCACCGACTCGGGAGTTGCACTGTTAGATGCCCGAGGTCCGCAGGATCATGCAGATAATTTTTTTGAGACTGTACCTCGAAAGGCATGCTCATAATTCATAATCCTAGAACGGAGTCATAATGGCTGGGGGAGACAATGGAGGTGTTTTCAGTGTCTAGCTGACAGGTATAATCTAATTGAAGCTCCCAGGCATCCCCAGACTCCATGCTGGTGTGGCTCCAGATTAAAGCTTTGAAGTCCTGTTTTTGGCCTGATCTATTTAACATACTAAAAGGACCTGGTTATTCACAGTGGACACTAAACCCTGTTGTATTGAATATGCCCACAGGACATGGGGGCCAAGTGCAGCCAGCTGCCTGTTGCCCTGTGAATTCAGACAAAATGGAGGGTGGTACAGGCCAATCTCAAACATGAAGCGAGCATTATGTCCCATATCCAAGATGGTGGCTGTTCCTTCATCACACTTACCAACAGCTGTCTTCTTTCTCAGCACCACTCCAGTCATTTTATGCAATTTTCGATATGCTGGATTGTTCCAGCATTTGCTGGGTGGACCAGAAGTCACTTCTCAATATAAGTCTATGAGAGCCAGAACAAGGAAGAGCAGAAGATGGTGGCTGGTAGATATCTTACTAGATGTTGGGAACATACATTAATAATACCACTCCAGCAGTGAAATAAAGAAAAACACAGAGTAATGCTTTTGCATTTTACTGTACTAGACCACCAAGGATGTTATGTCTCCCTCTTCACTGCCCTAGACCACCAGTGATGTTATGTCTCCCTCTTCACTGCCCTACACTACCAGGGATGTTATGTCTCCCTCTTCACTGTCCTAGACCACCACTGATGTTGTGTAGCCCAGCTGCGCTTGGTGCCACATGTTACCCTGGAGGATGCACGAAAGGTAAACCACAATGTCATGTCTCCCTCTTCACTGCCCTACACTGCCAGGGATGTTATGTTTCTCTCTTCACTGCCCTAGACCACCAGTGATGTTATGTCTCCCTCTTCACTGCCCTAGACCACCAGTGATGTCATGTCTCCCTCTTCACTGCCCTACACTACCAGGGATGTTATGTCTCCCTCTTCACTGTCCTAGACCACCACTGATGTCATGTCTCCCTCTTCACTGCCCTACACTGCCAGGGATGTTATGATTCTCTCTTCACTGCCCTAGACCACCACTGATGTCATGTCTCCCTCTTCACTGCCCTACACTGCCAGGGATGTTATGTCTCACTCTTCACTGCACTAGACCACCAGAAATGTTATGTCTCCTTCTTCACTGCCCTAGACCACAAGTGATGTTATGTCTTCCTCTTCACTGCCCTAGACCACCAGTGATGTCATGTCTCCCTCTTCACTGCAATAGACCACCAAGGATGTTATGCCTCCCTCTTCACTGCCCTACACTACCAGGGATGTTATGTCTCCCTCTTCACTGCACTAGACCACCAAGGATGTTATGTCTTCCTCTTCACTGCCCTAGACCACCAGTGATGTCATGTCTCCCTCTTCACTGCAATAGACCACCAAGGATGTTAAGTCTCCCTCTTCACTGCCCTACACTACCAGGGATGTTATGTCTCCCTCTTCACTGCACTAGACCACCAAGGATGTTATGTCTCCCTCTTCACTGCACTAGACCACCAGTGATGTCATGTCTCCCTCTTCACTGCCCTAGACCACCAGTAATGTCATGTCTCCCTCTTCACTGCAATAGACCACCAAGGATGTTATGTCTCCCTCTTCACTGCCCTACACTACCAGGGATGTTATGTCTCCCTCTTCACTGCACTAGACCACCAAGGATGTTATGTCTTCCTCTTCACTGCACTAGACCACAAGTGATGTCATGTCTCCCTCTTCACTGCCCTACACTACCAGGGATGTTATGTCTCCCTCTTCACTGTCCTAGACCACCACTGATGTCATGTCTCCCTCTTCACTGCCCTACACTACCAGGGATGTTATGTCTCCCTCTTCACTGTCCTAGACCACCACTGATGTCATGTCTCCCTCTTCACTGCCCTACACTGCCAGGGATGTTATGATTCTCTCTTCACTGCCCTAGACCACCACTGATGTCATGTCTCCCTCTTCACTGCCCTACACTGCCAGGGATGTTATGTCTCACTCTTCACTGCACTAGACCACCAGAAATGTTATGTCTCCTTCTTCACTGCCCTAGACCACAAGTGATGTTATGTCTTCCTCTTCACTGCCCTAGACCACCAGTGATGTCATGTCTCCCTCTTCACTGCAATAGACCACCAAGGATGTTATGCCTCCCTCTTCACTGCCCTACACTATCAGGGATGTTATGTCTCCCTCTTCACTGCACTAGACCACCAAGGATGTTATGTCTTCCTCTTCACTGCCCTAGACCACCAGTGATGTCATGTCTCCCTCTTCACTGCAATAGACCACCAAGGATGTTATGTCTCCCTCTTCACTGCCCTACACTACCAGGGATGTTATGTCTCCCTCTTCACTGCACTAGACCACCAAGGATGTTATGTCTTCCTCTTCACTGCACTAGACCACAAGTGATGTCATGTCTCCCTCTTCACAGCCCTAGACCACCAGTGATGTTATGTTTCCCTCTTCACTGCCCTACACTACCAGGAATCGTATGTCTCACTCATCACTGCCCCAGACCAACAGGGATGTTATTATTAATTCTTGTCTCCACTAGACTACCATGAATGTCATCATTAATCCCTTCATTTCCTTAGGCTACCAGGAATGATACTCTTTTACTCTTTATCACTCTAGAGTAGACCAACAGGGATACTATTATAGCATTATTAATTTTTTGACTCCACTTGACCACAAGGGATCTTCTAATTTATCCCTTCAATGCAGCACTAGTGACATTATCCATTGTTGCCATGGGGAAAATGAAGAGTTTTTGCACTGGGGCCCTCAGTTGTCTATGTCCATGCCCGGCTCTCCGTCACTTTGTAACCAATAGCCTATAACGAAAGATGTTTTGGCACATGTCCTACCCAATCTTGATTGAAACTTAAAGAACCCACCCCCACGCTTATTCCCGTGGTTGCACCCCCGTAAATCTATTGTCGACGCGTTTCAAAACTTTCTCTATCTGGAAAGTAATTAGTTAATTTTATATTAAGCCTTTATGGAGAGCTTGGAAGAGGCAGCCAGGTCAGTGTATGCTGCAGAGGTGAATGTGGGCACCATTTATGATGGTGTTAATGGAAGCTGAGCAGGCAAGGTAGACAAGGTTTCCTCGGGGGCTACTTGCCTCAGGATATTTGGAATACACACAGAGATTTATTCTATCTGCCACACAGAGTTATTCCCCTTTCCCTCCTCTATGTGCATTGGATATATTATTACACATGCCTCTCAAGATCTTGATTGTGTCTGTCATTCGGACATCTCCTTCCAAGACTCTGCTTATATTACAGCAAAACACACAAAAAACAGAGGAGAAAAATGTATAAACCGCAGAATCTTGAGAAAAACATCATAAATATTTCTACTAGAGGCTACAGAATCTTACTGTAACATAAAAGGGGCCGCACCCATTGATTAACCCCCTAAACATACATCTCAGTTTTTAGCTATGTCCATTTCTGGGAAAGCTAAGAGACATAAAAAAATAATTTCATGAAAAATACCACCATACGGTGCCCAAATAATAGTGCCGTACAATGATTAAATAGTAACGCAATATACTAGAAAAATAACAGTGTCGTATAATTTACATAGAATTTCTACAAATCCCGCCAATGCAGAAAACAAGTAATAGTGGCGCGCAGAACCCAATTGAGTGCCGTAAACCATGCAGTAGAAAAATCATACTTTTTTATAGTGTCGACAGAATACTGCCACATAGCAGTAAAACAATATTGCCATACAGAGCAAAGAATTACTGCATTGTATAGTATACGATCATACAGTTTTTCCGTTCTCCCTGAAAGTCATCAAACAGCGCACAAATAATAAAGCAATGCAAATCATTAATAACGAGGCCACATTGTGAGAAAAAAAATACCGCCCTTAAAGCTATACCGTCAAACAGATTTTATGTAATGCACAAAAATTAGGGTAAGCATGATAATAAAAATATTAACCGTAAAGTATAAATAAAATATCAATGAACATTACATTAATAAAATAATATAGTAAAATAATACAATACAATTATTTAGAGTAGTAAAATAATATAATGATAAATTAATAAAATAATTGTCAAATAACAATATAATATAATTATGCAAAGTATTAATAAAATAATATCAATTAATGGACACATAATAAAATATTAGCCAAATAATATAATAAAATCATTGAAAGTATTAATAAAATATAATGAAATATTATTCTATTTATTTTAAGTATTACTAAAATATCAAATAATGATAAATTAATAAAATACAATAATGGTAAAATAATAAAAGATCCTAATAGAATTATGCAACGTGTTAGTAAAATAATATCAATTAATGGAAATATATAAAATAATAGCAAAATAATAATATAATAAAATCATTGAAAGTATTAATAAAATAATATAATAAAATAATATTACAGTAATAAAATTATATAATAACATTTAAAGTATTACTAAAATATCAAATCATGGTAAAATAATAAAATAGTAAATTATATACTAAAAATGTTTAAAATATTAATAAAAATAATAAACATTTATAGTAATGATTTATAGTAGTAACAATATAATATCAAATAATGATAAATTAATAAAATAATAGAATAGTAAAATAATAAAAGAACATTATATAATTATGTAAAGTATTAATAATATAATATCAATGAGTGGTAACGTAATAAAATAATAGGAAAATAGTATAATAGTAAAGCAATAATAAAATATATAATATAATTATGTAATGTATTAATAATATAACATAGATTAACGGTACCATAATAAAATAATAGGAAAATAGTAGAATAGAATAATAGTAAAACAATAATAAAATATATAACATTATATAATTACGTAAAGTAGTAATAAAATAATGACAATTAATAGTAAAAATAATATCAAAATGATATAATATAATAAAACCATTGAAAGTATTAATAAAATAATATAATAAAATAATAATATAATACTACAATATTATAATAAAATTATATAATAAAATTATTTAAAGTATTAATAAAATAAAATAATAGCAAAATAAAAGCTTTGTAACATAATAGTAAAATAAGAAAACAATATAAAATAAAATAGGTTGTAAAAGTAAAATAAAATAAATGATCTAAAATAATAGTGCCGTATGGAGTGCAAATAAAACTTGTGTACAGTATAAAATAATAGAGATTTACAGTTCTCATTGAATATCATCGACTTGCATCTATGCAGTGCACAGATAATAGCACCATATAGTACAGAAAATGTACCGCTCTCTAATGGCAAAAGAATTCAGCCATAGAACACTGAATTAATAGCGTCCTGCAGTATGTTACATTATAATGGTAATACAGTTGTACAGGGTTGGCATAATGCCGCCATGCAGAGTTCTCATATAACCGCCATACAATATAAACATAAGTACATTGTTATAAGGGTATTTGTGGCTGAAGAGGACTAGGTTGTCTTCTGCTCTTTATAGGGGCAGACAGGGTTAGCCGATGGGGCAATGACAGGTTGGGAGCCACAGGGGAATACACCTTCCTTTCATAGGGTCCTTGAAGTAGTTACCTAGAAATAAGACAATCTTCGTATTCTCTCTCTTTAGATAGTTCCTTCCTATCCAGGGTAAATTGGCAATAAGCAAAATGTTTTTTTATCATTCATGCTCAAAGAATTTCCAAAGATACACATTGGAAAGCTCGTGCTTACTCCGATTACCAAAAATTATAAATCACAAGCAAAAAATTTTCATTGAACTAGACGGCAACTTGGCTGTCTCCTTGAAGGAAATGGACGAGTACTTAGTCTGGCAGCTGGAGGAGCCGGCAGGATGCTGCTTACCAGAGAGTGCGGATTCATTCCCTGCAGGCAGCGCTTGGAATAAAGAGCTGGTTAATCCGACGCTCATGGAATAAAGGGAAGAATCGAGGGAGCCATTAGGAATCACTACACGGTTGCAGAGAGTTTTCACTCCTTTTCAACAGCGAGACGCGCGAAGTCTAATCATCTGCTCCGAGGTGACCATTAAAATAAACCGGTGATGGCGTAACCTTTACGCTCCTAATGGTGCCACTATTTTACCGTAAGTCCCTCTGATAAGTCCGTGGTGATGACATCCACATATCTGACTAATAACCACTTCATATCATCGTCTGGCAAAAAAAAAATGTGATTAGTCTACCACTGATGCAAAAACCTGCTTTAGTTCATTTTTTGGGTATTTCCTGTCCTCTAACTTAAAAGAGTTCTCCGGTTTAGAGAACTCACCCTCACACAACCCAGGGGTAGTCTTCTGCCGGGACAGTGGTAACAAAGAGCGCCGCTGTCTCTGGAGGACCCATCCCGTCCTGCATTAAAAAGACCAGCCATTGATGTGAATGGACACCGTGTAATACTTTATTCGCCCTGCGGAGGTGCTGAAGTAAACTTAAGCACTTACTGTCAGGGTTCTCACAACAATTACAGCAAATCGACGGTGGTCCAAGAAGGAAGATACTTTGTGATCAGATAAGGGATACTTCTAATTAAAGTAGTGATTGCCAAAGCAGAGAACCCTTTGAAGGTTAAAATTAAGTAAAAAAAAGTCTTCGTAAAAGTTAATACATACAAAATTATATTAGTAAAATCTATGATTGTGGTCCATCATTAAATAGCAAAAATAAGGGGCCCCTCTAGAGGGATCGGGTGTACCTATGACCTCATGAAATCATTTCTACTGCAACTTCCGAAAAGAGAAACTCTAGTAAATGAATAGGGTTCTAGTTTTTTCAACCAATTTTAAAAACCCTATTAGGGAATTTTGAGTAAACAGTGAAAAATCATGAATTGGCAAGAGTGGCTACAAAAGGGGGTCTCTCACTCTGGAGGATCCTGCATGTCCCTGTTCTATGTGGACAGCTCAACAACTTCTATTAGAACAGTGTAATTCTTCATTTCCCCTGTGGCGGTGCTGCACAGGAATTGAACTCTTGCTGCAAGGTTCCTCCACCGATCACAGCTTATCACTGGGGAATCCTGAAGAAGTTTAGTATTCCCTTTCCATCTCATCCATGTGACCATGGCAAGGAAAACTTTAAACCGAATATGCTATCACGATTTAGCTGTAGGGTGACCCGAGACCAGGGGCTCCTTCCCTGTCCCTGACACTAGGGGGCGCCATAGCTCGCCCTATTCACAGGGATTCCTCTAATTGTGAAGATGCCAAGGCCTCCACCCTTGCCTTATCTCTTGAGTTAGCCCTCCATCTGTTCTCTTCCCCCACCCAAGGAAGAAGGGGGATGCTACTGTGCACTGCAGCACACCAACCTGACAAACAAGGCAACACAAATGAGGGTAAACACCAGGCATACAAAATATTCACTCACATATAACAAAGGAATGCACCTGGTAGTGGAGTAAGAGGAATAAACTAAAGTAGAGGAGGGAAGGGAATTACCACACTGCAACAGTCACAGATAACTCCTCCAGAACTCCTTCTCCTATGAACTCCTCTTCTCCTAAGCCAAGCAGCAAAAGCTAGCTCTGACATGGAGCCAGATTATAAAGGGAACGAGAGTGGCTATCTGAGCTCAGGTGAGAGCTCAGGGTTCTCCAACATGACCGATTAACCCCTGTTCTGCCAAAAGGAATAAACATGATTAAAATGAAGGACAAGTGCTTCTTCCCAGCGCAGGAGTAGGAGCAATCAGATGCCACGTGACACATACACTCTGCATCCAATGTGTTCCATTATTCTTGACTGCTGCTTGCAAATTTTGGGAGTTCAGTCAGCCCCAACTTGGTTTACAATTTTTACTACTGTACTTTGTCCAAAAATTTTAAAACACCAGCATTTTTTATATGTAGAATGCATTTTTATAGTATTTTTGATGGTTCTTTTTTGTGCCTTGTAAATTGACAACGATATAGCTGTCATGTGGAAAATCATGAGGAATAACAATATTTCTGACCTTTGTATGACTTGTATCCTGCTTTTTTATCAGTTTACTCTGCTGTTCTATCTCTAATTTTTAGTTGTCTGAGCTAGTGGGTGCAGACTGGCTGCTATAATGTCTCCCTTGCACAGCACACACAGACATGAAGGATTCCTTCTCCCCTGTGTCTATATACTACATGTTCAGAAGAAGCAACAGAATGACATTCACAAAGACATCAACAGTCAGCTGTAATCTGACTCCTCAGTGGGTAGACAGTCTTTGAGAAAGCTGAATTTTAGCATTTTTTAAGACTTATTGATGCGTTCAGGAGGAGAAGATGAGGCTCATAAATGGAGAAAGAAGAATATATCACTCTGATAAGATATATTACAATGATTCTATTCGCTTTGACTATCAGGTTACAGTGTTTTTGGCTTAGAAAAACAGAAAAAAAGGAAATTTTAACAATTTGATGGAAGAGGACGCAACAATATTTTCAGGTGATTGTTAATTACTGAATTTAAAATATACAATACGGAGCACCAGGAATGACAATGGATAAAGGTGATTCTTGCTAATAAGATTGAATAAACATGAGATAAATTACCAGGCAAATTTACAGGCAAATTTATTAAGAAATTGGTGGATTGAAGACTATTTTTATGTATAGAAGTCCGGATATTTATAGAAAAAGAGAGGGATGGAAAGTTTTGCCGGTGCAAATCTCAACCATATGTGCACATTTGTTTACAATTTGTACCACTTTTCGATTGATACAAATCTGTTTTACAAGCTTTTCCTAATTAAGAGTCATCAGGGGTTTTTTTTCCCTCCGATCCAGCCAGCAGTCTAAACTTTTACTTAAGACTTTCAGACCTATAAACAAGTATGAAGTAGGGGGGAAAGGGTGGGATTCGATATGGACTATCGGGCTTTTGATGGTCTTGCCAAAAGGTTAATTGACTCTAGACTTTCCTTTTAAAAGTAAACAAATGTACTTTTAGGTAAACATGGCAATTAGTGGGTTAATCTGTACCCAGGGCTGGGGTTACAGGACAACATAAAAGAGAAAGTTCAAGTCTGTTTCAGAAAGGTTTTTTTTTTTTTGCAGAATGCAAGGAACATTGTAGGGGGAGGAGGCGATCCATCCAGGGCTTAATGCAGTGTGAGGATTGTGTTAGGGTCTGGCCACAGTGGGATTTATCTTTCCCTTTCTATAATGAAGGGGATCTCTCCATCAATCTAGTCTTTTATCTATTTCTTTCTAAAAAAAAAAATTGTACTCTCAAGAAACTTCATCTCATGTGATAAATAGGAAGCAAATAACTGTTTAAAAAATGCTCCCAAAAAATGTCTTTAAAGTTCCAGCCGTTCGGTATTTACCTTTTTTTTTCTTCCTGTACTGCTGTCATGAGTAATCTGTCTCAGGGAGTAGAGCCACAAAGATGGATTACAGGAAGTGAGAGGCGGGGCGTTATCTCTGAGGAAGTGGGAGGCGGGGCGTTATCTCTCTGCAGGAAGTGGGAGGCGGGGCTTTATCTCTCTACAGGAAGTGAGAGGTGGAGTTTTATCTCTCTACAGGAAGTGGGAGGTGGGGCTTTATCTTTCTACAGGAAGTGGGAGGTGGGGCTTTATCTCTTCACAGGAAGTGGGAGGCAGGGCTTTATCGCTCTACAGGAAGTGGGAGGTGGGGCTTTATCTCTCTACAGGAAGTGAGATGCAGGACTTTATCCTTCTACAGGAAGTGGGAGGCGGGGCTTTATCTCTCCACAGGAAGTGGTAGGCGGGGCTTTATCTCTCTACAGGAAGTGGAAGGCAGGGCTTTATCTCTCTACAGGAAGTGGATGGCAGGGCTTTATCTCCATACAGGAAGTGAGGGGTAGGGCTTTATCTCCCTACAAGAAGTGAGGGGTAGGGCTTTATCTCCTTACATAAAGTGAAAGGTACAGCATTATTTCTCTACTGAAAGTGGGAGGCATGGATTTATCTCTCCACAGAAAGTGAAGGGTAGGGCTTTAGCTCTCTACTGGAATTGATAGCGGGGCTTTATATCTCTACAAAAAGTGGGTAGTGGGGCCTTATGTCCATACAAGTGGGAGGTGGGGTATTATCTCTCTACAGGTAGTGGGTAGTGGCGCTTTATCTCTATACAGGAAGTGGGAGGTGGGGCTTTGTCTCTACCAGAAGTGGGAGGTGGGGCTTTATCTCTCTACCAGAAGTGGGAGGTGGGGCTTTGTCTCTACCAGAAGTGGGAGGTGGGGCTTTTTCTCTCTACCAGAAGTGGGAGGTGGGGCTTTATCTCTCTACCAGAAGTGGGAGGTGGGGCTTTGTCTCTCCACAAAAAGTGGGAGATGGGCTTTAGAAAAAAGAGAAAAAAACAGCTCACCTGTAGCAGTCCGTGGCGTGTGGAAGCAAGGAGAACGTGTAGTCAGCACATGTCACCAATGAAGAGAAAAAAAAAATTCTCCAGCTTCTATGTGATCCAAAAATGTATTTATTTAAAAGGAATCATGTAAAAACAGTTCACATGAATAGTGTAGATATGCTACGCATTTCGAACACAATACTGTGTTCTTTCTCAAAGATGGGGCTTTATCTCTCTAGAAGAGGTGGGGCTTTGTCTCTGTACAAGAAGTAGGAGGTGGGGCTTTGTCTCTCTACAGGAAGTGGGATGTAGGGCTATCTCTCTATAGGAAGAGCATAGCGGAGCTTTATCTCCCTACAAGAAGTAGGAGATGTTGCTTTTTCTCTACAAGAAGATGTGGGGCTCTATCTCTCTACAGGAAGTGAAAGGCGGGGATTTCTCTCTGTAGGAAGTGTGTAGTGGAGTTTTATCTTCCTACAAGAAGAGGAAGGCAGGGTTTTATCTCTCTACAGAAAGTTGATAATGGGGTTTTATTCTCTACAGAAAATGGGAGGCAGGGCTTTGTCTCTACAGGAAGTAGGTAGCAGGTTTTATCTCTCTACAGAAAGTGAGGGGTAGGGCTTTATCTCCCTACAGGAAGTGAGGGGTAGGGCTTTATCTCCCTACAGGAAGTAAGGGTTAGGGCTTTATCTCCCTACAGGAAGTGAGGGGTAGGGCTTTATCTCCCTACAGGAAGTGAGGGGTAGAGTTTTATCTCTCTATAGAAAGTGGGAGGCAGGGCTTTGTCTCTACAGGAAGTGGGTAGCAGGTTTTATCTCTCTACAGGAAATGAGGGGTAGGGCTTTATCTCCCTACAGGAAGTGAAGGGTAGGGCTTTATCTCCCTACAGGAAGTGAGAGGTAGGGCTTTATCTCCCTACAGGAAGTGAGGGGTAGGGCTTTATCTCCCTACAGGAAGTGAGGGGTAGGGCTTTATCTCCCTACAGGAAGTGAGGGGTAGGGCTTTATCTCCCTACAGAAAGTGGGTAGCAGGTTTTATCTCCCTACAGGAAGAGGGAGGCGTGGCTTTGTCTCTACAGAAAGTGGGTAGCGGGCTTTCTCTCTCTACAAGAAGTGGACGATGGGACTTTATAGCTCTAAAAGAAGTGGGATGCAGGACTCTGTCTCATTACAGGAAGTGGAAGTCGGGGCCTTGTCTTTCTATAGTAAGTGAGGGTGGGAATTTGTCGCTCTGAATGAAGTGGGACATGGGTCTTTGTCTTTCTTCAGCAAGTAGGAGGAGGATTTATCTCTCAATAGGAAGTAGAACGCGGGTCATTGTATTTCGGCAGGAAGTTGCGGCACTATCTGCTGCTGCTCTGTTGTTTGTCAAACTGCATAGAGCCATAACAGAGAAGATCAGGACAGGTGAGCCATTTGACAGTGACAGCCCAATGTGTGTTGGAAAATGAGGAGACAGAAGTTCCAGCTCCTATAGTGCTGGCAGAATGAGGATGACGATTCGCCTACTAGAAAAGAATGGATGGCAAGTTACAGAACATGGGAATTAAACATTTATTAGACATATTAGACTGGTATGTGCAGAAGTTTTAATTTATGGATGATCAGGCAGCAAAGCTTTACTATAGGTTTTCTGTGAACGTTTTATGGTGTTTTCCAATTGATTTTAGTGGCCTTTTTTAGTGTCATTTTGTACGTGTCTTTTATAACAGTCCTATACAGAAACCTCGGGGGAAAAACACCAAACAAAATCACCCCACCTGGCACATGATGCCTTTTTTTAAATTAAGTATTAAGTAACACCAAAAATGCCACAAACTAAAACACTTTGTATTTAAGGAATGAAATATCTCACTTTAAACTACAATGTGCCATCCTTTTTAGCCCACAGATAAAAACATGGCATTTTTCTACAAAATGCTGCTAGTGAAAGCAGCAAAAATGAGACCGCAGATCCGGATGTGAATAGAGTATACAAGCTGTGATGCAATCTTCGCAGCAGTGACTCTGGGGCTTTCTGGGAGTTGTAGATTTTCAGCCATTGGCAAAGTACAAGTGTCAGCCAGGCAGCCATAGCTTAGCATAAGGACAAGTCAAAGCTTAAAACCACAAAAAGAAAACAGTTTAGACAGCTGCAAAGCAAAAAAAAAATGGAGACCACCCGAGAGGATAAAAATATAGCATTTGTGACAATTTGCCCGTTCAGCTGAGATGGGAAATCATGGATCTGACGGTGACCAGCAGCCACCAATCAGAATATTCTTCCCATATAATAGAGGTGAGCAGGTAATGTCAGCCACATAAGAACCCCGCAGGACCTCCGTATACAGAGCGGAGTGATCGCCAGCCCTCCGTAATCTAATTAAAGGCTTAACCACAGACTTACAGCTCCATCCTATCCAGAGAACACAAACATTCGACACGCTCAAAACGCTGACATCTTGTAAGGTCGTTAACGTCAGCAGAAGGGGCCACCCAGGTCTACTGCTCATTTTTTATTTTATCGGTTTCTTATTGGGTGACAACAGATCCCAAAAGAGTGGGAATATGTCCCTTAGGGTGCGTTCACGTGGAAGTTATCCACGGCAGAAAAACTGTCATGCTGTGGATTTCATTTCTGCAGCACAATTTCCATCGTGGATTTTCTCTGCACCGCGTGGATGAGATTTTGTCAAGTTTCCTCTACGATGTTGTTACTGTAATACATACCAGATTTTCCATGCGCACAGGAAATCCACTTTCTAGATGTAATATCCTGGACTTCAGAGCTAGTGCCCCTTTGAAGGAAATCTGTCAGCAGGTTTTGCTATGTAGTCCAAGAGCAGCAGGATGTAGTGTCAGAGACCCTGATTCCAGAGATGTATCACTTACTAAGCTGTGTGTTGCTGTTTCAATACAATCAGTGTTTTATCAGCAGGAGATTATTACTACAGGACTAGGTATCATGTGCCTCCAGGTCCAACCACACCCCCACCACTGATTGGCAGTGTACACAGAGAGCAGCCAATCAGTGTAGTGGGTGTGGTTATACACAACTCAGCATCTGCAGATCTGCAACAGAGAAAACTGTGATTGTATCAGAACTGCCGCATCCAGTAAATTAAGTGCTACATCGCTAGAATCAGGTTCTCTTCCCCTATATAATGCTGCTGTCAGATTATATTGCAAACAGATTACTTTTAAACTTTATATAGAGCTCAATAGTTTAATTCCTTCTTCCCCGTCCTATTCTTTATATTTCCACCCTAGTAATTTGTACTGTATGTCTACAGTATATGGCAAAAATACATGATGAGAATCATGGGATCCTTGGTTATTGTGAGAGTGGTCTGCTATAATCTCCATTCCTGATCCCACGTTTGCCACTTCCTCTCCAGTTCTACAGGGGTTATGGTAAGAGATGAGGAAGCTGCTATTTACCCCTTTACCTCTCCTCCAAGACCGAATATGGACTCATGCCCAACGTCAGAAAGGTTCACGCGTTACATGCTTGGAACAGATTTTACTTGCAAATTTCTAAATAAAATTCCACCAGCGTTTCTGCCTCTAAAATCATCACATTTTCCATACTTTATGAACTTTTATTGATGGGGAAAATGCACTTACCAGCGGATTTGGGGTCCCAATAGAAAAAAAAATTGTTATTATTCTCCATATCGCAAAAGGTGCCATTCCACAAAAGTTATTGAACCGCTGCAGATATTTTTTTTATGGAATAAAAGTACAATATTGTGTAAATTCTTTACTCAAAAAAGGCGCATGTGGATGGGATTAAGTTAAAGATCATTCACTTTGCTGTTCTGTAAAATGTTGCTGGCTTTACCTGCTTATAATCAGTACCAAATATGCAATGTGGGATCCAAATACTGTACCAGTTTCGTAGATGAAAGCTCAACAAATGTCATCTGCACGTTGCAGAAAACTCCCTCTCGTAAACTCACCTGCGGCACAGATCTCAAAATCTGCAGAATGTCAATTCTTTGTGTTGAATTCTGCTCAGATTTCCTCCTTTGCGATGGAAAAGGTGAAATTTGAGGCTATCCTGCGACAAAATCTGCTGCAAAATCTGCACGTGCTGATTTTGCTGCACATTTAATGGTTAAAAATCTAAGCAACGGGTAACCTTCTGCACCTGTCCCAATCATCTGAAAGAACCCCATTTAGATGAACAGAACCATATAACAGGCTGGAAATGAACCCGTACTATCTGCAAACGTCATGCATTTGTCCAATTCCACAAGCCCAATGGTTAATATTTCTCTTTTTGCAGAAGATCTGAGGATGGACAACTCTTCTTAAATCGCCCTTACATGGGGCCCCATCGCAGCTGCGTTGGTCGGGTCTATGGTTCATATGCCCTTGGCTGGGAAAAAGTGCACTAAACACAGAAATTCTCCCGTCTTCGAGCCAATAATCTGCATTCTTCCATATTTCATTGCAAAAATGTTTGTTTAGATTCTAGCGGTGATAAATTGCGCCAGCGATACGTTGCGATGTGTCTGCCAGCTCCCATGATTCATTAGGTAAATTGACGTGATGTAATGGGTCCTGGCAGAATTAATTTCAGACCGAAGGCCGCTCCGCTGTGATTCCACATCAGCCAAGCAATACGCGCATTTGGCAAAAATCAGGAAACCACAATTGTATTCTTTATGGAGGTCACAGGGGCCAAAGTCAACAAAGCTCCAGCCCCTTACTGATAAACACGGAGACCCTGCAGAGCAGACCCAGGTGTGATAAAAGGAGACAAGTTATTGGACCATTGAAAACAGCTGATTATTATACACCGGAGTGGATATTTAAGAAACGCATCTAATAAATGCTAACAGCAGATATGTCAAGAAATGAAGCCCATCATGACCCAATTATCAGAGGAACGGCACAGATGGAAAAGTCACCCAGGTCACTCCTTCCAGTTTTTCTCTACCTGACTTGGTTTGATTGACAGGTTCTCTCTATTGGAAGAAGCCATCAAGATTCCTTACATGTCCAAAAACTAGTACTGGTTAGCCCGCCTGGCTTAAAGTCAAGCTTCTAAGTCCTTTAGCAAAGGCACTCAATCCAGGAGGTCTGCACACCTCCATACACACAGACATGTGTGAGTCAAACAGGTCTATTTTACAAAGTGAACCAGACCCAGAGGCGGAGATATAGTGAACAGATGTCTAACGCTACAGCTGCTCATAGTCAAATATATATAATATACATATGTGTAGCCCTGGTGTTAGGCACACGCAGTACCCTGGAGAGTGTGTGGCGAGACAGCAGTTTAATGCTAAATATTCATTCACTCAACATATACTAGACACACCCTTAGGGTAGTGGAGTTTACTCTTGAGGGAGTGGTCAAGGCGTATGTGTTAGAGTGATTTAGTCAGTCTAGTTCCTGTCTTCGGACAGAGAAGACGTCTGGAGTCTGTGTCTGGACTTCAGAGAGAGAAGACGTCTGGAGGGAGGAAGCAGTCCAGATTGCTCTATCATCAGTTCGGAAAGTGGAGTCTAGTATAGGTGCTTTAATTCACCTTAGCCTAGTCAGAGCTGTACCTCATCAGCATACACTGGAAGGAAAGAAGAAGTTTAGTGCAGAAAGTCTTCAGCATCCTGTCTAAAGGACGGTATAAGGTTCAGAGACGTGCTCCTGCCTATTGATAACTGAGCATCTGTAACTAACTTTGAAGTGAAGGAAAAGAAAGAAGTGACTGCTCGACCCTTGGCTAGTTTGAGTGCTTATGTTACCAGCGTGGACAAGGCGAAAGGCACAGTGGTTTTATTGGAATAGTGCTTACGGATTGAAGAAGTCCTGCACATTGCAACCGGTCACTGGGGACCGAAGGATCACTACTGTTTCAAGCATAGTGATAAGAAAACCAGGAATTTACCGGACCTTAGGTCGCGGCAAACAAGCCCCTTATAGTCAGTACGTAACTGGGGTCAGGGGAAGTGAAGACTTTGAGTCAGTGCACGACAAGATAAGAATTCAGCTTCTTCGCAGGAAGGCTCCTAACACAAAGCTGACTGGGCGGTACAGCTATAGATTAGCTGGAGATTTTGAGGGAACTACGCTTCAGGCTGGTTGTACTCGTTGTATTGGAAGTAAAGGAGGCCCCTAACTTGTCCAGCTGCTGTCTCAAGATACACTCTCCTTGGATCAGCCTCCCTGGGACCTGCCTGAACATCTTACAAGTAAAGGTATGGAAAGACGCTGACCGTGTGAGACTGTGTTCTTTATCTGCACTCGACTTCACAAATCCCATAGACTTTGAGGGACCAGTCCCACCTGTAGGGGACCCGACATCTAGCTGCCTCACCATCCCCTCAGAGATCTACAGCAGCGCTGGTACTAATTACCAGAAGACTACAGGTGGCGTCACGAACTGTATATAAATCAATCCCCTGTAAATATTCCCCCAACATACGCCAGACCGCCCGGGCCACAGACCGAGCCACAGCTACCTGTGACAATCCCATAGACTTCTACGGGCTCGGCTCTGAGTACCCCATTGCCCTGGTAACCCACAATTGTGGTGGCGGGTCGACACAACAAACTTGGCGTCACGAACAGGATGCGAAACTCGCAGAATTGCGAGCCCTGTGTGCCTAAGGAATTGTTTTTGTGAAAAAGGACTGTTTGCACTTTTGGCGCCAAAATCGCCATTTTTGTCGCCATATTCGCGCCCTCAGGCGCTGGAGAAGAAGGTGGGCGTACCTTCGTGGGCGTCTACCCCCCTGTGGCGCGAAGAAAATGCCTGCCCTCTCAAAGTGCTATTACAACATGCGATCCTGCCCTACAGCAAAGGAGGTCCGCCTCCTTTTCACCTTCCCTGCGAGGAGGAGGAGACGCAAATCCCACCTCCACGGAAGAGACCGGATGTCTCCGCAGAAAGAAGAAAGAATCTTCTGGAACATCATGGAGGCAGGACGTGTGCAGCCGAGCAGGGAAGCGGAGGAAGGCAGGCCCCGTGCCCCAGCCAAGCTGCCACCAGCACCGGAGTTATCCGTGGTCCTGCACCTGCAACAGGCGTTGCTAGAGACAAGAGAAGAAAATGCACGCCTGAAGAAGATGGTCCAGTACCAACCTGGCTTTGAAGAGATCGAGAGACGCCGGCGTACCCTGGAACAGCGGAGGCTGTGGGACACGGTGATCTCTCCCCTCAACGAACCCCCACGATTCCAGATACCGAAGAGTCTGCTGCCCAAGGCGAAGGAGCAACCGGAGGCTGCCCCCGAAAGTACCGATCCCGATCCCACCGGTGAAGCGGTGGAAGCGAAGGAGGTTGAGGAGGTACAGCCAATCCCGGAACGCCCGCCCGGCCAAGAGGCCGCAGCAGATGATCGGTCCCCGGCAGGGACACCGGAGGGGTCCTGTCCGTCACTACCAGATGTGGACTGGGACGAAATGGCGCGCCTGGATGACGTCGCCTATACCGCCCAGTGGGAACAGGAATGGCAGAGTCGTGAGGAGAAGAAGAAACGCCAGCAGGAGGAAGAGCGGGAAACTCAGCGGAACCGTCAGCGACAATATGCCGAGCTGATCGCGGACAAAGAGAGTGTCCGGAGAGATAAAGGTACCCTGAGGGAACCGCGGCGGCAGGGGTGTGTGACTGAGTTCCAGCTCCGGAAGGGCTGGGGCTTTATCCGTGAACCGGGCCTCTACCCAGGGGTCTTCGTCAGCAGGCGTGACGTAGAATCTCACCTGCCGCAAGGCCATCCCGGGAGGGACTTAGCAAATGGAGACATCGTCACATATACGCGGCACTGGGGAATGAAGGGATGGTATGCCCTTAACGTCACCATCGTCCGTGACCCCGTCCCAGACGCAGGTAACGTCACCACTACCGCAGCGTCCCCGTCTCTAGATCAAGCAGTAACTGGCCGTGCCCCAGCATCGCCCCCTGCAAATTCATCGCAACTAGCGACCCAGAGTTCATCGCAAAAGAAAGTTATATCTTCATCGCAACATGCGACCCAGTCTCAATCGCAATCCATGACACGGTCCATATCGTTAACTGTGATTGAAACGCAATCGGTGTCACGTGAAGAGAATGTACCCGTTGCGCCCCTAGAGGTTCGCACAAGAACTGTGGCGACCCAGACCCTAATCGCAGCGCATGATTTGCTAGTCCTGGGATCTAGGGCCCATTGCATTGTTCCAGCCCCCGGGGTGGAAAGTGTATTGGAAAGTGTGTTTGAAGTAAATGAATAAATAGAAAAGAAGAATTGGTGAGATCCCTATAGGATCTACCATAAGTAGAAAGTTTGAGAAATGTTTTATAAAGTTTAGCACCAGTTGAAGAGTATATATATAATGCATATATATTTTGCTAATCGTAGAATGCCCGGCTGGGTAAACAGTAAACAGTAACCAGAAAAAGTTTTTGCACTTTAGTATTATGTGATATTATATAATATGTCTTTGGTTTTGCATTGGACTTGGAGGTTGAGGACTATGCCAACCCAGAACTTACTTGTAAATAGTTGCGCTTCGGTGCCTTATCTTGGTTTTACATAAACCAGTACAACTACCTCTGAAAACAAAACCCGTGTGGTGTGGCACTGAGTGAGGTCTGCAATCGGATGTCCTGCAGCCCACCCAGGACCTACGTTGAAGGTTTGGTGCGGGTCCTTCACAAGTATATTGTATATTTATTGAATGCTATTTAATACTTTTGTATTTCTATATAATGTTATTGTTCGCAACGTTCAAGATATCCTCACCTCCCGGATGGGACGAACCAATGTTAATTGTTTAATGTTTTCATGCATAAACAAAAATGTCTCTTTTGTATTTTACAGCCCGGGAGTGCTGTCTTTTACCATGGGGGAATGTGTAGCCCTGGTGTTAGGCACACGCAGTACCCTGGAGAGTGTGTGGCGAGACAGCAGTTTAATGCTAAATATTCATTCACTCAACATATACTAGACACACCCTTAGGGTAGTGGAGTTTACTCTTGAGGGAGTGGTCAAGGCGTATGTGTTAGAGTGATTTAGTCAGTCTAGTTCCTGTCTTCGGACAGAGAAGACGTCTGGAGTCTGTGTCTGGACTTCAGAGAGAGAAGACGTCTGGAGGGAGGAAGCAGTCCAGATTGCTCTATCATCAGTTCGGAAAGTGGAGTCTAGTATAGGTGCTTTAATTCACCTTAGCCTAGTCAGAGCTGTACCTCATCAGCATACACTGGAAGGAAAGAAGAAGTTTAGTGCAGAAAGTCTTCAGCATCCTGTCTAAAGGACGGTATAAGGTTCAGAGACGTGCTCCTGCCTATTGATAACTGAGCATCTGTAACTAACTTTGAAGTGAAGGAAAAGAAAGAAGTGACTGCTCGACCCTTGGCTAGTTTGAGTGCTTATGTTACCAGCGTGGACAAGGCGAAAGGCACAGTGGTTTTATTGGAATAGTGCTTACGGATTGAAGAAGTCCTGCACATTGCAACCGGTCACTGGGGACCGAAGGATCACTACTGTTTCAAGCATAGTGATAAGAAAACCAGGAATTTACCGGACCTTAGGTCGCGGCAAACAAGCCCCTTATAGTCAGTACGTAACTGGGGTCAGGGGAAGTGAAGACTTTGAGTCAGTGCACGACAAGATAAGAATTCAGCTTCTTCGCAGGAAGGCTCCTAACACAAAGCTGACTGGGCGGTACAGCTATAGATTAGCTGGAGATTTTGAGGGAACTACGCTTCAGGCTGGTTGTACTCGTTGTATTGGAAGTAAAGGAGGCCCCTAACTTGTCCAGCTGCTGTCTCAAGATACACTCTCCTTGGATCAGCCTCCCTGGGACCTGCCTGAACATCTTACAAGTAAAGGTATGGAAAGACGCTGACCGTGTGAGACTGTGTTCTTTATCTGCACTCGACTTCACAAATCCCATAGACTTTGAGGGACCAGTCCCACCTGTAGGGGACCCGACATCTAGCTGCCTCACCATCCCCTCAGAGATCTACAGCAGCGCTGGTACTAATTACCAGAAGACTACAGGTGGCGTCATGAACTGTATATAAATCAATCCCCTGTAAATATTCCCCCAACATACGCCAGACCGCCCGGGCCACAGACCGAGCCACAGCTACCTGTGACAATCCCATAGACTTCTACGGGCTCGGCTCTGAGTACCCCATTGCCCTGGTAACCCACAATTGTGGTGGCGGGTCGACACACATATATGTGATGCACCTTTTGACATGGGCTGTACATTGGTGGGAGACCACCACCCATCGCTCAGAAGATTGTAGAGAAGTTTGAAGCTCAGGAGGCAGAAGTATTCTGCTTATACATGAGCACACACAGAGAGGTCTAAGAACCATAGATTTTTTTAACCTGTACACAGTATTAGGCGTGTCCTCATGCTGAGGAATTCGGGGTCCTAGCACCCAAATACCCACCAATGTACAGCATATTATGTCACTGGAAATTATAGGGATATTTTAAGTGATGACATATCCTAGTGTCATGCCATCCCTTAGTGAGATCAGAGTACTCCTTTAAAGGGGTAAAACCCCTGTACCCTGGCTGCATTCTGTTGTGAATAAACAAACTGAGGTTTACTCATCCTCCCCAGGTCCATCGCTGAGCCCCCACTGCTGCTCTCATGGTCTGTTATAGTCTACCGCACTGATATCTCAGTTGCTCGCTGTGTCAATTTGAGTTTAAAGGAGTTGTCCACTACTAGGACAACCCCTTCTTGATCAAAATGTTTACCCCATAAAATAATAAAGACCTATACTCCCCTCCCGTGGCGGCACTGTTCACACGGTATCGGTACTCACTCTCCTTGGGGCTCTCGGGCGCAGTTGTGACCCCGGTGCCCAATCAGCGCTGGCGTCACTGTTTCCGCCTTCGGACATATCGAACATGAAGAGGAAGTCCGGGCTGCAGATGATCTCAGACTTCCACTTCATGTTCGATTTGTCAGAAGGCGAGACAGTGACGCCAGCTCTGATTGGGCGCCGGGTCACGTGTCACAAAAATAGCCTGGAGAGTGCGAGTGCCAACACCGCGGGAACGGCGCCATCACGGGAGGTGAGTATAAGCTTTATTATTTTATGGGGGTAAGCAAGGGGTATGGAAAGTTGTCCAAGTAGTGGACAACTTTTTTAACGTGATGTCAGTGCAGCAGACACTGGGAGCAGCAGTGGATATTCAGCATTGGACCTGGTGAGGGTGAGGAAAGACAGTTTGTTTTTAAAGATAGAGTACAGTCGGGGGGCAAGAGTTTCGCAAAAACAGAAAAACCCCTTTAAAAGGCAAGAGCTAAAAAGAACTATTGGACCTTATTTTCGCGATCAGTGAAAATCTCTTGACAGACCATTACAAGCCAAAGCGAATGCCACCCAAAGCGAGAAACACTGTGACTGTTCCATAGCTTTCATCATGGTCTCCTGGCACTATCGCTCTCCATTCTGTAGGCCACAGGTTGTTTTAGGCCGGAAGTCGCTTTAGGCCTGCGACCTTCAGAACTCCAGGGTGACGCTCTGAACGAGTCCTGGGCGATGATGGAGCAATGTGATGGTGTCAGTGCCACATGACTCTGAAGCATCGCGTGTGCTCTGGCACAACGACATCGTCGTTGGTCCACCCATGCCTGGACGCTTTCTGCTGGCTCACTTGCCAGGATCCAGGGTTAGGTGACTATATACCATTTATTTTTTATTTTAATCTTACTAGTGAGGTGAATCTGGGGGCATCATTCAGTGTGGGGAGCATTATACTGTGTATAAGGGGCTTTGGAAGCTGTGTGTGGACTACTGTGGGGACCACCATACTTTGTATAGGGTTTTTGAGGGCATTATACTCTGTACAGAGGGCTTTAGGGCATTATGCTTTATGACAGCTACTGTTGCGGCACTATATTGCGCAGGGGAGTCTTTGGGTATTTTATTGTGTATAGGGGGGCTTTAGGGCATTAGGCATGTAATTGCCATTCAGCCCCATTCACTGTAATAAAATTGATCCTTTATACCTGAGACCACCACTGCTTAAATGTGG
>JARQOD010000001.1:975004194-975034194 GCA_033576555.1 Oophaga sylvatica | reverse complement strand
GAAGACGTCTTGCCTGTCCACTCACCATTCATCTTGACTTTCCTCTTAAGTGTATGACGTTACAACGCGGATTATGGGGGCTTAGACGATTCATTAACGCCGGAGCCTCGTACGTTCCACAGACGCAGCAGATATCAGTCGGTCCGGACCCGGATCGTTCAGGTGTCATACGTATCTATGCGTGGAACTTCCACAATGATGAGTGAAGATGGTCTTTCCTATCCTGTACGTCCTCCTGACATGGTCCCAGACACAGTGAACAACTCCAGGACAGTCAGGTGAGATAAATAATATTATAGCTTCCAACAGTCACCACTAGAGGGAGCATACTGTATACTTTATACAATAAACACTAATACGCCTGTATGCAGAAAGCTCCCCCTAGTGGTGAATGGAGGGGACAAAACTATATAATTTAACTCCTTTGTGCACCAAGACATAACTCTACGTCCTTGGGAGGAACCCTGCAAACCACTTCCTTCCTGCCGGAATCCCCAGCTCCTCTATTGATTAGTCAGGATTTGCAACATCAAACAGGACAACTAATCAGGAGAAGAGCAGCTGATGCCGGCAGGTCGGAGGTGGCCACAGAATACTGACCTGTACGCTGTAACAAGGTTCTCTGAATAGATTTCCTCATGTCCTAAAAGTCAAACTGAAATACATTTGTTTTGACTAAAAAAAAAATAATTTTGCAATTGGGTTTCATGGAATATTTACAAATGTTTGTTTTCTGCAGCTTCTATGTATCACAGTACATAGCAAGCCGCAGAATGGTTTTCAACAGCAAATCTGTCAGACTGACGGATCGGACCCCTCTCTGGTTTCCTGCTGTTGCTCTCTCCTTCTGATTTATGATTTATTAAAGGGTTATTTCCAAAATCTTTAGATATCGCCTCTCCATAATATAGTGGATAACTCTGAATACAAGGGTCTCGATGCTGGAATCCCTATTGAACCCAAGGACGGAGCCCTGGAATTCGGGAACTAGACTGGAAGTGCACGCGTGCAAAACCTGGTTCCTGGTTTCCAAAGCCTCGTTCTCTGGAATTTTGGGGGTCCTTGTGGCTGAACACTCAGGGATCAGCAGGTGGTCCGTTATGGATAACGGATGACTTTATATTTTAGGAATAGCCCTTTAAAGCAACGTTCAATTGTGATTTCATCATATCAGATTAAGGGTATGTTCACACGTTCAGTTTTTTTTCCATTGGTTTTTTAGCGCAGAAAAAAATGCATTTTTCAGTACCAGCAAAATAAATAAGAGTGCAAAAATCTTGCCTGTTAATCAGTGGTGAGATTTTGGTTGGACTAGGAGGCACGAGACACCTAGTCCTGCAGTGATAATCTCCTGCTCATAAAACACTGATTTTATTGATGTGCAAATTGCCTCTTAAGAGAAAAAGAGGACTTGAACTCTATAGCGCCACCTATTGGAAGTAGCGATCCTACAAGTCCCAATTAACCCTTTAACAAGTCTTGTAACGTGACTTAGGATAAAAGCCAAATCATATCTCAATTTGCAAACATGGTGTTTCGGACTATTGGTCCTCGTCAGTACAAAGTATGAGATATGATTTTATCGAAACAGCCTAGTAAGTGATACATCACTGGAATCAGGGTCTCTGCCCCTACATCATGCTGCTCTCAGAATACATAGGAAAAACGTGGTGACAGATTCTCTCTGCCCCACTCAGGAGTGTAGGAAAGGTGTGAGCGCTGTAATGGTGGCCATATTGTAGGTCATTCAGCTCTTGTGAAAAGAGATAGAACAGTAATTGATTCTTACATAGTGAGTAAATGACAGCAGTTCAAGGTTCACCACTGACTTTAGGCACTGGAATTTCTATGAGGTTAAGGATCCCAAGTGTCTGGAAGTGTTTAAGAGACCAAACAACTAACATTTATTTTAGTCTGTGACCCTAACCTCTGGAGGTGTTTGACCCGTCACCTCGGCTGACTCCTTGGTGAAACCGATATCATTTGTGGCCACTTAGGGTTTCTGCACCACTTAGCACCTTGTACCGTAAAGAAAAGTAATTTATAAGGCGAAAACACCGACTGTGCGGATAAGAGGGAACATAAGACGTTCCCTGCAGTGAGATCTACCAAGGGGAATATAAAGGGCTAGGCTTATAGAAAATGGGGCAATGCCATATCACCCCCCCGTTCATTAATTGTAGAGATGTTTCTAATAATACAAAATGCTGCAAAAACAAAAATGTTACTGTAATAAATAATACCTCCGTATAGTATAATAAAACCGCTTTATAGTGTTCTCATAACACTACCATGTTTTGCCCACACTATGCAACCAATCAGTGCCCACATAAAAATGACATACAGGGTCCAGGTATTACCTATAATGCCTAAATAATACTGCCTAATAGAGCTGACAATATAATACCGCCATACAGATCAGAAAGGGGAAATATTTACTTATTGGTTAGAGCCCTTAAAAGAATTGTGAAGGAACTGTTATGACCAGTGGCATTTGTTTCCTTGGACTTGGGGTGTCGTTTTCTACATCCTCACCCAACTATATCCTGCAGTTTTCATGGCAGTGGCACTTGTATTTAGATTAATTGATTTGATACCATTGTTAGAGGGAAGAATAAAACGCAGGCGATAAATATTAATACTCAGCTTGCAGGCGCTTTCTTTAGGGTGACATAGTATGTAGTGACATTGCTGGCACTTGAAAGTAACTGGTACTTTATACGGTCGAACAGCCGGCATCGGCGCCGCATCAGAGATGAGTAGAAATATTAGTATTTTACTGGGTGGGAAAAAAAGGGGTGCAAAAGATATCTGAAATATTTAACGCCAGTACATGGCATTGAGAGACGTCTATCGCTACCTAGAATTCTGATTTTGCTACTGAACGCATTTTTCAGCAGTGTCAGCACAGCTGTCACTGATGTGAGAAGCTTCAGAGGCTCAGGGCTGTTCTTACACCAGCGGGCGATCTGCCTATCTGGAAACAGAGTTTATTCACACAAAAAAAAAAAAATCACTTGGCTTTTGCCTTTTTTTTTTTCTCGTGAAAAAGATAGGTGCCAAAGAATTTGCGGTGCATTTGGCAGCAGACGCCGCTGTCTGTGCTGACAACTGGATGACACAGCTCACGATAAGACTGATGGACGTCACTGCGCAATCATTTACTGTAACTCTTGCGCCGTTCCTACCATCGTTTCTTACTTTCTTGTGGCGTTACACATTGGTCAGTGAAGCACAGAGATTAGTGATGAGCGAGCGCACTGGGATAAGGTGTTATCCGAGCATGCTCGGGTGCTAACCGAGTCTCTTCGGTGTGTTTGAATATTATGTTCGAGTCCCCGTTACTGTTTGACAGTCTCAACACATGCAGGGACTCCCTGTTTGTTAGCCAATCCCTGCATGTGTTGCAGCTGTCTAATAGCTGTGAGACATGCAGCCGAGGGGACTTGAACATAGTTTTCGAGCATGCCGAAGACACTCGGTTAGCACCCTAGCATGCTCAGCTTTGCTATGTAGACTAGGACTGGATGAGCGCAGTCATTTCATTATCATGATCGGGAAGGTGAGTTAATGATGCATAGCATCATCACTAATAGAGATCATATAAGCTCTACAATTCATCAGGACACTTTTTTTTTTTCATACCTGTCTTGGGGCGTCGTTTTGTCTGAATAAAGGGGTCAAATTGGGGACCCCTCCTTCTTGTACTATCTGCAGTAAGGAGGGTGTGCTTTTATGGCAGTTGCCATGAATGAGGAACAGGGGCATGAGTGACATGCCGGGGACCGGGAAATGTCATCGATTATTATGGTGTCCAGGAAGCAATGAAGCAAAGCCCCCTCCCCAAGACACTAGGAAGCGGCAGAAGAGCTGCAAACCCAGCTTTATCTGTGTGTATATTGCTACTATCCATCACGAACTGATCTTCACTATCAATGATAACTGATAATGAAATGACTGCGCTCATCCAGTCTCAGTCTATACAGCAAAGCTGACAAGTGAACTGCTGATAACCTGAAATGTCCGCAAGCTATGCTGTTAATTGAATACTTTTAGAATACAAAATTTGATTGGTATGATGCATTTTTTTCATAATAAATTCCCTTTAAAGGACCCCACACAAAGTAAATAATGAATGATATAAAATTAAGCGATCAGTTTTCCTTCGTGAAGACGCCGAGAATATTTTCTCGTTGCCTGTGATATCCTAGTAAGATACAAACTAACAGTGCATTCCTCAGGATATCGCGATGGACTTCATCTGTTGGGTCCGTGACAGCTTGGAGCGCACAAAGTGTTATTATTAGTAAAGGCTGCGAAAGCTGTAAAAGTAAAATAAAATACCTCTGACATCAAGTCACACAAGTATTCCTGTGTCAGCAACTCGGATTCCTGTACCAGACATAGGACATATTACTCACTCTACTGTCTTATTGCTCAACCAAAAAGTAAAACATCTTATTGCACCGTGACTTTAAACGATTAACTCCTTGTCTACCACTGAACAGCAATACACAGGAGTAGGCTCTGAATCATGCCAGCGCTGTGATTGTTCTGTTGCTATAGCAGGGGCAGTACTTGCAGCTATATTGTTAACCCTTTAGATGTCACGGTCAATAGTCCTTGTAGCATCTAGGCGGTTTCTGTAAAAAAAATTCATAAAAAGCGAGCATATTTCACAAAAGTGTGCACACATTTTGCATCCCTGTATTTGTAACAACACGTAAAATAAAGTTCAACAATATGGTAAAAGACAAAGAAAAAGCCAAAACGACAAAATAATGTTTGTTTTCTTTTCTTCTTATGGTTTCGAAGTAGAAAAGAGTTAGTACAAGTCAGTGCAGAGTAAAGTGGTATCCTCCAGATTAGCAGATAGACCTCCCTGTAAACAATTCTGTACATCAAGCCTATATCTATATAATGTAGATCCTCGAACTAACCTGAGAGTAGCATGATGTAGGGACAGAGACCCTGATTCCAATGATGTGTCACTGGGTGCAGCAGTTGTGATACAATCACAGTTTTCTCTGCTGTACATCTAGCAGAGCTCAGAATGCTGAGCTGTGTATAACCCCGCCCACACCACTGATTGGCTGCTTTCTGTGTACGCTGTATATTAACCCCTTAATGACCACCCATACGCCT
The DNA here is from genome assembly GCA_033576555.1 of Oophaga sylvatica. Classification (NCBI taxonomy): domain Eukaryota; kingdom Metazoa; phylum Chordata; class Amphibia; order Anura; family Dendrobatidae; genus Oophaga; species Oophaga sylvatica. Next base: position 975,029,049 of record JARQOD010000001.1, on the reverse strand, counting down.
TTTAGTGATGGCAGTTAAGGGTTGTTATTCCTCAGTGCCGTTTTTTAACAGCGCTGCAAAATAAAGGTATAGCGCCCCCCAGCACCGGAAAATCTCCAGGGTCTCAGCTATCGGGGGTAACTGAGACCCTGGAGAACATGATCAGGGCGTTTTTTTTTACTGTTCCTGGTCATGTGATCGCTATTATTCGCCAAATAATGGTGATCACATTAAAAAAAGTGATTTAAAATTAATTTTTCTCTCATCTGATATGATCTAACATATTAGAGAAGAGAGAAATAAGGTCCCCGGAGCCCCCCGGACCCCCCTGCTCCATCCACTGGCCCTTCACGTTATCTTCCTGGCAAAAAATAGCAGTGCGCCCGCCGAGATCTGCCAGCTGGTACCCGGCAATACTAGGGAATTTTTCCTATTAGTTCTTTTAGATCACTGTGATAGACAGTATTAAAGAGATAAAAAAAAATAGTAAATCAAATCCCCCTTTGTCACCCCCTTAGTTACATAAACATTATAAAATATTTTACATTTTTTCCATTCTTTGCACTTGGGGTTAGGGTTGTGCTAAGGTTAGGGTTGTGCTAAGGTTAGGGTTGGGGTTAGGGTTGTGCTAGGGTTAGGGTTGTGCTAAGGTTAGGGTTGGGGTTAGGGTTGTGCTAGGGTTAGGGTTGTGTTAGAGTTAGGTTTGGGGTTAGGGTTGTGCTAGTGTTAGGGTTGTGTTAGAGTTAGGGTTGGGGTTAGGGTTGTGCTAGTGTTAGGGTTGTGTTAGAGTTAGGGTTGGGGTTAGGGTTGTGCTAGAGTTGAGGTTGGGTTGCGCTAGGGTTGCGGTTGGGTTGTGCTGTGGTTAAGGGTGGGTTGTGCTAGGGTTAGGGTTGTGTTACAGTTAGGGATGCAGTTAGAATTGGAGTGTTTTCAAAACTAAAAAAAAATGACGATATGATGAATAGCGTTGAAGGCAAGTGCTCGCTACTCAAGTTTGCATTGGGTGCTCAGGAAGTAATAAGCACTTGCGATCAACATGAATGACGACATATTCAATGTAGCAACATAGTTATTAAGGTTGAAGGAAGACTTTAAGTCCATCTAGTTCAACCCATATCCTATCCTAACCTGCCCTAACATGTTGATCCAGAGGAAGGCAAAAAAAAACCCCAAGTGGCAAACAGTAAGCTTCACATTGGGGAAAAAATTCCTTCCCGACTCCACATACGGCAATCAGACTATGATGACCTAATGTTATCAAATTCTGTGTCATAACTGTGTTTTCAATTATAAACCTGGATAAAATTGAGGGGTGTGGTTTCCAAAATGGGGTCACATGTGGGGGGTTTCCACTGTTTAGACACATCAGGGGCTCTCCAAATGAGACATGGCATCTGCTCTCGATTCCAGCCAGTTTTACGTTCAAAAAGTCAAATGGCGCTCCTTCCCTTCTGAGCCCTGCTGTGCGGCCAAACAGTAGATTTCCCCACATATGAGGCAAATTGCGTATTCAGGGCAAATTGCCCATCAAATTGTATGGTCTATTTTCTACTGTTACCCTTGTGAAAATAAAAAAGTTTGAGTATAATGTAAATTTTTGGTGAAAAAAAGTTAAATGTTCATTTTTTCCTTCCACGTTGCTTCAGTTCCTGTGAAGCACCTAAAGGGTTAATAAACTTCTTGAATGTGGTTTTGAGCACCTTGAGGAGGGCATTTTATAGAATGGTGTCACTTTTGGGTATTTTCTGTCATATAGACCCCTGAAAGTCACTTTAAATGTGAGGTGGTGCTTAAAAAAATGGTTTTGTAAATTTTGTTGGAAAAATTAGAAATAGCTGGTCAACTTTTAACCCTTATAACTTCCTAACAAAAAAAATATTCTTCATAAATTGCACTGATATAAAGTAGACATGTGGGGAATGTTATTTATAAACTATTTTGTGTGACATGACTCTTTGGTTTAAGGGCATAAAAATGAAAAGTTTGAAAAATTGCGAATTGTTCCAAATTTTTGCCAAATTTCTGCTTTTTTGACAAATATTATCACTATCATGAAATACAGTATATCACAAAAAACAGTCTCAGAATCAGTGGGATACGTTGAAGTGTCCCAGAGTTATAACCTCATAAAGTGACAGTGGTCAGAATTCGAAAATTTGGCTTGGGGGTGTGGTTGGACTAGGAGGCCCGAGACACCTAGTACTGCAGTGATAATCTCCTGCTGATAAAACACTGATTGTATAAAAACAGCAAAACACAGCCTGGTAAGAGACAAATCGCTGGAATCAGAGTCTCTGCTCCTATATCATGCTGCTCTGTGATTAGCAAAAACCTACTGACAGGTTCAATTTAAAGTCACACTCACTAAAACTAATACACTGTGTTATCCTTATACTAGTACATAGGACTGATAATAAATGTAAAAAATGTAAATTACAATTCAGAAAATTAATATTAATATATATATATAATTATATATATATGCACACACACATATATATATAAAATTTTAAAAATACATTAAAAAATAAAAGGCACAAGAAGTTAAAAGAAAAGTGAATTTGAAAACTATGAAAATGAAATGTACAGAATTTATCTTTTTGTTATGTATTTTGCAACAAATAAAATCCAAATTCATTCTAACAAAGTGGCCGCCGCTCCAGGATCCTGCAAATCTTTTTGCTCAATGCTAATAAATGGCTACCATGTAATACTACATGTTCCCAATAGAGGGTGCTGATCACAAAAGATTTTGGAAGCCAGACCAATGGCGATTAAAAGGAGCGTTCACTTCCATTAGAAACTAGTTGATTGGGCAGAAACACTGCTGGAACCCCCAACAGATTTTGCTGGGTAAATTCTGGATAAATTCCATTTTGATGGCGTTTTCACATTTATGAAGCTGGAATGTGGTGCGTGGAGATTTGCACTTTTGTCAGCAGGAGACAACACTATGAGAACTACTTATGTAAATGGAGTCACTTAAATCAGCGTCCTGTACACAGAACTCAAGTGCTGTCATAAATACTAATTGGATGCAAGCTCTGCAAACTGCAAAGTTCACGGGTCTCGGGGATGATTTCATTCTGAAGTCTATGTAGCAGAAAGCTGTGCTAAATCCCAGATAAAGTGGCGTATCTTTGGCCGTTGCTTGAATACCAAAAAAAAAAAATACAGTTCGTATTTTTTTTTTGTCCAGAGAATAGGTTGGTAGTAAAGGGAGGCGGAGGATCTTATTAACAAATTAGGTAACTGTTGACAAAAAAAAAGAAAAGAAAAATAATTGCAAAAGAACAATTCATACTGCCAGGGAATATGTGGAAAAGAACTTGCTGTTTTATTTCTAGGCGTAAGTAAAATGAATACAAGGAATGAACAAAAAACAAATCCTCTTCATATATATGCAAGGCCCGGACTGGCCCACCGGAGAACAGGAGAATCCTCCGGTGGGCCCCCACGCAGGCGTGGGCCACCACACTCTTATACAAGCACAGTATACGTGAATCACTATACACAGACAAAGGCAGCATCTTATTCTTTTAACAGTCTACCTATTTTATTGCTATAGAAATTTGTCAATGAGGGTAAAATCATATTTGCATGTAGCTGAAAAGTGGGGTCTTGATGTTACCGGTGGGCTCTGGGCACCCCAATCTGACAATGGACTGCACCATTAATAATAAATTATCTGTGTTTTCTATATCGGTAAAGTCAAAATCTCTCTCTGTACATGCGATAAAGCAGCCCCCTCTGCCTCTAGCACAGCAGGAAATCCCAGCACCATCCAGTCATTGCCCCCTTCACATGTCCGCATTTCCAGTACACGTGGCATGTATTTTTTCACGGATGCCACATGTACCCATTACAACCTATCCTAATGTGCACATATCCCTGTTTTTACACAGACCATGTGTCCATGTAAACCACTCTGAGACGTGTCCACTTTTTCCACCAGCACCGACATGTGAAGGGGGCCTTAGACTGTTCATACAAATGAGATAGCTGTTGGCTGAACGGTACTCCATCGTACATCTTTCCAGATTCCTCCATACACGTGTGCTCAACTTGGCCGCACTTTAAAGGAGAAAGTGGCTGCCAGTGTCTTATCTCCCCTGAAAACAAAAGAAGTGCCGAAATTCCAACTGTCCGATCCTTTATCTGTTGGGAGATGGTCAGGAAGGCCTCCATATACAATATATGATAGGCCAGTCCCACCATCACTGAATCCACAAAGATGATTGGAGAACCGTGGTTGGGACTGTACTCAGGGTGGATTTGATTTAAATCCAACTGATTTAAATCACGATTTAAATCACTAGTCAGTAAGGCTTGATGTAAATCAGTGATTTAAATCAAAGTTTCTACCTAAACTAGTTCTTGCTACTTTAACATGCAAGTAGATGAAGATTTTTAGAATCACTTTTTATATTACTTTTTTCTCCCCAGTTTAATGGGTTAATCATTCATATTTGGACACCACTGTTCTGTTGTACTTAGGAAGGAGAAAAATAATCCTGACCTTAATAACAATTTAAATAGATTTATTCAACTGAAACAATAACAACATTACAGCATAAGTTATTTGCTTAAACAAACATCCATGTTTGTTAACTAATTTGGCTAAACAAAATATATATATATTTTAAGAAACTTAGACTGTCAGCCCAGCCGACACATGAAAAACTTAAATACTACTGTCCCTGCTGTCCTCTGTAGCTCACTCGTCGTCATCTTCATCATCATCTTCTTCTTTGTTCCTATTCATAATCTGGAAAAGAAAAACAAGCTTTCCTGCTTTATTGGGTCCCAACCGATTTCTCAATTTAGAATGAATGAGTCCAAAGGAAGAGAATATTCTTTCAACGCCTGCAGAAGAAGCTACTGCTGTTAAAAGTGAAATCATTACTTGAACAGTCTCTAAATCCAAGCGCTTAAGTGACTTCCACCAGTTTACTGGTGTGACCTTCCTTAAAATATCTTCATCAAACATATATTTCTTGAATGGTTCCCCCTTAGCTCTGAAGTTTATTATAGTTGGCATTAAAGATGGATGATTGCTGGATACCCATGTCATAGCTAACTCCTCTTCCTCAGCACTTAGGTTTTGACCCTGATATTGGATATTGACAATATTTGCCAAAAAATGAGCTGGAGTCAGTGCTTGTCCCATTCGTTTGTTTACTGCTTGTAATTTAATTCTGTCCATGTGTAGTTCTGTTTTTAAATGTTCACTCAGTTCCTTCCAAATTTCAACAGCATCCGCACAATAAAACAGCTATTTTTCTGTATTTTGTTTAAAGCTTGAGAGATGGGTTTCAGGAAGCTCAGCATATGTTCAACATTTCTCTTAAGCCCAATGTTGAGGATTTTGGCCGTGACAGTGCCATCTATTTTATCTCGATTTTCTTCACAAAGTGTCATCAGAATAGGCCAGTTTTTGATATACTGCTCAAAACAGTCCACCACAGAGTTCCATCTAACATCTTGTGGGAGCGTTAGCTTGGTTCCACCCATCCTTTTCAGAGCTGCTGCAGCAAAAATGATTATTACGGAAGTATTTAGCAATTTCAACAACATTAGCCTTTATTTCTGGAACACTTTCACTTAAGTCTTTGGCTAAGAGGTGCAGCAAATGAGCACTGCAACCATATGTTATTAGCTTTGTATTCCCTCCCTGCTCTTCTAAATTTCTTCTCATCTTGGATACGTTTGCAGCATTGTCAGTGACCAAACTGCGTACTAGACATTTGAATTTTTGTTCACATGTTGTTATAGCTTTTACTGCCACTTCTTGTAAGTATTCTGCTGTGTGTGCATTTCCTGACGTATCAGTTGTTTGTGCAAGGAAGACTTTACCTTCTTCTGTTGTTATACAAGCACATACAATAGGATCATTGTGGACATTACTCCACCCATCAATACTTAGGTTAACAATTTTACCCTCCAGAGCTGTTGCACATTGCTCCATTTCTCTGTCATACACTTGATCCAGCAGTTTCCCTGCAACATCAGCTCTGCTGGGTGGACTGTATCCTGGTCTCAGTGACTGAACCATATTAATGAAATGTGGGTTCTGAGTCAGACGGAAAGAAGAGTTCGTTGCATAAATAAACTGGGCAATTTTTTCATCAATCAACTCTTTTTCTAATCTGCTAGTTCTTATCACAAACCTATCTATGGTGGTTCCAGGAGGTAAAGGTTTTTTCTTCCTTTTGGGTGATGGTGATATGTGGCTGTGGGTGTCTGATGATGAAGCTGCTGCTAATGAAGCACTATCCTGGATGGATAACTCTGAAACTGTAGAACAGGATGATGGTGATCTTGGAGGTGGATAGTTTCCAGAATCCATGAATTCCCCTAAACAAAAAAAGTCAATGCTGTTATTTTATTGTTTATACAATTTCTGCTTATTGTACACAACACAGCACTGCCCCAAAAGGAATATTTGTTTTTCTTCATAACTGTACCAAATGACAGTAACATGCAGTAATAATAAGAAATATAATTTTTCTCACACAAGACAGTTCAGTCTTTAGAAATAGGATTCAATAAAAATGTTTACCAACCTGAAGATCCTGCCTGTTCAGAAGTGTTTCTTTGGTCATCTTCATCACCGCACTTCTCATGATGTTGCCTCATTCGCGCCACCAGGCCTTGCATCTCTTTGTTGCATCGTTTGCATTTTGCACGCATGCCTGCCTTACCGATAGGCGAAGGAGCTTCATTAAAATATTCCCAAACTGGGTCCTCTTTTACGGCCTGCTGCCATTATAAGGAAAGAATGTAATAAACCTCAGATCGTACACACAAACAGATCCAGACTTGTCTGTCTGTGGCTATGCTGCAGTATTGTGCTCAAAGTTTCACTTTCATTTTCTTGTCTGCTTGCCCTTCCTCCTCCTCACACTTAGATTCACATTCTTCTTGTGTTGTGCAGATCTATTCCACTCCAAACAATCAGAAACATATTGTCTAACTTCTTGGACTTGGCACTGAAGGGGTTGATTCTGTATTCATATAGGTTTGAAGAACAATAGGATTAAGGTCTTTTTCTCAACTCTGTTCATGTTGTAACATTTTTGCCGTGAAGAAGAGGCTGGGACCTCTGCGGAGTCAAATTCAGTTTTGAGAACTGCGTAAGTAAAGCGAGCGTCTGTGATAATATAGGAGAGAAACTGCCCACTAATCGTACAGAAACCTCTGGAAGAGCATGGCATTGTGAATGTTACACATATACAGCCTTTATTCTACTGAGTTAAACAACTCAGCTTTATCTCATGATGGAAGAACCTTTGGATGGTAAAATATTTTCCTCAAAAAGCAGTTTATTGAAAAAAATCCGATTTAAATCAAAAAAATCTGATTTAAATAAAAAAAATCCGATTTTTTTGATTTTTTTAAAAAAATCATTGATTTTTATCCACCCTGACTGTACTATATGTTGTTGTCGGCTGGAGCTGGATGCATGTGCTATGGTCGTGATGTCCATCGTCTAGAATTTGAGGAACTATCTTCAGGACTGTTGTTGCTGGCTGGACAGGGATCCAAGTGCTACTGTCACGTTATCCGTCCTCTGGAAGAACATAGGCTTTGACTACAGACTATATCAGTGGGAGATAACAAAAGCTATGGGCCAACCAAAAGTTGGGACCAGTGGGTATCGCCTGGCATGAGGGCAGGGGAACTACCGATCCCAGCTTCTCATCTTGTTGACTGAGGGCATTGTATTGTGGCCATCTACCTGGAGTTGCTGTATGACCATGAAAGGAAGAAATAAAACGAACTGCATCGTTAACCTACTTAGGTGGTTATTACAACCCACAACCTCAGGTCTTCACAGTTGCCTATAGCAACTAATCAGAGCTCAACTTTTCGCTGTGATTGGTTGCTATGAACTACAAAAGGAGTCGTATTGGTTGCTATGGACAACAAAAACAGTCTTTCAGAATTCTGGCATAAAAGCTTTGAAAAGTCTCAAAATGTAGACACAACTTGGAGTTGTGCCTACATTTTACGACAAAATTGAGACCCCAGTTTCTTCCAGCTCCAAAGAAATGTGCAGAGCTTGGGCCCGATCTATCAAGACCGGAATTGTTCACGGCGGCCTTGATGAGGAGAAGGACTGGAGTCAGACGATCCTGAAATGGCATAAGTCTCTTCATGAATAAAGAGAATCGGACGAGCGACTTAGACCTCTATGAGCGCCTCGTCACAAATTCTACTCAGCCCAAACTGGAGTAAGATTTGTGGAGTAGAGAACGCCACCTCCAATCCCCGTGCCAAGAAACTGGAGTGAGAACGCCAAAAGGCGCAAAATTTTGAGATGTCTTAAAGCTTTTACACCAGAATTCTATGTATGTATATATATACATATATATGTGTGTATGTATGTACATATATATACAGTGGGTACAGAAAGTATTCAAAACCCTTTAAATTTTTCATTCTTTGTTTCATTGCAGCCATTTGAAATGTAGAAATTTTTGTAAATGTATTAAAAAAACAAAAACTGAAATATCATATGGTCATAAGTATTCAGACCCTTTGCTCAGACACTCATATTTAAGTCACACGCTGTCCATTTCCTTGTGATCCTCCTTGAGATGGTTCTACTCCTTCATTGGAGTCCAGCTGTGTTTAATTAAACTGATAGGACTTGATTTGTAAAGGCACACACCTGTCTATATAAGACCTCACAGCTCACAGTGCATATCAGACCAAATGAGAATCATGAGGTCAAAGGAACTGGCCAAGGAGCTCAGAGACAGAATTGTGGCAAGGCACAGATCTGGCCAAGGTTACAAAAGAATTTCTGCAGTACTCAAGGTTCCTAAGAGCATAGTGGCCTCCATAATCCTTAAATGGAAGAAGTTTGGGACCACCAGAAGTCTTCCTCGACTTGGCCGTCCAGCCAAACTGAGCAATCGTGGGAGAAGAGCCTTGGTGAGAGAGGTAAAGAAGAACCCCAGGATCACAGAAGCAGTAGGGAGATTGCCTTTATGGCAGAGTCGCCCAACGGAAGCCTCTCCTCAGTGCAAGACATATGAAAGCACGCATAGAGTTTGCTAAAAAACATGAAGGACTCCCAGACTATGAGAAATAAGAGTCTCTCGTCCGATGAGGCTAGGATAGAACTTTTTGATGATAATTCTAAGCTGTATTGTGGGAAAACCAGGCATTGCTCATCACCTTCCCAATACAATCCCAACAGTGAAACATGGTGGTGGCAGCATCACGCTATGGGGGTGTTTTTCAGCTGCAGGGACAGGACGACTGGTTGCAATTGAAGGAAACATGAATGCTGTAACGGGTCTGGTGGGTGGAACTACTGACGAGACAGGTCAGGTTGGTGGAACCACAAAGCTTTATTATACAAGAGAGTTTACTTGTAAGAGAGCGGGTGGCACCTGGGAAAAGGGCAGGGATTCACGGCAGGAGATATATTTAGTTTCTGGACAGGCAGGTTTGTCACAGCAAGTGACCAAGGAAGTCTCTGGGCAGGCAGGTTGTAACGGTAAGTAACCGAGGCAGTCTCTGGACAGGCAGGTTGTCACGGCAAGTGACCAAGGCAGTCTCTGGGACAGGCAGGTTGTCACGGCAAGTGACCAAGGCAGTCTCTGGGACAGGCAGGTTGTCACGGCAAGTGACCAAGGCAGTCTCTGGGACAGGCAGGTTGTCACGGCAAGTGACCAGGCAGTCTCTGGGACAGGCAGGTTGTCACGGCAAGTGACCAGGCAGTCTCTGGGACAGGCAGGTTGTCACGGCAAGTGACCAAGGCAGTCTCTGGGACAGGCAGGTTGTCACGGCAAGTGACCAGGAAGTCTCTGGGACAGGCAGGTTGTCACGGCAAGTGACCAGGCAGTCTCTGGACAGGCAGGTTGACATGGCAAGTGACCAGGCAGTCTCTGGAACAGGCAGGTTGTCACAGCAAGTGACCAGGCAGACTCTAGACAGGCAGGATGTCACAGCAAGTGACCAGGCAGACTCTAGACAGGCAGGTATATACGACCTGATATGGTGGAGCCTCCAGGTAGGCTGCAGTCGGATGGCAGATGATCGCTCCCAGGTGAGCAGGCAAGAGCCGGGGATCTCTGCAGATGATGTCCGAACTTCCGGATGGAGCTGCAGTCGGATGGCAGATGATCGCTCCCAGGTGAGCAGGCAAGAGCCGGGGATCTCTGCAGATGATGTCCGAACTTCCGGATGGAGCTGCAGTCGGATGGCAGATGATCGCTCCTAGGTGAGCAGGCAAGAGCCGGGGATCTCTGCAGATGACGTCCGAACCTCTGGATGGAACTGCAGACGGATGGCAGACAGGCAAGCCGACAGGTAACAGGCAGGAAACTGGAATCAGGAGCTGATGGCTGAAACAGAGTTAGACTGCACAGGAACAACATTGCTCGGGCACCTACATTAAGGAGGAAGCCCTTAATATAGGGTGGAGTCCTCCAGCATTGGCTGGAGACTGATTTGGAAAATGCGCGCGGCTCCTTTAAGAGCGGGGGAGGGTGCGGGCGCGTGCCCTAAGGCCAGTAGCAGGGAAGGAGCGCGCGGGACCAGCAGGGCGGAAGGAGAGCGCCGAGGACAGGTGAGGAGAGCGACGTCCCTGTCTGGCAGCAGGCAGGGACGCGGGCGCTACAGTACCCCCCCCTCTAGGCCCCCCCCTCTTTAGGCCAGAAAGAAATTTAGCTAGGATAAGAGGGGCATGGATGTTCTCCCGAGGCTCCCAGGTTCTCTCCTCAGGACCAAACCCCTTCCAATCCACCAAAAAATAAGTCTTTCTTCCTACCCTTTTTGTGGCCAGAATGTTCTCTACCTCAAATTCATCATCAGCAGACACTGGAGCAGGAGGTGTACCTGTAGACTTAAAAAAAGAGTTAAGAACCACAGGTTTGAGGAGAGATACATGAAAAGAATTAGGAATTCTCAAATTGGCCGGGAGTTTCAATTTATAGGACACCGGATTGATCTGACTGATGATCTCAAAAGGACCGATGAACCGAGGACCTAACTTGTAGGACGGAATTTTGAGTCGAACATATTTGGACGAAAGCCAGACTTTGTCCCCAGGACGGAATTGAGGAGGATCCAGACGTTTTTTGTCAGCATGTCTTTTCATGCGCTCGGAAGACTGAATGAGTGCGGACCGGGTACTCTCCCAGATGGAGGAGAATTCTCTAACTAGAGATTCCGCAGCTGGATTGTCCACAGAGATGGAAACAGGGACAGGGATCCGAGGGTGCTGACCGAAGACTACAAAAACGGAGACTTGGTGGAAGATTCGCTCTCATGATTATTGTAGGAGAATTTGGCCCAAGGCAGGAGCTCCACCCAGTCAGAATGGTGGGCATTAACGAAATGTCGAAGATAACTGGTCAAATTCTGATTTATTCGTTCAACTTGTCCATTGGACTGTGGGTGGTAAGCGGAGGAAAAATCCAGGGTGACGTCTAGCAACTTACAAGTGGCTCTCCAGAAACGTGAGGTGAACTGAACCCCACGATCCGACACAATGTGACGAGGCAGACCATGAAGACGGAAGATGTGGCGGATAAAGTCTTTAGCCAACTCGGGTGCAGACGGGAGACCTGGCAGAGGAATGAAGTGAGCCATCTTGGAAAAGCGGTCAGCGACCACCCAAATGACCGTACAACCGGCAGAGACGGGCAGATCTGTTATGAAGTCCATGGCTATATGCTGCCAGGGGGCAGCGGGTACAGGAAGCGGAAGAAGACGGCCGGTAGGCAGGTGTCTCGGAACTTTGTTGCGGGCACAGGAAACACAGGCAGAAACAAAGTCTATTACGTCTTTGTGCAGGGTAGGCCACCAATAATGCCGGGTAATGAGTTGGAGGGTCTTTCTTTGACCAGCGTGGCCAGCGAGTTTAGACGAGTGACCCCAATGTAGGATTCTCTTCCGATCGGTTTCTGATACGAACGTCTTACCAGGAGGGAGACGATTTAGACTCACGGGAGCCACCTGCATCACTCTGGCGGGATCGATGATATGTTTAGGCTCATCTTCGAGATCCGACACCAGGAAAGACCGAGACAAGGCATCCGCCTTGACGTTTTTGTCAGCTGGGCGAAAATGCAAAAGAAAATCGAAGCGGGCAAAAAACAAGGACCACCGGGCTTGACGAGGATTAAGTCTCTGTGCCTGCTGGAGGTATGCCAGATTTTTGTGGTCCGTGTAGATGATTACCGGATGAAGAGCCCCTTCGAGTAGGTAACGCCACTCCTCCAATGCCAACTTAATGGCCAATAGCTCTCGATCTCCTATGGAGTAGTTGCGCTCGGAGGAGGAGAAGAGTTTGGAGAAGAAACCGCAGGATACCATCCTCCCGGATGGCGATTTTTGGGTAAGAACCGCTCCGGCTCCAGCAGAGGAAGCGTCCACCTCCAGGAAGAACTGCTTGTTGCCATCCGGGCGATGCAGCACTGGAGCGGAAGAGAAGGCCTGTTTCAGAGAAAGGAAGGCCTCCTCTGCTTCGGGCGTCCACTGTTTGGGGTTAGCATCCTTGCGAGTGAGCGCTGAGATTGGAGCAGTCCTGGAAGAGAAGTGCGGTATGAAGAGACGGTAATAGTTGGCAAACCCCAGGAACCGCTGAATGGCCTTCAACCCCTCCGGTCGGGGCCACTTCTCGATGGCAGACAATTTCTCCGGATCCATTCGTAGGCCTGTCTGAGAAATGATGTAGCCCAGAAACGGAAGTGATGTCTGCTCAAAGAGGCACTTCTCATATTTGGCGAAGAGGTGATTCTGCCTGAGCCTGAGCAGAACCTGACGAACATCCCTCCGGTGAGACTGAAGATCCGGAGAGAAGACCAAGATGTCGTCAAGGTACACCACAACGCAGGAATAGAGGAGGTCCCGGAAGATGTCGTTGACCAACTCCTGAAAGACTGCTGGAGCATTACAGAGACCAAAGGGCATCACCAAGTACTCGTAGTGGCCGTCCCGGGTGTTGAATGCCGTCTTCCATTCATCTCCTCGACGGATATGAACCAGGTTGTATGCTCCACGAAGATCTAGTTTGGTGAAGACTCTAGCCCCTCTAAGACGATCAAACAGTTCTGGAATGAGCGGAAGAGGGTACTTATTCTTCACCGTGATCAAATTTAGGCCTCTGTAGTCAATACAGGGACGGAGAGATCCGTCTTTCTTTTTAACGAAGAAGAAACCTGCTCCCGCTGGGGAGGTAGATTTCCGGATGAATCCCTTTGCTAAGTTCTCCTCGATATATTCGGACATCGACCTGGTCTCAGCAGCAGACAACGGGTAAATACGCCCACGAGGAGGCGTAGTACCGGGCAACAGGTCAATCGGGCAATCATATGGTCTATGCGGGGGTAATGTCTCTGCTTCCTTTTTATTGAAGACATCAGCAAATGACCAATATGGAATCGGGAGTCCAGGTAGATTAGCAGGTGTAGGAGAAGAATAGACAGGATGAACAGGCACCAGACATGTTTTATGACAGTCCTGTCCCCAGCGAAGAACCTCTCCATTCTGCCAGTCGAGCACAGGTGCATGTTTTTGGAGCCAAGGCAGACCTAGTAAGAGAGCATGAGAGAGTCCAGGTAAAACATGAAACGAGATGCTCTCAGAATGCAACATTCCCACCTGCAGGGTTATGACTTCGGTGATAAGTCGGATGGGACGAGGTAGGAGGCCCCCATCCACAGCAGCAACAGATACAGGTTCAACAAGAGGTTTGGTGGGAATGTGATACTTCTCTACTAGAGCCTGTGACACGAGATTCCCAGCTGCTCCAGAATCAAGTTGGGCCATTTCGAAGTGGCGGTTCTTACCGATCAGAATTGAAACCGACAGCAGCAGGGATGAAGAGGATTTATTTTTGTCTAGATTGACCTCTCCGAGCGAACCTAGACACAGGCGTTTTCCCGACTTCTCCGGACAGGTTTGGATCCAGTGCTCCTTACTGCCGCAGTAGAAGCAACTTTTCTCGGCACGGCGTGAGTCCTGACGGGCTTTGACCATCTTGGTCTGGTCGACCTGCATAGGCTCAGCAGGGTGCACCTGAGGAGAAACGGAAGAGGTTATAGATCTCTGACACGAGGGTGCAAGATGGGAAAACTCTTTTTTACGGGTGATCTCTTTGGCTCGTTCCTGGAACCGTAGATCAATTCGATTGGCAAGATTTATTAAATCATCAAGCGAGGTTGGAATGTCCCGACCGGCAAGTTCGTCTTTAATACGGCCGGACAGACCCTCCCAGAAGACCGAAATTAGAGCTTCATTGTCCCAAGCTAGTTCTGAGGCTAAAGTCCGGAACCGTATGGCATATTGACCAACGGTGAAACTCTCCTGACGGAGACGCAGCAGAGATGATGCAGAGGAAGTCTTCCGTCCAGGTTCGTCGAATACCTTCCGGAAGGCCGAGAGAAACGCAGACAGGTCAGACACCAGAGGATCCTCTCTCTCCAGAGAGGGTTAAGCCAGGCCAGGGCCTCTCCAGTGAGATGGGACATGATGAAGGCAACTTTGGCCCGGTCAGAGTTAAACTGGTGTGCCAGGAGTTCAAAATGCAGGGTGCACAGATTAATGAAACCCCGAGCCAGAGCAGGATCGCCTCCAAACCCAGGAGGAGCTGACAGTCGGGGTCCGGGAATGGAAACCACGGAATTGGGAATCAGCGGGACTGACGGATTATGAGTCATGGCTCCAGCGATGGTTGCTATTGATGATTTCAGAGTGTCCAGACGGGATTTGACGTTCCGCAGGTGACCCAGGATGGCCTCCTGTTGAGACCTCTGGCGAGACAGCTCATGACACAGTTCCGGGAGTGAAGGGGTTTGGGTGCCACCGGGTTCCATGGCCCGAGCAAACTGTAACGGGTCTGGTGGGTGGAACTACTGACGAGACAGGTCAGGTTGGTGGAACCACAAAGCTTATTATACAAGAGAGTTTACTTGTAAGAGAGCGGGTGGCACCTGGGAAAAGGGCAGGGATTCACGGCAGGAGATATATTTAGTTTCTGGACAGGCAGGTTTGTCACAGCAAGTGACCAAGGAAGTCTCTGGGCAGGCAGGTTGTAACGGTAAGTAACCGAGGCAGTCTCTGGACAGGCAGGTTGTCACGGCAAGTGACCAAGGCAGTCTCTGGGACAGGCAGGTTGTCACGGCAAGTGACCAAGGCAGTCTCTGGGACAGGCAGGTTGTCACGGCAAGTGACCAAGGCAGTCTCTGGGACAGGCAGGTTGTCACGGCAAGTGACCAGGCAGTCTCTGGGACAGGCAGGTTGTCACGGCAAGTGACCAGGCAGTCTCTGGGACAGGCAGGTTGTCACGGCAAGTGACCAAGGCAGTCTCTGGGACAGGCAGGTTGTCACGGCAAGTGACCAGGAAGTCTCTGGGACAGGCAGGTTGTCACGGCAAGTGACCAGGCAGTCTCTGGACAGGCAGGTTGACATGGCAAGTGACCAGGCAGTCTCTGGAACAGGCAGGTTGTCACAGCAAGTGACCAGGCAGACTCTAGACAGGCAGGATGTCACAGCAAGTGACCAGGCAGACTCTAGACAGGCAGGTATATACGACCTGATATGGTGGAGCCTCCAGGTAGGCTGCAGTCGGATGGCAGATGATCGCTCCCAGGTGAGCAGGCAAGAGCCGGGGATCTCTGCAGATGATGTCCGAACTTCCGGATGGAGCTGCAGTCGGATGGCAGATGATCGCTCCCAGGTGAGCAGGCAAGAGCCGGGGATCTCTGCAGATGATGTCCGAACTTCCGGATGGAGCTGCAGTCGGATGGCAGATGATCGCTCCTAGGTGAGCAGGCAAGAGCCGGGGATCTCTGCAGATGACGTCCGAACCTCTGGATGGAACTGCAGACGGATGGCAGACAGGCAAGCCGACAGGTAACAGGCAGGAAACTGGAATCAGGAGCTGATGGCTGAAACAGAGTTAGACTGCACAGGAACAACATTGCTCGGGCACCTACATTAAGGAGGAAGCCCTTAATATAGGGTGGAGTCCTCCAGCATTGGCTGGAGACTGATTTGGAAAATGCGCGCGGCTCCTTTAAGAGCGGGGGAGGGTGCGGGCGCGTGCCCTAAGGCCAGTAGCAGGGAAGGAGCGCGCGGGACCAGCAGGGCGGAAGGAGAGCGCCGAGGACAGGTGAGGAGAGCGACGTCCCTGTCTGGCAGCAGGCAGGGACGCGGGCGCTACAAATGCAGCCAAGTACAGAGATATCCTGGATGAAAAACCTCTTCCAGAGTGCTCTGGTCCTCAGACTTTGCCGAAGGTTCACCTTCCGACAAGTCAATGACCCTAAGCACACAGCTAAAATAACAAAGGAGTTGCTTCAGAACAACTCTGTGACCATTCTTGACTGACCCAGCCAGAGCCCTGACCTAAACCCAATTGAGCATCTCTGGAGAGACCTGATAATGGCTGTCCACCAACGTTCACCATCCAACCTGACGGAACTGGAGAGGATCTGCAAGGAAGAATGGCAGAGGATCCCCAAATCCAGGTGTGAAAAACTTGTGGCATCATTCCCAAGAAGACTCATGGCTGTACTAGCTCAAAAGGTGCTTCTACTCAATACTGAGAGAATTTGCAAAAATTTCTACATTTCTGGGTTTTTTTCTGTCAAGATGGGGTGCAGAGTATACAGTCATGGCCAAAAGTTTTGAGAATGACACAAATATTAATTTTTACAAAGTCTACTGCTTCACTTTTTCTAATGGCAATTTGCAGATACTCCAGAATATTATAAAGAGTGATCAGCTTAACAGCAATTACTTGCAAAGTCAATATTTGGCTAGAAAATGAACTTTATCCCCCAAAACACATTTCAACATCATTGCAGCCCTGCCTTAAAAGGACCAGCTAACCTCTTTTCAGTGATTGCTCCATTAACACAGGTGTGGGTGTTGATGAGGACATGGCTGGAGATCAATCTGTCATGATTAAGTAAGGATGACACCACTGGACACTTTAAAAGGAGGCTGGTGCTTGGCATCATTGTTTCTCTTCTGTTAACCATGGTTATCTCTAAAGAAACACGTGCAGTCATCATTGCAATGCACAAAAATGGCCTAACAGGGAAGAGTATCACAGCTAGAAAGATTGCACCTCAGTCAACAATCTATCGCATCATCAAGAACTTCAAGGAGAGAGGTTCCATTGTTGCCAAAAAGGCTTCAGGGCGCCCAAGAAAGACCAGCAAGCGCCAGGACCGTCTCTTAAAAGTGTTTCAGCTGCGGGATCGGGCTACCAGCAGTGCAGAGCTTGCTCAGGAATGGCAGCAGGCAGGTGTGAGTGTATCTGCACGCACTGTGAGGCGGAGACTCTTGGAGCAAGGCATGGTCTCAAGGAGGGCAGCACAGAAGCCACTTCTCTTCAGAAAAAACATCATGGACAGACTGATATTCTGCAAAAGGTACAGGCAGTGGACTGCTGAGGACTGGGGTAAAGTTATTTTCTCTGATGAATCCCCTTTTCGATTGTTTGGGACATCAGGAAAACGCCTCGTTCGGAGAACACAAGGTGAGCGCTACCACCAGTCTTGTCTCATGCCAACTGTTAAGCATCCTGAAACCATTCATGTGTGGGGTTGCTTCTCAGCCTAGGGAATCGGCTCTCTCACAGTCTTGCCTAAAAACACAGCCATGAATAAAGAATGGTACCAGAATGTCCTCCAAGAGCAACTTCTCCCAACCCTCCAAGAGCAGTTTGGAGATCAACAATGCCTTTTCCTGCATGATGGAGCACCTTGCCATAAAGCAAAGGTGATAACTAAATGGCTCAGGGAACAAAACATAGAGATTTTGTGTCCATGTCCTGGAAACTCCCAGATCTTAATCCCATTGAGAACTTGTGGTCAATCATCAAGAGACGGGTGGACAAACAAAAACCTAAATATTCTGACAAAATGAAAGCATTGATTGTGCAAGAATGGACTGCTATCAGTCAGGATTTGGTCCAGAAGTTGATTGAGAGCATGCCAGGGAGAATTGCAGAGGTCCTGAAGAAGAAGGGTCAACACTGCAAATATTGACTTGCTGCATTAACTCATTCTAACTGTCAATATAAGCTTTTGTTACTCATATGTTTGCAATTATTATATTTCTGTCTGTGATAAAAACATCTGTCAAACACACATAAAAACCAGAGGACAGCAGATCATGTGAAAATATAATATTTGTGTCATTCTCAAAACTTTTGGCCATGACTGTACATTAATGAGAAAAAATGAACTTTTTTGAATTTACCAAATGGCTGCAATGAAGCAAAGAGTGAAAAATTTAAAGGGGTCTGAATACTTTCCGTACCCACAGTATGTGTGTATACATAATGACTGCTGAGCCACAAGGTCATGCAGTCTGTACTGTATGGGTTGCACACCTCTGTCTTAGGATGCGGCCATATTTGCCGGAAAAG
The DNA here is from genome assembly GCA_033576555.1 of Oophaga sylvatica. NCBI lineage: Eukaryota > Metazoa > Chordata > Amphibia > Anura > Dendrobatidae > Oophaga > Oophaga sylvatica. The sequence continues at coordinate 975,010,661 of JARQOD010000001.1, read as the reverse complement.
GGTGAATAACGTATCATGTCTGATCCAGGTTTCTGTACCCTACACAGGTCTTTACGGGTGGCTTCTTTCCATCCCAAAGGCCCCAGATCCCCAGATTCTAGTAAGGAAGATCACATATAGGATCAGGATCTTATAAAGATAATACGTCTGAATGCCTCTGGGATAGAGATGCTTTCCAGATGTCGGCCGTCCAGTTCCTGCACAGATTCAGTCATAATATGGCGGCGCGCTCTCTCTACAATTTACACCCATCCTGATGAGTTCCAGACCCCTCGTCTGATCTTTTCTTCCTCCGTATATTAGAGACGATTCATTGGCTGGATTGTAGGGATTTTTAACTTTAAGCCTCCTGCCATATTATTTCACTTAAATGTCTATTACTCACCTGAACATTAGCACGGAGCAAAATTGCCAGGATTAGAAACATGGAGCCACAGATTTCTGCCGGCACTTAAAGGCCGATCTTAGTTTGTCTATAATAAAAAAAATTCCCAGAAAAAAAAAAATATATCCATCGTAATATCAGATCCACGATCATCCTCTAGTTTTGAATTCTGTTCATGGGTTACTTAGTAGGTTGATAGTGAATATGGCCGAGATTAGAGCTCCTTAAGTTCCAGATTTCACCTTCCACGTGCCCATTATGTAAACCCGGCCAAAAGTGCACATTCTAAGGTGGTGAAGTTAGAAGCGGGACTATAAGAGTAACTATAAGTTTTTTTTTTTTTTTTTTTTTACTTAAATCAATAGTAACTATGAAAACAAGAAATGTTGTAAAATGTCTTATTAAAATAAAAATCTCTTTTTTTCTCCTCCTCCCTCTATATTTATTTTCAATTCATGAGTGAAATCTGCCTTCAGTGAACACAGACCTTCCCATTAAAGAGAAAGGAGATGGCAATTGGTGTTCATAATGTTCTATGGAGAGCGGTAACTGTCGTTTCAGGAGACCTTGCAGTAGAATGTGTTATGTTTTGGTAGCTGAGGAGAATAAGCAAAAACGGTAATACACCAGAGAGGCTGGAACCTATTGGATTGCAGTAACCTGAACTAACCACACAACTAGAGGTAGCCGTGGAGTGTTCCTACGTTGATCCTAGACGCCTCGTCACAGCCTGAGAGATAACTACAGCTAAAGGCAGAAAGATGAAAGCTATCTGCCCCGGAGCAGATCCCCAAAGAAAATAGGAAGCCCCCAAATATGTAATGGCGGTTAGACAAGAAGAAGCACGGGCACAGACAGAAAATAGAATGAACAAACGCTGGGGCCCAATCTGTCTAGACAGAAAAGTACAGGAAAGGATACTCACTGCAATCCAAAAAAAACCCTAAAAAATACCAACTCTTCTGATTGCAAAAACACCTGAGATCACATGATCTCTACCACCTAAATCAGTTCTCTGGTGTAACAAAACTAAGCCGCAGCCACTGAAAAAACAGGAGAAAGCAAATGAACAAACAACAGTGGCTCCAGATAAACTGAGAGGAGCACAAGCTCCCGGAGGGGACCTGGCTGACCTCCACAGAAGTGCAGGGAACAATGCAAAAAGCAAGCACAAAAATAAAAGCAGAAAATATCTTATCTGATAGCAGAAGATGCAGGAAAGACTTACCAAACTTCCAAATGAACCAGTAACAACAATTGAGACAAGAACAATTGATCACCGGCAACCATCATGGGAGGGAACCTCCTTTATATCAGACCAGTCCGTGATCCCAGATTGCCATTCCTCGCTGAAAGGTTCAGTACTGTCTGTAACCACCAGAGGGAGCCTCTGCTCAGAAACCATCTCTAGCACATTCATAACAAGAATGCCTGCGTCTTCCTCTAGCTCCTCTCCTCTTCTTAAAATTTTAAAAGCACCAACTGCTATCTCCTATCTAGGTAATGGGGAAATCTGCAGTCAACACAACCTTACCGCCATTGGTGGAACGTATAATGAATACGGAGGATACAAGAAATTGACATAGTAGCCATCTCTGCCCATGCAGTAAGGGTAGATAAACTACACATGCCACACAGGGAAAGTCAGCACATAATGTAGGGGAAAAATCTGAAGGAACTGTGCATTCTCAATCGGCAAGTCAAGAACTACCTTACTTCTTTTTGTGGTTGAATACTCAAAAATGCTACATATTTAATTAAAGGGACTGTCTCTAATAAGCCATAGGTAAAGCAGGAGAGGCTCAGGCTCAGGAGCTGAGCCCACTCCATACAGTGTAGGCGGTGGCTGGAGAGTAACTGATGGGATCAGAGCTACATTGAATCATTAACCACATAGATGACACTGTAAATTGTGACTTTTGCATTTAAGAGTTTAGAAATGGGGGTCTGGGTGTCGCCTCTGACCCCTTTCAGCTGCTACAAGATGTGTTAATTGACATGACAGCAGGGGCCTTTTGGAGGCCCCCTTATCTGCCATGTTACTACACCTAGGAAGCCCAGACTTTGGCTTGGCTTCATAGAGGATCGTCAATTTTAATCACCAATCAAACAATAGGAGGGACTTTTAAAAAATTTAAAAAAAAAAAAACCTTCCCGGTCCAAATACATAAAAATCTAACAAAATAGAAAAATGAACATTTTTTTTTGTATGACCGCTTGCGCAATTGTACAAATTAATAGAATATTAAAATATTTATGCCATACGGTGAAAAAAAATAAAATAAAATAAAATTGGTAAAAGTAAAATCACAGGTATTTTTTTGTTATTTTACATCCAGCCAAAAAAAAATTGTGTAAAAAGTAATTAGAAACGGGTATAGTCTCCAAATTGATACCAATTAAAACAACATCTCATGCTGCAACAACAAGTCCTTGTACAAATCTGTGAACTGAAAAATAGAAAAGCTACTGCTCTAAGAATGTAGTAACTGAAGGCAAATTATTTTTACTATTTTTTTTAAGTAGCGAAACAAAAAACTATAAAAAATTGACATCGCTCTAACTGTACTGACCTGGACAACAAAGTTACAGGTAAAAATACTATTACCGTAATAATTTTATTTTTTTGGGCACCCAACGTATTCCGCAGCATTATAAAATTCAGACTGGACAGGTACAGACAATATCAGACATTACAGAGTAACGCATAATTCAACGCATACCAAGAGGGGTCAGGGTTCTGCTAACAAGCTTACAGGGAAATAGGGGAGACACGAAAGGCAAAAATAAAAATTCCGTCTTGTATCGTCCAGACTTTGAAATAATGAATAGGAAAAATCAAATAACGCTGCATCAACTGTTCAGATACAAAACAGATATGTGTAGCTGCAAAGTGCAACTGAGTGCATGGAGAGTGTGGAAACCGATGGGAAAAGTTGAGTAGGAAGAACAGGTAGTTAAATTAATGAGGTGAAATGACCAGTCGAAAGAAATGTGTTTTTAGGGCATACGTAAAACTGTGAAACTATTGATATGGGAAATTAACCAGATTTTTCCAGGGCAGTGCATCAGAGACCTGGCACAGTATAAGAGAAGTTCTGGAGACAGGAGTGGGAGTTCAAATTTTAAAGATGTTATCTTAGGTCATTGGTTAAATGAAGAGCACAGTTGGGTGGTAGATGAGAAGGAGGAGATGTAGGTAGTAGATGGGAAGGGAGGAGATGTAGGGTGGTAGATCTAGAAGGTAGGAAATGTAGGGTGGTAGATGGAGAAGGGAGGAGATGTAGGGTGGTAGATGGAGAAGGTAGGAAATGTAGGGTAGTAGATGGAGAAGGGAGGAGATGTAGGGTGGTAGATGGAGGAAGAAGGTAAGCAGAAAATGTAGGGTGGTAGATGGAGAAGGGAGGAGATGTTGGGTGGTAGATAGAGAAGTAGGATAGTAGGGTGGTAGATAGAGAAGGGAGGAGATGTAGGGTGGTAGATGGAGAAGGGAGATGTAGGGTTGGTAGATGGAGAAGGCAGGAAATGTAGGGTGGTAGATGGAGAAGGGAGGAGATGTAGGGTGGTAGATGGAGAAGGCAGGAGATGTAGGATGGTAGATGGAGAAGGGAGGAGATGTAGGGTGGTAGATGGAGAAGGGAGATGTAGGGTGGTAGATGGAGAAGGTAGGAAATGTAGGGTGGTAGATGGAGAAGGGAGGAGATGTAGGGTGGTAGATGGAGAAGGCAGGAGATGTAGGGTGGTAGATGGAGAAGGGTGGAGATATAGGGTGGTAGATAGAGAAGGGAGGAGATGTAGGGGGCAGAACTAAGAGCGCTTTGTGGGAGAGAGTGATAAATTTATTATATATTCTGTAGCGGACGGGCAACCAGTGCAATTGGAGCGGCCGCCAGGGCCGTGGAGAGTACTCTGTACTGGGACAGTCCATAAGGGCATGTGTCACGGCAGCAGTGACCCGGTCCGTGGCCCTGGGCATCCAATGAAAATGATGAAAAGGGGATGATAAAGTTTATCCAAGATAGTTCGTGACACCACCTGTGGTATTCGGCAAATAAGGTGTTAGCCGAAGCTGCAGATTCAGTCCACTGGAGCTGTTGTTGATGCAGCAGAGTTGGTTCAGCTCTCCACAGGCAGAGCTATTCCCCAGGGCAGTGATAGTGTTTAAGATGGTGGTAATGGTTGTTGTACTGCAGGGCTGAGGCAAATAAACAGGAGGACACAGAAGTGTGCAGTCTTTACAGGTTTTACTCACAGTTCTGATGTTACAATCCCCAGCTGGGGTGCTGTGTCCTCAGGGTCTGTGGTCCAGACAGCTCTCAAGTAACTTGGGGTGCACATTGCCAGGGCTCCCTTAGATGTTCCTTTCCTGGCTATCTCACTATGCTGGCTACCACCTCTCCTGCCCGGCGTCTTCACACACAGTGTCCCGAGCCAGCAGACTATGATCTTGTCTGGCGACGTTGGTCAGACTCCTGGATCCTATATGTCTGCCTTTTCAGCGAATGTGTTGGATGTGGCTGTAGCACTTGCAGATACTGCAGCCTTTCAGTTTCCTAGCTGAGTCCTTAGTTTCTCAACTAGTTTTGGGGCAGGTCCCCTAACTGCAACTTGGTCCATCCACCGACCACGCTGGTGGATGCGGGCCCCACGGATGGATTGCTCACTACCCGTACCCCTAGGACCTCTTCTTCCTCTCCTCCTCTGGAGTCTCTCTCTCTCTGTCTATTGTCTGGGGACAAGCTGCTGTCAGCTTCAGCCCCCCTGTAGACTCTTTTTCTGTCTGTCTTTCCTTCAGGAGCTACTCTCTGCTCCTCACTCCTCCTCTCCCTCCAGCAAACTCCCCTCTCTCTGGTCTCACAGACCACTGTCACCTTCTCTGACTCCTCCCTACTCTTCTTTCTCCATCCACACCTTCTACCTAGCTCCTCCCAAGCTCTGAAAGGTCTGGTGTTGTGTGTAAGTGTTTGAGTGCTGGCAGTGCCCCTTCCTTACCTGAGAGTGGAGCACCACACCTCTGGTTGAGGTGCAGTACCTCTCTGGCGACTGAATCCTCACACAATGACTGACACAGGGTGAAGGCATAAGTGTAGTGGTTGCTAGACAGAAATATGAGCTCGGCTGCTGCATTCAGAATAAATTGGAGAGGGGAGAGTATAGTAAGAGGAAGGAAGACCGATTGGCAGAGAGTTGCAGTAATTCAGGTGAGAATGAATATGAACAACAGTAAGAGTATTTGCAGAGTCAAATGTAAGGAAAGGTTGAATTTTAGAGGTGTTTTAGAGGTGTAAGTGACATTAGCGAGCAATTTGATATAGTGGAGTGAAGTGGTGAAGTAAAGATGAACAGATCTTTTGAAATTCAAATTTGCCAACTTTGCCGAATTTTCACCCAAAATTCGACTTACGCGAATTTTAATACTGGAATGCTCTGAAAAGCGGGGAAAAGGAGACATAGAGAAAGATAGTATCCCACTGGCTATAAGATCTTTCACTCTAAAGCAGAGAGAAAGAGAGGACCCCAATAAGCATAAGAGCTTACACTCTACAGAAGAGAGAGTCTTACCCATTGACTGTGGAGAAGGAAAACGACTTTTCCTCACAAACCGTGCTCCACTGGGAACTGTTCATTCATGATGGCCCAAATACTGACAACCGCTGTACAAAGTATGATAAGCTGGTTGATAAGCTGGTTGATGTAAAAGCTGCAGGGCATTATAAGGCCACTCTCACGGCCACGCAAAAAGACAGTACCCTACTTTCTGATGCTTCAGAAGTGTGGGAAATGGTTTTGGGCAAGCTTTCTGTTTTTGCGAACCACAAATCGAATTTGAAAGTGTTTGAATTCGCATGTAACCATGAATTTCAGGAAATTTGACTCGAATTTGATCCTCTGCAGATCAATCTGCTTAAGTTGAGAGTGAAGGAAGGTTCTGAGTCAAATGTAACCCTGAAACAGTGAGCAAGCTGCTTGGAAATTATGGTAGAACCACCCACAGAATCGGCAATATCGGATGTAGGTAGTTTAGTAGAAGTAGGAGACATGAGAAGTTGCGGTTTCGACAGATTCAGTTTTTGATAGAGGG
>JARQOD010000001.1:974982318-975004094 GCA_033576555.1 Oophaga sylvatica | reverse complement strand
ACAAGCCCCCGGAGGGGCCCCGGCGGGACCCCCCACAGAATTTGGGGGGACAAAATGCAAAAAGAAAGGGGCACGAAAATTTAAAAAGGAAAAAAAAAACTTACTTTTTAGCAAAAAAGAGGGGCGGCCGAAACGCAAGCAACAAAGGAACAGGAATCAAGAAAAAACCCGGGGCCAAATTTTTCCCCGGGAAACCCTGATTGGAGGGAACCCCCTTAATAAGACCAGTCAGAAACCCCCTTTGATCCCCAATCTTTCCAAAAAAACCTTCTTTTGGAATATTTTTTCGGGCCTGTTTGTAACCATCAGAGGGACTTCTGCTCGGGAATTCATTTCAAGCACAATTCACAACAGTACCCCCCCCTTGAGGGGGGGTCACCGAACCCCATTTGAGAAAACCAGTGGGGCCCGGGGAAGGCTTTTGTTTCCCGCAGGAGAGTCCCTACTGGTGTCCGAAGCAAACCCCAAGAAGTCCTCCTGACCTAACCTCCCCATTTAAACCCCAAATACTGGATTTTTTCCCGCCCGGAAAAACAGAATTCAATATTTCTCAACCACAAAACTCCAAAAATTCCCCCAAACCCAAAAACAGTGTCAGGAGGCCAGCCATGGAAACCCACTGGCTCGCAAACCTCCCCAAAAAGGGCCTTGTTTAACCCGTTAGGGAAACAAAAAAAGTTGCCCCCGGGAAGAATAAACAAAGGAAACGGGTTTAAAATCCCCCATGATCTTATAAGGCCAATGAACCTAGGTTTAAAACATAAGATGCAACCTCCTTGGGGATATTTTTTGAGGACCCTAACCAAGCCCCCCACTTCAAACCAAAACCCCTCATCCTTTTTCCGGTTGGCAAACCGCTGGCCCTCCCCCTGAGGAGGGAAAACCTCTCCACCCCGGGGCCCAAATCTGCGCATACGCTCCAAAAACAGAGCCCAACACCTTGGACAGAAAAGGAAGCCTCCGCTTTTCCAAAAGAAAATCAAAGGGTAAAACCCCAAAAATTGCAAAAAAATGGAGAAAAACCAAAGGGGTTGGCAGAGCGGGGGGGCCATAAAATTAAGACCCAAACTAAACCAAAGGAAAAAAAAGAGACCCATCACCCTGACGGGCGGGGAACAAAGAAACTCAGAAAAAGTCCCCCCAATTTGCGGGTTTTTTCCTCATTTGGGCCCTTTGGTCTGGGGATGAAAACCGGGGAGAAAGAAAAAGGGGAACACCAAGTTTAGAAAAAAAAGGGTCCTCCAAAATCGGAAACAAACTTGGGAACTCCCTCGTCGCCACAATGTTCTCAGGAAAACCCGGGTGTAACCGAATTTTGAAGGAAAAAAAGGGAAACCAATTTCAAGGGGGAAAGGGCAATTTAGGTAATGGCCAAAGATTTTATCTTTTTTGGAAAAACCTATCAAAAAACACCCAAAAAAACGGTCTTCTCAGAGAACGGGGGAGGTGGGAAAAAAATTAAAAAATCCATAGAGATTTTGGTCCAGGGTCTTTTGGGGCACAGGAAATTTGGCATCCCCAAAACCACAAGAGCAGAGAAAGGCTTGGAGCAGGAAAATCCCGCGGCCTGCAAAAAACCCCCTGACGCCCACGAACAAAGTGGGCCCCACCAAAAGCCCGTTAAGGGGTCTGGGAGGGGGAAAACCTTTTGACCCTACTATACAAAGGGGCGGACCTTATAAGAGGGGGGCGGGGGTTTGCGCCCCGGTGGGGGGGAAAGGTAGTCACAGCAGATAACCGGGGAGTCCTGGTTTGGGGGTGGGCAGGGGGGTCAGGGCCAAGTAAACCGGGTTCATCTCGGGAAGTGGTCAGGAGGTCAGGGCAATTTGACCGGGCATTCTCGGGAAGAGGGGCAAGGAGGTCACGGCAAGTGACCGGGCATCTCTGGAGGGAGTGGGCGGGAGGTAAAGGGCAAGTGAGGGGGGGCACCCCTCGGGAGTTTTGGGGGCAGGAGTCCACGGCAAGTGCCGGGGCAGTCCCTGGATGAGTGGCGGGAGGTCAGGGCAAGGGACCGGGGGCAGCTCTGGAGGGGTGGGCAAGGCCAGGGGGCGGGTTGCCCGGGGGCCCAGTCCTCTGGAAGAAGGTAGATACGCCCTTTTGAGGGCTGGGGGCCTCCCGTGGGGGCTAGCGGGAAAGGGAAAGAAGATGAGCGCTCCCAGGTGAGGGGGGAGCGAAGTCACGGGGGAAAATAGCAGAAAAACACGGTACGGACGGCAGACCCTCCGGGTGGGGCTAGCGGGCGGGTTGAACAAGATGAGCCGCCCAGGTGTGCAAGCAGGCAGGTAACAGATAGCGCCCCCGGTGAGCGGGCGAGAGCACGGGAAAAGCAAAAAGGGATCACGGTACGTGACGGCAAGAGCCTCCAGGTAGGCTAGCAGGCAGGTAACAGACAGCAACCCGGAATCGACAGGAATCTGGAAAAGCCCCTGGGGAACCTGAACAAGAAAGTGAACTTTGCAACAACATGCTCGGGCACCTCCCAATTTTGGAGGGGGGGGCCTTAAAAGGTAAAGGGGGTCCTCCGGCCTTTGGGCCCGGGGAAACCCCTTAAAGGAGGGACGCGCGGGGGCCCCTTTAAGAGGGAGGGCAGGGCCCCGCGGGGCCCCCAAGGCACGGGGTGGCAGGAAAGGAGCGGGGCGCCACCAGCAGAGGGGGGGGAGGGGGGGAACCCCCGGGAAACCTGGACAGAGGGGTGGGGGGGGAAAAAAGCTTCCCTGCCTAGCAGAGGGCAGGGACGCCACACCGGCGCAACAGTACCCCCCCTTTAGGCCCCCCCCTTTTTTTGGGCCAAAAGAAATTTAGCTAGGATGAGGGGGCATGGGGTGTTCTCCCCGGGGGCCCCCACGTTTTTTCCTCAGGCCCCAAAACCCCTTCCCAAAACCACCAAAAAATGGGTTTTCCCTTCTTCCCCTTTTTGGGTGGCCAAAATTTCTCTACCTAAAATTCCCTTTTCACTAAAACCGGAGCAGGGGGCGAAACCTGTAAAACTTGGAAAAAGAGTTAAGACCCCCGGGGTTTGAGGAGAGATACATGGAAGGATTTTGGGATCCGCATTTGGCCGGAAGTTTAAAATTTAATAGGCCACTTTTTGACGACTGATGACCCCAAAAGGGACCGATGAATCGGGGCCCCTAACTTTAAAAGGGAAAACTGACCCGGGAAACATACTTGGACGAAAGCCAGACCTTTTCCCCAAAGGGAAACCCTGAGGGGGATCCAGACTTTTTTTTGTCAGCATTTTTTTAAAAAGCCGGATGACGAAGGGGGGGCGGACCGGTACCTCCCAATGGAGGAAAATTTGTTAACAAGAGTTTCCGCAGCCGGTTTGTCCCCTGAGTTTGGAGACGGGAAATGGGATCCGAGGTGCTACCGAAACTAAAAAAACGGGGATTTGGGGAAGTTTCGTTTCCCCTTGATTTTTTGTAAGAAAATTCGGCCCATGGAAAGGAGATCCACCCAGTCAAAGGGTGGACTTTTAACGAAGTCCCGGGGAGGTTAACGGGGTAGGATCTGATTGCCCCCGCTCCATTGACCATTGGACTGTGGGGGGTGGGCGGGGGAGAACCCAAAGGGTTACGTCTAGCAATTTAAAAAAGTGGCTCCCCAGAAACGATGAGGTGAACTGTACCCCTTTTTCCGACAGGGTGGACGGGGCAGGCCATAAGACGAAGAGGGTTGGCAGAAAAAGTTTTTAAAACCAGCTTGGGTGCAAGGGAAAGGGCCCGGGCCGGGGGAAATAAAGTGAGCCATCGGGGAAAAAGCGACCCACAAACCCACCCAAATGACCGTAAAAACCGCAGAAACGGGAGGCCTTAAAAGTCCATGGCTAAAAGCGGCCAGGGAGCAGCGATTACGGGAAGGAAGGGGCGACCGAAGGCATTTTTCTCGGAACTTTGTTGCGGCCAAAATTAAAGGCACACAGAAAACAAAGTTATTACGTCCTTGGGGCGGGGAAGGCCAAACCAGTAGGGCCGATTAAAAAGCGGAGGTCTTTTTTTGCCCGCTTTCCCTAATTTTAGACAAAATGCCCCCCAGGTGGGAAATTCTCTCTCGATGGGGTTCCCGATAAACGTTTTAAACCGGGGAGGGAGACGATTTAGACTCAGGGGAGCCCCCTTTGGCATTACTCTGGGGGGAAACAAAATGATATTTTTTAAGGGTTTTTCCCCTCCTCGAGATCCGACCCCGGGAAGGATCGGGACAAGGCTCCCCTTGATGTTTTTTTGTCTGCCGGGCGAAAATTAAAAAAAAATCAAACACAAAAAACAAGGACCCCCGGGGCCGGGGGGGGGTTTTAAGTCCCTGGGAAAGCTGGGGTAACCCAAATTTTTTGGGTCATTTGTAAGTAATTCCCGGGAAAAGACCCCCTCGAGTAGTAACCCCCACCCCCCCAAACCAGTTTAAAAGGCCCAAAAAAACCTCATTTTCCTATGGAAAAATTGCCTCAGAAGAGGAAAAAGTTTGGAGAAAAAAGCCGCAATTTTCCCATCCCCCCCGGAAGATGTTTTTTGGTTAACTACCGCTCCGGCCCCCAGGGGAGGAAGCTTAAACCCTTTCCATGAAAAACCTCTTGTTGCCGCCCGGGGCGATGCGGGCACCGGGGGGGAAGAAAAGGGCCTGTTTTTAAGGGAAAAAAAGGCCTCCTCTGCTTCGGGGGCCACATTTTTGGGGGGTTTAGTGCCCTTAGGGGTGAGTGGGGAAAATTGGGGCCCAGCCCCGGGAAGAAAAGTGGGGTAAAAAGAGGGGTAGTAGTTGGCGAACCCCGGGAAACCCAATTTGAAGGGCCTTCAATCCCTTTCCGGGGGGGCCATTTCTCGATGGCCGACATTTTCCTCTGGATCCATTCTTTGGGGCCGGGCCCTGAGAAAAACGAAACCCAAAAAACCCCGGCAGCGAGGTTTTCTCAAAGAGGCATTTTTTTCCCATTTTTAAGCGAAGAGGGATTCTCCCTGAGCCTGAGCAAAACCTGACGAACGCCCCTTTCCGGGAGTCGGAAACCCCGGGAGAGAAACCAAGATGGTCGTCCAGGTACCCCACTACGCGGGAAGAAAGGGCCCCCGGAAAGGGAATATTAAACCAAAACTCGAAAGAGGGCGGGAGCATTACGAGGCCCAAAAGGGGCATCACTAGTTATTCATAGGGCCACCCGGGGGGTTTTAAAAATGCTTTTTTCCTTTCCCTCCCCTTGACTATACGGACCAGGTTGTACCCCCAGGGAATCCATTTTTTGGTGAAAATTCTAGCCCCCCCCCCCAGACAAATCAAATATTCGGGAATGAGGGGAAAAGGGGGTACTTATTCTTCACCGTGATCGGGTTTAAAAGACCTCTATAGCCCTATACAGGGGGGGAAGAGCCGTCCTTTTTTTTAAAACGAAAAAGAAGCCTGCCCCTTTCTGGGGGGTAGTTTTGGGATGAATCCCCGGGCCAAATTCTCCTCGATATATTCAAATCGACCGGGTCTCAGCAGGGGATAATGGGAAATAGGGCCCCACGGGGGGCTTTGTACCAGAAAAAAGGTCGATGGGAAAAATTCGAAAGGGCCCTGTGAGGAGGTAAGGGTCTCTCATCTTTTTTTATTAAAAAAACAGCAAAGCCCAATGGGGAACGAAGTCCAGGAGATTGGGTTGGGGGAAAGGAAAGGGAAACAACAGGATAAAACCGGAAACCCAAAACCCCTTTCTATGACAATCCTTCCCCAGCGAAGAAATTTCCCCGGGCCCTGCCTTCAGCAGGGGTCCATTTTTCTTCCCCCAAAGGGGTACCCCTATAAGGGGGCGTGGAGAGTCCGGGCAGAAATGAAAAGAATGTTTCCCCAAAATCCCAGCATTCCCACTTGCAGAGTTATGGGTTCGTATGATTTGGATGGGTGGGGAAAAAAGACCCCCTCCCCCAAAAGCGACTAAATTAATGGTAAAACCCCAAGGGGTTTTTGGTGGGAATGCGGTTTTTTCTCCCAGGATTTGTGACAAAAGATTCCCGGCGCCCCCGAGCCCAAAAGGGGGGCTATTTCAAAAAAACGATTCTCCCACAAGAATTGAGACTGACAGCAGCAAGATGGATAGGTTTTTCTCCTTTTTAGGTCGACCCTCCTGGGGGCAAACCCAAACACAGGCTTTTCCCGACCTCTCCGGACGGGTACAAATTTCGATGCTCCTTACTGCCCCCAAGTAAAGCAACCCCTGGGCACGGCATAAGTCCTGATTTTTTTGCCCATCTTGTTCTGGTCGCCCCTGCATAGGTTTTTTAAGAGAGTGAAAAATGGGGAGAAACGGAGGGATGACGGATTCTAAAACGTGGGGAGCAGACTGGAAACCTCCCTCACGGGAACCTTTTTGGCCCCGGGCCCCGGGAAAACCGAAGGTCAACCCCGGGTGGCGAGAGTTTATAAGGTCATCGAATTTGGTTTGGAATGCCCGCCCGGGCGAGTTAAATTTTTAAATAGGGGCCGGGACAAACCCTCTCAAAAACGATACCAAGCGTGGGTTTTTCCCGGGCCAGCCCGATGCAAGGGAAAGAAACCGTAAGGCATTTTGGGCCCCCACGGTAAATTTTCCCTAAAGAGGCGTAGCAGAGATGAGCGGAGAGATCTTTCCCCGGGCGTCAAAGCCCTTTCCAAAAAGGCCGCAAAAAAAAAAGGGCCCCCGAAAAAAAAGGGTGGGAAACACCAGTTGATCCCCTCTCTCCCAAAGAGGATTCCTCCGGGCCAGGCCTCCCCAGTGAGAGGGGAAAAGATGGAAGGAAATTTTTGGCCCGGTCGGATTTAAACGGGTTTGGGAGAAAAAATTTTCAAATTGCAGAGGGAAACTGTTTTAATGAACCCCCCGAGCCTGAGCATTTTCGCCCCCCGAAGCAGGAGGTGGGGAGAGCCGGGTCCGTGACAGGACCCCTGGTTTTGGGGGGCGGGGGGGCTCCCGGATTGCGAGCCATAGCACCAGGGGTGGTTGCTGGTGGACTGCCCCAAGTGCCCCAGGGGGAAAAATTGACATTCCGCGGGACCCGGGGTGGACTCCTTTTGGGACTTCTGAGGGGAACAGTTAAAGACAAAAGTCCGAGAGGGAAAGGGAATTTTGGGGGCGCCCCCCGGGTTCCATGGCCCGAGAAACGGGTAAGGGGTCGGGAGGCGGAACCTCTGACCTACAAAACCAAAGGGGCGGATTTTTGAAAAGAGAGGGGGTGGCGACCAGGGGGAGGGGCGGTAGCCCACAGCAGATAACCCGGGTTTCTCTGGATAGAGGGCGGGAAAGGTCACGGCAAGTGCCCGGGGGGCAGTCCTGGAAGAGTGGGCAGGAGGTCACGGCAAGTGACCGGGGCAGTCTCTGATTTTTTGGGCAGGAGGTACACCAAGTGACTGGGGCGGGTCTTCCTTGGATGATTTGGGCCCGGGGGTCACGGCAAGTGCCCGGGGGCAGTCTCGGATGGTGGGCAGGAGGTCACGGCAAGTGCCCGGGGCAGTCTCTGGATAAGGGGGCAAGGAGGCCCAGGGGCAATTTCCCGGGGGCAGTCTTGGAGGAGTGGGCAGGGGCCAGGGAAAGGTGACCGGGCAGCTCGGGAAGAAGGTGATACGCCTGGATGGCGGGACCCCTCCCGGAAGGCTGGGCGGGAAAAGATAGAAATGAGCGCCCCAGGGGGAGCGAGCGAGATCACGGGAATACAAAAAGATAAACGGTACATAAAGGCAGAGCCTCCAGGTGGGCTAGCGGGCGGGTTAACAGAATGAGCCTCCCAGGTGGCAAGCGGGCGGTTTAACGGGGATGAGGGGCCCCAAAGGGGGGCGGCGGGGAGCCCACTGGAAAAGCAAAAGATCACGGTAGGACGGCAAACCCTCCGGGAAGGCTAGCAGGCGGGAAAACAGACACCCAACCTAAAGGAAAACAGACGGGCGGCAAAGACCCGGGGGGCCCGGGAAAAAGTAGTAAACAGGCCAACAAAAGCTGGGGCACCTTTTTTTTTGGGAGGGGGGCCCAAAATAAAGGGAAGCCCCGGGCCCAAATTGGGCCCGGGGGATTTCCTTAACGACGCGCGCGGGCCCCTTTAAAAGGGATGGCAGGGGCCCGCGCGCGCGCCCTACCACAGGGCCGAAAGGGACGCGCGCCCGCCAGCAAGGGGGAGGAGCGCCGGCCCTTTGGACAAAAGGGGTGAGGGGAACAGCGTCCCTCCCTAGCAGAGGGCAGGGAGGGCCGAGGGCCGGGGGGGCCCCCAGCCGACTAACCAATCTCTGGAAAAAAAAATTTCCGGGGGGATGCCCGGGCCCAAAACGCGGAACAAAAAAATCTCAGAAAATCCCACCCCTTTTTCCACCGGCGGGACAAAAAATTTTCCCCAATAGGGCAGCGCTCGGGTTTATCCTCCTAACCCCCTTTTCCAGACCCACCCAAAAATTTGGGCAAGGGCGGAAAGAACAACAACCCCTCTTTTAAAATAACAGCGGGAAACAGATAACCCCAAGGACCAAAAAGGGAAACCCTCCTCGGAGGGCATCCGCCTTAACATTTTTTAAAATTTTCGGGCCACACAAACTCGCCCCCGCTAGCGACTCGAAAAGCGTTGAAATACTAATGAGATCGCTAGCGGATTTTTTTTCTTTATCGTTTAAATGCCCCCGCATTTAGCGATATAGTTAACGACGTTTATCCCGTTACGATCTTCTTAACAAATTTTTAGCGGAACAAAATTCCCGCTAAATCCCCAAGAAAAGTTGCCACCCCAGCGATTAATACTTACCCAGCGAGCGCCAGCGATGAAATGGGGTCCAAAAACAAAAATTCCCCAGCGACGACGAGATCACACCAGGAAGCTCGTCGTTTGGAACCCTTCCGCCCTGAAACAACACGCAAACGGGAAAGATAAATATGACTTTTTTTTTGGGCGTCCCTTTGGGCGATTTTGTTGTGTGGAAAACCCCCTTTAGTGCCGGGAAAAAGGGAAACCCAAAAAAATTAAAACGTGTGAAAAAAAAAGGGCCCACCTGGCCTGCTGGGAAAAAGGTCCGGCTGATTCCAAAATAAACCAGATTTTTAAAGGTTTTTTGGGGCCCACCACCGATTTTTGGCTCCCTCGGGCCAATTTCTCCACTCTTAAAAAGCCCATTTCCTTTCCCCAAAACCCCAAATTACCCACGTCATAATTACTTCATTTTGGAGAAAATTTTTGAAGAAAAAGGCCAAAGGGTTTTTACTTTTAAAGGTCCTGATCTTTTTTGGGCAAAATGGCACCGCCCCTTTTTCAGAGGCATCAACCCCCAAACCTGAAAGGGGCAGAGAAACATCGGGCGCCGTAAACAGAACAGGGGGGTGAATCTCGGGCTTAAGTTCCAAACCCCGAGATTTGCCCAGGGGGCCCAAATTTCCACCACATCAAACCCTTTTTGGGAAAAAATCACCCCAATGGTTTAACAAAAAACAGAAAAAATTCCCCCAAAAAAATTTTAAATGAAAAAAAATTGGCAAAACCCAAAAAACTTTAAAGAGCCAAAAAAATGAAGAAAGGTTTGGACCCCAAACACAGGGGGGGAAAAAACCTTGCCCGGGTTCCATTTCAATAACAGATGGGGCCCAAAATAAAACCCCAAAAATGAGTTTCCTCTTACGCCAAAAAGACACTTTGATCCCTTCACAAACAAGCCTTGTCATCACTAAAACGGAACACAGTCCCCAAAAATGTTTTTACAGAGAGTCCCCCGTCATTGGAAAAAACAAAATATCATCCAAATAAACAAACCCGAAATTTATCCACAAAATCCCTGAAAAGTCATTCATTTAAGGGCTTTGGGAAAACAGAAGGACATAGTGAGCCCCCAAAGGGGATCACTAGGTTTCTCAAAAAAGCCCCTCTGGGGGATTAAAAAGCCGTTTTATCCATTCATCCCCGGGGCTTAATGCGAATAAGGTTTTTATGCCCCCCCGGGGCCCAAACTTGGTAAACCAAAATAGCACTTTTCCCCCCCTGGAAAACAGGTCAAAATCCAAAAGGGGAACGGATATTGTATTTCACATGATATTGTTTTAAAAGACATATCCCCAAAAACGGCCTTTAAAAAACCCTTTCCCTTTTTTTCCACAAAGAAAAAAAACCCGGGACCCAAGGGTGAAGAGGGTGGGCTGATATGACCCCAATCCCAAAGCTTTTCCTTTTATAAAAAAACCGCAAAGCGCCCGTTTAGGAAAAACAATTTTAAAAAAGGGGGGACCTTTAGGGAATTTACTACCAGGCACAAATTCAATAGCGCAGTCATTCTCCAAAGGGGGGGGGAAGGATGCAGATTTACTTTGCTAAACACATCAGAAAAATCAGTCAAAAAAATCAGGGAAAATCCTGATCCTGGGGGGGGCAGAAAAAACCCGGAGTGTTTGGAAATTTTTCACATTGGCAGCCCCAACTGGTTACAGACACAATTTTTCCCAAACCAAAAAAGGATTAAAGAACTGTAAAACCCCCGGGGAAACCCCTACAAATTCATGCAGATTATACCACCAAAAATTTTTTCAAATCTCCTGATGATCAGGTTTAACCCTCAAATTTTCACCTTATAGAGAACTGAAAGGGTTTTTTCTCACCAAAGGGGTTAAAATCATCCCCAGTAGGGGAATAGACTTCCCCTAGGGGGATCAAGGGAAACCCACAAAGTTTAAACAAAATCAAAATCCAACAGTTAATAGCTGCTTTCCCAAAACAACAAAATCCTGAGCAGAAAAAAGTGGGCAGGGAGCAAAACAGGGGAACCGTCAACAAAAATTTTTGTCTGAACACTACCCAGAAACGAAAATTTCAAAACGCTTCCCCTCTTAGGGGGACTGAAATAGCATGAGAGGCAACACCACCCGTAGAAAAATAAAACCCCTTTTTGGTTTTTTGAAAACCCTGACCGTGCCCCCGAAGTCCTCCCCCCCACCGCATGGGGTTTTAAAACTGGTTTACAAGGCAACACTGTTTTCCCCGGGGGAACCTTTTACGCTCCCCCAAACGTCTGTCCCTTTTAATCGCAATGACATAGAATCTTGAGACCAAAAGGGGGGGGAGGGAAACCCACCATAAAACCTTTACAATTTTCAAAAGACCCTTCCGGGAAAAAAGGGGTGCCAAAGCAACGTCAATTCCCTTTGGTCCCGGACTGCCCCCATCCGGAAACCTGCCCGTATAACTCAGCATCCTCAAACCCCGATTTAAAAGGGGAACAAGGCCTTTTCAGCTTGATCAGGACATTTTGGGTTTACGTACCTAACCCCCCGAGCCCGAAAAAATGCATCAACATTACTCAAAAAAGGACTCCAGGGGTCGGAAAAAAACCCCAAACCTGAGGAACGCCGGGGCAGGAGAGAGGGTGACCCCAAATTTTAACCCCCTTGTGCGCGGGTTTCCCGAGGGCTTAATTTCAAGGCAAAAAACAACTACCCGTTTTTTTTTGAAATTTTAAAAAAAATTTAAAACTTGATCCCCTAAAAACAAACTGGCATGGGGAACCTAGGTTTTTCCCCAACAGCCCCCCCTGCAAAGAAAAATTTTAAACAATACCCGAACTTTTAGTTTTTTAACCCCCCCGATTTCCCCACGGCCAGACAAAATGTGCCCAAAACCCCTTTTAGAGAAAAAAAAAAACCCCTCAGCCCTTCAGAGAAACAAGGGAAAAAAAAAACCTGAAAAACTCGACAACTTCTTTCCCTTAACACTTTTTTCCCTTTTGGATACCATACCAAAAAACAGTTTTTTGGGGGGGTATACTGTTAAGAAATTTGGGTAGCTGGGAGAGCAAAAAAGGAAAAAACACCAGAGAGGTTTTGGGAAAAAATGGGGTTTGCAGACCCGAAAAAACCCCCCCCAAAAAAAGGACCGGGGCCGTTCCACCCGGGGCCCAACTCCCCGACCCCTAGAAGCTAAACACCCAAAAAACCCCCAAAAAAAAACAAACGCCCCGGAGCCCCGGAAAAACCCAAAGAACAAAAGAAACCCCCCCAAAAATGTAATGGCGGTTAGACAAAAAGGAAATCAGACACAGACAGAAAAAATTTTGGCAAACTTTTGGGGGCCCAAAAATTTCCCAAAAAAGAAAAGGGTAGGAAGGACACTTTCTGCAATTTCCCCAAAAAAACCCCGAAAAGTAAACCAAAACCCACAAAATTTCAAAAACACCCAACACACGACCTCCACCACCAAATTAGTTTCCCCTGGGAAAAAAAAATTTAAACCCGCCCACGGAAAAAAAAAGGGGAAAAAGGGAAATGAAAAAAAACAACCCTTGGCAGAACTAAACTGAGAGGGGCACAACCCCCCGGAGGGGACCCGGCAGAACCCCCAAAAGTGCAGCCAAAAAGAAAAAAACAAGCACAAAAAACAAAAGAAGAAAATTTAAATTTTTCTGTTAAACAGAAGAAGCAGGCAAAGAAACACAAGCACAAAGTGAAAAAGGAATCAAAGGGAAAAGACCAGAACAATTGATTTACCGGGAACCCGAGGAGGGAACCCCCTTTATAAGCCAGTCAGTAACCCCCCATCGGCCCCAAACTTTCACAATCTTCCCTTGGGGTAGGGTTTAGTACTGTTTTTAAAATACCAAGGAGCTTTTTCCAGAATCCCTTTTTACACCTTCACAAAAATGAAGTGTTTTAAACCCAAAAAACTCTGTATTGGGCTCATGTGTCCACAAAAACCCCTGCTGGCCCCCCTAAAAAAAAGTGGGGCCACCTGCTTTTCACCTGCGGGGGCCAAACATAACAGACATGAACGGGAAAAAAAAAAAAATCCTTATAACCCCTCACCCCTCTCCTCCCCCCTTGCCCCTCTGCTCCCACCGTTTACCCCTTTCCCCAGTGGGACATGCTTTAAAAAACCTTGGGCCCCTAACTTTGGGGCCCGGGTAGGTTCCAAGGAGGGTTTTTGGGTTACGTACGTCAAGGTTTACAGTTTCATGCCCCTTACGTCATTTCCTTTTGTGCACTTGCACAGAAAACCCCCCCAACAAAAAAATAAAAGCTCGAACACCAGCATCTATAGATAGATGAGGGCGGATTGGGGGCCGGAAAGGGGCAGAGGGGTGGCAAAATTTAGTGGTGAGGGGGATATAAAAGGGTAAATTTGTTTTTTTTTCTTTTTAACATTTTTAAAAGGCCTTTTTGCCCTTTCCCGAAAAATGGGGGCCAAACTTTTGGGGAAATTCCAAAATGCTCATAGGGATGGGGAAAGTTTTAAATATCCACTACTTTGGGAAAAACAAATTTTTTTCATAAGACCTAAACCAATTCTCCAAATTCTTGGGAAAATTAAGCCAAACGAGGCCCAAAACCCACCCCAAAATCTTGGGTGGTCCAAAGACCCCTGCAAGGGGACTAACTAGAGGGTTTGTGCTAATCAAAATGGGGGAAGTTTTCACAAAAACCCAACCCCTCTTCCTTTGTCGTTTTTTGTACCCAAACCCCCAAAGTGCTAAAAGTAAGCAGGGTTGGGAAGATGCCGGAAAAGAAGGGGGTAGAGTAAGGGGTTTAAAGGGGGTTTAATTTTTAAAAAGTGGATACCCCATGCAGGGAGAAAATAAAGGGGAAAAAAAACCCTTTGAGGGGAGATTTTTCAAATTGAGAAAAAAAAAGTGCGGGGAAAGGGTTTCGGGGAAAATTTTAGTAATGTTAAATTTTCATCCCAAGACGGAAAACTGGAACCTGGATGCAAACGATGGCCCAAGGCCCACGTGAATAAAGGGCCGGCGTGGTCCCTGCGGGGAAAGGGGTCCCGGTTCCTGGCGACAACGGTGGGGGGTCATGGGTTTAGAAGGGGGCAAGAACAAAATGCTTTGGCACTCAAACGGGGGGTGAAACAGATGACTCTTAGGAGGTTTTTACTTTCCAAACCCCTGTTTCTGGAGCCAGCCAATACTTCCTATCGGTTTCCCGATGTTTTTTTTCGAACGTGGTTTGGGATACACTATTTAAACATCGAGGTAGAGAGATAGCCACAAAGTTTAAGATCACCCTAAAATCTCTCCCTGAGACGTGAAAATTTCCAGGAGCATTAGCCAGACCGAACGGCATCTGGTTTAAATCGAACAACCCATGGGTAAAATGAAGGGGCCCTTTTTTTCTCGTGTTCAACCTCGGCACTTGCCCCCAAAAGCCCTGGCCCCGGCTAAAGTTGGGAAAAGTACCACGCTCCCCAGTGCCGACAGGGGCCTTCGATACAAGGTTTGTGGGTACGAAACCGCAAATTTCAGGCGTTTTTGGGTTTCGATAGTCCACCAGAAACGCAGAGGCCCTCCTTTTTTCCCTACAAACCCAAGGAGCAGCCCAAAGGACTTTGACTTTCTCGAATGACTCCATTCTGTTTAAAATCTGTCTTAGCATTTCCCCTTTTACCTCCCCGAAAAATTTGGGGGGGAAATTTTACATAGCTTCCCCTATGGGCGCAGCATTACCCGGGTTTTTAAACTTGTGTTGATTTTCAATATGCAGCCGAAATCATCCTCATGGCGTGCCCAAAAACGTCTTTTAACGCCGATAAGGCCTTTCCCCTTCCCGTACCTTTTGCGGTTGAGTTTTGTTAAGTCAGCCTGCATTTGTTCCAAAATTCGAGTCCCCTTTAGCTAGTGGGTTTAGGTTCTGGCGCTGAGATGTCCCCTTTCGCTACTTTCCCTGGGGCTTTTTTTTTGCTGTCAACTGAAGGGACTATGGGGGTATCAGCTCCTTTGGCATGCCTACAATTTGCGCTATTTCGCTTCTGGAGGGAAGTGTCAGATAGTCCTCTCTCAGATTCACGCACCTCCGGGCACCCTTCTATCATGTACAGTTGCTAATGTTCGGGCAACTAGGAGCCCTGGGGGAAATTTGCCCCATGACAGCCGGTTCTATTTTTATTTCAAACCCTCCAGAGGCAAGCCCCAATAGGTAAGAGCACGGTTTGCCCCGGTGGTATTACAAGCTTGTTCAAGCTGGAAAAATCACTTTTCCCAGCACCTTCCCATTATAAGAGCCTCTTCACTTGAGCCATCCAGATCAACTTTTAAAAACACTTTTTTTTTGGGCGTTTGCGGACTCCATTGTTTCAAAAAAAGTCGGGGACTCATTGATAAGAAGACTTCTGAACTCCCTGAGCACAGTCGTCCCAGAGTAACAGCATGTCCCCGTTCAGTGTCTCCCGCAGTTAACACCACTCCTTTGCGGCCCAGATCTTTGCCACAGACCTTGATTTGCATCCATGCCCCCCCTGTGACCGGGATGGGTAATGTTGGCGGCCGTCAACTTTATCACCGGGCCCACTTGTGCCTCATTTCTTCAGGGAAATGTCTTCTAAAGTATGTCTGGGGACATCGTAGTCACTTGTGACCCCAGTATTGCCCGGCAGCGGACGGCCCGCCTTTCCATTTCGCCCAGACACTAAGGCCCATGCAGAAACTAAAATTGGTGGGACTTCTGGACTCCTTTTTGGTTTTTCTGGCTTGGGCGGTGTCCCCCGCCTCGGAGCCTCCTAGTTAAAAACGGGCGGACGCTGAAGAGGCACCTCGGGCCCACATGTCCCAGTTCTCCGCAGATTAACATGTAGAAGTTCCTCCCCAGGAAATGTTCTCCCACCCCGTCGTGGTTCTGGTAGCTCTGTCCCCGGGGGGGCTTAATGAGGTCACCTTCTTTTTAGTTTCCATCAGGTTTTTCCCCCCATAACTTGAATCTCCTTCCGCAATTCTTCTACCCATCTTGGTTCAGTAATCAGATTAACAGATACCGCACCGCTCCGGACCTTCGCCGTCGGAAATGTCAACCCTGCTTTTGCTCCGCGCGCGTGCTTCACTTCCAACTTTGAAAAAAAGTCATGCGCGGGTTCACTCACAAGCGCTCTCCAGGGCCTGTTTCAGCAGCGCATCTCTCAAACCGGTTCACTAACTGATCCCGTAACACTGTCAGTCGACCTTTTGCCCACGCCGCTTTCCTGAATATCGCATTGTGGATCTCCTCTAGCACTTCATGTACTGAGTCCCTGTGTGGGTCCCCTGTGTCTCCTCCCCGTATGAGCAATACTTTTATCAAATTATCTGCTGTCGGGGAGTCGTAGCATAACTGAGTCACTCGCCAAAGCCATCATGGCAACCTCTGCCTGTAGGGCAGGAACCATGGGGGGCATCCTCATCATTCCTCTAATATGCTCTGTCCACTGTATAGCATTTGTATTATTCACATTAAATTTTGGGAGGTTGTTTAACAGGCCCCCAGGGAAATGTTGGACCTAGGGCCCTCCCAGCCACTTAGTCTGCTGGGAGACTACGTCCTGCCGACCACGCCAGTGTGAGCAGGTTGCAAGATGCAGTATGGAAGGAGGCAGAGCAAGGGTTAAGTGGGTTTATTTAAAACAGTGGATACTTCATGCAGGGAGAAAATAGGGTAAAAACTGATTTGAGGGGGAGATTTGCAAATTGAAAAAAAATAGGTGCGGGAAGGTTTTTGGGCAAAGTTCAGTAATGTTAAATTATCAGTCAGACGACGGCAGAATCTGGAATCCTGGTGCAAGCGATGGCGCCAAGGCTGAGGCGCGTAAGAGGTACGGCGTGGTCCTGAAGGAGATGGCGTCCCAGGTCCTGGCGACGACGGTGGATCCTCACTGTCCTGACGGGGGCCTGGCTCCAGAAGGTGAAGTACAGGAAGGGTTAAAGTCTTTAACACTGCCAGAGCCTAACGTTACTCGGCAGTTGCATACGGGGTATATCCGGATACGGTTCACAGCGGATCACCCGACTTTCTTGTCTCTGCACGCGCGCATCTATGTCCTGACAGAAGACTTTCTCACTCAAGGTCACAGATGTCAGCGGGGCACTTTGCCAGTCTCTGTCGGCAGTCTCTGGTTGAGGAGCTGAGGCCCCTAAGACTTGAGCCTGCTCCGTCCCGGTGCTCAGAGGTATGAGCGTAAACACTGTCCTCCTGCGCGCTGCACGTACCTGCCAAGACTGACTTGTTTCCCACGCGCTGCGTCTTTTTTAGCTTAGCCGCGCCACCTATCACTGAGTGCAAAAGGTCGGTCCAAGGTTTTAAGCTTTCCCCTGTGCAACATGGGTGACAGCCCCGTCAGTTCCGGACCCGTAACGAAAAAGGTACGCCTGGTCCAGTCCTTCTCCTTACACTAAAAACCAGCCCCATGATTTTAGTGCAACCCAAAAAAAATTTAGGCGAATTCGTAGAATCATTTCATTTCAAACCCGTGATTATTAGCTACAATATTACACGATCTAACCACTATGTCTGACCCCAACTTTGCATGAGCTATCCCACATGACAAAACAGGCTTTCACTTTATGATTTGTGATTTGGTGATTACTCACGGCACATTGTGGCGGATCGTCCGCGAGAGACTCCATTAGATTGAGATCTCAGATTTTCCTTAATTGAGTTCTTGGAAAAAAAATGTGACCAGTGAAAAATTGGAAGATCTCCATCTAACGGAATAGGGAATGGAGGCCATACTTTGACTTTAGGTTTAATATGAAGCTCTGACACACATCCTATACTATGGGAAGTTACCACAAGGACATAAATAATGGCTTATCGGGAAGGTGACGACTCCGTGTACAGTTGGGCTGTATCGTAGCCTGTACGACTCTACGCTGGGTTACGATAACAAACGCGTGGAGTCACTACAGCATCTGTTTCTCTTCTCTCAAATCCCATTCCTTCATTTCAAAAAATTTCCCCTTTGAAAAATGGTTCTTACATAACACTCCGACGAACCTGGGTTTTTCTGCCAAAAAAAAAAAACAAAAAAAAAACTTTATTATTTTTTAACTGATTATGGGTCATTTTGATGAATGACAAAGAAACATAAAGCACAAGTCCAAAATAAACAGAGAAGTGTAGTAACTGCTTGGGGGAAACAGGCGTCCTTTCTCTATGAATTTAAGTGTTGGGAGACATATGGCTGGCTTAATTAGTTTGTGCGTTTTTACTGGTTCAGCCTAATTTATACGTTTCCTCCAAAATCCAAAATTATGGAAATATGGCCCGTCTTTACAAATTCATAGAGAGATGTCAACTGGAATCCTGGAATGTAAATCTGCAACTACGGAGAAAAAATGTAGCAAGTGACAATGAAACCAACGTTCCAGTGACAGTGTTCTGCAAATAGCGAATGTCCAACAGATGTATCGTTGTATCACACTTGCAATATCTGTACTGTATATGGAGTGCCCGCCAGGGCAGTGGATACCCGGACCGTATCAGACAGTTTTTAAAGGGGGAAGTGTCACTGCAGCAGTGAGCCGGTCCGTGTCCCTGGGAGTCCAATAAGAGGGGAATGATGAAAAGGGGAATTAAAGTTTAATAAAGGATTAAATGTTCGTGATGCCACCCGTGGTTTTCGGCAAGGAATAGCCGACGCTGCAATGCAGATCCTCTGGGATGATGTTGGGGCAGCAAAGATGGTTAAGCTCTCACGGGTAGAGCTGTGTCCCAGGGCAGTTAGGATGTCAAAAGTAATGATATAGGCTGTTGTGGTGAGTGTGGTGCATGGCAGGTGAAACGTAAATAACTCACATGACACAGCAGGGTTTCAGTTTCCAATGCTTTACTCACAGTTCACTTGTGCGCAGATGCCTGCTTAGTGCCGTGTCCTCCAGGTGAGGGGTCCAGCAAACTCCCAGGTAGATTGGGACACACCTTTCCAGGACTCCTTTCTGTGTGTTTCTTTCCTGGCCATCTCACTGCGCTGGCTTCCACTTTCCTGCCCAGCACCTGCACAAACAGTGTCCCAAGCCAGCAGCCGCGGACCTTGTCGAGCGACGTCCTCTGAGTCTCCTTGCTCCTATATGGCTGCCTTTTCGGCGAATGAATGTTGTAGTGGCTGGGGCACGTACAGCTACCCCAGCCTCCGGCTTGTTAACTGAGTCTTGAAGTTCTCCACTAGTTTTGAGGGCCGGTTCCCCTACTGCGACCAGGGTCCTTCCCACTTCTGGATACGGGCCCTACGTATGGCCTCCGCACTTCCCGTGCCCCTAGGAAAACCCCTTTTGTCATCCCGGGAGCTTCCTTCTGTCTCTCCCTCTCAATTCTCTCTACTCATCTAGTGACAAGCTCTTCACAGCTTGAGCTCCACTTCTAAACTGTTCTACACCTCTTTCCTCACTCACTCAGCCTTCTAAGCTCCTCCCCTTTTACCTACCTCCCCACCCACTCCTGTTATGTTTCGGTAGCTGAGGAGTGCAGGTAAAAAGGCAATACACCAGAGCAGTTGGAATCTATGGGATTGCAGTACCCTGACTAACCACCACAACTAGAGGCAGCCGTTGGAGCGTTCCTACGTTGGTCCTAGACGCCTCGTCACAGCCTGAGAAACTAACTACACCTAAAAATAGAAATAGGAAAAGCTATCTGCCCCGGAGCAGAACCCCAAAGATAATAGAAAGCCCCAAACATTTAATGGCGGTTAGACAAGAGGAAATACTGACACAGAAAGAAAATAGAATGAGCAAACGCTGGGGCCCAAATATCTAAATAGAAAAGGACAGGAAGGGTACTTACTGCAATCCCAGAAAACCCTGAAAAAACACCAACTCTACTAATTTTAAAATCACCTGAGATCACACGACCTCTACCACCTAAATTAGCTCTCTGGTGTAACGAAATCAAAACAGCAGCCACTGAAAAAACTGGAAAAAGCAAAAGAACAAAACTCAGTGGCTGAACTAAACTGAGAAGGCAGAAGCCCCGGAGGGGACCCAGAAGGCCCCCAAAGAAGTGCAGGACAAAATGCAAAAATATAGCAACAACAAAAAGAAGAAAAATTCTTATCTGGTAGCAGGAGATGCAGACACCACACAGCAGGCTACAAGGGAAACTGGAATGAAGGATTCAGACCAGAACAATTGATCACCGGCAACCCTGATGGGAAAATGACTCCCTTATATAAGACCAGTCAGTAACACCTGATTCCCAGTCCTCACAATCTTCACTAGTACCGCTTGTAACCACCAGAGGGAGCCTCTGCTCAGAACTCATCTCAAACCCATTCACAACACACTCCCCAACACCCTTTCCTACCCAGCCTGGGATGAGGCCATCCTCCCTAAGTGTACGCACAGGTGCCCTGACTGAACTGGTGTGTGTTGGGTGTGAGTGTTAGAGTTCTGGGTAGTGCTCCCTCCTCACCTGAGAGTGGGATACCACGCCTCTGGATGAGGTGCAGTACCTCTGTGGCGACTGAACCCTTAGGGGCGCCACATATATCAAGATGTTGAAAAACTGGACTGACAAACTTCTCAATCAGTTACTATCAGTACTATGGTGCCAAAATCTTTGCACACAGAAACAAGGTAATAGAGCACCAGTGTGGTATATGGTGACTGATAGATATTTTTTTTAATAAAAGGTAAATTACAAGAGAAAATGGAACATGACAGAACACTAAATCTACAATAAAACAGCAGACAGTTTGATCTGTGCTTTATCCCATCATGTCACAGCGGTCGTTTATTTACGATGTAAAACATCGGGAGAACCGTAAATCAGCAGAAAATCCCTTAAATCGAAGCAAATATTTGTGCAAGTGTCTGCATCCCAGGAGGAGCTCACATGTCCTGCATTACAAAGACTTTTCATTTTAAAGATAAATTATATGTATATATGATAACTGAAGGTCCAACCTCTGGGACCCCCATGAATCACGAGAACAGGGGTCCCGTAGTCTCCTGTATGAATGGAGAGATAGTGAGCATGTGTGACGACTGCTCAACTGTCTACATGAGTGGTGGCCGCACATGCTCACTACCACCTCACTTGCACAGTGGACTTTGGCACCCTGATTACAGATTCTGCAGGGGTCTCAACAGCCAAGTTCCCTTATGATTACACATGTATCATCTAGATAAAAAAATGTTTTTAAAGGACAACCCCTTTAATGACAACCATGTAATACCTTTTGTCTCCTGAGGGGGCACTGCAGAGAAATATAATACTTACTCTTAGGTTCTGACACAGAACATAGCTGCCTTCAAGGAGTATTCCCATCTCCAAGATCCTATCCCAATATGTAGTAGGTGTAATAATAATAATATCAGGAAATACCCCCAATTAGAAATGAGGTATAGTTTTTCTGATTCGCTATTTTTCTTTCCTCATGTGCAGGCATTGCAGGACATTAGGTATCCATGGTTACAACTGATATAGTGACAGTTAGCTAGTTGCTAGTGGTCATTACGTAACCATGGATATCTAAGGTCCTGCAATGCCTGCACATGAGAAAAGAGACATAGTGAATCAGAAAAACTATACTATATTTGTAAATGGAGGTATTTGCTAATATTATTATTACACCTACTCCATTTTGGGATAGGATCTTGGAGATGGGAATACCCCTTCAATCCAGTGTCCAAGTCCCATGCACCATTGATAAATTCTGCACTTGCCTGCCACTAGGCCCTAAAACAGTAGAATATCCAAGAATTCTGAGGCACCAGAAGACAATCCTTAAAAAGAAAGATTTTATTTCACAGTATTAAAAAAAAATCACAAAAATAAGACAACGAGTCAACGTTTCAACCATGTCTGGCCTTTCTCAAGCTTCGGTAGCTGTATTTTTGAGGCTAAAGAAAGGCCAGATGAGGCCGAAACGTCGCCTTATTTTGTGATTTTTTTAATATTATGAATTAAAGATCTTATTTTTTTAAGCATTATCCTCTTGTGCCTCTGGATTTTTGGATATTCTACAGATCATGGCTGATCTGTCTTCCTATAGGAAGATGTTCTCCTATCACATTTTTGGCCCGGAATCCCTTCTAGCAAAAAGGGATTGTCAAAAAGAAAAATATCAAATGACTCATTAAATATC
>JARQOD010000001.1:974960486-974982218 GCA_033576555.1 Oophaga sylvatica | reverse complement strand
AATTAAGGAAAATCTGAGATCTCAATCTAATGGAGTCTCTGCGGACGATCCGCCACAATGTGCCGTGAGTAATCACCATTCACAAATCATAAAGTGAAAGCCTGTTTTGTCATGTGGGATAGCTCATGCAAAGTTGGGGTCAGACATAGTGGTTAGATCGTGTAATATTGTAGCTAATAATCACGGCTTTGAAATGAAATGATTCTACGAATGTCGCCTAAATTTTTTTTGGGTTGCACTAAAATCATGGGGCTGGTTTTTAGTGTAAGGAGAAGGACTGGACCAGGCGTACCTTTTTCGTTACGGGTCCGGAACTGACGGGGCTGTCACCCATGTTGCACAGGGGAAAGCTTAAAACCTTGGACCGACCTTTGCACTCAGTGATAGGTGGCGCGGCTAAGCTAAAAAAGACGCAGCGCGTGGGAAACAAGTCAGTCTTGGCAGGTACGTGCAGCGCGCAGGAGGACAGTGTTTACGCTCAGACCTCTGAGCACCGGGACGGAGCAGGCTCAAGTCTTAGGGGCCTCAGCTCCTCAACCAGAGACTGCCGACAGAGACTGGCAAAGTGCCTGCTGACATCTGTGACCTTGAGTGAGAAAGTCTTCTGTCAGGACATAGATGCGCGCGTGCAGAGACAAGAAAGTCGGGTGATCCGCTGTGAACCGTATCCGGATATACCCCTATGCAACTGCCGAGTAACGTTAGGCTCTGGCAGTGTTAAAGACTTTAACCCTTCCTGTACTTCACCTTCTGGAGCCAGGACCCCCGTCAGGACAGTGAGGATCCACCGTCGTCGCCAGGACCTGGGACGCCATCTCCTTCAGGACCACGCCGTACCTCTTACGCGCCTCAGCCTTGGCGCCATCGCTTGCATCCAGGATTCCAGATTTCTGCCGTCGTCTGACTGATAAGTTTAACATTACTGAACTTTGCCCACAACCTTCCCGCACCTATTTTTTTTCAATTTGCAAATCTCCCCTCAAATCAGTTTTTACCCTATTTTCTCCCTGCATGAAGTATCCACTGTTTAAATAAACCCCACGTTAACCCTTGCTCTGCCTCCTTCCATTACTGCATCTTGCAACCTGCTCACACTTGGCGTGGTCGGCAGGACGTAGTCTACCAGCAGACTAAGTGGCTAGGGAGGGCCCTAGGTCCAACATTTCCCTGGGGGCCATGTTAAACAACCTCCCAAAATTTAATGTGAATAATACTATGCTATACAGCTGGACAGAGCATATTAGAGGAATGATGAGGATGCGCCCCATGGTTCCTGCCCTACAGGCAGAGGTTGCCATGATGGCTTTGGCGAGTGACTCAGTTATGCTACGACTCCCCGACAGCAGGATACATTTGATAAAGTATTGCTCATACTGGAGGAGACACATGGGGACCCACACATGGGGACTCAGTACATGAACGTGCTAGAGGAGATCCACAATGCGATATTCAGGAAAGACGGCGTGGGCACAGGGTCGACTGACAGTGTTACGGGATCAGTTAGTGACCGGATTGAGAGATGCGCTGCTGAAACAGGCCCTGCGAGAGCGCTTGTGAGTGAACCCGCGCATGACTTTTTCAGAAGTTGGAAGTGAAGCACGCGCGCGTGAGCAAGAGCAGGGTGACAGTTCCGACGGCGAAGGTCCGGAGCGGTGCGGTATCTGTTAATCTGATTACTGAACCAAGATGGGTAGAAGAATTGCGGAAGGAGATTCAAGTTATGCGGGAAGACCTGATGGAAACTAAAAAGAAGGTGACCTCATTAAGCCCACCTGGGGACAGAGCTATCCCAGAACCACGACGGGGTGGGAGAACATTTCCTGGGGAGGAACTTCCTACATGTTATATCTGCGGAGAACTGGGACATGTGGCCCGAGGTCGGCCTCTTCAGCGTCGCCCGTTAAACTAGGAGGCTCCGAGGCTGGGGGACACCGCCCGAAGCCAGAACAGCCAAAAAGGAGGTCCAGAAGTCCCACCAATTTAGTTTCTGCATGTCCTCTAGTGTCTGGGCCGAAATGGATGTCGGGTCCGTCCGCTGCCGGGCAGATACTGGCTCACAAGTGACTACGATGTCCGAGACATACTTTAGAAGACATTTCCCTGAAGAAATGAGGCACAAGTGGGGCCCGGTGATAAAGTTGACGGCCGCCAATCAGTTACCCATCCCGGTCACAGGGGTGGCATGGATGCAAATCAAGGTCTGTGGCAAAGATCTGGGCCGCAAAGGAGTGGTGTTAACTGCGGGAGACACTGAACGGGGACATGCTGTTACTCTGGGGACGACTGTGCTCAGGGAGTTCAGAAGTCTTCTTATCAATGAGTCCCCAGACTTGTTTTTGAAACAATGGAGTCCGCAAACTCCTCAAAGAAAAGTGTTTCAACAGTTGATCTGGATGGCTCAAGTGCAAGAGGGCTCTTGTAATGGGAAGGTGCTGGGAAAAGTGATTATTCCAGCTGTGAACAAGCTTGTAATACCACCGGGGCAAACCGTGCTCTTACCTATTGGGGCTTGCCTCTGGAGGGGTTTGAAATATAAATAGAACCGGCTGTCATGGAGCACTTACCCCCAGGGCTCCTAGTTGCCCGAACATTAGCAACTGTACATGATAGAAGGGTGCCCGTGAGGTGCGTGAATCTGAGAGAGGACGATCTGACACTTCCCTCCAGAAGCGAAATAGCGCAAATTGTAGGCATGCCAAAGGAGCTGATACCACCATAGTCCATTCAGTTGACAGCAAAAAAAAAGACCCATGGACCGTAGCTGTAGAGACATCCTCAGCGCCAGAACCTCAACACTAGCTGAAGGGACATCGAATTTTGGAACAAATGCAGGCTGACTTAACAGAACTCACACCGCAACAGGTACAGCAAGTGGAAGCCTTACTCGGACGTTACCAAGACGTATTCGCACGCCATGAGGATGATTTCGGCTGCACTACTGCAATCACACACAAGATTCCAACCGGTAATGCTGCGCCCATCAGAGAATGCTATCGTCAAATACCTCCCCAAATGTATCAGGAGGTGAAAGGGATGCTAAGACAGATGTTACAGAATGGAGTCATTCGAGAAAGTCAAAGTCCGTGGCTGCTCCCATCGTGTTTGTACGGAAAAAGGACGGCACTCTGCGTTTCTGCGTGGACTATCGCAAACTAAACGCCTGCACTGTGCGAGATTCGTACCCACTACCTTGTATCGAAGAGTCCCTGTCGGCACTGGGGAGCGTGAGATACTATTCCACTTTAGACCTGGCCAGTGGCTATTGGCAAGTGCCGATGTCTGAACACGACCGAGCAAAAACGGCCTTCATATTACCCATGGGCTTGTTCGAGTTCAACCAGATGCCGTTCGGTCTCGCTAATGCTCCTGGCACTTTTCAGCGTCTCATGGAGAGATGTTAGGGTGATCTAAACTTTGAGGCTACTCTCATCTACCTCGATGATATAATAGTGTATACCACCACGTTCGAAGAACATCTGCAACGACTAGAGCAAGTATTGAGCTGGCTCCAGAAACATGGGTTGAAAGTAAAACCTCCTAAGAGTCATCTGTTTCACACCCAGATTGAGTGCCTAAGACATGTGTTCTCTGCCACCTTCTGAACCCATGACCCCCACCGTTGTCGCCAGGAACTGGGACGCCATCTCCTGCAGGACCACGCCGGACCTCTTACACGCCTCGGCCTTGGCGCCATCGCTTGCATCCAGGATTCCAGATTTCTGCCGTCATCGGACTGATAAGTTTAACATTACTGAACTTTGCCCGCAACCTTCCCGCACCTGTTTTTTCTCAATTTGCAAATCTCGCCTCAAATGGTTTTTTGCCCTATTTTCTCCCTGCATGGAGTATCCACTGTTTAAATAAACCCCACGTTAACCCTTACTCTACCTCCTTCCGTTACTGCATCTTGCAACCTGCTTACATTAGCACTATGGTGGTTGGTACAACAAACGACTACGAAGATGGTTGGTGTGACAACTTGCCATCTTATGATTAGCACAATCTCATAGTTAGTGCTAGCATTGTCTATGACCATCCAAGATTTTGTGTAGGTTTTGACCTCGCTAGGCTTAATTTTACCAGAACTTTGGAGAACTTGGTTTAGGTCTTATGATATAAAAATGAATTTCCAAAAGTATGTGGATACTTGAACATCACATCCCTATGAGCATGTTGGACATCTCAAGCTTGGCCGCCATATTTCT
Organism: Oophaga sylvatica; assembly: GCA_033576555.1. Lineage (NCBI taxonomy): Eukaryota > Metazoa > Chordata > Amphibia > Anura > Dendrobatidae > Oophaga > Oophaga sylvatica. The sequence continues at coordinate 974,978,013 of JARQOD010000001.1, read as the reverse complement.
GGACTGCAAAAGGCCATCAAAATGTTGAAAAGTAAAAAAACAAATATCCTTATACTCACCTCACCACTCAATTTTGCCACCCCTCTGCTCCTCACCGGCACCCATCCAGTCCTCATCATATCTATAGATCGCTGGTGTTCGAGCTTTTATTCCCTTGTTGGGAGGGTTCTGTGCAAGTGCACAAAAGGACATGACGTCATGGCATGCACTGTGACCTTGCACGTACGTAAGCAGAACCCTCCTGGAACCTATCCTGGCCCAAAGTTAGAGGTCCAAGGATTTCAGCATGAGCACTGCCGGATGGGTGACGGTGAGGAGCAGAGGGGCAAGAGAGGAGAGCGGTGAGGTGAGTATAAGGATTTTCTTTATTTTTCACGTCTCATGTCTGTTATGCTTTGGCCCAGCAGGTGACAGCAGGTGGCCCCCACTATTTTTAGAGGGCCAGCAGGTGTATTGTGGACACATGAGACCAATACAGAGCTTTTTGGTAAAGCACATCATTGTTGTGAATGTGCTAGAAATGAATTCTGAGCAGAAGCTCCTCTGGTAGTTACAAACAGTACTGAACTATCCAATGAAGATTGTGAAGATTGGCGATCAGGTGTTACTGACTGGTCTTATATAAGGGAGGTTCCCTCCCATCAGGGTTGCCGGTGATCAATTGTTCTGGTCTCTTCTTTGATTCCTGTTCACTTTGTAGCTTGCTGTTTCGTGCCTGCATCTTCTGCTAACAGATAAGTCATTTTCTTCTTTTAGTTTTTTGTGCTTGCTTTTTGCATTTTGTGCTGCACTTCTGTGGGGGTCTGCCGGGTCCCCTCCGGGGGCTTGTGCTCCTCTCAGTTTAGTTCAGCCACTGTTGTTTGTTCATTTGCCTTTTCCAGTTTTTTCAGTGGCTGCTGTTTAGTTTTGTTACACCAGAGAACTAATTTAGGTGGTAGAGGTCGTGTGATCTCAGGTGTTTTTGTAATTAGTAGAGTTGGTACTTTTCAGGGTTTTTTGGGATTGCAGTAAGTGTCCTTACTATCCTTTTCTATTTAGGAAGTTTGGGCCCCAACGTTTGCTCATACTATTTTCTGTCTGTGTCTGTATTTCCTCTTGTCTAACCGCCATTACATGTTTGGGGGCTTTCTATGTTCTTTGGGGATCTGCTCCGGGGCAGATAGTTTTCCTCTTTCTGTCTTTAGGTGTAGTTAGCTTCTCAGGCTGTGACGAGGCGTCTAGGACCAACGTAGGTACGCTCCACGGCTGCCTTTAGTTGTGGTGGTTAGTCAGGGTACTGCAATCCCATAGATTCCAACCTCTCTGGTGTATTTCCTTTTTTGCCTGCTCTCCTAGCTACCAAATCATAACAGTATCACCGGCCCAAAAACTGATATTTGTATGGTACTCACAGAAGGGAAAAATAGTGTTAAAGAAAGAAGATTGTCAGAGTTGTCAGAGATTTTTTTTTTTCCCTCTGTTTCTCTGAATGCTGAGGAGGATTTTTTTTTCTCTCAATGGAGTTTGCACAGTTGTCTGGCCGTGTGGATCAGCTTGCCACTGAAGTTCGGAGTATTGCTACCTATCTTGCAGGGTTGCCTGTTGTGGAACCTAGGATTCCCATGCCAGATTTGTTTTTAGGGGATCAAGCTAAATTTCTAAATTTCAAAAATAACTGTAAGTTGTTTTTTGCCTTGAAATCTAAGTCCTCAGGGAACGCAGCACAGCAGGTTCAAATTGTCATCTCTCTCCTGCGCGGCGATCCTCAGGATTGGGCTTTTTCCCTGACACCTGGAGATCCTGTTTTGAGTAATGTTGATGCATTTTTTCGGGCTCTGGGGTTATTGTACGATGAGCCTAATGTCACTGATCAAGCTGAAAAAGCCTTGTTGCCATTAAATCAGGGGCTTGAGGATGCTGAGTTATACTGTCAGAGATTCCGGTGTGGCAGTCCTGACCAAATGGAATGACGATGCTTTGGCAGCCCTTTTTCGGAAGGGTCTGTCAGAGAATGTAAAGGATGTTATGGTGGGATTCCCTGTCCCCTCTGGTCTCAATGATTCTATGTCATTAGCGATTCAAATTGACAGACGTTTGCGTGAGCGTAGAGGTATGCGTGGAACAGTGTTGCCTTGTGAACCAGCTTTTGAACCCATGCAGTGTGATGGAGTGACTTCTGGGGCACAGCGTCATGAGTTTCGAAAACACAATGGGTTATTTTTCTACTGTGGTGATGCCTCTCATGCTATTTCAGTCTGCCCTAAGCGGGGAAGACGTTTTGCACATTCAGTTGTCTTGGGTAGTGTTCAGACTAAATTTTTGTTGACTGTTACCCTGATTTGCTCCCTGTCCACATTTTCTGCTCAGGATTTTGTTGATTCGGGAGCAGCTATTAACCTGATGGATTTTGATTTTGCTAAACGTTGTGGGTTTCCCTTGATACCCCTACGGAAGTCTATTCCCCTACTGGGGATCGATTCTACCCTTTGGCTGAGAATAAACCTCAGTTCTCTACTCAGGTGATAATGAGGGTTGAACCTGATCATCAGGAGAGTTGCAAATTTTTGGTGCTGTATAATCTGCATGACATTATCGTACTGGGTTTCCCTTGGTTACAGTCTCATAATCCTGTTTTGGATTGGAAATCTGTGTCTGTAACCAGTTGGGGCTGCCAATGTGTTAATACCAACACTCCTGTTTTTTCTGCCTCCCCCAGGCTCAGGATGTTCCTGACTTTTTGACTGATTTTTCTGATGTGTTTAGCGAAAGTAAATCTGCATCCTTGCCCCCCCATAGGAGCTATGACTGCGCTATTGAATTAGTGCCTGGTAGTAAATTCCCTAAAGGTCGCCTTTTTAACTTGTCTGTACCTGAACATGACGCTATGCGGTCTTATATCAAGGAGTCATTGGAGAAGGGTCATATCAGACCATCCTCTTCACCCTTGGGTGCCGGTTTTTTCTTTGTGGCCAAAAAGGATGGTTCATTAAGGCCGTGTATTGATTATCGTCTCTTGAACAATATCACTGTGAAATATCAATATCCGTTACCCTTGATTTCTGACCTGTTTTCCAGGGTGAAAAGTGCTACTTGGTTTACCAAGCTTGACCTCAGGGGGGCATATAACCTTATTCGCATTAAGCACGGGGATGAATGGAAGACGGCATTTAATACCCCAGAGGGGCATTTTGAGTACCTAGTGATGCCCTTTGGGCTCACTAATGCTCCTTCTGTCTTCCAGTCCTTCATGAATGACATTTTCAGGGATTTTGTGGATAAATTTCTGATTGTTTATTTGGATGATATCTTGATTTTTTCCAATGACTGGGACTCTCATGTGAAACATGTTCGGACTGTGTTCCAGATTTTGAGAGAGAATGCTCTGTATGTGAAGGGATCAAAGTGTCTTTTTGGCGTACAGAGGATCTCATTTCTGGGATTCATTTTGTCCCCATCTGTTATTGAAATGGACCCGGTCAAGGTTCAGGCCATCTGTGATTGGGTCCAACCTACTTCATTAAAGGCTCTTCAAAGATTCTTGGGTTTTGCCAATTTTTATCATAAATTTATTGGTAATTTCTCTGTTATTGTTAAACCATTGACTGATTTGACCAAAAAGGGTTCTGATGTGGTGAATTGGCCTCCTGAGGCAGTCTCTGCGTTTCAGGAACTTAAGCAGAGATTCACTTCTGCTCCTGTTCTACGGCAGCCTGATGTTTCTCTGCCATTTCAGGTGGAGGTTGATGCCTCTGAAATTGGGGCAGGTGCCATTTTGTCCCAAAGAGATCCAGAGACCTCTAAAAGTAACCCTTGTGCCTTTTTCTCTCAAAAATTTTCTCCAACTGAACGTAATTATGACGTGGGTAATCGGGAGTTATTGGCCATGAAGTGGGCTTTTGAAGAGTGGAGACATTGGCTAGAGGGAGCCAAACATCAGGTGGTGGTCCTCACGGACCATAAGAATCTGGTTTATCTGGAATCAGCCAAGCGACTTAATCCTAGACAGGCCAGGTGGGCCTTGTTTTTCACACGTTTTAATTTTGTGGTTTCCTTTCTTCCTGGCACTAAAGGGTATGCCACACTAAACAATATCGCTAACGGGATCGCTAAAAAACGTCACTATTTAGCGATCCCGTTAGCGATGTTGTTCAGTGCGGCAGCTTCCAGCGACGAGCTTCCTGCTGTGATCTCGCTCGTCGCTGGAATCGTTCCGGACCCTATTTCATCGCTGGCGCTCCCGCTGGGTAAGTATCTAATCGCTGTGTGGCAACTTTTCTTAGCGATTTAGCGGTACTTTTGTACCGCTAAAGTCGTTAAGAAGATCGCTAACGGCGATAGCGTCGTTAACTATATCGCTAAATGCGGCAGCATTTAGCGATATAGAAACAATCCCGCTAGCGATCTCATTAGTATGCAACGCTAACGAGATCGCTAGCGGGATCGAGTAGTGTGGCAGTACCTTAAGAATGTTAAGGCGGATGCCCTCTCGAGGAGTTTCCTTGTGGACTCTCATGAGTTATCTGATCCTGCTGTTATTTTGAAAGAGGGTGTAGTTCTTTCCGCCATCTCGCCCAATTTGAGACTGGCTCTGGAAGGGTGTTAGGAGGATAAACCCGAGCGCTGCCCTATTGGGAAATTGTTTGTCCCAGACCGGTGGAAAAAGAGTGTGATGTCTGAGATTCATTGTTCCGCGTTGGCCGGTCATCCCGGAATTTTTGGTACCAGAGACTTGGTTAGTCGGTCTGTAGCGCCGGCATCGGCGTCCCTGCCCTCTGCTAGGCAGGGACGCTGTTCCCCTCACCCCTCTGCTCCAGGTCCGGCGTCCTCCTCCCGCTCTGCTGGCGGCGCGCGCTCCTTTCCTGCCACTGTGCTTAGGGCGCGCGCGCGGGCGCTGCCCTCCCTCTTAAAGGGGCCGCGCGCGTCGTCCTAAGGAGTCCCCGGCCAATGGCCGGAGGACTTCACCTTATATAAGGCCCCTCCTCCAAAATGAAGGTGCCCGAGCAATGTTGTTGCACTGTTCACTACTCTGCTTCAGTCCTCAGGGTCTTTGCCAGATACCTGTCTGATTCCTGCCAGGTTGCTGTCTGTTACCTGCCTGCTAGCCTACCTGGAGGCTCTGCCGTCACGTACCGTGATCTTCTGCTATTCCAGTGACTCTCGCCCGCTCACCTGGGAGCGCTCATCTGTTACCTGCCTGCTAGCACACCTGGGAGCGCTCATCTGTTACCTGCCTGCTAGCCTACCTGGAGGCTCTGCCGTCATGTACCGTGATCTTCTGCTATTCCAGTGACTCTCGCTCGCTCACCTGGGAGCGCTCATCTTCTATCTTCCTGCTAGCCTACCGGGAGGCTCAGCCATCACAGGTCGTATCTACCTTCTTCCAGAGACTGCCCCGGTCACTTGCCGTGGCCTCCTGCCCACTCCTCCACAGACTGCCCCGGTCACTTGCCGTGACCTCCTGCCCACTCATCCAGAGACTGCCCCGGTCACTTGCCGTGACCTCCTGCCCACTCATCCAGAGACTGCCCCGGTCACTTGCCGTGACCTCCTGCCCACTCATCCAGAGACTGCCCCAGTCACTTGCCGTGACCTCCTGCCCACTCATCCAGAGACTGCCCCGGTCACTTGCCGTGACCTCCTGCCCACTCTTCCAGAGACTGCCCCGGTCACTTGCCGTGACCTCCTGCCCACTCATCCAGAGACTACCCCGGTTATCTGCTGTGACTACCTGCCCGTCCACCCTGGTCGCCACCCGCTCTCTTACAAGGTCCGCCCCTTTGTATAGTAGCTCAGAGGTTCCGCCTCCCAGACCCGTTACAGTTTGCTCGGGCCATGGAACCCGGTGGCGCCCAAGTTCCCTCCATCTCGGACCTGTGTCATGAACTGTCCCGTCAGAAGTCCCAACAGGAGTCCATCCTGGGTCACCTGCGGAATGTCAATTCTCACCTGGACACTCTGACAGCTCCACCAGCAACCACCGCTGGTGCATGACTCGCAATCCGGCAGCCCCCCTGCTCCCCAATACCATGGGCTCCTGTCACGGACCCCGGCTCTCCGCACCTCCTCGCTTCGGAGGCGACCCTGCTCAGGCTCGGGGCTTCATTAATCAGTGCACTCTGCACTTTGAACTCCTCTCCCACCAGTTTAACTCCGACCGGGCCAAAATTGCCTTCATCATGTCCCATCTCACTGGGGAGGCCCTGGCCTGGCTGAATCCTCTTTGGGAGAGAGGAGATCCACTGGTGTCCGACCTGTCTGCCTTTCTCGCGGCTTTTCGGAAAGTCTTTGACGAACCCGGACGAAAGATCTCATCCGCATCATCTCTGCTACGCCTCCGTCAGGGAAATCTCACCGTGGGCCAATATGCCATACGGTTTCTTACCCTTGCATCGGAGCTGGCCTGGGACAACGACGCTCTGGTATCCGTTTTCTGAGAGGGTTTGTCCGGCCGTATTAAAGATGAACTCGCCGGTCGGGACATTCCTACCACTCTCGATGACCTTATAACTCTCGCCACCCGGATTGACCTACGGTTCCAGGAGCGGGCCAAAGAGGTCACCCGTGAGAGGAGGTTTCCACGTCTAGCTCCTACGTTTCAGAAACCCGTCACTCCCTCCGTTTCTCCCCAATTACACTCTCTTAAAGCCTATGCAGGTCGACCAGAACAAGATGGTCAAAACCCGTCAGGACTTATGCCGTGCCGAGGGAGTTGCTTCTACTGTGGCAGTAAGGAGCATCGGATTCGTACCTGTCCGGAGAGGTCGGGAAACGCCTGTGTCTAGGTTCGCTCAGAGAGGTCGACCTAGACAAGGAGAAAGCCTCTCCATCTCTGCTGCTGTCAGTCTCAATTCTCTGTGGGGAGAATCGTTATTTTGAACTAGCCCAACTTGACTCTGGAGCAGCCGGGAATCTTATGTCACAGTCCCTGGTAGAAAATACCGCATTCCCACCAAACCTCTGGTTGTACCATTATCAGTCGCTGCTGTGGACGGGGGTCTTTTACCACACCCCATCCAACTCATCACCGAACCCATAACTCTGCAAGTGGGAATGCTGCATTCTGAGAGCATCTCTTTTCATGTTCTGCCTGGACTCTCTCACGCCCTCTTACTAGGGCTACCTTGGCTCCAGAAACATGGACCCGTGCTCGACTGGCAGACCGGAGAGGTTCTTCGCTGGGGACAGGATTGTCATAAGACGTGTTTGGTTCCTGTTCATCCTGTCTGTCCTTCTCCTACCCCAACTAATCTACCTGGACTTCCGATTCCCTATTGGTCATTTGCTGATGTCTTTAATAAAAGAGATGCAGAGACATTACCTCCTCACAGACCATACGATTGTCCTATCGACCTGTTACCTGGTACTACGCCTCCCCGTGGGCGTATTTACCCATTATCCGCTGCTGAGACCCGGTCGATGTCCGAATATATCGAGGAGAATTTGGCCAGGGGATTCATCCGGAAGTCTACCTCCCCAGCAGGAGCAGGCTTCTTTTTCGTAAAAAAGAAGGACGGCTCTCTCCGCCCCTGTATAGACTATAGAGGTCTTAACCAGATCACGGTGAAGAATAAGTACCCCCTTCCGCTCATTCCAGAATTATTTGATCGTCTGAGGGGGGCTAGAATCTTCACCAAACTGGATCTCCGTGGGGCGTACAACCTGGTCCGTATCCGTCAAGGGGATGAATGGAAGACTGCATTTAACACCCGGGATGGCCACTATGAATATCTAGTGATGCCCTTTGGTCTCTGTAATGCTCCTGCCGTCTTTCAAGAGTTGGTCAATGACATCTTCCGGGACCTTCTCTACTCCTGCGTAGTGGTGTACCTGGACGACATCTTGGTCTTCTCTCCGGATCTCCAGACTCACCGGAGGGACGTTCGTCAGGTTCTGCTCAGGCTCAGGCAGAATCACCTCTTCGCTAAATATGAGAAATGCCTCTTTGAGCAGACCTCGCTGCCGTTTTTGGGCTACGTTATTTCTCAGACCGGCCTACGAATGGATCCAGAGAAACTGTCGGCCATCGAGAAATGGCCCCGACCGGAGGGATTGAAGGCCATTCAGTGGTTCCTGGGCTTCGCCAACTACTACCGCCTCTTCATACCTCACTTCTCTTCCCGGACTGGCCCAATTTCCGCACTCACCCGTAAGGGCACTAACCCCAAAGAGTGGACGCCCGAAGCAGAGGAGGCCTTTCTTTCCTTAAAGCAGGCCTTCTCTTCCGCCCCGGTGCTGCATCGCCCGGACGGCAACAAGCAGTTCTTCATGGAGGTTGACGCTTCCTCCTCTGGAGCCGGAGCGGTATTACTCAAAAATCATCTTCCGGGAGGATGGTAACTTGCGGCTTCTTCTCCAAACTCTTCTCCTCTTCTGAGCGCAATTATTCCATAGGAGACTGAGAGTTATTGGCCATCAAGCTGGCATTGGAGGAGTGGCGTTACCTACTCGAGGGGGCTCTTCATCCGGTAATTACTTACACTGACCACAAAAACTTGGCTTACCTCCAGCATGCCCAGAGACTTAACCCGCGCCAGGCCCGGTGGTCCTTGTTTTTTGCTCGTTTTGATTTTGTTCTACATTTTCGCCCGGCAGACAAGAACATCAAGGCGGACGCCTTGTCCCGATCCTTCCTGGTGTCGGATCTCGAGGAGGAACCTAAACATATCATCGATCCCGCCAGAGTAATGCAGGTGGCTCCCGTGAGTCTAAATCGTCTCCCTCCCGGTAAGACGTTCGTATCGGTACCCGATCGAGAGAGAATCCTACACTGGGGTCATTCGTCTAAATTAGCTGGCCACGCCGGTCAAAAAAGACCCTCCAGCTTATTACTCGGCATTACTGGTGGCCTACCCTGCACAAGGACGTAATAGACTTTGTTTCTGCCTGTGCCTCATGTGGCCGCAACAAAGTTCCGAGACACTGCCTGCGGTCGCCTCCTTCCGCTTCCTGTACTCGCTGCTCCCTGGCAGCATATAGCCATGGACTTCATAACGGACCTCCCCGTTTCTGCCGGTTGTACGGTCATTTGGGTGGTCGTTGATCGCTTTTCCAAGATGGCTCACTTTATTCCCCTGCCAGGCCTTCCGTCTGCACCCAAGCTGGTTAAAGACTTTATCTGCCACATCTTCTGTCTTCATGGCCTGCCCCGTCACATCGTGTCGGATCGAGGGGTACAGTTCACCTCACGTTTCTGGAGAGCCACTTGTAAATTGCTAGACGTCACCTTGGACTTCTCCTCCGCCTACCACCCACAGTCCAATGGTCAAGTGGAGCGGGTCAATCAGATCCTGACCAGTTACCTCCGGCACTTCGTTAATGTCCACCATTCTGACTGGGTGGATCTCCTGCCATGGGCCGAATTTTCTTACAACAATCACGAGAGCGAATCTTCCTCCAAATCCCCGTTTTTTGTAGTCTTCGGTCAGCATCCTCGGATCCCATTTCCCGTCTCCATCTCAGTGGACAATCCGGCTGCGGAATCTCTTGTTAACAAATTTTCCTCCATATGGGAGAGTACCCGGTCCGCACTCCTTCTGTCATCCGAGCGTATGAAAAGACATGCTGACAAAAAACGTCTGGATCCTCCTCAGTTCCGTCCTGGGGATAAGGTCTGGCTCTCGTCCAAGTATGTCCGGCTCAAGATTCCTTCCTATAAGTTAGGGCCTCGATTCATCGGTCCTTTGGAGGTCATCAGTCAGATCAACCCAGTGGCCTATAAATTGAAACTTCCGGCCAACTTGCGGATCCCTAACTCCTTCCATGTATCTCTCCTCAAACCGGTGGTACTTAACTCTTTTTCCAAGTCTACAGGTACGCCTCCTGCTCCGGTTTCAGCTGAAAACGAATTGAGGTAGAGAACATTTTGGCCACCAAAAGGGTAAGAAGGAAGACCTATTTTTTGGTGGATTGGAAGGGGTTTGGTCCTGAGGAGAGAACGTGGGAGCCTCGGGAGAACATCCATCCCCCTCTCATCCTAGCTAAATTTCTTTCTGGCCTAAAAAAGGAGGGGCCTAAAGGGGGGGTACTGTAGCGCCGGTGTCGGCGTCCCTGCCCTCTGCTAGGCAGGGACGCTGTTCCCCTCACCCCTCTGCTCCAGGTCCGGCGTCCTCCTCCCGCTCTGCTGGTGGCGCGCGCTCCTTTCCTGCCACTGTGCTTAGGGTGCGCGCGCGGGCGCTGCCCTCCCTCTTAAAGGGGCCGCGCGCGTCGTCCTAAGGAGTCCCCGGCCAATGGCCGGAGGACTTCACCTTATATAAGGCCCCTCCTCCAAAATGGAGGTGCCCGAGCAATGTTGTTGCACTGTTCACTACTCTGCTTCAGTCCTCAGGGTCTTTGCCAGATACCTGTCTGATTCCTGCCAGGTTGCTGTCTGTTACCTGCCTGCTAGCCTACCTGGAGGCTCTGCCGTCACGTACCGTGATCTTCTGCTATTCCAGTGACTCTCGCCCGCTCACCTGGGAGCGCTCATCTGTTACCTGCCTGCTAGCACACCTGGGAGCGCTCATCTGTTACCTGCCTGCTAGCCTACCTGGAGGCTCTGCCGTCACGTACCGTGATCTTCTGCTATTCCAGTGACTCTCGCTCGCTCACCTGGGAGCGCTCATCTTCTATCTTCCTGCTAGCCTACCGGGAGGCTCAGCCATCACAGGTCGTATCTACCTTCTTCCAGAGACTGCCCCGGTCACTTGCCATGGCCTCCTGCCCACTCCTCCAGAGACTGCCCCGGTCACTTGCCGTGACCTCCTGCCCACTCATCCAGAGACTGCCCCGGTCACTTGCCGTGACCTCCTGCCCACTCATCCAGAGACTGCCCCGGTCACTTGCCGTGACCTCCTGCCCACTCATCCAGAGACTGCCCCGGTCACTTGCCGTGACCTCCTGCCCACTCATCCAGAGACTGCCCCGGTCACTTGCCGTGACCTCCTGCCCACTCTTCCAGAGACTGCCCCGGTCACTTGCCGTGACCTCCTGCCCACTCATCCAGAGACTACCCGGTTATCTGCTGTGACTACCTGCCCGTCCACCCTGGTCGCCACCCGCTCTCTTACAAGGTCCGCCCCTTTGTATAGTAGCTCAGAGGTTCCGCCTCCCAGACCCGTTACACGGTCCTTTTGGTGGCCTACTTTGTCTCGTGACGTCAGGGAATTTGTGCAGTCCTGCGGGACTTGCTCTCGCTCCAAGCCTTGCTCTCGCTCTAGTGGTTTGTTGATGCCATTGCCTGTGCCCAAGAGACCATGGACCCATATCTCTATGGATTTCATTTCCGACCTCCCTGCTTCTCTGAGAATGACCGTTATCTGGGTGATTTGTGATAGGTTTTCCAAAATGATACATCTTGTGCCATTACCTAAGTTGCCTTCCTCCTCTGAATTGGTGCCTTTGTTCCTTCAAAGTTCGGTTACACGGCATTCCTGAGAACATTGTGTCTGACAGAGGAGTCCAGTTTGTTTCCAGATTTTGGAGGACTTTTTGTTCTAAACTTGGTGTTCAATTGTCTTTCTCCTCGCTTTTCATCCTCAGACCAATGGACAAACTGAGAGAACAAACCAGACATTGGAGACTTATCTGAGATGCTTTGTGTCTGCTGATCAGGATGACTGGGTCTCTTTTTTGCCTTTGGCTGAGTTTGCTCTTAATAATATGGCTAGCTCTGCCACTTTGATGTCTCCATTTTTCTGCAATTTTGGGTTTCACCCTCGATTTTCTTCAGGACAGACGGAGGCTTCTGTCTGTCCAGGTGTTGACTCTGTTGTGGAGCGTATGCAGCAGATTTGGGACCAGGTAGTGGAGAGGTTGTCCCTCTCTCAGGAGAGGGCCAGCGGTTTGCCAACCGGCATAGGACTGATGGTCCTCGGTTTGAAGTGGGGGACTTGGTCTGGTTGTCCTCAAGAAATATCCCTATGAGAGTTGCATCTCCTAAGTTTAAGCCTAGGTTCATTGGACCTTATAAGATCATGGAGATTCTTAATCCTGTTTCCTTTCGTTTACTTCTTCCAGGGACATTTAAGATCCATAACGTGTTCCACAAGTCCTTATTGAAGAGGTTTGTCGAGCCAGTGGTTCCTATGGCTGTGCCTCCTGACCCTGTTTTGGTTGAGGGCAATCTGGAGTATGTGGTTGAGAAAATATTGAATTCTCGTTTTTCTAGACGGAAACTCCAGTATTTGGTTAAGTGGAGAGGTTATGGTCAGGAGGACAATTCTTGGGTGTTTGCTTCGGACATCCATGCTAGGAGACTCATCCGTGCGTATCACAGAGCTCATCCTGACCGACCTGGTTGCTCAAATGAGGGTTCGGTGACCCCTCCTCAAGGGGGGGGTACTGTTGTGAATGTGCTAGAAATGAATTCTGAGCAGAAGCTCCCTCTGATGGTTACAAACAGTACTGAACTATCCAATGAAGATTGTGAAGATTGGCGATCAGGTGTTACTGACTGGTCTTATATAAGGGAGGTTCCCTCCCATCAGGGTTGCCGGTGATCAATTGTTCTGGTCTCTTCTTTGATTCCTGTTCACTTTGTAGCTTGCTGTTTCGTGCCTGCATCTTCTGCTAACAGATAAGTCATTTTCTTCTTTTAGTTTTTCGTGCTTGCTTTTTGCATTTTGTCCTGCACTTCTGTGGGGGTCTGCCGGGTCCCCTCCGGGGGCTTGTGCTCCTCTCAGTTTAGTTCAGCCACTGTTGTTTGTTCATTTGCCTTTTCCAGTTTTTTCAGTGGCTGCTGTTTAGTTTTGTTACACCAGAGAACTAATTTAGGTGGTAGAGGTTGTGTGATCTCAGGTGTTTTTGTAATTAGTTGAGTTGGTACTTTGCAGGGTTTTTTGGGATTGCAGTAAGTGTCCTTCCTATTCTTTTCTATTTAGGAAGTTTGGGCCCCAACGTTTGCTCATACTATTTTCTGTCTGTGTCTGTATTTCCTCTTGTCTAACCGCCATTACATGTTTGGGGGCTTTCTATGTTCTTTGGGGATCTGCTCCGGGGCAGATAGTTTTCCTCTTTCTGTCTTTAGGTGTAGTTAGCTTCTCAGGCTGTGATGAGGCATCTAGGACCAACGTAGGTACGCTCCACGGCTGCCTTTAGTTGTGGTGGTTAGTCAGGGTACTGCAATCCCATAGATTCCAACCTCTCTGGTGTATTTCCTTTTTTGCCTGCTCTCCTCAGCTACCAAATCATAACACATCATCCTAAATTATCTGCATACCAAGTTCTCCAAATTCAAATTTTCCCCCATCTGCTCACCTCTACTTATGAGGTCAGACTCTGATGTTGGGGGGAGAAGTTCTGGCTCTCAATTGTTCCAATTTACCCAAAAAAGGTGTTGGATGGGGACCTGAGGTTGACTCTTCCACACTTACCAGTGACTAGTATAGATCCAGCAAATCAAAAATTTCAAGAACAGACTTGTGGAAAAGGCGGCATTCTATTGCGTCAGCAATTTCTGCCCACTATTGGTTCTGCTCTTCAACTAAACCTACCTTTAAAAAAATTTTTTTAGAAAAGCTTTAAAATAATTAGAAAAAGTATCAAATTATCGAGTAAAATATTTTCAAGACAAAGGTTCAATTTCCACCTTTTTCCACCAGACATGTGGCAAGAATAGCTTAAAGGAATTATCCTGCATTACTTACGTGGAGTGCATTGGGCACTTGGCTAGTTTTGTGCAGGATCGGCAAGTATCGTGCACCTGTCCTGTAATTTACAATATGATACATAATTCCCGTTGCGTGTAAACAAGACCTAGACGCGGCTGGTGGAGGCCACCATGACACTTACCACCCAATGCTGAAGTGATAAGTGTCAGATGACCACTTTGCACATTGTTGCCTATACATGAGACCCTATAGAGTCTACAAAGACTCCGACTTATGAAATCCAATCCCCAGCTAAATCCGGCAGTGGATGTTTAGCAGATACAACAATTACTGCCTCTCGCCCTTCAAACTTTTTGCATTTGGTACAGAAATAGGATTTACTTAGCCAAATATCAAATCTGTTCTTAACTATAAAAGCAATAAAAATCCGAACCCGAAACAGCGATCATTTTATTAAATTCTTATGGTTGCATAAATTAATCTGAAAAAAAAACACAGCTGACATCTAACTATGTCCGATTACATGCAATCATGTTCCGACATTTCAACTGCTGTAAAACAGATGTTGTGCGGGAAATTAACATTCGCATATAACCGTTAAGTTTAATACGTAGATAATGTGGACCACATCAGATGGATGTAAATCATTCAGCGCTGGGTAAGTGGTGAGGACGTGGTACTATGGTATACTGCTACAAATCATATTAACAATAAACCAGGGCAGGAGACGATCTGTAGCAACTTGAACTGCACTTTCTACCAGTGACCAATAGGGCGGCTCCACAAACTACTCTGTGATTGCCATTTTTTCCTGTATTTCTCCTTCATATACTTTGGAACACAACAGTAAAAACTTCTTGTAAAAATCATGAATCGTTTTCAATTTTACTAGGACATTGTTTCGAAAAATGTAAAGAAAAAATGTGGAAAAAATTAATGTTAAAGGGGCAAACCCGATCAAGCATGTTTGGCAGTTTCATACCAGCCACTTCCCCTAATATTCTGGTTTTTCTTTTTTTTCTAATTCCGCCATATGATTCCCAAGATTTAGGCCTTTTTATTTAGCGTTAGTTTGTATGATCTTTACAAAGGGGGTGTGGCTCAAGGGATAAATACACACCCCCAAAGTCATGTGAGCCATGCCCCATAGGTAAAGAATAGCACAGAGACCTGTCAATCACCTGGAGCAGAGCCAGGGCGACACTGGACTAGTCTCCTCTGGTGACAACTGAGCTCCTCCTCCCACTCCCTGCACAAGCACCCCTGCACATGTCACAGAGCTTGCTCACTATACTCTTCCATGACTAACTTTTCTTATGTTCAGGTGCCTATTGCAAAGCAAACCTCTGGACAAGTTGTTGCCACAAGTCAAACTAAAATCTATATTAAAAAGGGTTTTGTTCACAGTTCACACGTTTGCAGCCTCCCAGCAGCTGAGATACAAGGCCCTGCAGATCCGGCTGTACATCTGTATGGTCTACTTGACTTCAGTATATAGATATTTCGGTGAAAATACAAATAAATCATCAATTTTCTGACTTCTAATTTTCATCAATGTGTTGTACTTAATGCACAAGAAATAGAGGTATGCCTATACTGCTTCTATGTATCCTGGTAGGCGGGTATCCAACTTCAAGCAGAACCGCCCCCAAGGAGCATCCATAATGGAGCAAAATAGGGAAACCTCCAAATTCATGTAATGAATAAAATGCAATAAAAGATGTATTATGCATAGCTTCTGTACAATAAAGATAAAAGTGTCACCATCCCTTATAAAGAACTCCTCAAACACTTGTTCTTATTCAAAATCTTCCATAACTCAAGCTGACTTAATGCATGTCTGTGATTTCACCCAAAACTTGCTGCCATTATCCTTCGTAACAAGGAAAAACTGCTTAAGGTGCACATACCAGTATAATATGTCCAGAAATGGTCCTGTTCTGTATTTTACCTTCCACTCTTTGTTTGGGTGGTTGGTTTCTCTTTATCAGCATTCTGACAGCACTATAGCTGTTGGAACTTCCATTACCTTACTTCCCAGGATGCACTGCTTGTGTCATTGTCTAGTAACTTGCCTGAGCTGAACTGAAAGCACATCTCTCTGTTATGCCATTATGCAGCTTGACGGACATCAGATCAGGCACAAAAGTATGTAGAGACAAAGGCCCACCCCCACTTACTACACAGACACAATGTCACGCTGTATAGCAGATATATATATGTGATGTCAGTAATCTATATCAAAAGGGCAACATACTATATAACATGCGCATAGATATATGATAACAAGATTTACCTGACAGAATGTCCAGTGGGTCAAAACGGAATCCGTTATACGCTGTCTCCGGCTAGAGGGTGACCGGGGTCTAAGCTGACCCTAAACTGGGGTCCTAACTAATCCCTCAACCTGGAGGTACTGTTAAAGGTACAGAGGTCCAGGCCACCAGCGTAAACCCTGTCTCCTATCAATCCCTGCCAACTGTATTCTAGTCCTAAGAAGGACCCTGAATACCACCAAAGGGAATGAACAGGTAACGGTTAATGAACAGAAAGAATACAAGAAGACAAGAAATAAAGTAAATAAAGTCTTACATACAACACTCACACACAGTAGGAACACCTAAGGTCTCAGAGAAAAACTATAAGCTGTAAGAGTAAAAACAACTAAGGAGCTCTTAGCTTAAGTATTCTCAGAACCGATCCAGTCTGCTAGACTACATGAATGCTTTCACACGGCGTCTAACACCCAGACTGGCAGGAATATAAAGGAAACTAATTAGAACATAATCAAAAGCAGCCGGGCGAGGCTGCACCTAGTCTTAGCAAAGAGCTAGGTAAAATTAACTCTCTCATTACCAAAAAACAAAGAACCAGCAACTCAGCTGTGAGAAGTCAGAATGTGCAATCGCGACGATCTTTGTGGCGATGCACCCATGACAGTACCCCCCCTTCTACGAGGGGCCTCCGGACCCTCAAGGCCAGGTCTGCCCGGGTGAGTTGTGTGAAAGGTCCGAACCAATCGATCTGCGTTAACATCAGACGCAGGGACCCACGTCCCCTCCTCAGGACCATACCCCCTCCAATGAACTAAGTACTGAAGGGATCGGCGACTGAGACGTGAGTCAATGATTTTCGACCCATGAATTTCCACGTTATCATTGACCACCACTGAAGGAGGTAGAGGTGACGGTATAACTGGTGCCACATACTTTTTAAGTAATGACTTGTGAAACACATTATGATTTTTAAACGTAGGAGGGAGGTCCAGACGAAATGCCACAGGATTAATTATGGAACTGATCCTGTACGGCCGATGAATCTGGGACCCAACCTCCAGGAGGGAACTTTAAGTTTTATATTCCTGGTAGACAACCACACCAGATCGTTCACCTTCAGATCTCGACCAGAAACTCTCCCCCTATCAGCCATCCGTTTGTAACGGTTCTCCGTAACCTTCAGTCTTAACCGATCTGGAACTATCAGTCTCCCTGGAAGTCCCACAGGGGCGTCCCCTGAGCCCCCAATACCTCCCCCTCAAGCTCAGAGCATACAGCTGACACTACAACTCCCTCCTGAGGAATAGGAACCGGATCATCCATCCTCCCGGTCCCTGGGAAAGTACGAGATAAGGCATCAGGAAGCAACTTTATTGAGCAGTCATATGCGCGATGAGGAGGTAACTCTTTACACCCCTCCTCTGAGAACATCTCCCCAAAGTCCTCCAGAAAAGGAGGCAAAGTCCTAGGCACAACCGCACCGATGACCGTGCTCATGCAGTTATTCTTGCAAAATTCACCCCACTGGCTTATCTTTCTGGATTGCCAATCAATCACTGGGTTATGTTTAGCCAACCAAGGAAGTCCCAACACAATAGGAGTAGGTAGACCCTCCAACACATAACAAGACAATTGCTCTTTATGTATTGCCCCTACTCGAAGATCTATGTTATGAACAGCTTGTAC